>BSBK01006170.1:0-627500 GCA_027943335.1 Chamaecyparis obtusa
TTGGTGTCTATCTCCTAGCACGGGGGGTGAAACTTTACCAGTTTCACATGGTTGGGTGGAAAAATCTTTCTATCGAGGTATCTTGTGCAGATGTAAACAACTGAAGATTCATATTTGTCTGTGCACCTATTGAAGAATGAAGACCTGTACTTATTCATGTTGTTGTAAACTTATGTATTCTCCTATGAGGAGTTTAAATGTAATGTAAATTTCAAATGATGTAATAATGGGTAGACGTAGGAAAAGGGTATATGGGATGTTTATTTAATGGAAAGATGTAATCTTGTTATGTATCAAGTTATGTAAATGTTGATGAATCATTTGTTGTACTATTGCAATATGTTAGTTAGACGAAATGGAATTATAGTAATTGATCTTTAGATGGAAATCAACTATGAATGTGTTTAAGTATTTTCCAATAAAGAACTTGAAATGGAATTTGTATGGTTAGTAAATGTTGTTAATAGTTTATCAGTTTTTAATAATTTATACATTTACATTTAAGGGAACCTTGGAAAGAAGTTAGAATATGTTTTGTTTATTTGCAAACTTTAAAAGTTCAAAATTTTTCGTAAAAAAATCTACTTAGGTTTTCTTTCACAAAGTAAACCTTTGTGCATTTCCCTGGTTCCCTTGTGGGGCATGACACTGTCAATTCTCACTGTCATAGTCCGGTGACCAATCTTTGCCAAAACAGCTGTAACTTTCTTAATATGCATCACCTAATGATGCAATCATGGATATAAGATCACAACATCCCCCTGAGTTCTCATCTGACTTCATAGCATCTAAAACATCTATACACAAACTATACACTATGAATGCCAGCCTGGTTCCTTCATAGAAGCATATGTTGACATCAGCGACAAAACACAAATGTCAATAGTATGAGTGCCCATTTAGAAACATAGTGATTAAACATATTACATGTCTCAATCACCACCCATGCATTAGAAATATCCAACAATCTCCCCCTTTGGCATTGATGTCAACATATGGAAAAATCTTATCCCAAAGTTGTATCAACCCAAAAGTCCTTCAACTAAACAATCTCCCCAAACAGTGAGGATTTTCTCATAGAAACACTCCCCCTTTGAAAACAATGGAAAAGGGTTCCATGAGGCTTCAACTGACTTCACATATAAAATTTCCTCTATGATCACTCCCCCTAAGGAGTAGATCCCTACATCCAATCCAAAAAAAGAAGATAAGGCTCTGAACATTTCTGAACTGATGCATCTCTGCATCATTTAGTTTTGACTAGGAGGGGCTTGAACCCCTAGCATACCTCTGAGATATTCAAAGGCATCTTTTGGTAGTGGATTTGTGAAGATGTCTACAATATTCTCTTTTGTACTGATATATTCTAATTTGATTTCTTTTTGTGCCACCTTGTCTCTCAAGAAGTGATACTTGATAGAAATATGTTTAGTTTTGGAATGCATCAATGGATTCTTTGCTATATTGGTGTTGTCACAATGAATAACTACAGGCTCTTCAAAAGTTATTCCAATGTCTGTCAGCATTTTTTTCATCCAAACAATCTGAGTGTAGTTTATAGTATCAGCAACATACTTTGATTCAATAATAGATTGTGCTATACAATCTTGTTTCTTGCTTAGCCAAGAAACCAACTTTTTCCCAAGGAAAAATGCACCACCACTAGTACTTTTTCTGTCATCAATGTTTCCTACCCAATCAACATCAGTATACGCATGAAGTTTTCAAAGCTATCATTCCTATCATACCATAAACCATAGTCTATGGTCTCTATGAGATACCTTAGTGTCCTTTTCACAGTAGCTAGATGTGTCTCTTTAGGTTTTGCCTAATATCTAGCCACAATTCCGATAGCATTAGCAATATTTGGTCTAGTATGAGTTAGATATTGTAGCCCTCCAACCATTGACCTATACAAAGTCTAAAAAACACATTTTGATTCATCATCAATTGTTATCTTCTTGCTAGTTACCATAGGTGTTCCTACTGGTTTTACAATCTTCCATTCTTAATTTCTTGAGCAATTCTTTGAGATACTTGGTTTGAGAAATGAAAATACCATTCTCATTCTGAGTTATTTGCAATCTAAGAAAGAATTTCATTTCACCTATCATGGACATCTCAAATTCACTTTCCATTTCTTTAGCAAACTTCTTACATAGATCATCATTACCTCCAAAGATAATGTCATCCATAAATACTTCTACTATCAAGATTCCATCTTCAGTAGTTCTTAAATACAAATTACTATCCACATTACCTTTTCTAAATCCAAGTCCAAGTAGATACTTGTCCAAATTTTCATACCAAACCCTAGGAGCTTGCTTCAACCCATACAGGGCTTTCTTCAATATGCACACCATGTCTTTGTCTTTGCATAGAGGAAATCCATTTGGTTGTTCTATGTATACTTCTTCATCAAGATCTCCATTTAGAAATGTAGATTTAACTTCCATTTGATACACTTTGAAGTTTTTGTGTGTAGCATAAGATAGGAATAATCTTACCACCTCTATTCTAGAAATAGGAGAAAATGTTTCTTCAAAGTCTATGCCTTCTTGCTGTGAGTATCCCTTACACACTAGTCTTGCTTTGTTTCTTACAATTGTTCCTTCTTCATCCATTTTGTTTCTAAAGACCCATTTTGTTCCTATAACATTTTTATTCTTTGGTCTTGGAGCCAATTTCCAAGTATTATTTTTCTTTATCTAATCCAATTCTTCTTTCATGGTGTTTATCCAAGATTCATTTTTAAAGGCTTCATCTGTAGTTTTTGACTCAACCTGAGAAATCAAACAAATCTCTTCTCTAACTTTAGATCTAGTTAGCACCCCTTGACTTGTATTGCCAATAATTTGATTTTCAGGATGGTTATTTTTTACATAATTTGAAGTTTTCAAAGTCTCAGTAGTCTTGCTTGTAACATCATCGCAAGCCTCTTTTTCACTTTCTTCCTCAACAAGTTCTTCTTCTTCTGCAGTAGTAGTGGTTTCTTTTATCTCTGACATCTGATTGTTGTCACACATTCTTTCTTGTATTTGAAATTTCTCATCTATTCTTACATTGTTACTTTCAACCATCTTCCTCAATCTTAGATTGAAACATTTATATGCCTTTCTTTTAATAGAGTAACCAAGGAAGATACCCTCATCACTTCTAGCATCAAATTTCCCTATCTCATCATCCCTTTTGATATAACATTTGCTACCAAAAATTCTAAAATATTTTACAGTAGGAGTCTGATCAAACAATAGTTCAAAGGGAGTCTTACTTGTACCTTCTCTGATTTGAATTTTGTTTAATGTGTACACTGATGTTCCAACAACTTCTCTCCAATGTACATGAGATACATTTCGTTCAATCAACATTGTCCTTGTGACATCAAGTATAGTCATGTTTCTTCGCTCTGCTATCCCATTTTGTTGTGGAGTCCTAGGAGCAGATGTTTGTCTTTTTATCCCATGCTCTTCATAGTATGAATTAAATAAATCTGATGTAAACTCTCCACCTCTATCTGATCTTAAACACTTTATTTTCAGTCTTGATTCATTCTCAACTTTTTCTTTAAACAACTTGAATTTATCAAATGCTTCTGATTTTTCTCTCAAATAAGTAACCCACATCATTCTAGAAAAGTCATCAAAAAAGAGTATAAAATACCTTTCACCATAGTATGACTTTGTTCTTGTAGGTCCACATAGATCTATATGTATTAGATCCAACTTCCCTTTTGATGTAAATGTTTTTCATTTATGGCTGCTTCTAGTTTTCTTTCTCATGACACACTCTCTACATACAGTGTTAGAAGGTTTCACAATCTTCAGTAGATCTCTTAATGCATTAGCCATACTTGCCTTCACAATGTTATCAAAATTAACATGAAAAAATCTTCTATGCCATAACCAACTATCATCTACCTTCACAACAAAACAAGAGGCTCCAGATGTGTTTAGTTCAAAGACATTACCTCTATATTTTGAACTGGTACCAATCAACTTTCCTTCCTTGCTTCTGATGAAACATTTACCATTAACAAAACTTAACTGAAAGTCTTTATCCATTAATTGTCTGACACTAAACAAATTATGTTTTAGTC
Organism: Chamaecyparis obtusa; assembly: GCA_027943335.1. Taxonomy (NCBI): domain Eukaryota; kingdom Viridiplantae; phylum Streptophyta; class Pinopsida; order Cupressales; family Cupressaceae; genus Chamaecyparis; species Chamaecyparis obtusa. The sequence goes on from BSBK01006170.1 coordinate 4,097, forward strand.
TTTCAACAATTAGTACATTGTCTGTATTAGTCTTTCCATCTAGAGTGATGGATCCTACTCCTATGATGGATTTTGGGAGATTGTCCCCAAACCTTACAACACCTCCATCATAATTTACTAATTTAACAAATTTTTTCTTATCACCAATCATGTGATGACAACATCCACTGTCAATTATCCATTCGGTTTTCTTGTCAACATGAGATACTAAGGCTTTTTTATCTTGTACTGGTTCATTTTTAATAGCAATAAAGCCAATCTCTTCATTATTTAAATCATCATCATCAGAGACTCCTTCACTAGCATAATAACATTCTTTGACTCTTCTAATCTTAGCATAATCAAGTTTGTACTTAGGAACTCTTGTAGGATATCTAGATGCAAAATGACCTAGCTTATTGCATGAAAAACATTTCAAAGGTAATTTGCCTTCAAATTTTCCCTTACCTCTTTTCTCTCTTCTAGAATCAGTGCAACAAGTTCCTCCATCTTTCTTTCTTATTCCAATATCTTCTTTTAGGTCTTCTTTTCTTGTGCTTGGAAGTGCAAATACTTTCTTGTGTGTGAATGCCCTAAATGCAGATTCAACTTTAGGTGTAGCTTCTCCTAATTCTGCAACTTCAAAGGTAGTTAACTTTTCAATCAACATCTCTCTGCTAAAGTTTGGAGTTAGGGGTATAGTTTCTTGAATAGACATTGCCTTGAACTTGTAAGTAGGAGTTAGGGATCTGAGAATCTTTGCAATGACTTCATCTTCATCATAAGTACCTCCACAATTTCTAATTCCAACTACAGCTTCTGTAACCCTTTGAATATAGGCCCTAATGCTTTCATCTTCATTCATTTGTAGCTTCTCCATCTTTGTTTTCCAGTTTTGCAATTTCTCTTGTTTGGTATACTTGACTCCTTCATAAAGTGCCTCTAGTCTATTCCAAATTTCATGTACCAAATCCAGATCATTAATTTCAGTAAACTCACCCTCAAATAGTGCACTAATCAATGCTTCTCTTATGACCATGTTGTGTGAAATAAGCTTCTTTTCATCATCGGTGGCTAACCCCAAGTCATTCACAGCCTTCAGAGATTCCTTCTTCTTCACAATCATCTAGTAGTCTATGCCCAAACATAGCAAATGTGTTCACATCTTATTTTTCCAACTATCAAAGTTTTCTAGATCAAACTTAGGACTATCTTTCCTATAGAATTTCATTTTCCAAGATCACCTCAAGCTATTAAGCTTTCTCTCTAAGGATGACAAGATTTGATACCAATTGTTAGGAATAACAGTCCATAATACAACTAAGAGTGGGGGTGAATCAATTGTATGATAGAATATTAAACTTTAAACTTTTAATCTTATCAATATCAGATCCAATGAACACAATGAATGCAAACTTAATAACATAGAATTTTGGTTTTGGGGAAACCCTGTGAAAGGTGAAAACCCTAGTGGGAATTAGTACCCACAAATAATGTACTAAGAGTATGGTAATCCTTGTTAGAAGATATAGCCCTCTTCGGAGCTTATTGAAACATTATAGTACATAGTCCTTGTTAGAGGATAGATCCTATTAGGAGTCAAGAACAAAGGAGGGCTCACTATCCAAAGAAGGTTAAATCCACCTTCTAAACTCACTAGTTCGCAATAGGTGTATATGAAGAAATACACAATCTTTTGAACTATTTTCCAGCAACTAACTTTTCTTGATTAGTTCCAATGAAGTTCACCAGTAATCCTCTACTCTACATACATTAGACATAGACTCACAACTTTCTCAACCTCCTTATCTGAAATATATTCTATCCATATCTTTTCCAAAGAAAAGACCTTTCATTTATACCTTATTACATTTTACCAAGATCAGGTTAGCCCATAAGGTTTTCCTAATTACAAAAAATTACATAAAACCTTGATAAGATACACATGGTATCTAAAAAAAGTTTACAATGATTACATTACAACAATTAAGGACTGAAATCCTTGATTTATGCTTGCCAAAGAAAACACATGCTTCATTCCTTGAGTTAGCTTTAGAATAAGCCATCACCAGAGCACATGCCACAGATGACATCACCAATCATTTTGTACCTTACCCTAACCAATGAAAATCTATTAGTACCTCTTCCATCATCCTTCAAGTTTGCATACCTTGAATCCAATCCCTCTGAAACCTATATCAAAAACTCAGAGACTAACTTTGTCAATTCTCACTGTCACAGTCTAGTGACCAATCTTTACCAAAATAGTTGTAACTTTATTAATATGCATCACTTAATGATGTGATCATAGATATAAAATCATAACATCCCCCTAAGTTCTCATCTAACTTCGTAGCATCTGAAACATCTGTACACAAACTGTACACATTGAATACCAGCCTGGTTCCTTCATAGAAGCATATGTTGACATTAGTGACAAAACACAAATGACAACAGTATGAGTGTGTTAGAAATAGGGAATACTAAGAGGGGGGTGTGAATCAGTATTCTACAAAATTTTACATTTTCCCAATTATGGATATAAGAGATTATCTTAATGCATGCATAACAAAGTAAACTAAAGAACATGCATAGCAGTAAAATAAATGAACTCATAACAGATTATTTATTCTCGAGGAAACCTTGGCCAAGGGAAAACCATGGTGGGGATGGTACCCACAAAGATCCACTAATCAAAAGTATCCTGTTAAGGATGTTGACCTTGTTAGGAGCCTTTTACATGCATATAATGTCTCAGTCATGATTAAGGGACTCTAGGCCTTGTTAAAAGCCTCAACCCTGCTAGGAGTTGGTAGTACAAAATATGATTACTAGATGAGCCCACTGCCCAAACAAGTAATGTACAATGATTACTTAATACAAAATATGGTAAGGTAAATAACCTTATACTAATTTCTTACTTTCACAACTTCGCATCAATATCTCTTCACTTATAATATCATCTATATTACAACTACATTTTTTGTGTTTACATATGCCTTCATTTATACAAGTTATTAAGACTAATAACTCTTATAGTCAGCTTGACATAAGTATTATACAAAATATATCTTTACCCAAGGGTTAACATCTAGGATTTCATCCCTTTATATTGTTAAGACATTCTTTTTATAAACAAAATAATCCTTTAACTCTTTACCAATTCTGTCTTCATATTCTGTCCTGTCGGCTTAACACTGTCTCTAGTAAAACTATCATAACTTCTTCTGTACATGTCGTACTGACTTGCACTCTTAGATGAGTCTTCTATAGTGATGTAAGAGTATCCAAGGTGTAAGAGAAATCTTGCATCACCCAAAAATATTTCTATTTTTGTATTCATTAAGGGCTATCTTGTGTAGAGTTGCTATTTATGGAGACTTGCTATTTTTAGTAAGTTGGTCATAAATCTCAGAATGTTCTAGTTTCATGTGTAGAGGTTCATCTTAGTCATATCAGCCTGCTAGTAAAGTTTCATTGACATATCAAGTCTAGCTTTGGAGACATTGAAGATTTTCGGTATTGGTAGCAGGGTACATAAACTTTGAACTCAGTTTTGAAGGCTTTAGAGACCCTGGATGAGGTTAAAAATTTGGGTGACGGGCACTTGCACGAGTCAAGCCTATAGAGAACTTCATGGCCTTTCCAAATTGGGGTTGTAATAGTCAATCGAAGCAATTGGTGATGACTTATGGTCTTTGAAAGTTGGGTCACTTGAATTGGTAGAAAATAATTTTCCTTGAAAATTTTTGTTCGGGTTTCAAAAGTTATTTTGAGCTGAATTTGATGTAATAAATTGAAAAATAAAATAATTCTAAGTTTGGTCAGCCCTATGGGCTAAATTTTTGGAACCTTCTCAGGTGGTGGAAATTACCTATATAAAGAAGGCTTGTAGTGTTGTCTTAGGTAGTTCTGGGCAGTCTTGGGTAGTAGTTCTGGGTAATAATTCAAGGCATTGTCCTATAGAATATCGTAAGGGAACACCCATGTGGCTTTGCATATTGTAATTTTGAAATTTGGAATTCCACATTTGTGGAGATAATAAGAAGCCACTTTTCTGTTCTTGCATGTTGTTGTTGTTGTTTCTCTATTTCTGTTATGTGTTTGTGTTATTAAGGGGAGCACCCTTCATCAAGTGGTATCCGAGTAGGAGTTACTGAGTGTGTAAATAGATCACTGAGTGTGAGGCAATTTGTACCAGAACCATGGTTAGGGTTTCAGTGTGCATTGCAAAAATGCCTCCACTAAGAGAACGTGGTGGAAGAGCTGGTGCTGTGACACTTGAGGTTAGAGAGCTGCAGAGACAAGTGCGAGTATTACAAGAAGAGATTCATAGAGGAATGAATCTTAATATTAGAGATGAAAGTGAGGATGAATCCAAAGAAGAATATCAAGAAGGAGAAGTCAAGATTACGAACTGGGAGGAAGAAAGACTTTTTTGAGCCATTTCCAAGATTGGGAAAAGGCCTAAGATTGAGGTTCCTACATTTTCTAGAAATCTTAACCCAGAAGAATTGATCGACTGAATCAATGAATGTGAGGAATATTTTGAATATGAAGATGTTGAGGATCTTGATAGGGTCAAATTTGTGAAGGCCAGACTAAAAGGTCATGCGAAGATCTGGTGGCAAGAGATTCAATTGGAGTGAAATAGAAGAGGGAAAGATAAAATCACATGATGGGATCAGATGGTGGATTAATTGAAGCGACAGCTCATTCTTGTTGATTATGAGCTTGACCTACTAAAGAAAATGCAAAGTTTGAAGCAAGTAGGAAGATCTATTTAGGAGTATACAGATGAGTTCTATCGACTTCTCATCAGAATAGGCCATGCAGAAGCTGATAAGGAGAAAGTTGCCCGATACCTTAATGGGTTAAAGCCAAGCATTCAGGAGGAGTTGAATCTGGTTCGAATGAACAATATTGAGGAGGCATACCAGTTTGACCTAAAAGTAGAGGAAAAGATGAACAAGAAGTTTGAGAGCAGATAAAACGGAAGAGGTCGCGGTGGACGATCTGGTGGATGGTCCTATGGAGGCCGAAATGAAGATTCAAAAAAGAAGGATGAGGCTAGTAGTAGTCAGAATCAGCAAGGAAATAATTCCAATTGTTTCCAAGATCAAAATAATAGAGATCAGAGAGGAAGAGGAAGAGGACAAGGATTTGGAAGAGGAGGCTTCCATGGAACATGTTTTCACTATGGAGAAGGTCATAGGGCATTTGAATGTCCTCAGTACCAAGGTAGAATAGACAGGAGAAATGAAGGCCAGACCAAAGTTGCACATGTAGATGAAGATGCTAGACCATCAAATTCTGAAGATGCTGAAAGAGGAGAAACATTGATTAACAGAAGAGTGCTGTTGAGTGGTGAGAATGAACCTAAACAAAGGAGGAGCCTATTTCGCACTAGGTGCAAGTGTGAAGGTAAATGTTGTGATGTGATTATTGATAGTGGTAGTACTGACAATTTAGTGTCAGAAGAGATGGTGACAAAGTTGAAGCTCATGAGACAGAAACACCCACATCCATATCAGATTGCTTGGGTATAGGATAACCAAAAGGTCATGGTCAATGAACAATGCCTAGTTAAGTTCAAGATTGGTAGATACTAGGATGAGGTGCTGTGTGATATCATATCTATGGATGTATGTCATATGTTGTTGGGTAGACCATGGTAGTTTGATAGATGTGCTATACATGATGGTCATGCGAATACCTATTCCCTGACAAAGGATGGAGTGAGACATAAGCTAAAGCCATTGAATGACACAGAAGAAAATGTATGTGGTAGTTCAAGAATAACTTTTTTTGATGGAAGAAAGTTCCTAGATGGTATGAGGCATGAGCATGTATGTTTTGCTTTAATTCCAAAAGCTGGTAAAGAGGAAGTAGAAGATGTTCCTATAGAAGTTGCAAATTTGTTGAATAAGTTTTAGCATATTATATTCGATAATGTGCCTGATGGATTACCACCAGTCAGGAAGATCAGTCACCAGATGGACTTGATCCCAGGAGTGAGTTTTCCAAATAAGGCAGCACACATAATGACACCTGCAGAAAGTGAGGAGTCGAATAGACAAGTACATGAGTTTTTGAAGAAAGGATTGATCCATGAGAGTCTGAGTCCCTATGCTGTACTAGCAGTATTAGCACCGAAGAATAATGGAGAGTGGAGGATGTGTATAGATTCTAGAGCAATAAATAAGATCACAATCAAGTACAGGTTTCCATTGCCATGAATGGATGATATTATGGACTGTTTGAGTGCAGCTGTGTATTTCTCAAAGATAGATCTGAAGAGTGGATATCATCAGATTCAGATCAGAGAAGGAGATGAATGGAAAACCACCTTCAAGAAAAAGGAAAGATTGTATGAGTGGTTAGTCATGCCTTTTGGGCTAACCAATGCACCGAGCACTTTCATGCGGCTCATGAATGAGGTTCTGAAACAATTTCTGGGTAAGTTTTTCATTGTTTACCTAGATGATATTTTGATCTTTAGTAAGACATTGGAGCAGCATATGATGCATATTCGTATGGTATTTGAGAAGCTGAGAGAAGAGAAGTTGTTGATTAATTTGAAGAAGTGCAGTTCTGTGAAGAAAGAGTTAGTGTATTTCGGATTTGTAGTTTCAGCAGAAGGTCTAAAAATGGACCCAGAGAAGGTACATGCTATCCTTGAATGGCCTACTCTATGGAGTGCTATTGAGGTAAGATCTTTTCATGGTATAGCTAGCTTTTACATAAAGTTTATCAAAAATTTTAGCATTATTTGTGGACCCTTGACTGAAACAATGAGAGGGGATAGAAAAGAGTTTAAGTGGACTAATGGGGCAGAAAAGAGTTTTCAATTGTTGAAACAAAAAGTTACAGAAACACCTATTTTAGCACTTCCAAATTTTAATAAGGTGTTTCAAGTAGATTGTGATGCTAGTGGTACTATAATAGGAGCTATTATGAGCCAAGAAGTTAAACCTATTGCTTATTTCAGTGAGAAGTTAAATGATGCCAAGAGAAAGTATTCTATTTATGATCAAGAATTTTATGCTCTAGTTTGTGTTCAGGCATTGAAGAAGTGGAGACACTATCTTCTTCCTAAGGAGTTTGTTTTGTATACTGATCATCAAGCTTTGCAATATTTGAATAGTCAAGGAAAGTTGAATCAAAGAAATTTGAAATGGGTTGAGTTTTTGCAGAGTTATACATTTGTTTTGAAACACAGGAGTGGAAAGATTAACATGGTTGTAGATGCGCTTAGCAATTGGCAACTATTGCTGACAGAGATTCAGATTGAGGTGGTTGGGTTCAAGGAACTCAAGAATTTGTATCCAGAGGATCTTGATTTTTGTGAAGCTTGGAAAGCTTGTACAGAACCTGTTACTCTAGATAGGATGAAATGGCTGGATTTCATCATCCAGGATTATATGCTATTTAGAGGGAGTCAATTGTGCATTCCACGAAGTTCTATGCGAGAGAATATCATCAAAGAGAAGCATAGCGGAGGATTGGCTGGACATTTTGGTCATGATAAAACCCTTGCTTTGCTTAGTGAGAATTATTATTGGCCATAGTTGCAGCAAGATGTGAAGAAGTTTGTACAGAGTTGCAAAGTATGTTAGATGGTGAAAGGAGTGAAGCAGAATATAGGATTGTATCAGCCATTACCTATACCAGAGAAGCCTTGGGAGGATATCAGTATGGACTTTGTTCTTATTTTACCAAGGACTCAGTGGGGACATGATTCAATTTTTGTGGTGGTTGATATATTTTCAAAGATGGCACGTTTCATTCCCTACAAGAAGACTGATGATGTTGTTCATGAAGTAGAATTGTTTTTCAGAGAAGTGGTGAGACTACATGGTTTTCCAAAGACCATAGTTTCAGATCGAGACACCAAGTTCATTGGATATTTGTAGCGTACATTGTGGAAAAATTTGAAGATAGATTTGAAGTTCAGTTCATCACATCATCCACAAACTAATGGACAGATAGAGGTGGTGAATAGAAGTTTGGGAAATTTGCTGTGATGTTTGGTTGGAGACAAGCCAATAGGATGGGATTTGATTTTACCACAGGTAGAATTTGCATACAATAATTCTATCAATAGGAGCACTAGTAAATCACCATTCTAGATTGTATATGGAAGTAGTCCAAGAAATGCATCTAAATTGAGAAGGATATATAAAGGAGAAAGAAGTAGTGCTAAAGCTAAGGATTTTGTAGAACATTTGAAGAACATCCATGGGGAGGTGAGGAAGCACATTACCAAGATGAATGCATAGTATACGGCTAAGGTAGATGAGAAAAGGAGGCATAAAGAATTTTAGGTTGGGAATGAAGTCATGGTTCATTTGCGGAAGGAGCGATTTCCAGTTGGTACATATAACAAGCTAAAAATGAAGAAGTTTGGACCATGTAAGATACTGAAGACGCATGATTTAGGAAATGTGTATGAGGTAGAATTGCCTACTGAACTGAATATTTCACCAATGTTTACCATTTTAGATTTGATAGAGTATAATGAGGGAGGTGTTGAAAATGACATCACGGTAGCACAATGGAGTATTCCAGCAACTAGTTCAGATACCAAGGAGATTGAGGACATACTAGACAGTCAAGTTGGTAGAAGCACAAGGAATAGGACATATGAAGAATATCTGGTCAAATGGAAAGGATGACCTATTGAAGATTCATCATGGCTGACAAAGGATGAGGTTAACCATCTTGGTTTCTCTCTTCACACCTGAGTCATGACATGGTCACTTCTCAAATTACCTCGGGTGTCTGATGCAGGAGCATCTAGGGTGTAAGAGAAATCTTGCATCACCCAAAAATATTTCTATTTTTGTATTCAATAAGGGCTATCTTGTGTAGAGCTGCTATTTATGGAGACTTGCTATTTTTAGTAAGTTGGTCATAAATCTTGAAATGTTCTAGTTTCAAGTGTGGAGGTTCATCTCAGTTGTATCAGCTTGCCAGTAAAGTTTCATTGACAAATCAAGTCTAGCTTTGGAGATATTGAAGATTTTCGGTATTGGCAGCAGGGTACAGAAACTTTGAACTTAGTTTTGAAGGCTTTAGAGGCCTCGGATGAGGTTGAAAATTTGGGTGACAGGTGCTTGTGCAAGTCAAGCCTGTAGAGCACTTCGTGGCCTTTCCAAATTGGGGTTGTAATAGTCAATCAGAGCAACTGGCGATGACTTATGGTCTTCGAAAGTTGGGTCACCTGAATTGGTGGAAAATAATTTTCCTTCAAAATTTCTGTTTGGGTTTCAAAAGTTATTTTGAGCCAACTTTGATGTAATAAATTGAAAAATAAAATAATTCTAAGTTTGGTCAGCCGTATGGGCTAAATTTCTAGAATCTTCCCAGGCAGTGGAAATTACCTATATAAAGAAGGCCCGTAGTGTTGTCTTAGGTAGTTCTGGGTAGTATTTTTGGGTAGATTTGGGTAATAATTTGAGGCTTTGTCCTACAAAATATTGTAAGGGAATGCCCATTTGGCTTTGCATATTGTAATTCTGAAATTTGGAATTCCACATTTGTGGAGATAATAAGAAGCCAATTTTCTATTTTTGCATATTGTTGTTGTTGTTTCTCTATTTCTGTTATGTGTTTGTGGTATTAAGGGGAACACCCTTTATCATATAGTAATCATAGTATCTATGTTCAAGTGCACAAGCATTGAACTCACTCCAATCTTCATCGCTAATCAAAACTATCTCTGGGTACACTGGAACAAACACTGTCTCATACTTAGACAATTTTGCTTTGCGCTCTGTCATACTTGCTCTCTATCATGTGTGATGTTCATGTAGATCATATGTTGCCAAAATGACAACATATAAGTATCTAACTCAGCCAAATTTCCAACAATCTCCTCCTTTGTCATTGGTGGAAACATATGAGGAAATTGGCTAAGTCATAACACTTCAAAAACTCAAAAATATGGCCATAAAAAAAGTATATATCTTCACTATCCTTATGACTCCATATATCATATCTATGTCTTGTAATCCCCCTTTGAATATACATTCTTATCTTGTATATCAATTTTCTATTATATATCTCTCCCCCTTTGACAACAATGACAAAAATAGAGGGTGTCAAAACTATGTTCAATAAAAAATGTGAATACCTTGATTCAATATTGCAAAGCCGGTAGGCTTGCGACACAATCTACAAAATTTATATTTATGTTCTCTATCTCCTTCTCCCATGCCTTCTTAATGGAATCTGCAACACTAAGTAGTGCACACAATCCATAAGATGCTATCTCATAGGCTTGAAGGTTTGCAAAACTTAACTTTTGAAAAGATGTCTTTGATGAAAGACATTCCTCTAGTTGTCCTTCAACAATGCTTAACTTAATTTAAATATGCTCTCTTAGAAGAGAAAATCTTTTCAGTTTTCTATCCTTGTCATCATGTAGAATCGTCAATTCATCATTAATATTGCAAATTTTCTTCTCAATATCCAATATCTTCACATTGGGGATGGCAAGAAGATTTACCTCTGTTTGAATCTCAACTTATTTTGTCTTGATCTTCTGAATTTCTTCTAATACAAGATTCTCAAATTGTGTACAATGAATGTACAAAGTTCTACCTCTTTCTAAGTTCCTTCTTAAGTCTTGTATACATATATCAAGACTATTGATATCATTCTTGATATTTTGACTTATGTCAAGAAGTAATTTGGCCTCACAGGTTGCTTGAGCCTTCACTTTAGCTATATCAGATAAGTTGGAGAACTCATCATCAAATATATTCATAACTTTCTTTTCTCTTTCAAGTGGGTCTTCCTTTGCTATTTGTGTAGTCACAATGCTTTGAAACTTCTCTGTTGATTCCTTTAGGGATCCTTCAAGGCTTTTTACCTTCTTATTCTTCCCAATTATATTATTTAGAGATATGATCAATTCCATTTGATCATCATCATCAACTTCTTTTCCCAAGATTTCAAATATAGATCCTATTTGAGATTTCTTAGCAGTCTCAGGTGTAAGACTAATTTCTTCTTGATTGGGGCCTACTACTTGCTTCTCTAATTTCTTTTCTTCTTCAATCCTTGAGTCTCTCTTCTCTTCTTCTCTAGCATTGTCCTATTCTTCAAAAGTTGAATTGTCAACAATATTCTCAAGATTCTTAAAAGGGTTATCATCACTGTCTAGAGTGATCTTGGTTCCTTCCACATGCATTGACTCATCTTCAATATTTATAGCTGGTGGAGAGGGAATTCTTTGATGTTCTGCTTCCTTATTTTTTTATGTCAGTCCTGCTGCACTAGATTGTCTTTCAACACTAGATGCCATTATCTTCACTTTTCATTAGATTCTGAAATGTTTTAACTACCAACACTACACTCTCATTGACCTTGTCAATAAGATGTCTCATGTATACTTTTTTAATCCTTTCCATTGTAGTTTTACCATCATTCCAATCATCACCAATAGTGTAAGGAAATCTTCTTAACAAATGGAAAAACATATAAGTGATCAATGATGAGAATCTAAACTGAGAGTACTTAGTCTTCTTTATCTTTTCCAAATTCTCAAACAACTAAATTCTCAAAATTTCACACATGTCAACTTGAACTTTGTCTACACACATTAAATAGGCTACATGTATCATTCCTGCTACCATGTCATCTTCTCTTGAGTTTTCACAAAACTTAGCTATAAGGATCCTGCACAAATACCAAACATCATCCTGTTGTATCTTGCTAATCACTATACCTCTGCCATTGTAAGATGATTTAGTGTTGTCTATTACTATTTTTCTCATGTTATTCTCATTCAAAGGTATGAATCTAGTTTTAGATAGATCAGTTACCTCATGAATCAGGTCAACTATGATATCTACCACTCTGTCATCTAACCAAAACTTTCCATTGTGAATTCTGCTCAAGATTATCTTAGTACATTCTTCATCATCAAACTCATACTGTAGAGAATACTTTATAATCTCATTATCTTTCAAGTGTTCAAACCTTACTTTCAATGACATATCTTGACTACAAATCTTTTCATATTCTTTAGTAAAGTCACTATCACTGAGGGTTTCAAGCTTGCATCCCAAATAACTTCTAACATTTTCTAAGTGTAAAACTCTATCTGGTATGGATGATAAAGATAACTTAGGGTCTTCCTTTAAGGGTTCTATTGGTTCCCTTTTTATCTTAGGTCTATTCTTATCCCTTAGATTATGAATCATTGAAACATCCATGGCTTCTGCAAATTCCTTAACCAATTTAGAGATCTGCTAAGTAAAATACCTCGATTACACAATTTAGGGCTTGCGAAGATTTGACACAAAAATCCTTCACCAAATCCTTACAAAATGCTTAAAATCACTTATCTTTGATCTCCTTAGCACTTGTGTTCACCTTAATGATCAAATAATACTGTTCATAACCTTTTAACCTTTCAATCTCACATAAATTTGACATCACATTCAATTCCTTTGCCGCTTCTTTCTGAAAAGCTATTCCTGCTTACCTACAAAACTTAAAACTTCTTGTGATCACACATAACACAATATTATCTTATGTGATCTTAACCATATCATCAATACATCATATACTACCTTTCATTAACTATGCAAGACTCAATTCATCCTATATTAACTTCTATACTATCCTAAGTTCCTATTCTACTATATTTTTCATGAATTAAGTGCTTTGAGATGGCTTAGGTAGAGATTCACTCTTACCATTTGATACTTCACCATTCTAATTACCTTTAGTGTTGAATGTGTCTCCTTGATCTATGCCTTTAACAAACTTCACTTCTTTTGAATTACTACAACATCCTTTTTGACTTTTACTTACATTTTCATTTCTCCTTGCATGACTTCTAGGGTTAGGATTAGGATGAGGAATCATATTATTCATTCTGCAAAACCTTGTTGTATGTCCAATCATGTTACATATCTGACAAACTATTCCATTGTTCCCATATCTTGGTCTTGACTATTTTATTTGTGATCTGTAATTTCTAGCAATGTGTCCAACTTTGTTGTGAGGTTTAAATTGCTTGTGAAATATTTCTTCATATGACCAAAAGTATTACAAGAAAAGCATCTACCTTTAAATTCTATTTGTGTACATTTAGGTGACTCCTCTTGCTTAGGTGGTTCTTCTTCTTTAGGTGTATCTTCAGATTTGTCAACTTCATCAAATTTATTTTCATCTATGCTTTCAGACATTTTTAGATCTGGTTTCTTGCTTTCTTCATTTACTTTAGATGAGTTGAATCCAAGACTAGTTTTACAATAGAATGGTTTTTGATAAAAAATTTGTTCATCAATCTTTTCACTAGTTAAATATAATCTCTCAAGTTGTTGCTTAGATTGAGTCAGTTCACCTTTCACAATTGTATTGTATTTCTCAAGCTCAGCATACTACAATCTAGTTTTCTCAAGTTTAGATGTCACTTTACCAAGTTTACATTTTAGATCTTCATTTTCAAGCTTTAGGTTTTCATTTTTAAATTTTAGACTTGCTTCATTCTTGCTATTTCCATCTTTCAGACTTAACTTTAGATTTTCTATCTTCAATTCATGTTTAAGGATCTCATTTTCTTTTTCAAGGTTGTCATCACAATCTTCAATTTGAATTGTAGATTCATTTTTTGATTTCAGATCTTCAACCTTGTTTTTCAGCTTCTCAATGAGATTCTTTACATCATCATATTTTCCTTTTAGAGTATCTCTTTCTTCAACAAGCATATCAATCTATTCAAGAGCTTCTTCAAGAATTTTTGGTAGTTGATCCATATCTATAGAGATCTTACTCAAGCTACTAGGATTTCCTTGAATGATTATTTTCTGAGTAACTAAGCTCTGATACCAATTGTTAGAAATAGGGAATACTGAGACAGGGGCTGAATCAGTAATCTAAAAACTTTTACTTTTGCCCAATTATGGATATAATAGATTATCTTAATGCATGCATAACACAATAAACTAAAGAACATGCATAGTAGTAAAATAAATGAACTCATAACACATTATTTTTTCTTGAGGAAACCCTAGCCAAGGGAAAACCCTAGTGGGGATGGTACCCACAAAGATCCACTAATCAAAAGTATCCTGTTAAGGATGTTGACCCTATTAGGAGCCTATTACATGCATATAGTGTCTCAGTCTTGATTAAGGGACTTTAGGCCTTGTTAGAAGCCTCAACCCTACTAGGAGTTGGTAGTACAAAATATGATTACTAGATGAGCCCACTACCCAAACAAGTAATGTACAATGATTACTTAATACAAAATAAGGTAAGGTACATAACCTTATACTACTTTCTTGCTTTCACAACTTTGCATCAATATCTCTTTGCTTATATGTTCGCTATATCATCTATATTACAACTACATTTTTTGTGTTTACATATGCTTTCATTTATACAAGTCATTAAGACTAATAACTCTTACAGTCAGCTTGACATAAGCATTATACAAAATATATCTTTCCCCAAGGGTTAAAATCTAGGATGTCATCTCTTTATATTTTTAAGACATTATTTTGATAAACAAAATAATCCCTTAATTCTTTACTAATTCTGTCTTCATATTCTGTCCTGTCCGCTTAACACTGTCTCCAGTAAAACTATCATAAATTATTCTATACATGTTGTACTAACTTGCACTCTTAGGTGAGTCTTCTTTAGTAATTATAGTATCTATGTTTAAGTGTGCAAGCACTGAACTTACTCCAATCTTCATTGATAATCAAAAATATCTCCGGGTACACTGGAACAAGCACTGTCTCATACTTAGACAATTGTGCTTTGCGCTCTATAATACTTTCTCTCTATCCTATGTGATCGTCATGTAGATCATATGTTGCCAAAATGACAACATCTAAGTATCTAACTCAGCCAAATTGCCAGTAGAGTGCCCATTCAGTAACATAGTGATTAAACATATTACATGTCTCAATCACCACCCATGCATTAGCAATATCCAACAGAGCTTTGCAAGAGGTCAAACCATCAGTGCATCAAAGGAACTGATCTGACAAGCAGTGTTATAGCACTAGTTCATCCAATAGATATAGTGTGTATCTAAGATCAAAAGGATGTAGCCTTCACCACTTGAGCAGTGAGCTTTAGTATAGTGTGTCCACACCGCTAATAGGGTTATTGTAAAAGACTCCTAATAGGGCCTGACCCTTGACAAGGTCACTGTACTAAAAGCATTGTAAAGACAACTCCTAACAGGTTTAAAGATCTTCTAACAAGGATGATAAGACACTAGTATAGATTATTAGTGGGTTTCAATTCCCACCAGGGTTTTTACCTATTTGGATTTCCACACAACCATATTAGTGTTATGTGTTGAGTTCATGTTTCTTGTTTATGTTAATGTTCATTTTAGTACTTAACCATTCAAGATAAATTTAAAGAGTAAAGTAAAAAGATTGAATATAGTGAACACTGATTCACCCCCCCCACTCTTAGTGTTCCCATTCCTAACAATTGGTATTAGAGCTCTAGTCATCATCAAAGAAGTTTAACCACTTGAGGAGATCATGGAAAAGACAAAAATGAAACATCTGAAAATAAATCTTGAAGCTACTCTTGAAGACCTGGACATATCTGAAAAGGAAATTGAAGAACTAAAAGAAAAATTCAATGATGGTCAAGTAGTCATCAAAAGACTAAGAAAAGATCTAAAAGAATGTTTTACCAATGATTTAGGGATAATGGTAAAAAAGATAAATGAAGAGAACACATCTCTAAAAGATTGGATTCAAGAATTGGATGACAAGCTAACTAACAATCAAGAAGTCTATGATGAACAGATCAAAGAGAACCTATAACTAAATGAAGAATTGAGGTAAGAAAACATAGAAATCTTGGAGATAAGAAATAGTAAAAAGAGCTTGGAATCTGAATTAAAATGGGCAAAGAATCACATTGATAAATTACACACAAGCAAGGATATGATAAAATCTCAGTTATTGATGCAGGAGCATCTCAGGTCCTTGGCAATCCTGTGTCACCAAAAATATTTGGATTTTGTTTGTGTTGCTTGGTTCCTACTTTAACCAAGTTGGTCGGTATTTGTGTTTCTTGATTTCTTCTTTAACCAAGTTGGTCGGTAGTTGGTCAGTTTCCTTTGGTTACCGAGTCTCATCGGTTATCTCCTAGGCGGTCGGTTAATTCAATGGCGCTCGACATTGCCTGTCTGCTGCTCAGTTATCTTCTTACCGATGGGTTTAATTTTGTTTCCTATTGTGGCCAACATGTGCATTTATATTGGATCATAGAATTAATGTTGGAATCCATCATTGGGAAGCATGTGGTCCTTGATCTGACCATTTCTTCTGTTGATTATGGATCTAAAGGCCGACATTGCTCGGTAGCTTCTTGAATAAATGTAGATGTTTGGTAGTAGTTGAGTTAGTTTTTGGGAAGATAGAGGATAGACATTAGAATGGATATTGTAGTAGACCCTCACATGTTTGAGGACTTCTAAGTTTCATTGTAATATCAGGCTATAACCGGGAAGGCCTTACAGCCTGACATGTATGATTCCCATTGTTGAAAGTTAATGAAAGATCTAGCATTCTCTCTCTCATGTTGTTGTTGTTATTTCTTTCACATGTGTGTTGCAAGCTTGGATCATTAAGTTCTACCATCCTTTGGCCCCTCTTGCTCCTTGTCCTTGCATCAGGTGGTATCAGAGCAAGGTGAGATCTTGATCTAGGTTTGCTAGTTCCTCTTGAAGCCCTAGTGGATTGTTGAGGGGTAACAAATTGTGATCTGACCTACAATTGTAGAGGGTTGTCAAGATGGTTCATGGGAAGTGAGACGTAGATCTAGGATTGGTAGATATGCTAAGATAGATTGCTACAAGATTAGAAGTACTTGAAACAACCCAAAGAAGAGGCAGACATCTTGAAGATGTTAGTGATGATGAAATTGAAGAAGAACAGGTGAATGCAGAACCTGCTCCTATTATGGATCAAGGTGAAGAAATATTTTTGAAGGCTTTGAAAAATCTAAAGTCAACACTACATTTCAATACTCTTGATGCAAGAGCATCCTGGGTGTAAGAGCAATCTTGCATCACCCAAAAATATTTATGTTTTTGTATTCAATAAGGGCTATCTTGTGAAGAGCTACTATTTATGGAAACTTGCTATTTTTAGTAAGTTGGTCATAAGATCTCAGAATGTTCTAATTTCACATGTGGAGGTTCATCTCAGTCATATCAGCCTGCTGGTAAAGTTTCATTAACAGATCAAGTCTAGCTTTGTAGATATTGAAGATTTTTGGTATTGGCAGTAGAGTACAGAAACTTTGAACTCAGTTTTGAAGGCTTTAGAGGCACTGAATGAGGTTGATAATTTGGGTGATGAGCGCTTGCGCCAGTCAAGACTCTAGAGAACTTTGTGGCCTTTCCAAATTGGGGTTGTAATAGTCAATCAGAGCAACTGGTGATGACTTATGGTCTTCCGAAGTTGAGTCACCTGAAATGACAGAAAATAATTTTTCCTTCAAAATTTCTGTTCAGGTTTCAAAAGTTATTTTGAGCTGACTTTGATGTAATAAATTGTAAAATAAAATGCTTCTAAGTTTGGTCGACCCTTTGGGCTAAATTTATGGAACCTTCTCGGGCAGTGGAGATTGCCTATATAAAGAAGGCCCGTAGTGTTGTCTTAGGCAGTTCTGGGTAGTAGATCTGGGTAATAATTCAAGGCTTAGTCCTACAGAATATTGTAAGGGAATGCCCATGTGGCTTTGCATATTGTAATTCTAAAATTTTGTAATTCCACATTTGTGGAGATAATAAGAAGCCAATTTTTTGTTCTTGCGTATTGTTGTTGTTCCTCTGTTTCTCTTATGTGTTTGTGGTATTAAGGGGAGCTCCCTTCATCAAGTGGTATCAGAGTAAGAGTTCTTGAGTGTGTAAATAGATCACTGACTGTGAGGTAGTTTGCACTAGGACTGTGGTTAGGGTTTCAGCGTGCATTGCAAAAATGCCTCCACAAAGGGAATGTGGCGGAAGAGCTAGTGTTGTAACACCTGAGGTTAGGGCACTGCAGAGACAAGTGTGAGCATTGCAAGAAGAGATTCATAGAGGAATGAATCTTAATGTTAGAGATGAAAGTGAGGATGAAGCCGAAGAAGAATATCAAGAAGGAGAAGTCAAATTTGTGAACCAGGAGGAAGAAAGACTTTTTCGGGCCATTTCCAAGATTGGGAAAAGACCTAAGATTGAGGTTCCTACATTTTCTAGAAATCTTAACCCAGAAGAATTGACCGACTGGATCAATGAATGTGAGGAATATTTTGAGTATGAAGATGTTGAGGATCCTGATAGGGTCAAATTTGTGAAGGCCAGACTGAAAGGTCATGCGAAGATCTGGTGGCAAGAGGTTCAATTAGAGAGAAATAGAAGAGGGAAAGATAAAATCACAAGATGGGATCAGATGGTGGATAAATTGAAGTGACAGTTCATTCCTGTTGATTATGGTCTTGACCTACTAAAGAAAATGCAAAGTTTGAGGTAAGTAAGAAGATCTGTTCAGGAGTATACAAAGCAGTTTTATCGACTCCTCATCAGAATAGGCCATGCAGAACTGATAAGGAGAAAGTTGCCCGATACCTTAATGGGTTAAGGACAAGCATTCAGGAGGAGTTGAATCTGGTTTGAATGAATAGTATTGAGGAGGCATACCAATTTTCCCTAAAAGTAGAGGAAAAGTTGAACAAGAAGTTCAAGAGAAAACAAAATGGAAGAGGTCACAGTGGATGATCTAGTGGATAGTCCTATGGAGGCCAAAATGAAGATTTGAAAAAGAAGGATGAGGCTAGTAGCAGTTAGAATCAGTGAGGAAACAATTCCAATCATTTCCAAGATCAGAATAATAGAGATCAGAGAGGAAGAGGAAGAGGACAAGGATCTGGAAGAGGAGGCTTCTGTAGAACATTTTTTCACTATGGAGAAGAAGGTCATAGGGCATTTGAATGTCCTCAGCACCAAGGCAGAACAGATAGGAGAAATGAAGGCCAGGCCAGAGTTGCACATGTAGATGAAGATGCTAGATAATCAAATTCTGAAGATGCTGAAAGAGGAGAAATGGTGATTAACAAAAGAGTCCTACTGAGTGGTGATAATGGACCTAAAAAAAGGAGGAGCCTATTTCACACCAGGTGAAAATGTGAGGGTAAGTGTTGTGATGTGATTATTGATAGTGGAAGCACTGACAATTTCATGTCAGAAGAGATGGTGACAAAGTTGAAGCTCGAGAGACAGAAACACCCACATCCATATCGGATTGTTTGGGTACAGGATGACCACAAGGTCATGGTCAATGAACAATGCCTAGTGAAGTTCAAGATTGGGGGATATCATGATGAGGTACTATGTGATATCATATCTATGGATGTATGTCATATGTTGTTAGGTAGACCATGGCAGTTTGACAGATGTGTTGTACATGATGGTCGTGCAAATACCTATTCCCTGACAAAGGATGGAGTGTGACATAAGTTAAAGCCATTGAATGACACAAAAAAAAAGGTATGTGGTAGTGCAAGAGTAACTTTTGTTGATGGAAGAAAATTCCTAGATGGTATGAGGAATGAGCATGTATGTTTTGCTTTAATTCCAAAAGCTGGTAAAGAGGAAGTAGAAGATGTTCCTGTAGAAGTTGCAGATTTGTTGAATGAGTTTTGGGATATTATATCTGATAATGTGCCTGATGGATTACCACCAATCACGAAGATGAGTCATCAAATGGACTTGATCCCAGGAGTGAGTTTTCCGAATAAGGAAGCACACAGAATGACACCTGCAGAAAGTGAAGAGTCGAACAGACAAGTACATGACTTTTTGAAGAAAGGATTGATCCTTGAGAGTCTGAGTCCCTGTGCTGTACTAGTAGTATTAGCACTAAAGAAGAATAGAGAGTGGAGGCTGTGTACAGATTCTAGAGCAATAAATAAGATCACAATCAAGTACAAGTTTCCATTGCCATGAATGGATGATATTATGGACTGTTTGAGTGGAGCTGTGTATTTCTCAAAGATAGATCTGAAGAGTGGATATCATCAGATTCAGATCAGAGAAGGAGATGAATGGAAGACCACCTTCAAGATAAGGAAGGACTGTATGAGTGGATAGTCATGCCTTTTGGGCTAACCAATGCACCGAGAACTTTCATGCGGCTCATGAACGAGGGTCTGAAAGAATTTTTGGGTAAGTTTGTCATTTCTTACCTAGATGATATTCTGATCTTTAGTAAGACATTGGAGGACCATATGATGCATATTCGTATGGTATTTGAGAAGCTGAGAGAAGAGAAATTGTTGATTAATTTGAAGAAGTGTATTTTTGTGAAGAAAGACTTGGTGTATTTGGGCTTTGTAGGTTCAGCAGAAGGTCTAAAAATGGACCCAAAGAAGGTACAAGCTATCCTTGAATGGCCTACTCCAAGGAGTGCTACTGAGGTAAGATCTTTTCATGGTATAGCTAGCTTTTACATAAAGTTTATCAGAAATTTTAGCAGTATTTTTGGACCCTTAACTAAAACAATGAGACGGGATAGAAAAGAGTTTAAGTGGACTAATGGGGCAGAAAAGAGTTTTCAATTGTTGAAACAAAAAATTACAGAACAAACTATTTTAGCACTTCCAGATTTTAATAAGGTGTTTTGTGATGCTAGTGGTACTGCAATAGGAGCTATTATGAGCCAAGAAGTTAAACCTATTTCTTATTTTAGTGAGAAGTTAAATGATGCCAAGAGGAAATATTCTATTTATGATTAGGAATTTTATGCTATAGTTCAAGGATTAAAGAAGTGGAGACATTATCTACTTCCTAAAGATTTTTTTTTGTATACTGATCCTCAAGCTTTGCAATATTTGAATAGTCAAGGAAAGTTGAATCAGAGGCATTTGAAATGGGTTGAGTTTTTGCAGAGTTACACATTTGTTTTGAAACATAGGAGTGGAAACTCTAACAGGGTTGCAGATGCTCTTAGTAGAAGGAAACTATTGATGACAGAAATGCAGATTGAAGTGGTTGGGTTCAAGGAACTCAAGAATTTGTATACAGAGGATCTTGATTTTGGTGAAGCTTGGAAAGCTTGTACAGAACCTGTTACTCTAGACAGGATGAAATGGCTAGATTTTCATCATCCAGGATGATATGCTATTCAGAGGGAGTCAGTTGTGCATTCCAAGAAGTTCTATGAGGGAGAATCTCATCAAGGAGAAGCATAGTGGAGGATTGGCTGGACATTTTGGTCATGATAAAACCCTTGCTTTGGTTAGTGAGAATTATTATTGGCCACAGTTGCAGCAAGATGTGAAGAAGTTTGTATAGAGTTGCAGAATATTTCAGATGGTGAAAGGAGTGAAGCAAAATATAGGGTTGTATCAGCCATTACCTGTACCAGAGAAGCCTTGGGAGGATATCAACATGGACTTTGTTCTTGGTTTACCGAGGACTCAGCGGGGACATGATTCAATTTTTGTGGTGGTTGACAGATTTTCAAAGATGGCACATTTCATTCCCTGCAAGAAGACTAATGATGCTATTCATGTAGCAAAATTGTTTTTCAGAGAAGTAGTGAGACTTCATGGTTTGCCAAAGACCATAGTTTCAGATCGAGACCCTAAGTTCGTTGGATATTTCTGGCGTACATTATGGAAGATGTTGAAGATAGATTTGAAGTTTAGTTCATCACATCATCCACAGACTAATGGATAGACAGAGGTGGTGAATAGAAGTTTCAAAAATTTGCTACGATGTTTGGTTGGAGACAAGCCAACAGGATGGGATTTGATTTTACCACATGCATAATTTGCATACAATAATTCTTTCAATAGGAGCACTGGTAAATCACCATTCTAGATTGTATATGGAAGTAGTCCAAGAAATGCATTTGAATTGAGAAACATAGATAAAGGAGAAATAAGTAGTGTTGAAGCTAAGGATTTTGCAGAACATTTGAAGAACATCCATGGGGAGGTGAGGAAGCACATTAACAATATGAATGCATAGTATAAGGCTAAGGCAGATGAGAAAAGGAGGTATAAGGAATTTCAGGTTGGAGATGAAGTCATGGTTCATTTGTGGAAGGAGCGGTTTCTAGTTGGTACATATAACAAGCTGAAAATGAAGAAGTTTGGACCATGTAAGATACTGAAGAAACATGATTCAAGAAATGCATATGAGGTAGAATTGCCTACTGAACTAAATATTTCACCAGTGTTTAACATTTCAGATTTGACAGAGTATCATGAGGGAGGTGTTGAAGATGATATCACAGCAACACAGTGGAGTATTCCAGCAACTAGTTCAGATACCAAGGAGATTGAGGACATATTGGATAGTCGAGTTGGAAAAAACATAAGGAGCATGACATATGAAGAATATCTAGTCAAGTGGAAAGGATGACCTATTGAAGATTCATCAAGGCTAACAAAGGTAGAGGTTAACTATCTTAGTTTTCCTCTGCACACCTGAGTCGTGACAGGGTCACTTCTCAAATTACCCCAGGTGTCTGATGCAGGAGCATCCTGGGTGTAAGAGCAATCTTGCATCACCCAAAAATATTTATGTTTTTGTATGCAATAAGGGCTATCTTGTGAAGAGCTACTATTTATGGAAACTTGCTATTTTTAGTAAGTTGGTCATAAGATCTCAGAATGTTCTGATTTCACATGTGGAGGTTCATCTCAGTTGTATCAGCCTACCGGTAAAGTTTCATTAATAGATTAAGTCTAGCTTTGTAGATATTGAAGATTTTTTGGTATTGGCAACAGGGTACAGAAACTTTGAACTTAGTTTTGAAGGCTTTAGAGGCCCCGGATGAGGTCAAGAATTTGGGTGATGAGCGCTTGTGCCAGTCAAGCTTGTAGAGTGCTTCGTGGCCTTTCAGAATTGGGGTTGTAATAGTCAATCAGAGCAACTGGCGATGACTTATGGTCTTCGGAAGTTGAGTCACCTGAAATGGCGAAAAATAATTTTTCCTTCAAAATTGTTGTTCGGGTTTCATAAGTTATTTTGAGCCGACTTTGATGTAATAAATTGTAAAATAAAATGCTTCTAAGTTTGGTTAGCCCTTTGGGCTAAATTTTTGGAATGTTCTCAGGCGGTGGAGATTGCCTATATATAGAAGGCCCATAGTGTTGTCTTAGGTAGTTCTGGGTAGTAGATCTGGGTAATAATTCAAGGCTTAGTCCTACAGAATATTGTAAGGGAATGCCCATGTGGCTTTGCATATTGTAATTCTGAAAGTTTGTAATTCCACATTTGTGGAGATAATAAGAAGCCAATTTTCTATTCTTGCTTATTGTTGTTGTTCCTCTGTTTCTGTTATGTGTTTGTGGTATTAAGGGGAGCACCCTTCATCACCTCTTGAGTATAGTGGAAAGCTGGATTCTGATGAATTGGTGGACTAGATCACCAAGATGGAAAAGTATTTTGAATATGAAAATATTCCCGAGGATAAGAAAGTAAAGATCGCAAGCACCAAGTTGAAAAGTCATGCATCCTTATGGTGGGAACATCTGGAATTGGATAGGGAAAGGAAGGGAAAAGACAAAATCAAGGTATGGAATAAGATGGTAAATAAATTGAAAGGAAAGTTCTTACCCTATGATTATTAGATTAACCTAGTTCGGCGAATGCAAAGTTTGAGATAGAAGGATAGCTCGGTAAAAGAGTATATAGAGGAATTCTATAGATTGGATATTAGATCTGGACATGATGAAGATGATGTGGAAAGAATTGGCAGATACCTAAATGGTTTGAGGGTTTCCATCCAAGAGGAAATTAGTATGGTCAAGTTGGAAAGTATTGAAGAGGCTTATCAATTTTCTTTGAAAGCCGAGGAGAAATTGAACAAGAGACATGATTAGAGATAAAGAGAAAGAGGTGGTAGATTCCCTAGAGGAAGATGTAGATCTAATGGTGAAATTGGTAGATCCGAACCAGAAAAGATAAATTTGGACAAAGGCAAGACCGAGTGGAAAGGTGAAACTTCATCTAGAGGTAGAGGTGGTAACTGCTGAGGTGGTTATAGTAGAGGAAGTTTCCAAGGAACTTGTTACAATTGTGGAGAGGAAGGACATAGGTCATTTGAATGTACACAAGCAAGTAAGAAGGCTCATAGCAGTAGGAATGTTGTAGTGCAAGAAGAACCATTGAATGAACCCAAAAAGGAGAATAACCTGATGGTAAGGAGAGCATTGTGGAATGAAAGGAAGAAGTTAGATTAAGTAAGGAAAAGTTTGTTCAAGACCAGATGTAGAGTTTCTAACAAATTTTGGAAGGTAATCATTGATAGTGGTAGCTCGAAGAACATGGCATTTGAAGAGATGGTCAAATATTTGCAGTTTAAAAGGTTAGTACATCTGAAGCCCTATCAGATTTCATGGATCAAGGATGAACATACACTCTTGGTAAGTGAACAATGTTATGTGAATTTGAAGATTGGATAGTACTATGATAAAGTGTTGTGTGATATCATGCCTATGGATTGTTGTCATATTTTTTTGGGTAGACCCTGGCAATATGATAAACATGCTATATATGATGGGAGATTACATAAGTATACTATTGTGGCTGATGGAAAGAAACAAATCTTGTTACCATTGTTGGAAGAACCTATTAGTAATATTTGCACATCTATGAAAGTTTTCTTGATGGAAGGAAGAAAGTTTGTTAACTCTTTGAAGAGGGATGATGTATGTTTTACTATGATTCCTAATAAACCAAGTAAGAAAATAGGAGATAATGTTCCTGAGGAGATTGATAAGTTACTCACCGAGTATAGTGATATCATTTCTAATAATGTACCTGATGGTTTGCCTCCGAAAAGAAGTATTGATCATTGTATGGATCTAATCCCTGGAGCTAGTTTACTGAATAAGGCACCTCATCGGTTGACACCTACCAAGAATTAGGAATTGAACTGACAGATTCAAGAGTTGTTGGAGAAAGGTTTGATCAGAGAAAGTTTGAGTCCTTGTGTAGTACCTACTGTATTAGCACCGAAGAAGAATGGGGAATGGAGAATGTGTACTGATTCCAGAGAAATCAATAAGATAACAGTGAAGTATAGGTTTCCTATACCAAGAATGGATGATATAATGGAGAGTTTGACTGGAGCAAAGTATTTCACAAAGATTCATTTGAAAAGTGGGTATCATCAGATTAGAATCAGAGAAGGTGATGAATGGAAGACTGCTTTCAAGACAAAGGAAGGTTTGTATGAGTGGTTGGTTATGGCTTTTGGTTTAACTAATGCACCGAGTACTTTTATGAGGTTGATGAATGAATTTTTGAAGAAATTCTTGGGTAAATTTGTGATTGTATATCTTGATGATATTATGATATTCAGTAAGACTAGAGAAGAACATTTGTTGCATGTAAGATAGGTTTTGTGGAGACTGAAAGAAGAAAAGTTGCTGATAAATCTGAAAAAGTGTTCATTCATGAAAGAAGAAATTGTGTATTTGGGATTTGTTATTTCAACTGATGGTTTGAAAATGGATCCTGAAAAGGTTGAAGCTATTCTAAATTGGCCTACACTTGTGAATGCTACTGAGGTAAGATCATTTCATGGTTTGGTAAGTTTTTACCAAAATCTCATAAGGAATTTTAGTTCAATTTGTAATGCTATGACTGAGACTAAGAGAGGAGACAAAAGAGTATTCAAGTGGACACATGGAGCTGATAAGAGTTTTGAGAGTCTGAAGAAGAAGGTTGTTGAATTACCTCTTTTGGCATTACTTGATTTAAGTTAAGTATTTCAAGTAGAATGTGATGCAAGTGGAAGTGCAATTGGAGCTATGTTGAATCAAGAAGGTAAACCTGTTGCTTTCTTTAGTGAAAAGTTGAATGATGCTAGAAGAAAATATTTTGTGTATGATCAAGAGTTATATGCTATTGTTCAAGCACTGAAGAAATGGAGACATTATTTGATACTGAGTGAATTTGTATTGTATACTGATCATAAGGCTTTACAGTATTTGGGTAGTTAGAATAAGTTGAATCAGAGACATATGAAATGGGTTGAGTATTTGCAGAGTTACACATTTGTGATAAAACATAAGAGTGGAGTCACTAACTGAGTTGTTGATGCATTGAGTAGAAGAAGATCTTTGATGACCGAGATGAAAATTCAAGTTCTTGGTTTTGATGAGATGAAAGGTTTGTACGAAAATGACCCTAATTTTTCTGAGCCATGGAGAAAGTGTAGAGCACCTATACAAGATCAACATGATACTAAATGGGATGAATATTTTATTTAGGAAGGGATGTTGTTCAAAGGTATTCAGTTGTGTATACCGAGAGGAGTAATGAGAACTAATTTGATAAAGGAGAAACATAGTAGTGGTTTGGCTAGACATTTTGGCATTGATAAAACATGGAATTTGTTGAAGGAGAAGTACTTTTGGCTACAGTTGTATAGAGATGTTTAGAAATTTGTGAAAAGTTGTGGTATTTGTCAAGTTGCAAAAGGAGTAAGTCAGAATACTAGTTTGTATGTACCTGAGAAGCCTTGGATTGATATCAGTATGGATTTTCTTCTTGGCTTACCGAAGACAATAAGAGGTAATGATTCAATATTTGCTGTTGTGGATAGATTTTCTAAGATGGCACATTTTATACCATGTAGAAAGACATCAGATGCAATACATATAGTAGATCTTTTCTTTAAAGAAATTGTGAGATTGCATGGATTACCGAGGAGTATTATCTCTGACCGAGATAGTAAATTTGTTGGTTATTTTTGGAAAACACTTTGGAAGAAATTTGGCACTGAGTTGAAATATAGTTCTACATTTCTCCCACAAATCGATGGATGGACTAAAGTTG
Organism: Chamaecyparis obtusa; assembly: GCA_027943335.1. Taxonomy (NCBI): domain Eukaryota; kingdom Viridiplantae; phylum Streptophyta; class Pinopsida; order Cupressales; family Cupressaceae; genus Chamaecyparis; species Chamaecyparis obtusa. Next base: position 30,927 of record BSBK01006170.1, read on the forward strand.
TGAATAGAAGTTTGGGAAATCTATTGAGATGTTTAGTTGGAGACACACCAAGTAATTGGGATTCTTTATTGGCACAAGCAGAGTTTGCATACAATAATTCAGTGAATAGGAGTACTGGAAAAACACCATTTGAGATTGTGAATGGCACACAACCGAGAGGAATATCTGATTTGAGAGACATTGATGATGAGAATAAAAGAAGTGATGAAGGAGTGAAATTTTCTGAATACATGAAGACATTGCATGAAGATGCGAAGCTGAAGCTGGAAAATAGTAATCATAAATACAAAGACAGAGCTGATAGATCGAGAAGATATAAGACTTTTGATGTTGATGATGAAGTGATGGTTCATTTGAAGAAAGGATGGTTTCCTATTGGCACATATGGAAAGCCAAAGATGAAGAAGTTTGGATCTTGCAAGATTGTGAAGAAATTCGATAGTGGAAATGCATATGAGATTGAGCTACCTGATGACATGGACATATCACCGATCTTCAACATTGCTGATTTATATGAGTATCATGAACCTGATGAAGAAGGGATAGTACTGATATAATATCCTAAGAAGCAGAATGATGAAGTGGAACAGATTTTGAAGAAAAGAGTTGGCAAGAGCACAAGAGGAAAATAGTATATGGAATATCTGGTTAAGTGGAAGAATAGACTGATGGAAGACAGTTCTTGGATTTCACAATTTGAGTTAGATGCAGCTTAGACCAAACCTACCAAATGATTTTAAGAATCATTTCAAAACAACCCTAGGTGTCTGATGTAGGAGCTTCTCAGGTCCTTGGCAATCCTGTGTCACCAAAAATATTTGGAGTTTGTTTGTGTTGCTTGGTTCCTACTTTAACTGAGTTGGTCGGTTTCCTTTGGTTACCAAGTGTCGTTAGTTATCTCCTGGGTGGTTGGTTAATTCACTGGCGCTCGCCATTGCCTATCTATTGCTCAATTATTTGCTTACCGATGGGTTTAGTTTTTTTTCCTATTGTGGCCGATGTGTGCATTTATATTGGATCACATAATTAATGCTAGAATCCATCATTGGGAATCATGTAGTCCTTGATCTGACTATTTCTTCCATTGATTGTGGATCTGAACGCTGACGTTGCTCGGTAGCTTCTTGTATAAATGTAGATATTTGGTAGTAGTTGAGTTATTTTTTGGGATGATAGAGGATAGACATTAGAATGGAGATTGTAGTAGACCCTTGCATGTTTGAGGACTTTTGAGTTTCATTGTAATATTAGGCTGTAATCGGGAAGGCCTTACAGCATGGCATGTATGATTCCCATTGTTGAAAGTTAATGAAAGATCTAGCATTCTCTCTCTCATGTTGTTGTTGTTATTGCTTTCGCATGTGTGTTGCAAGCTTGGATCATTAGGGTGTGCCATCCTTTGGCCCCTCTTGCTCCCTATCCTTGTGTCAGTTATATGCTCAAAAGATCAAAGGAGATACCATCGATATTGGATTCAATGAAGAAAAAAATTAGATTGATAACATGTGAGCAAGAATGAAAGCACCAAAAGACACTATAGATGCTAAGGAGACTCAAGGTTAGACTAAAGATAATGTTGAACCATCCAAGGATGAGCACAATCTAGTAGACCAAACATGTTATTCTTGTAACAAGCATGGACACATTGCAAGGAATTGTAAAGAGGTAAGACCTTTCAATGGTTACTGTTATTCATGCAATAAATTTGGTCATAGAGCTATGAATTATAGAACAAGTCAGAAAAACAAGACTCAACATAATCATAGAAATTAGAATCAACCTAATGCAAGAAGTTCTCAGAATATTACATGTCAAATATGTAACTATAATGGTCACTCAGCTAGATTGTATAAAATGGTAACCCATGTCAATGCGTTAAGGAATATAAGGCCTCTAGTTATTTGTCACTCTTGTAACAAAGCTGGACACATCTCAAAGTTTTGTAGATCAAGAACGTAAAGTCAGGAAAGCCCTAAAAATCTAGAAGAATCAATATTGGTCACCAAAGGACAAGTCAAGTTTGTGAAAGCTTCAAAAGATGTGAGATTGATTTGGTCAGAGGAAAAGAAGGAAAAGGTTGATGAGAATGTATGGATGCATCCATAGTGGACGCACCCTGTACATTTGGATGAATGGCCCTTAGGGGCATAGGGGGATCTAATTTATCTCTACACTCATACGTGGCTGATACACTCACCCTCAAATTACGCACCTTTGGATTTAACCTTTTAGAGACTAGTATAACATATGTGTAAGAGCACACTACCTAATTTTTTGTAGAATGAAAGTCAGAGATTTTCAGTGAAAGTCTGGTTTATGCGGCAAGCATTAATGGTAGAATTTTCACTTTAAGTACACAAAGACTTAAACACTAATCATTACATTTGAGTTTGAGCAATTGAAGAGCACAAAATCCCTAGCAGTTGATTGTAAAGGATTACAACTTGTTCCACCAGCAAAGAAGTGTGTTTGATCAATTGCGGAACCCCTAATCCATTGCGATGATTCACAAGTTCTCAGAAACCATTTTTGAAGTGATATACAAGTAAGTAATGGCTACTCCTATTGTGTTTGATATTGCAGAGAAGAAGAGATACATTTTCAAGAGACATCCCCTTAAGTCTACCCTAGATGACTTAGAAGTTGCATTCTCCCAAACCCCTATGGGTGTTATGCACGTTGAAGACATCTGTGCATACATTCATTGTAAGAAGGAAGTAGTAGGTCTTGATAGAATTAGAGTGTACATACAAACTATGATGAAACTAGATAAAACCCTCCTTGATGAATTTGAGCAGTAAGAGAATCATCCTATTGTTGAGTTTTCTATGGCACATGAGTTTTAAAAATCCGAATGGATCAAGATCTTGTTGAGCAGAATTCATGATGATCTATTTTGGATAGGTGAAGTCCCAGTAAGAATCACAGGAGACCTAATTCATGAGATGATAGGCCTTTCTAGGATAGGCATCATTCTTCCAGTGGGTAAGGATGTAAGGAAACAAGTAGAACAATCATGTAAGTCAAGAAGTGATAGGCGCGGAATTACTATTTAGCCTATAGAGGAAAAAGACATCAAATTGATGTCTATGATACTTGGATATAAGTTTCAACACACCAATAGGGTGAATAGTATGTCTGTGGCCACTATTCTTTATACAATAAGGATTGTTAGAGAAAATGGTGAGTTCAATCTATGTGAGAGCTTGCACGCACAACTAATTGACAACATTAGAGCCATTAAGCATGACAAGACCAAAATATTCAAGTTTGGGTCTTAGATCATACACATGTACTTCCACATACTTGGAAAAGTGTCAGATTTGTATCTAGACAAGAGTATTCCTACAATGCTTTAGATATCTCTTAAGGAATCTACTAAGAGTACATTGGAGGATTACATGGAGTTAGAATTGAAAAAACTTAGAATCAAGATCCAAATGAGATATAGAATTCCAGAGAGAATAGTTGAAAAATATAAGGACAACATTTTCTTTATGGTTGAGACTGATATAACTTGTATGGAAGCAGTTGAACCTAGAACAAAGTGGATCCAGCCACTTGGATATGAGGTTGAAGAACCAATCCTAGAAGCATATGCACAAGTATTGCTATCAGTACCTAAAGACCCTAATGAACCTAGGTGGGGTACTTATGAAGAGAAGACAAGAGAAGTTGATGCAGTATTGAACATCACAACAACAAAAAGAAAGGTAGCTAAGGTGACTTCTGAGATACTCAAAATTCATGGAGTAACACATGAAGACCTTGACAAAGCAAGACACAAAAAGATTTATTTGGGAATTAAGAGTGCATCTACACCAGAAGCTAAGGAAGATGATCCTAAGTTAAAGAAGATCAAATTTGAAAAGTTAGATGATCCAAAAGACAAACATGACAAAACAAATGTTACCCCTCCGACGCCCACATAAACTATCGATCTTACTGCTCCTCCTGAGTATAATAAAATGGCTAAGAGGAAGAAAGAGTTAGGCACAAGTCATCCATCCTCGTGAGCAACAAGTAGGAAGAATACTCAAGCACCTCCAGAGGTAGGATTTAGACCTAGTCTTAAAGTATTGAGAACAAGGATTGTTGATGAAGGAAGATTGGATCAAATAGGAAAGTTTTATGAGAGGTACACTAAAATTGATAAGTCAAAGATTCATGGAATGATCATCAAACATATGCTAAAGTTTAAAAAGATAATCCTAGAACTAAAGATAGTGATTCTAGACAATGTTTGGAACATCTTAGAATCATTGAAGAAATAAGCTATTGAAGAAGATCTCAGGATAAGAGAAAATATTCTAGATGAAATTCTACCAGTGTGTTCCTTAGAAGAGAAAACCTTGTTGTTACATTTGGTGAAACCGCACCTCTGGACTAAGACAAGAACAATACATATCATGGACAAGAATTATGAATTAGTTGCAAAGGAAACTGAGAAAGCATTTGAGAAAGTTTTTCTAAATAGGCACATGTACCCACCAACTGTGCCCTCAACTCAAGTTCCCTATAAGGAAGTCAAGGTGGTAGAGCCCACTAATGTACTAGTGTCAGGTCCTTGGGAATCAACACCTATAGTTGAAACACCCATACAAGAAAAAAATCCTGGGCCCATGACAAAGACACACAAAGTTGACTCAATCTTTATTGATAATATAAAAATTACTATGGTGGCCACAAACATTGATTTGGACAAGTTTGAAGAAGCCTTTGTAAGGACACAAGAGGTTGAAACTCTATGTGGTAACACTCCTCCCAATCAAGAACTATTGATTAAGGATATAACAGATGAAAGAGAAGAAAAGGAAATAGAAAAAGAAATAGAGAAAGAGGAAGAAAAGGTGGAAGAGGAGAAAGGAGAAGAAGAGGTAAAAGGAAGTGAATCAATAGATAAACCATTTATTGAAAAGCTAATCAAAGTAAAACAAGAAGTGATGGATAACTCTCCTATCACTCCCTCAGTGTCATTGTTGTCAAGTTTGACACCTGACACCACTAGTTTGGATTCATGGGGAGAGGAAGACCTGATAAAGATCAGTGTCCTAGCCATGGAGAAGGAAAAAGAAAAATAGGTAATGAGGAATCTATTGTTTATTGTATTAGTCAACATTTTGAACAATCTGTTACCTTCAGACAACAAAGTGTCTAAAGTCCACATAGTTGATGATGTTAGAAACATCTTCATAGCCTTCAAGACCAATTTTTCTAGCTTGGAAGAATATGCATCCCTAGTTGTACAGGAGAAGTATATGAATAAAATGCTAAGTGAATTGGTTAGTAACTTTGCAGTTGACTTGAACTCACAAAAGACTAGTCAAGCATCCTTGAAGGAGTTTGCAACAAAGGGCAGAAAGATTATTGTTGACTATATGAGCCAGGACAAGTTGACTACTGATCTATACAAGAAGATACAAGAGGTAGAAGCTATGATTGACAGTGTAAGGAAATCAATAGAAGATCCCTCCATTGATTAGTAAACATGTGAAACAATGTATACTAGGGACAGATAGACAAGATTGAAAAAGCTGAAAAGGAGATGTCCAAGATAAGGGAAAGGCAAACACAACTTAGGAATGCTCTTGCACCCTCACTAGATGTGCTTAATTAGAATATTAAGGAGATTGATGCCACCATGGTGACATATGATCAAGGTCATAGCATAGACTTGGAGAAGATGGAGAAGCTACAATATGCATTATGCACCCATCTACAAATTGTTAATTCACTAGTTGCATTCTAGAAGCAAGAGATCCAAAACTTACAAATAGCATATCTGAATGTCCTCTCACTGTAAGTACTTGTAGAGATACAATTTTTGAAGCACCTTTGTCATTAATGTCAAAGGGGGAGTAATTTATAGAATATGGAGTCATATATGTAAAGAAGATGCATAGTAAAGAATATAAGGGAGATATAAGTTAGAGTATGATAAACAATTTTTTGTATAAGGGTACAGTTAGTAACTCTACCATATTACTTTTTTGCCATCAATGAAAAAGGGGGAGATTGTTGGAAATTTGACTATACTATTATATATGACTTAATATAGTGTTTTCATTATGACAAAAAAGTCATATAGTGGTTTGGATTCAGTGCACATTATTAGAAGATCAGATTTTGCTAAGTATAGAAGACTGGACAGTTAACAGAGCACCAGTAGATCAGAGTATCAATGCACATGCGTATGACCTAGTTATGGCATGCTCCCTTAAAGTTAAGCTTGTATGTATGTATTAATGCTAAGTCTAAGAGATCATGATCATATGTGCAAGTATGATGAAGATATAGATAGTTGAAGAGGTATAGCCAATGAGTGCCAAAACAGAATAGAGTATGCAGCCGACTAGTAGTATTTTGTTTAGTAGTTATAATATTTCTTTGTAAAGGCTATGTGCCTATTGTAATCAAGTTTTAGAAATATAATTATGTTTTTTTGTAAACACACTTGAGCCAATTCAGTTGGAAGCATTGTATGTAATCAGTTATAGGCTGACCTAGTTAATTGTTTTGGTAGCGCATATAAATATGAGATGCGCCCTTTGTAATAGGTATGGTAGTTGATATAGAGTTTAGATAAGTAGTGCAGAAGTGTGTGAAGAGTAGTTAAGATGTATTAGATCTTTTTAAGAGGTCAAAACATCAGTGCATCAAAGGAACTAATCTGACATGCAGTGTCACATCACAAGTTCATCCAATAGATATAGTGTGTATCTAAGATCAGAAGGTTGTAGCCTTCACCACTTGAACAGTGAGTTCTAGGATAGTGTGTTCACACCCCTAACAAGGTTATTTTAAAAGACTCCTAACAGGGTCCAACCCTTGACAAGGTCATTGTACTAAAATCATTGTAAAGAAAACTCCTAACAAGGTTAAGGATCTTCTAACAAGGATCATAAGACACTTGTACATATTATTAGTGGGTGTCAATTCCCACTGAGGTTTTTACCTATTTGGGTTTCTGCATAACCATATTGGTGTTATGTGTTGAGTTCATGTTCTTGTTTATGTTAACGTTCATTTCAGTAATTAAGCATTCAAGATAAGTTTAAAGAGTAAAGTAAAAAGATTGAATATAATGAACACTGATTCACACACCCCCCCCTCTTAGTGTTCCCATTCCTATCAAAGTATAACAAACAAGAAAAGTTACAGAACAACAAAAAAAATATGGAGAAGCTACAAATGAATGATGATGAAAGCATTAGGGCTTGTGTTCAAAGGGTTACAAAATTTGTGATTGGACTTAGAAATTGTGGAGGAACTTATGATGAAGAAGAAGTCTTTGTGAAGATCCTTAGGTCATTGACATTTTCTTACAAGTTTAAGGCTATATCTATTCAAGAAACTATACCTTTGACTCCAAACTTTAGTAGAGAGATGTTGATTGCAAAGATAAATACCTTTGAAGCTACTGAGATGGGAGAATCTATACCAAATTTTGAATCTACATTCAAGGCATCTACACAGAAGAAGATGTATGCACTTCTGACCACCTACAGTGAAGACCTAAAAGAAGAGCTTGGTGAGTATGCTGAGGAATGGGAATAGATAATGGCAGAGGAAAGGAATATGGATGAACTTGTTGCACTAACTACTAGAAGAGAAAAGAGAGGTAAGGAAAAATTTGAAGGCAAGTTACCCTTGAAATGTTTTTCATGCAATAAGGTAGGTCATTTTGTATCTAGATGTCCTACAAGAGTTCCTAAGTACAAGCCTAAGTTTTTCAAGACTAAGAAGGATAAGGAATATTATTATGCTAGTGAAGGCATTTCTGATGATGATGATCTAGATTATGAAGAGATTGGATTTGTTGTTATTAGAGATGAACCAATATATGAGGAAAAGGCTTTAGTATCTCATGTTGATAAGAAAAATGGATGGATTATAGAAAGTGGTTGTTCACATCATATGAGTGGAGACAAAAACAAGTTTGTTAAATTAGTAAAGTATGATAGTGGTGTAGTAAGACTCAGAGACAATCTTCCTAAACCTATCATAGGTGTAGGATCTATAACTTTGGATGGAAAGAATAACATTGATAATGTGCTTCTTGTTAATGGACTTAAGCATAACTTTTTGATTATTGGATAGTTAATGGACAAAGAGTTTCAGTTACAATTCAATGATGGTAAATGTTTTATCAGAAGTAAGGAAGGAAAGCTGATTGTAACTAGTACTAAATCTAGGGGTAATGTATTTGAATTAAAAACATCTGGAGCCTATTTATTGTTGTGAAGGTAGATGATAGTTAGCTATGGCACAAAATATTTTTTCATGTTAATTTTGATAACATTGTGAAGTCAAGTTTGGCTAATGCAGTAAGGGATCTACCAAAGATTGTGAAACCATCAAACACTGTATGTAGAGAATGTGTAATGGGAAAACAAACTATAAGCAGTTATGAAAGAAATGTTAGAAATAGGGAATACTAAGAGGGGGGGGTGAATCAGTATTCCACAAATTTTTACTTTTGCCCAATTATGGATATAACAGATAATCTTAATGCATACATAACATAGAAAGCTAAACAATGTGCATAGCAATAAAATTAAACTCATAACACATTAGTTTTTTCTCAAGGAAACCCTAGCCAAGGGAAAACCTCAGTGGGGATGGCACCCACAAAGATCCACTAATCAAAGGTATCTTGTTAAGGATGTTGACCTTGTTAGGATTCTATTACAAGCATATAGTATCTCAGTCCTGATTAAGGGACTATAGGCCTTGTTAGAAGCCTCAACTCTGTTAGGAGTTGTCAATACAAAATATGATTACCAGATGAGCCCACTACCCAAACAAGTAATGTACAATATACACTAATTACAAAAAGGTCAAGGTACATAACCTTATACTGCTTGCATCAATAACTCTTCGCTACTCTTTCACTATCTAATTACATGTTTATCATATTTCACATCATATCACTATATCACTATTGCTATTACTATTTTCTTCTTTATAATTTACAATTACATTTATACAAGTTATTAAGACTAATAACTTTTTTGGTTAGCTGCCATATTACAAAATGAATTTATCCAAGGGTTAACATCTAGGATGTCATCCCTTTATGTTGTTAAGTCATTATTTTGATAAACAAAATAATCCCTTAACTCTTTATCAATTCTATCTTCAAAATCTATCCTGTCGGCTTAACACTATCTTCAGTAAAACTGTCATAACTCCTTCCGTACATGTTGTACTAACTTGCGCTCTAAGATGAGTCATCGTTAGTCAACATAGAGTCTATGTTCAAGTGTGCAAGCATTGAACTTACTCCAATCAATGTCTCCAAATAAAAGTGTCTCTTGGTTCACTAGTAAAAACACATTGTCTCATACTTAGACAATTTTACATTGCGCTTTGACATACTAGCTCTCTGACCTATGCGATCTTCATGTAGATCATATGTTTTCATAATGAAAACATCTATGTAATCAACTCAGCCAAATTTCCAACAATCTCCCCCTTTGTCATTGGTGGCAACATATGAGAAAATTGGCTCAGTGATAAACTCAAAAACTTCAAAATTGTGGCCGTAGTATAATATATATATATATATATATATATATATATATATATATATATATATATATATATATATATATATATATACATATACTATCCTTATAACTCTGAAAAATCTTATCTATGTACAGAACTCCCCCTAAGAGTATCAATCCTTAATCAATTTTCTGCTATATATCTCTCTCCCTTTGACACCAATGACAAAATAAAGGTAAGGAGGGTTACAAAAATGTGTTCAAGAAATAGTTTACCTTGATTCAATATTGCAAAGCTGGTAGGCTTGCAACACAATCTGTAAAATCAATCTTCACTATTTGTAATTCTTTCTCCCATGATTTCTTGATAGAGTCTTCCACATTGAGTAGTGTGCATAGTCCATAAGATGCTATCTCACACACTTGGAGATTCTCAAAACTAAACTTTTGAAAAGATATCTTAGCTGAAAGACATTCTTCCAGTTGTCCTTCAATAATACTCAACTTCATAGAAGTGTGCTCTCTTAAAAGAGTAACTCTTTTCATTTTTATATCCTTTTCATCTTGCAAAAGTCTGATTTCATCAAATACCTTACGAATCTTCTTCTCAACATCAAATATCTTTACAGTGGGGCTAGAAAGAAGGTTGGTTTCATTTTGAATTTCTGCTTCCTTCATCTTCATTTTCTAATCTTCTGCTGCTACAAGGGTCTCTAATTTTGTACACTGAATGTACAAAGATTTTTCTCTTTCCAAATTCTTCCTCACGTCCTTTATACAAATATCAAGATTATTGATATCATTCCTGATATTCTGACTTATGTTCAAGAGTGTTTTAGCCTCATAAGCTGCTTGTGCTTTTACCTTTGCAATCTCAGATAAGTTTGTGAACTCATTGTCAAAAGTGCTCATTACTTTCTTTGCTTTCTCCAGAGTGTCCGCTTTTGCAATTTGTGTAGTTACAACACCTTGTAACTTCCCAATAAGCTCCTTCTGCCATCCTTCAAGAATTTTAACTTTCTTATTCTTTCCAATGATTTTGTTCAATTATGTGATCGATTCCATTTGATCAACATCATCTACTTCTTTTCCCAAATCCTCAATCAAAGATCCAATCTGCTTCTTCTTTCCAGTCTCAGGTGTAAGACTGATTTCTTCTTTAGAGGGGACAGGTTCTTGAAACTCTATCACTTTGGGTTCTTCAACAATAGTTTGGGTCTGCTCTGCTTCTGCAGTTGTATCTGGTTTGTCAAGAGTCAAATTTTCAACAATGTTCTCTAGATTCTTGAATACATTATCATTAGTATCCAAGGTGATCTTTGTACCTTCAACATTCATAGCTTCTTCTTCAATGTTTATAGCCGGTGGAGAGGGAATGTCCTCTTGTTCTGCTTCTTTTGCTAGCTTTGCTGCAACTGATGGTTCTCCAATATTTTATGCCATTACTTTAATTATTGCTTGTTCTATCTTTGTATTAACTTCCTCATATTGTCCTACCATAATTTGAATAGTTTTCCTTTTTGTCCTTAAATGGGTTCTAAGGGCCTTCATAATCTACTTAAGGTGTTCATCATTTCTCACATCAAAAAGTTTCTTCACAAGATTTTCTCTGATAGATGTGTCTTCCTTTGATGCTCTTTTCTTCCTGTTTACAAGTTTCTTGAATAAATCATCAAGTATCTTACACTAAATTGTGTCAAACTTCTTGTCAAATAGAATCATATGCTTTACCACTGCATTTTCAAGATTCAATCTTTCTGAATATTCATAGAGGTCATAGTATTTATTCATCTTAGTGAATTCTCCATCTTGTATAATCTCTTCGTTCACTCTTTCAACTCTAGGTTTCCAGGCTTTCTTCTTAATAGTAGTGTCATCATCTTTAATTTCTGCAATTTTCCTAGGAACTAGTGGCACCAAAGTTTTCTATCTCTTACTAGGTCCAGTAGCAATCTCTCTTACTCTCTTGCTAGGTGTGGAGGAGGTTGACCTAGTAGTTTTACTTGCTTCTTGTTCCTTCTCTGTTTCCTCTACTTTCACCTTGACTTGTGTTTCTCCTTGTTGTACTGCAATTGATGATAAGGGAGGTACAAACAAAATCTCTTTCTGTCCAATATCTCTAATTGCTGCTGCTATCTACTTTTCTACTAAGAATTCTTTCTCTGTCATTCATGTATCTTTCAGTATTTTCTTAATAGTACTCTCAACTCTTTTCTTAGATTGTTTCTCTTCAAGTATAGCTTTTGCAGAGTTGATATTTTCTTCAAAAGTTCCAAATCTATTACTGTGAGTATCAATCTTGCACTTTAGTAACCTGCTCACATACTCTTCTATCTCAATTTCAAATATTTCATAGCCAAGAGGGTCTATGAACTCAACTCTAGGTTCTACTACTTCAATGTAAGTAAAGTCAGTATCAACCATAAAACATACTTCATTTTTGTACTTCTCCACAAGAGACTATGGGATCCTTGATTTTCTAGTTACCAAGTTATGAAATGTCTTTATCACCAACATTGCACTCTCATTTACTTTGTCAATAACATGCCTCATATACACTTTATTGATCCTTTCCATAGTAGTTTTTCCATCATTCCAGTCATTTCCAATGGTGTAAGGAAATCTTCTCAATAGGTGAAAAAACATGTAAGTGATCAAAGATGAAAATATAAATTGTGCATACTTTATCTTCTTAATCTTTTCCAAATTCTCAAATAGTTGTATTCTCAGAATCTCACACATATCAACTTACACTTTATCAACACACATCAAGTAAGCTATGTGTACCATTCCAGCTACCATGTCATCCTCTCTTGAATTTGCACAAAACTTAGTTGTTAGGATCTTTCATAAGTATCTAACATCATCTTGTTGGATCTTACTAATCGTAATTCCTCTACCATTATAGGATGAATTAGTGTTATCAATGACTATTTTCCTCATGTTCTTCTCATTTAAAGGAATGGCTCCAGTTTTAGACAGTCTAGTAACTTCATGAATCAAATTAGTTGTGATGTCTATCACTCTATCTTCTAACCAAAACTTCCCATTATGAATTTTGCTAAGGATTATCTTAGTGCATTCTTCATTATCAAATTCATACTACAATGCATACTTAATGATTTCATTTTCTTTCAAATGATCATATCCTTCTTTTAATGACATGTCCTAGTTGTAAATCTTCTAATATTCCTTGGTGAAATCACTATCACTGACAGTTTCTAGCTTGCATCCAAGATAGCTTCTAACATTCTCTAGATGTAAGACTCTGTCTGGTACAAATGATAAAGCTAACCTAGGATCATCTTCCAAGGGTTCTACTGGTTCCCTTTTCATTATAGGTCTATTTTTATCTCTGACATTGTGAATCAAAGAAATATCCATGATTACTTCTAATTCCTTTTACCGATTCAAAGATCTGCCAAGTAAAATACCTCGATTTCATGATTGTAGGGCTTGCGTAGATTTGATGCTCAAATCCTTCACCAAATCATTGCAAAATGCTTCCAATCAATTCTCTTTGATCTCCTTAACACTTGTATTCACTTTGATGATCAAATAATATCGATTATAACCTTTTATTACTTCAATCTCACTTTGATCTAACATCACATTCAATTCTTTTGCTGCTTCTTTCCAAAAAGTTGGTTTTGATAACCTGCAAAACTTAAAACTTCTTGCAATCTCACTAAACATAATATTTTTCTTTGTGCTCTTAACCATAGCATTAGTACATCATATAATACCTTGCATTAGCTGCACAAGACTTAATTCATCATAAATATACTTCTACACTAATCTAAGTTTCTAATCTACTATAATTTTCATAAATTAAGTGATTTGAGATAGGTCAGGTAAAGATTCATTCTTACCACTTGATACTTCACCTTTCTAATTACCTTCAATGTTGAATATGTCTCCTTGATCTGCGCTTTTAACCAACTTCACTTCATCTGTATTACTATAGCATCCTTTTTATCTATTACCTGCATCTTCATTCCTTCTCGCATCGCTTCTAGGGTTAGGGTTAGGATTAGGGTTAGGTCTGGTCCTAAACATAGTAGATGTGTCTTCATCTTTTCTTTCCAGCTATCAAAATTAAAGAACTCATAACACATTATTTATTCTCGAGGAAACCCTGGCCAAGGGAAAACCCCGATTAAGGATGTTGACCCTATTAGGAGTCTATTACAAGCATATAGTATCTCAGTCCTGATTAAGGGACTATAGGCCTTGTTAGAAGCCTCAACTCTATTAGGAGTTGTCAATACAAAATGTGATTACCAGATGAGCCCACTACCAAAACAAGTAATGTACACTATACACTGATTACAAAAAGGTCAAGTACATAACCTTATACTGCTTGCATCAATATCTCTTCGCTAATCTTTCACTATCATAATTACATGTTCATCATATTTCGCATCATATCACTATATCACTATTGCTATTACTATTTTCTTCTTTACAATTTACAATTACATTTATACAAGTTATTAAGACTAATAACTTTTCTAGTCGGCTACCATATTACAAAATAAATTTATCCAAGGGTTAACATCTAGGATGTCATCCCTTTATGTTGTTAATTCATTATTTTGATAAACAAAATAATCCCTTAACTCTTTATCAATTCTATCTTCAAAATCTATCCTGTCAGCTTAACACTGTCTTCAGCAAAACTATCATAAATCCTTCCGTACATGCTATACTAACTTGTACTCTGAGATGAGTCATCATTAGTCACCATAGAGTCTATGGTCAAGTGCGTAAGAACTGAACTAACTCCAATCAATGTCACCAAACAAAATTGTCTCCTAGTTCACTGGCAAAAACACACTGTCTCAAACTTAGACAATTTTACATTGCACTCTGACATACTAGCTCTCTGACCTATGTGATCTTCATGTAGATCATATGTTTCCATAATGACAACATCTATGTAATCAACTCAGCCAAATTGCCAACAAGAAAAGTATATACATCAAAAGGAAAGTTGGATTTGGTACATACAGATCTGTATGTACCTACAAGGACAAGATCATACTATGGTGAAAGGTATTTCATACTTTTTTTTGATGACTTTTCTAGGATGATGTGGGTTACTTATTGGAAATAGAAATCAGAAGAATTTGATAAATTCAAGTTATTCAAAGAAAAACTAGAGAATGAATCAGGTTTAAAGATAAAGTGTTTGAGGTTAGACAGAGGTGGAGAATTTACTTCTGATTTATTAATTTCATACTATGAAGATCATGGAATAAGAAGACATACATCTACTCCTAGGACTCCACAATAGAATGGGATAGCAGAGCGAAGAAATAGAACTATACTTGATGCTAATAGGAAAATGATGCCAGAAGGAAATGTATCTCATATGCATTGGAGAGAGGATATTGGGATAGAGGTGTACACATTAAATAGAATACAAATTAGAAAAGGTACAAGTAAGACTCCTTATGAATTATGGTTTGATCATAGTCCTACTATAAAAAAATTTAGATTATTAGGTAGTAAGTGCTATATCAAGAGTGTTAGAAAGTAAAGTCCACCAAGATAACTGAGAGGGGGGGGGGTGAATTATTTATTAGATAATTATAATCTTTAACATCTTCAATAGCATTTAACCATGTAAGCAATGCAATTACTAACCATACAAAGATATTCATACACAATGACACAATAACACAAGATATGTTGACTAGGGAACCTCTTGATCAAAGAGTAAACCCCAGTGGGAATGATACCCACAAAAGATGCACTAATATGATTATTCCTTGTAAAGGATGGACTCTATTATGAGTCTTATGAAATACATTCAGTACATATACATCCTTGTTAGGAGATTTTGAATCCCTGTTAAAAGATTCTAACCCTATTATGAGATATGGAAGACAGAAGGACCCACTGCCCAAACAACTTCAGGGTAAGGTCACTGAACACACTGTCTAAATAACCTTAACATTATTTAGTAGAATAATATGAAATATATTACCTCCTCACTATGCCAAACTACACTCACTGCTACACCAAATCTCAATTCCAGATCTTTGTACTTCACATGTCTTCCTTCACAGTTTCGCTTTCACAACTCTTAGCTCTTTTCTTCACCTCATGCTTACATTCACATGCAATCAAACCATGATACTTCTTAATTCAATTAAATTACAAAAAAGGAAAAAACATTCCTTCCTTTATACCACACTCAAATAGTTACAAATGAGTCGACATCTAATTACAAAGTAAAAGATTCCACACGCTACATCAGAATTACATAAAACTGTCAACTTCAAAATGCAATAACTCTTCATTCGTGTGACCTCAAAGTTTGTGCTATGAACCAAATCACAAACAATGTGTCTCAAAATTCCCTTTAACTATGCAAAACAATATTCCATCCCCATTAGGAGATATCATCTGATTTCCACAATCGCTACTCAGGAACACTGCCTGAATACTGCTTCCACCAAAATGCTTATAAATTTTTCCGTACATGCCAAATTGACTTGCTCTCTTAACCATAGATATTTAATGTATAAAAAAAAATAACCTCAACATTGCATAACATTATTCTCAATATAACACATGTGCAAAACAAAACATTGTCTGCTTCTCTACGAGTACAGAATATCACTGTGTTGACATCAATGACAATCATTGTCATGAATGCAACAACAACTGCTATAGAAATGACTACCAAGCATTCATTCCTAACAATTTCCCCCATTGGAATTGATGGCAACATAGATGAAAAACATCCAATGTTCCAAAAATCCAATACTGCAACACTACTACATTGATGGTCTGAAAATTCTTCAAGTCTTCTCCATCAATCAAATCTTGCTTCATCTTCCTATTCAGTTGTCTCCATCAGATGGTACAAATGGGTTTTTCATGTACACTTCTCCCCCATTGACATCAATGACATAAATTTTATCACTATGTCAACAACAATTTAATGTCAAAAGACACTGTTTAGAAAATACATTCACAAGAGTCCTCATGACTCAACTTAGATACACATACTCCCCCATAGAGGAAGTACCAACATCCAATCTAGAAAAAAAGATAGGGCTCATATACCACTAGACGGATGCAACCAACTGCATCATTACTCAAGAATAGGCTGGGGCATAACCCCAAGCATACCTCTTAGATACTCAAATGTATCCTTAGGCAAAGCCTTTGTAAATATGTCTACTATCTACTCTTTTATGCTTATGTACTCTAGTCTGACTTCTTTCTTAGCAACTTTCTCTCTTACAACATGATACTTGATCTCTATATGCTTAGTCTTAGAATGCAATACATGATTCTTAGACATACTAACTATACTGGTGTTGTCACAATGTATGACAATAGGCTCAAAAAACTTAATTCCAATATCCTTCAACTTTTTCTTCATCCAAATTATCTAGTTACAATTGTTTTCTTCTACTACATATTCTACTTCTGTTGTACTCTATGAAATACAATTCTGCCTCTTGCTCAACCAGGAAACTAATCTTCCTCCAAGAAAAAAGGCTCCACCACTAGTGTTTTTCTTATCATCAACACTACCTCCCCTATCAGCATCTTTATATGCACATAGGGTAAAATCATCAAATTTTTCATACCATAGTCCATAATCCATTGTGCCTCTTAAATATCTCAATATCCTCTTTACTGTTGCATAATGAGATTCTCTAGGTTCAGCTTGAAATATTTCTACCATTCCAACTGAATGTGCTATATCCAGTCTAGTGTGTGTTAAGTACTGTAATCCTCCAATCATGGACCTATATTTCTTCTGCCCAACTGTTGGTGTTTCATCTTTTCTTGATAGTTTGTGTCCTGTAACCTGTGTTCCAACTGGTTTACAGTTCTCCATTCCAAATATTTTTAGTAAATCATTCAAGTACTTTTTCTGGCTAACAAAGATTCCATCATTGTTCTATGTTATCTATAATCCCAAAAAACATTTCATCTCACCGATCATACTCATTTCAAATTCAATCTTCATTTCATCAGAAAATTTGTCACTAGCTTCATCTTCTCCTCCAAAAATAATGTCATCAACAAAAATAACTATCACTAACAAACCATTTTCAATTTCTTTTGTGTATAGATTGCTATCTGTTGTTCCATTAGTAAATCCCAATTTCATCAAATACTTATCCAATCTAGCATAACAAGTTCTAGGTGCTTGCTTTAGTCCATATACTACTTTCTTCAATTTACATACCATACCTCCTTCTTGAGTCAAAGGAAAACCTTCAGGCTACTCAATGTAGACTTCTTCTTCCAATTCACCATTCAGAAATGTAGACTTCACATCCATTTGATACACTCTGAATTTCTTAAAAGCTTCATAAGCCAAAAACATTCTTACTACTTCAAGTCTTGCTACAGGTGCAAAAGTTTCTTCATAGTCAATTCCTTCTTGCTGCGAGTATCCTTTACATACTAATCTTTCTTTTTTTCTTACTACTTCTCCTTGTTCATTCATCTTGTTTCTGAATACCCATTTAGTTCCAATTACATTCTTGTCTTTTGGTCTAGGGACCAATTCCCATGTCTTATTTTTCTCAATCTGATCCAGTTCTTCTTTCATAGCTTTAATCCAATGTTCATCTTCACAAGCTTCATCAGTAGACTTAGGTTCAATTTGAGAAATCAAACATAAATGCACCTTATTTCTAGTCATAACTCCTCTATCTAGACTTCCAATAACTTGTTCAATAGGATAATGTCTTGATATATACATGTTCGGTGTCATAGTCATAGATCTTGCCTCAACTATAGATTCTTCTCTAGATTCATCTCTGGTTTCTTCTGTAGTAGGATTCTCATTCAACAATTCACTGTCAGTCTCATAGAATAATTCAGTAGTTTCAAGATTAGGATGAGGATGAGATTCTTCATCAGATTCATAATCAAGCATTCTTTCCTAAATTTTAAATTTATCATCAACTTTAACATTTTCACTCTCAACAATAGTTTTAGTTCTCTTATTGTAACAGCTATATGCTTTTCTTTTCAAAGAATATCCAAGAAAAATTCCTTCATCACTTCTAGGATCAAACTTTCCAATATCATCATCTCTCTTTATATAACATTTTCTTCCAAAAATTCTAAAACACTTAACTGAGGGTGCATGTCAAACCATAATTCATAAGGTGTCTTGTATGTGTCTGCTCTGATTTGTACTATGTTCATTGTATATACTATTGTATTCACTACTTCTCTCCAAAATGTCTTTGCCAAATCATTCTCAAACAACATAGCTCTTGCTGCTTCAGTTATTGACCTGTTTCTTCTTTCTGCAATACCATTTTGTTCAAGTGTTCTAGGGGCTGAAAACTGTC
The DNA here is from genome assembly GCA_027943335.1 of Chamaecyparis obtusa. NCBI lineage: Eukaryota > Viridiplantae > Streptophyta > Pinopsida > Cupressales > Cupressaceae > Chamaecyparis > Chamaecyparis obtusa. The sequence goes on from BSBK01006170.1 coordinate 49,786, forward strand.
TCCTAATACCATTCACTTCACAAAAAGTGTTAAACTCTCTAGAAGTAAATTCTCCACCTCTATCAGATCTCAAACATTTAATCTTCATTCCAGATTCATTCTCAACTTTATTCTTAATGATCTTAAACTTATCAAATGCTTTAGATTTTTCTTTCAGAAATGCAATCCACATCATTCTTGTAAAATCATCAACAAGAATCATAAAATACCTTTCTCCATGGAATCCTCTAGTCCTGGTATGACCACTCAAATCTATATGAGCAATCTCCAACTTCTCTGGTGATGTGAACTTCTTACTTGGAAATGAACTTCTCTTCTGCTTAGCCATCACACATTCTTTGCAAATCATGTTAGTAGGTTTCATAAATTTAGGCAAATCCCTTACTGCAAGTGTAGTACTCACTTTCACAATGTTATCAAAGTTTATATGACAAAACCTTCTATGCCACAGCCAACTATCATCAATCTTAGTAATCAAGCATGTGATCTTAGTAGGATTCAACTAAAATACATTACCTCTGGTTCTAGATCAAGTTCCAATCAGATTTCCATCTTTATCCTTTATTGCACAAGTTTTCTCAGTAAACCAAACTTGATATCCCTTATCCACTAACTGTCCAACACTCAAAAGATTATGTTTCAATCCATCAAAGAAGTAAACATCATCAGTGTTAGTCTTTCCATCAAGAGTAATAGATCCTATACCTTTAATCAAACAAGGTGCATTGTTACCAACTCTAACAACTCCTCCATCATAATTGTTAAACTTTATGAACCTCTTCATATCTCCAGTCATATGATTTCAACAACTACTGTCTATAATCCAATCAACTTTCTTTTCAACTTGGGAAACTAATGCTTTTTCTTCTTTAACATCAAATTCAGAATTTTCTTCTTTAATTGCTACAAATCCTATCTCATCATTATTCTCAGTATCACTTTCACTCAAGGTTCTTTCTATACTAGCTTCAAGATCTTCATCACTAGCATAATAACATTCCTTAGATCTTCTAGGCTTGAAATTTTATCTGTACTTCTTAACTCTCTTAGGACATTTAGATGCATAATGACCATATTCTTGACAAGTCTAGGATTTAAAAATTTTCTTACTGTCTGGTTCTCTTTTCAAAAGCAAGGCAATACTTTCTTCAATCTTCTTATCTTCTTCTTTTCTAGATCTGCTGCTACTGGCATAATCTACATTCACACTGGCACTTCTTGTAAAAGTAGGATGGACACTTAGAGCACTGAATGCTATCTCCATTCTAGGTAAGTCTCCTGATAACCTTAGGTTCATCTCTGTTGCTTCCAATCTTCCAAGAAGAGTTTCTCTTGTAAAGTTCATAGTACAAGGTATAACTTGTTCAATGATCTGTGTTGTCTGCTTAAATACAGGAGTGAATGTCCTCTGAATTTTCCATATCACTTCATTCTTTGTTTTTTATCCTCCACAAGATTTTATCCCTACAACAATTTCTGACATTCTACCAATATAACATCTAATAAATTCATCTTCCATCATTCTAATATCTTCAAATGCACATATCCAATTATGTAATCTAGCTCTTTTTGCATGTTCATCACCTTCAAAAGTAGAGTGTAAAGCTTTCCAAATTTCATTAGATTTCTTAAAACATTTTACTTGACTGTATTCATTCTCTGGAAGTGCTGTCAAAAGTGCTTCTCTTGCAAGTATTTTACACATGAATAGATCTACCTCATCTTTAAAACTTGTTTCAAGGCTGTCTTCTTCAATTATAGTTCTGTTAAGCTGTTAAACTTTCCTTTCAAGGACTTGTTGCTCTAATACCAATTCTTAGAAAGTGAAGTCCACCAAGATAACCAAGAGCGGGGGGAGTGAATTAGTTATCAGCTAATTATAATCTTTAACATCTTCAATAGAATTTAACCATGTAAGCAATGCAATTACTAACCATACAAAGATATTCATACACAATGACACAATAACACAAGATATGTTGACTAGGGAACCTCTTGATCAAAGAGTAAACCTCGGCGGGAATGATGCCCACAAAAGATGCACTAATATGATTATTCCTTGTGAAAGGATGGACTTTGTTAGGAGTCTTATGAAATACATTCAGTACATATAAATCCCTGTTAGGAGATTTTGAATCGTTGTTAAAAGATTCTAACCCTGTTAAGAGTTATGGAAGATAGAAGGACCCATTTCCCAAATAGCTTCAGGGTAAGGTCACTGAACACACTATCCAAATAACCTTAATATTATTCAGCATAATAATATGAAATATATTACCTCCTCATTGTGTCAAACTACACTCATTGCTACACCAGATCTCAATTCTAGATCTTTGTACTTCGCATGTCTTCCTTCACAATTTTTCTTTCACAACTCTTAACTCTTTTCTTCACCTCATGCTTACATTTGCAGGAAATCAAACCATGCTACTTCTTAATTCAATTACATTAAAAAAAAAGGAAAAAACATTCCTTCCTTTATACCACACTCAAATAGTTACAAATGAGTCAGCATCTAATTACAAAGTAAAAGATTCCACACGCTACATCAGAATTCCATAAAACTGTCTGCTTCAAAATGCAATAACTCTTCATTCGTGTGACCTCAAAGTTTGCACTATGAACCACATCACCAAAAATGTGTCTCAAACTTTCTTTTAACTATGAAAAACAATATTCCATCCCGATTAGGATATATCATCCAATTTCCACAATGGCTACTCAGGAACACTGCCTGAATACTGCTTCCACCAAAATGCTTATAACTTTTTCCGTACATGCCGAATTGACTTGCGCTCTTAACCATAGACATGTAATGCATAAAAAAACATAACCTCAACATTGCATAACATTATTCTCAATATAACATGTGTGCAAAACAAAACACTGTATGCTTCTCTACGAGTCTAGAATATCACTATGTTGACATCAATGACAATCATAGTCATGAATGCAACAACAACTACTATAGAAATGATTGCCAAGCATTCATTCCTTACAAAGAGACATGATGAGATAGGGAAGTATGATTCTAGAAGTGATGAAGTAATTTTCCTATGTTATTATACTAAGAGAAAGGCTTATAAATATTTCAATCTAAGATTGAGAAAGATGACTGAAAGTAACAATGTAAGGATAAATGAGAAGTTTTAGATACAAGAGAGAATATATGATAGTAATCAGATTACAAAGATCAAAGAGGTTATTGCTGCAGAAGAAGAAGAACTTGTTGAGGCAAAATGTGAAAATGAGACTTGTGATGTTGACACAAATGAGGCTACTGAGGTTCCTAAAACTCCAAGGTATGTAAAGAACAATCATCTTGAAAATAAAATTATTGGTAATTTTAATCAAGGAGTAATGACTAGATCAAAGGCTAGAGAAGAAATTTGTTTGATTTCTCAAGTTGAACCAAAGACTACAGATGAAGCATGTAGAGATGGATCTTGGCTGAATTCTATGAAGCAAGAGTTAGATCAGATAAAGAAGAATATCACTTTGGAATTGGTTCCTAGACCTAAAAACAAAAATATAATAGGAACTAAATGGGTTTTTAGAAACAAAATGAATGAAGAAGTAACTGTTGTAAGAAATAAAGCAAGATTAGTATGTAAGGGTTATTCACAGGAAGAAGGCATAGATTTTGAAGAAAAATTTACTCTTGTTGCTAGAATAGAGGCTGTGAGATTTTTCTTGGCTTATGGTGCACATAAAGACTTCAAGGTCTATCAGATGGATGTGAAATCTGCATTCTTGAATGGGGATCTTGAAGAAGAGGTATACATAGAACAACTGAATGGATTTCCTCTATTCGAAGATAGAAACATGGTATGCAAGTTGAAGAAGGCATTGTATGGAGTGAAGCAAGCTCCAAGGGCTTGGTATGCCTTGGATTCAAAAAAGGTAATTCTGACAGTAATTTATATTTAAGAACTAGTGAAGATGGAGTTGTGATAATTGAAGTTTTTTTTTATGATATTATCTTTGGAGGCAATCATGATTTGTGTAAAATGTTCTCTAAAGAGATGGAAAATGAACTTGAGATGTCCATGATTGGTGAAATGAAATTCTTTCTTGGAGTGCAAATAATTCAGAACAAGAATGGCATTTTTATTTATTAGACTAAGTATCTTAAAGAAATGTTAAAGAAGTTTGGAATGGAAGACTATAAACCACTGGGAACACCCATGGTGACCAGTAATAAGCTATCAAGTAATGATGAGACTCTGTGTGTATTTCAGACCAAGTACTGATCAATGGTTGGTGGATTAAAATATCAAACTCATACCAGACTGGATATAGCTAATGCTATTGGAATTGTGGCTAGATATCAGACAGAACCAAAAGAGACACACCTAGGTGCTATGAAAAGGATATTCAGATATATGAAAGGGACATTTGAATATGGCCTATGGTATGATAGGAATGATAGTTTTGAAATTCATGCTTATATTGATGCTGATTGGATAGGAAATATTGATGACAAGAAGAGTACTACTGGTGGTGCATTTTTCCTTGCAAAAAAGTTGGTTTCATGGCTAAGTAAGAAGCAAGATTTTATAGCTCAATCCACTACAAAATCAGAGTATGTTGATGTTGCTATTAACTCCACTCAAATTGTTTGGATAAATAAAATGCTAAAGGATATTGGAATAACTTTTTATGAACTAGTGGTTATCCATTGTGATAACACCAGTACATTGAATATGTCAAAGAACCTAGTGATGCATTCTAAAACTAAATATACTTCTATCAACTATCACTTCTTGAGAGACAAAGTGGTAGAGAAGGAAATAAAGTTGGAATATGTTAGCACAAAGGAATAGATTTCTAACATCTTCACAAAGTTGTTGCCAAAAGATACCTTTGAATATCTCAGAGGTATGCTTGGGGTTCAGGGCCCTCCTAGTTAGAATTAAATGATGGAAGGATACATTAGTCTTAGACATTTTCAGAGCCTTATCATATTCTGGACTTGATGTAGGAATCTACTCCTTAGCGGGAGTGATTGATGAAGAAAGTTGTGAAGGATATTTGATGACTTATGGCACCCTTTTCCATTGTTGTCAAAGTGAGAGTGTTGCTATGAGAAAATCCATAATGTATGAGGAGATTGTATGGAAGTTTACTATGAGAGTACTATTTGGTTGGAGAGCTTTGGATTGATATAACATTGGGATGATGGATTTTCCCATATGTTGACATTAATGTCAAAGGGGGATATTTTTGGATATTTCTAATGCATGAGGAGGTGGTTAAGACATTTTATATGTTTAATTACTACATTATTGAATGGCTATTCACATTGCTGTCATTTGTGTTTTGTCACTGATATCAACATATGTTTCTGAGAAGAGAATAGGTTGGTTATTACAGTGTACAAACAATGTACATATGTTTTAGATCATGCAAAGTTAGATGAGAGTTATGGATGATGTTGTGATCTTATATCCAAGATTGCATCATGTAATGTTTCATTTTAGATGAGTTATAGATGATTTTTTGAAGACTAGTTACTGGACTATATTAAAGGAAGTTTACAGAGATAGTCTCTGTCTCTAGTATATCTTGTAGTAGATGTAGATTCAGTGTATACAAGCTTGAGGGATGAAAGACAAGATACTGGAGAATGTTCATTGGTTAGAACAAGGTACAAAATGATAGATGATGTTATCTATGGCATGTGTTCTAGAGAAGACTTATTTGGGAGCTAACTTTAGAGATGTAGCATGCATTACGGTTGGAGAATGTAAATTAAGGATGCTAGTCCTTAATTGTTGTAATGTAATCATTGAATACTTGTTTTAGATACCATATGTATCTTAGAAAGGGTCTATGTAATTTTTTGTAATTAGGAAAGCCTTATGGGCTAACCTGATCATGGAAATTGGAATAGGGTATATATGTAAGATCTTTTCTTTGGAAAATATATGGTGAGAATAGATGTGATATAAAGAAGATTGTGAAAGCTGTGAGTTTGTGTTTGATAGATGCAAAGAAGAGGTTTATTGGTGTACTTCATTGGAACTAATCAAGAGAATATAGTTGCTTCTAGATAGTTCAAAAGATTGTGTATCTCTTCATATACACTTGTGTTGCAAACAATGAGTTCTAATGTGGATTTAACCTTCTTTGGGCAGTGAACCTAGGAAGTGAGCCTGCCCTTCTTTCTTGACTCCTAAGACATTCTATCCTCTAACAAGGACTGTGTATTGTAATGTTTCAATAAGCTCTTAATAGGGATAAATCTTCTAACAAGGATACTATACTCTCAGTAAATCATTTGTGGGTGCTAATTCCCACAGGGGTTTTTACCTTTAATAGGGTTTCCTCGACACCAAAATATTGTGATTTTGTGTTGGCATTCATTGTGTTCATTGGATCTAATATTGATGCTCTTTAAAGTTTAAATTTTAATAATTATCATATAACTGATTTACCCCCCCTCTCTCAGTTGTATTGTGGATTGTTATCCCTAATAGTATTGCTTGTGCAAGAAGATGAGACTAAGGAAGAAAGAGAAATATACTACATCAGTAGAACTCTAGTCACATATGAGTTAAATTATTCAATAATTGAAAAATCATGCTTGGTAGTATTGTTTGCATCCCAAAAGATCAAGGATTACATGTTGGCACATAAGGTGAAGCTAGTGGCTAAAATAGATCCACTTAAATATCTATTGAGTAAAGCAATGTTGACAGGGAGACTAGCGAAGTGAGTCTTAATTCTAAGCGAATTTGACATTGAATATGTTGATCAAAAATCCATTAAAGGACAAGTGTTAGTTGACCAACTTGCTGAAACACCATTAACAGATGATGTGCCATTACATGATGAATTCCCTGATGAAGCCATTATGTACTTAATGGAGCACTCATGGAAAATATATTTTGATGGATCCTTCACACAACAAGGATTAGGAGCTGGATGCTTATTCATCACACCATAAGGATATAAAATTACAAAGGCATATAACATGATATTTCCATGTACAAACAATATAGTAGAGTATGAAGCTCTAGTAAATGGAGTAAATCTTTTAATAGAGTGTAAAATCATTGAATTACACATTTATGGAGATTCATAGCTCATTATCAATCAGGTGAATGGAGACTACTAGAAAAAAGATGATAAACTAATGCCTTACAAAATAATGGTGGATGATTTGAAGAAATATTTTGTCCTAGCCACATTTGAGAAAATTCCAAGATCAAAAAATAGAGCAGAAAATGTGATGGCTACTTTAGCATCAATGTTACAACTTGAGGAACATGAATTTTTCTATGACTTCCTAGCAGAGGAACTCCCCTTCCCAACTTATGAATCACTCTAATCCTAGATTGTTTGTGCTATTGAAACTCAAATTTTATAAAGACATGATCATATCCACTCTTACCTAAAAGACCAAACAATCCCTAAAAGCTATTCCAAAAATGAAAAGAGATGCCTTATAAGAGAAGCATCTTTCTATATAATCATCGCTAATGACTTGTATAGATGTGGTCTAGATGGTATGCTTCTTAGGTGTTTAGAAAATGAAGATTCTAATCATGCATTAAAGGAAGTTCATGAAGGTGTGTGTTGGTCACACTTGAATAGTTTTTCATTAGCCAAGAAACTCTTAAGAGTAGGATATTATTGGCCCACAATAGAAAAAGATGCTCTCCATTATTCTAAAACATGCAAAAAATACCAAGTCCACAAAAATCTAATACATGCTCTAGGTAGGGAGCTAATTCCTTTTATAACACATTGGCCATTTCAGCTATGGGCCTTTGATCTAGTTGGACAGATCTACCCAAATTCATCAAATGGAAATAAATACATCATTATTGCAACTGAGTATTTCATAAAATGGGTGGAAGCTCTACCATTATAATTTTAATGGAAAAAAAATTTCACTGTTTATCTTGAACTATATCATCTGTCGGTATAGAATACCCTCGTCGATTGTGATTGACAATGGGGGTGTTGGAAACAATTGTCTGAAGGAAATTGCTACTCAATTATGTATTGTCTTTGATGTCACACAATGTCATAGTCCGTAGCAATCAGTTCCTACCGAGCTCAGTCGGTCTGCCAGACAGGAATATTAGTGCTTACCGAGTCCACTCGGTTATCAAAGAAAATCAGTGTCTACCGAGTTCACTCGGTTACCAAAGGAAATTTAGTGTTTACCAAGTTCAGTCGGTCATCGAAGAAAAGTTAGTGTTTACCGAGTTCAGTCGGTCATCGAAGAAAAGTTAGTTTTTACCGAGTTCAGTCGGTCATCAAAGAAAAGTTAGTGTTTACCGAGTTTAGTCGGTTATCGAAGGTAAAGGATTGTCGGTGTTTACCGAGTTCTCTCGGTCTCCGAAAGATTATAGAAAGTTATGGTCACCGAGCACTGTCGGCCCTTGAAAGATTTTTGCAAATAGAGTTTTCTTAATTCAGCCGACTGTTATACTAAATAATGGCGATTTGACAAATCTAAAATCATATAAATAAAAGGTCAAATGTGAAAAATGAAAAATAAATATAGCAGAAGATTTACAGAAGAAAAGCAGGAAAGGTGTATGCGAATTTGTGAAGGATGTTCAAATATCCTTGAGGTGCAGTAGAGATTTATTCGATCAGAAAGGATCAGACTTATGCAGAACAAAGATCTGTAATCAGCAAGACAGTTGCATTATTATACAAGTCATTTTTCATTGTTACCTTCTTATCATTGTAACAGTGAATTCTAAATCTCTTAACCGAGTTGGTTTAACAACCATAATGTAAATCCTCTAACAAAGTGACAATTCCATTGAATTGTTTTCAAGACCTCTTACCAGGCCACTCCTAGTAGGGTGTTTTAAATCCTCTAACAAGGTCACACCTAACAGTGTGTTTTGTAACCTTTTACCGGGTTGGCTTCTAACCAGGCATCACTTCAGAAAAGTGAAAATCAGTATCTAGATACATTGGTGGTTTTTCCCATATTGGGTTTCCACGTTAAATCTTGTGTCTCTTGTGTTCTTAATTGCTTTCTCAATCATATACATGTGCTGATGAATATCTAAAGATAATTTTGCTAATACTTTCTGCATCTTCAAAGTTACTGTAATCTATTTACCGAGTGCTAAAATAGATAACATTGTTAAGATATCTTAAGGGATCTACAAAGAATTAATTATGAAGTGTTTTATGGTTGACTGATTCACCCCCCCTCTCAGTCACTTCATCCATATTCCATCAGGGGGGAAATCTAAAAACAAAGACATGGATGACTTGTGTCTTCATTTTAAAATCACCCAACACTATTCATCAATCTATTACCCTCAAGATAATGGATAGGCTAAGACATCAAACAAAACTATATTGAAAATATTGCATTGGATAGTGAGTAAATCAGGAAGGGATTGACATTTATAAATAAATCTAGCATTGTGGGCTTACCACACTAGCATTAGAACACCAACTGACGTAACTCCTTTTGCACTAGTTTATGGATCAGAGGTAGTACTACCAGTCAAAGTAGAGATTCCATCACTGATGATATAATTGAAACATCTAGTCACTGATGAGGACTATAGAATCTCTAAACTGCAAGAACTAGAATTGCTAGAAGAGCATAAGAAATAGGTGTTTGATCATCTTAAAGTCTATCAAAAGAGAATGTCAAGAGAATATAACAAGAATGTGAAATGAAGAAGTTTTCAAGTAGGAGATCTAGTTCTAAGAGAAAATCCAAAGAATCAACAAAATCAAGAGAAAAAGGGAAAATTTGAACCCAACTAGCTAGGTCCCTTTGTCATCACAACATCATTTGGATCGGGATCCTATCAATTGGATATGCTTGAAGGTGATGTTTTGCTAGATCCAATTAATACTCTACACATGAAAAGGTTTTATGCTTGACATTCTTGAGATAGAACCTGTATAGTGAAAAAAGTTCCTGAAAAAAGTACAAAAAAATAGACAGAGTTCCTGATAAAAAAGAAAAAATAGTAAATATGGATCCTGAAAAAAATAATGGAAAAAGTCCTGGAAAAATGACTATCTCAGTGAAAACCTAGTAAATAGGCACCTTGGTGAGTCCAAAACAAAATATAAAAGAGAGAAAGTATAAAATGTTAGGAATGAATGCTTGGCAGTCATTCTGTAGCAGTTGTTGTTGCATTCATGACTATGATTGTCATTGATGTCAACACAGTGATCTTCTGGAGACTCGTAGAGAAGCATATAGTGTTTTGATTGTTAGAGTAGTCATATTATAGCTAATAATTTATTTATTTAATTATTAGTCTATTATTCTCTACACTTAAGTTAGACTTAGGCATCTTATTATTCTTTAGGGTTTTCTCCTTTAAGATTTCGGTATCCTTTTATAAGGATTCCCTCTTTGTATTTTTCAGCAACTCAATGCATTGTTCATAATAGATATTGTTCTTTTGAATGTGCATATGATGTCTCTAGCTTTTTGGCCTCCATAGATTTTTCTTGCCTTCTGTGCTTTGCTTCTTCCATGTAATAGGGTTATGCATGCAGGTGTTCTTGGAAGATTAGTCTTTCACCTAATCAAACATGGTATCAGAACTTCCCTGCTGCTACCTGTTCTGGTATTTTTGAAGCAAGTTTTCAGTTCTGGTATTCTCTGCAGGACATTATTTTTTGTTCGGAAGGCCCGAGATAGTCAGAATCCATATAAAATTTGTCCATTTTGGACATCTTTTCCATCTGAGGAAAAAAAATTTGCATACTAGGGCCGTATGGCCCTAGCACGCACTTCGAGGCACGCTGACACAAGTGATTTTTTCCAAAAAATAAAAAAAATATTTGATTTTTGGGCCACCGCTTGCGTGCCACCCAGTCACTGCCACTCCCCACCTATGTCACCATCGCTAGTCTCATCAGCGCAGTCACCGGACGGTGACTATGCAGTCACAGTAGGGGTGACCACCGGGACTGCACAGTCACCACTAGTGTGAGCCCCCTCTCACAGAGTAGACGGTCACATGGGTGACCTGCGCCCTAGTTCAGTGCCTAGCCCCCTCTGCCACACCCATGGTCCTATGGGCCTTACTTTCCAGCCCTCAGAGGCCTTTTGAGCTTTGACAGCCATTTCACCGTCAATTTTAAGCTTGGGTGTTTGCTAATGTATGCAGCCTATTTGCTCTTTTTTGAGATTTTTCAGGGGTACTTGGGTTTTTTGGCCATATCTTGTCCATACGGTATCAATTTTTTGACTTCTTTATATTGTCGAAAAGCTCTTTTCGAGCCCAATCCAATGGAAGAGGTTTGATTATCTATTTTTTTTTAGTTTTGATGATGTTTTCTACTGTCAAAGTCTGATGTCTATTTTTGCCTTCCAGGAGCCATATCTTTCTCATCCGGACTCTATTTTTGGCAAACAAGATATTGTCAGAAAGCTAGTTCTGTGAGTTATTCAGCTGTAGGGGTCTTTTATCTAAATTCTAATCTAGGTTTTCTCTCCTCTGAGTTTTTCATTTTCACACTCTGGCGGATTACTTGGGTTCTACAGGTCCTAGGATCTCTTCTTTTGTTCTTCTGGCTCACTCTTCTTTTTGACTTCTGAGCATTGTATGCTTCTCTTTTATAGCATTTCTTTTCTGTAAATGCACTGAGATAAAGTGCCTACTTTTGCATATTTGGGATTGTGTACTCCTTGTGTTTGTTTGTACTCACACTTTGTTATAAAGTTCCATGGGGGGTTATGATATTTTTCCTTTTGTGCTCATCCACCTTTGTCAAGTGAGTGTACCTTCCATGACATTAGCCCATATTGTGTGTCTGTGACACCACCCTTTATCCTATGCATGTACTTATGTTGCATTATTAGTGTTCCTGATTCTTCTTCTTGCAGATGTTTCTAGCATTGCATTTCAATGTTCCTATCACCCCTCTCCTTGTTCATCATTATGTGGGGGTTTCACCTATTGGTTCTATTGCTTCCTTGGTTCGGTTGAGTGATCTACATATTTAGTTCTTGTTCCTATGCCCTAGGTGGATGCAGTGGCTAGGAACCTATGCATTTCGGTGAGTTGGTTCATCTACTATATAGACACTCACTCATTCCTATTTTGGAGGTCACCTCTTTGATTGATCAGCTCTTTAGACTTTGTCTTCTCTACCTGGTCATGCACTATTTCAGTGGGGGTTCCAGTAGTTTCTTCTTATAGTGTTTGAAGCTTCATGCTTCAGAGATGCTTCATGCTCTTTCTTCTTCCTTTCTTTGGGACATTCCCTAGATTGGAGGCTTTTTTTCCTTCATCTAGTTTATTTCTTGTACTTGGGTACCTGATCAGGCCTTGTTGCCAGGACCCATTGCTTTTTCATGCATCTTTTAGTCCTTAGTTGTTTAGCTTCTCCCTAAGTTACACTTAAGGGGGGGTGTTAGAGTAGTCATATTATAGCTAATAATTAATTAATTTAATTATTATTCTATTATTCTCTACACTTAAGTTAGACTTAGGCATCTTATTATTCTTTAGGGTTTTCTCCTTTAGGGTTTCAGTATCCTTTTATAAGGATTCCCTCTTTGTATTTTTCAATAACTCAATGCATTGTTCATAATAGATATTGTTCTTTTGAATGTGCATATGATGTCTCTAGCTTTTTGGCCTCCATAGATTGTTCTTTCCTTCTGTGCTTTTCTTCTTCCATGTGACAGGGTTATGCATGTAGGTGTTCTTGGGAGATTAGTCTTTCAACTAGCCTAACATTGATTAGCGCACATGTGATATTGTAATTGGAGCTATGCGATGTTGAGGTTATACTCTTTGATATGTTATATTTCTATGGTAAAGAGTGTAGATAGTAATTCATTTATTCATGAAAGTTATGAGCATTTTGGTAGAAGCAGTATTCAAGCAGTGTTCTTGGGTAGCAGTTTGTGGAAATCAGATGATATCTCCTAATCAGGATGGAATCTAGTTTTGCATAGATAAAGGGAAGTTTGAGACACATTGATAGTGATGTGGATGATAGTGCAAACTTTGAGGTCACATGAGTGACGAGTTATTATATTTGGAAGCTGACAGTTTTGTGTAATTTCGATGTAGTATGTAGAAACTTTTATTTTGTAATTTTGTGCCGACTCATTTGTAATTATTTGAGTGTGGTATAAAGGAAGGAATGTTTTTCCTTATTGTGATGGATGTATGATTATTTATGGATATGATGAAAAGTGATTGATTATAGTTGAATGTGAATGTATGCATGAAGTGAAGAAGAGAGACAATGTAGTTGTGAAAGCAAAATTCTGAAGACACGAAAAGTACAGAGATCTGAAATTGAGATATGGTATAGCAGTGAGTGTGGTTTTTGGCATAGTGAAGGAGGTAACATATTTCATATTATTTTTTTGAATAATTTTAAGGTCAGTTGGATAGTGTGTTCAATGATCTTGCCATTGAAGTTGTTTGGGCAGTGGGTCCTTCTGTCTTTCATAACTCTTAACAGGGTTACAATCTTTTAACAGGGATTCAAAATCTCCTAACTGGGATTCATATGCCCTAAATGTATTTCATAAGACTCCTAATAGAGTCCATCCTTTCAAAAGGAATATTCATATTAGTGCATCTTTTGTGGGCATCATTCCCACCGAGGTTTACTCTCTGATCAAGAGGTTCCCTAGTCAACATATCTTGTGTCATTGTGTTATTGTGTATGAATATCTTTCTATGGTTGGTAATTATAATTTTGACATGGTTAAATTTTTTTTGAAATTGATAGAAGTTATAACTATCAGATAACTGATTCACCCCCCCCCCCTCTCAAATATCTTGGTGGACTTTACTTTCTAACAATTGGTATCAGAGCAGCAGGTCCTTGAAAGAAAAGTTTAACAACTTGAGGAGATCCATGGTGAATTTCAGGAAAGAAAGCCCTAAATTTGATGGAGTAAATTTTGACAGCTGGAAAGAGAAGATGAAGACACATCTACTGTGTTTAGGACCAATTTATTGGTTGATTACAAAGAATGATAAGACTATCATTGAAGAAGATAATCTTGAGACATGTTCTAGTGATGAGAGAGATCTATTCATGTGTAACATACTTGCAAGAGAAGCACTTTTGACAGCCCTTCCAAAGAATGAGTACAGTCAGGTAAAATGTTTAAAAAAATGTCATGAAATTTGGAAAGCTTTACACTCTACTTTTGAAGGTGATGAACATGCAAAGAGAGTTAGATTACATAATTGGATATGTGCATTTGAAGATATTAGAATGATGGAAGATGAATCTGTTATAAGCTATAAATTGTTAGAATGTCAGAAATTATTGCAGGGATAAAATCTTGGGGAGGAACAAAGATAGAGAATGAAATAATATGGAAAATTTTGAGGACATTGACACCTATATTTAAGTAGACAACATAGATGATTGAACATGTTATACCTTGTACATCGAACTTTACAAGAGAGACTCTTCTTGGAAGATTGGAAGCAACAAAGATGAACTTGATGTTATCAAGAGATTTACCTAGAATGGAGACAACATTCATTGCTCTTAGTATGCACCCTACCTTGTCAAGAAGTATCAGTGTGATTGGAGATTATGCTAGTAGCAGCAGTAGATCTATAAATGAAGAAGACCAAAAGATTGAAGAAGGTATTGCCTTGCTTGTGAAGAGAGAACCAGATAGTAAGAAAGTTTTTAAATGTTGGACTTGTTAAGAATATGGTCATTTTGCATCTAAATGTCCTAAGAGAGTTAAGAAGCATATAAACAATTTTAAGCCTAGAAGATCTAAGGAATGTTATTATGCAAATGATGAAGATCTTGAAGCTAGTATTGAAAGAACTCTAAGTGAAAGTGATACTGAGAATAATGATGAAATAGGATTTGTAGAAATTAAAGAAGAGAATCCTAAAATTGATTTTAGGGAAGAAAAATCCTTAGTTTCCCTAGTTGAAAAGAAAGCTGATTTGATTATAGACAGTGGTTGTTCACATCATATGACTCAAGATATGAAAAAATTCTTAAAGTTTAACAATTATGATGGAGGAGTTGTGAGAGTTGGAAAGAATGCACCTTGTTTGATTAAAGGTATAGGATCTATTACTCTTGATGCAAAGACTAATATTGATGATGTTTATTTTGTGGATGGTTTGAAACATAATCTTTTGAGTGTTGGACAGTTAGTTGATAAGGGATATCAAGTTTGGTTTACTGAGAAAACTTGTGTGATAAAGGATAAAGATGGAAATCTGTTTGGAACTCGATCTAGAACTAGAGGTAATGTATTTCGGTTGAATCCTACTGAGATGACATGTTTGATTACTAAAATTGATGATAGTTGGTTATGGCATAGAAGGTTTTGTCACATAAACTTTGATAACATTGTGAAGTTGAGTACTAAACTTGCAGTAAGGTATTTGCCTAAGATTATGAAGCCTACTAACATGATTTGCAAGGAATGTGTGATGGCTAAATAGAAGAGAAGTTCATTTCCTACTAAGAAGTTTACATCTGAAGAGAAGTTGGAGATTGTTCATATAGACTTGAGCGGTCCTACCAGGACTAGAGGATTTTATGGAGAAAGGTATTTTATGATTCTTGTTGATGATTTTACGAGAATGATGTGGATTTCATTTCTGAAAGAAAAATCTGAAGCATTTGATAAATTCAAGATCATTAAGAATAAAGTTGAGTATGAATCTGGAATGAAGATTAAATGTTTGAGATCTGATAGAGGTGGAGAATTTACTTCTAGATAATTTAACAACTTTTGTGAATTGAATGGCATTAAGAGATAGTTTTCAGCCCATAGAACACCTGAATAAAATGGTATTACAGAAAGAAGAAACAAATCAATGACTAAAGAAGCAAGAGCTATGTTATTTGAGAATTATTTGGTGAAGATATTCTAGAGAGAAGCAGTGAACACAATAGTATATACAATGAATAGAGTACAAATCAGAGCAGACATAGACAAGACACCCTATGAACTATGGTTTGGACATGCACCCTCAGTTAAGTATTTTAGAATCTTGAAAGAAAATTTTATATAAAGAGAGATGATGACATTGGAAATTTTGATCCTAGAAGTGATGAAGGAATTTTTCTCGGATATTCTTTAAAGAGAAAAGCATATAGATGTTACAATAAGAGAACTAAAACTATTGTTGAGAGTGCAAATTTTAAAGTTGATGAAAAGTTCAAAATTCAGGAAAGAATGCTTGATTATGAATCTGATGAAGAAGCTCATCCTAAGCCTAACACTAAAACTACTAAATTATTCTATGAGACTAACAGTGAATTGTTGAATGAGAATCATGCTGAAGAAACGAGAGAGGAATCTAGAGAAGAATCTATAGTTGAAGCAAGATCTGAGACTATGACACTGAACAGGTATATATCAAGACATCATCCTGTTGATCAAGTTATTGGAAGCTTGGACAAAGGAGTTCTGACTCGAAATAAGGTACATTTATGTTTGATTTCTCAAATTGAACATAAATCTACTAATGAAGCTTGTGAAGATGAACATTAGATTAAAGCTATGAGAGAAGAACTAGATTAGATTGAAACGAACAAGACATGGGAATTGATCCCTAGAACTAAAGACAAGAATGTGATTGGAACTAAATGGGTATTCAGAAACAAGATGAATGAACAAGGAGAAGTAGTAAGAAACAAAGCAAGATTGGTATGTAAGGGATACTCACAGCAAGAAGGAATTGACTATAAAGAAACTTTTGCACCTATAGCAAGAATTGAAGTAGTAAGAATGTTTTTGGCCTATGCAGCTTTTAAGAAATTCAAAGTATATTAGATGGATGTGAAGTCGACATTCTTGAATGGTGAATTGGAAGAAGTCTACATTGAGCAGCCTGAAGGTTTTCCTTTGACTCAAGAAGAAGACATGGTATGTAAACTGAAGAAAACATTATATGGACTAAAACAAGCGCCTAGAACTTGGTATGCAAGACTAGATCAGTATTTGTTAAAATTGTGATTTACAAAAGGAACAACTTATAGTAATATGTACACAAAATAAATTGAAAATGGATTGTTAGTTGTAGTTATTTTTGTTGATGACATTATTTTTGGAGGAGAAGATGAAGCTAGTGACAAATTTGTTGATGAAATGAAAATTGAATTTGAAATGAGTATGATTGGTGAGATGAAATACTTTTTGGGATTGTAGATAACACAAAATAGTGATGGTATTTTTGTAAGTCAAACAAAATACCTGAATGATTTATTGAAAAGATTTGGAATGGAGAATTGTAAACCAATTGGAACACCTATGGTTATAGGACACAAACTATCTAGCAATGATGAAACACCGACAGTTGAACAAAAGAAATATAGATCTATGATTGGAGGATTGTAGTATTTGACACATACAAGACTTGATATAGTACATTCAGTTGGAATTGTAGCAAGATTTCAAGTTGAACCTAGAGAATCACATTATGCAGCAGTGAAGAGGATACTAAGATATTTAAGAGGCACAATGGACTATGGATTATGGTATGAAAAATCTGATGATTTTACCCTATGTGCATATACATATGCTGATTGGGGAGGCAGTGTTGATGATAAGAAAAGCACCAATGGTCAAGCATTTTTCCTTTGATGAAGATTAGTTTCTTGGCTAAGCAAGAAGTAGAATTGTATTTCACAAAGCATAGAAGAAACAAAGTATGTAGTAGCAGCAAACAATTGTAACCAGATAATTTGGATGAAGCAAATACTGAAGGATATTGGAATAAAGTTTGTTGAGCCTATTGTCATATGCTATGACAACACCAGTATAGTTAGTATGTCTAAGAATCTTGTATTACATTCTAAGACAAAGCATATAGAGATCAAGTATCATGTTTTAAGAGAGAAATTTTCTAAGAAAGAAGTCAAATTGGAGTACATAAACATAAAGGAGCAGATAGCAAACATATTTACTAAGCCCTTGCCTAAGGATACATTTGAGTATCTAAGAGGTATGCTTGAGGTTATGCCCCAGCCTACTCTTGAGTAATGATGCAGTTGGTTGCATCCATCCAATGGTATATGAGCCTTATTTTTCTTTTGGACTGGATGTTGGTACTTCCTTTATGGGGGAGTATGTGTATTTGAGCTGAGTCATAAGGACTCGTGTGAATGTATTTTCTGAATAGTGTCTTTTGACATTGAGTTGTTGTTGACATAATGATAAAATTTTTATCATTGATGTCAATGGGGGAGAAGTGTACATTAAAAACCATTTGTACCAATTGTACCATCTATTGGAGAGAAATGAATAGGAAAATGAAGCAAGATTTGATTGATGAAGAGGACTTGAAGCATTTTCAGAACAGTAGTGTTGCAGTATTGGATTTTTGGAACATTGGATGTTTTTCATCTATGTTTCCATCAATGCCAATGAGGGAGATTGTTAGGAATGAACACTTGGTAGTCATTCTATAGTAGTTGTTGTTTCATTCATGACTATGATTGCCATTGAAGTCAACACAATGATCTTCTGGAGACTCGCAGAGAAGTAGACAATGTTTTGATTAGCGCATTTGTGATATTGCAGTTGGAGCTATGTGATGTTGAGGTTATACTCTTTGATATGTTATATGTGTATGGTTAAGAGCATAGATAGTAATTCATTTATTCATGAAATTTATTAGCATTTTTGTAGAAGCAGTATTCAGGCAGTGTTCCTGGGTAGCGGTTTATGGAAATCGGATGATATCTCCTAATCGGGATGGAATTTGGTTTTTCATAGCTAAAGGGAAGTTTGAGATAGATTGATAGTGACATGGATGATAGTGAAAACTTTGAGGTTTCACAAGTGAAGAGTTATTGTATTTGGAAGCTGACAATTTTGTGTAATTTTGATGTAGTGTGTGGAAACTTTTATTTTGTAATTGTGTGCTGACTCATTTGTAATTATTTGAGTGTGGTATAAAGGAAGGAAATTTTTTCCTTATTGTGATGGATGTATGAGTATGTATGGATATGTTGAAAAGTGATTGATTATAGTTGAATGTGAATGTATGCATGAAGTGAAGAAGAGAGCCAATGTAGTTGTGAAAGTGAAATTGTGAAGACATGAAAAGTACAGAGATCTAAAATTGAGATCTGGTATAGAACTGAGTGTGGTTTTTGGCACAGTGAAGGATGTAACATATTTCATATTATTCTATTGAATAATCTTAAGGTTAGTTGGATAGTGTGTTCAGTGATCTTGCCATTGAAGTTGTTTGGGCAGTGGGTCCTTCTGTCTTTCATAACTCTTAACAGGGTTAGAATCTTTTAATAGGGATTCAAAATCTCCTAACTGGGATTCATATGTACTGAATTTATTTCATAAGACTCCTAATAGAGTCCATCCTTTCACAAGGAATGTTCATATAAGTGCATCTTTTGTGGGCATCATTTCCACCGGGGTTTACTCTTTGATCAAGAGGTTCCCTAATCAACATATCTTGTGTCATTGTGTTATTGTGTATGAATATCTTTCTATGGTTGGTAATTATATTGCTTACATGGTTAAATTTTGTTGAAATTGATAAAAGTTATAACTATCAGATAACTGATTCACCCCCCCCCCCCTCTCAGTTATCTTTGTGGACTTTACTTTCTAACACAAAATATTCAAAAATAGAAAAAGTGTCTTGGTGAAAATCTAGTAAACAAGCACCGTGATAGCAAAAATAGAAAAAGTTTGGCCAAGTGGTGAAAACCTAGTAAACAAGTGCTACTTTTAATCAACACACTATCTTTCAAGACAACACTTGCATACTTGGCTGATGTAAAGGTCAATTTATGTATATCTTCCAGACACTTTCATGACAACTCAAATCCTAAAGCATACTATCAGAAAATTGTATCTTCCTAATGATGGAATGTGTCTACATTGAGGTCCTAGGTAAATCATTTTCCTAGGGGGAAATGGTTAAAGTCACACATGTCGCAAAGTCTCTTAGTTGATGTTAGGACTTTCTACTAGGGTGTCATTTATCCCTAGTCCACAATAGACGTTAAACTATGAAAACAAAGGTATTTCTTAATGCCACCAACAATGGTATTTCTTAATACTTGGACCTAAAAAGTGTTCTAAAACACTACGTCATGGCGATAAGGGTGTTTTTAAACACTAAATAGGTGAGACCCTTATTCATGAAAGAAAAATATATGATTGATAATAACTTCTATTTGTGTTTTTGAATTAACCAAATGTGTTCCTAAATACTATAATCACAACTGTCTTTCTCTTGAATCACACACATTAGTCTTAATTAGAGAAACTAGATAAAGGAATAATGAGTTTTTCTTATTATCACTTTTTGATTGTTATGTTTCCTTGAGTGACTTGATGATGTCTTAAAATGGACTAGAGAAACAAGGATTGGGGGCATAACGTTTTCTTTGTCTTCTATTTGTGGTGATAAATTTGATGATCTAAGATGATCATAGGGAATGAGTGTCTATGATAAGTGCCTCCATCATTATTGGAATGCCATGTATACCTCAACATGTTTCCTATGAAAGCTTTAGTGAGGTCAGATTTATTTCCTTGCCTATTTTAGACTAAAATGAAGACTACTTCCTAGTAAGGTGCATAATAAATTGGGAAAGTACCCAAGGATATGAATATAAAATGAAAGGTCATTGTGGGTATACATATACATTTTGCACCAGAATAGAAAAGTTTTATATCAAAAAGGAGGTAACTGACATAACATTATAGCCTATATGCTTTAATGTTTAGGTTAACTTTAGACATGACAAATGAGAGGGAAGTATTCATATTTTCATGATTTCTAAATCTATCAATAAAAATTGTACTAACCTATGAGGTCACAATTACAAATGCACTATGATGATGATCGACCCAATTTGAATAAACAGTGACTGTCCTAGGTGTCTTAGTCTAGGTACATGTCATATTAATTTGCATTTAGATTTATTTTAGTTACATTTTCATATTAAGTTGCATTAGATTCATTTAGATGCATTTTATATTTTAGTTGCATTGAAATTCATTTTTAAATTGCATTAATTTTAATATAGTTGCATTCATTTTAAATTTCATCTATATGAATGTGTGAATTCAATTAACTAAACATCAATATAGAACTAAAAATTTAAGAAACATAACCATTTTCCAAAGTTTTACCAAGTACATCACATGATCATCATAAAAACTTAAATGAAATGACTGAGTATTTATCATTGATATCCATTCACATGCATAATCATGTGAGTACCATAAATACACTAGCATAATACATCCATAATAATTCATACATAAACAAAAGTGAGATGTCCATACATCACATCACATTACATCTCATCCATACATGTACATGCATAAAAGTAAAAACCGAATACATTATCATAAAGCATCATATAAGATTGCATCCATACATCGATAAAGCATTAGAAAAACAAAAATATCTATATACATATCAGTGAAATAATATTATGATGTCAATATATCATCATCTATCTAAATCTAACCATGACCAAGTATCAATATGAGACCAATATCCAAAGCATGAGAAACATATCAAAAACTACAAAACATGTGCGGAAATCAGAGAACATCATATGTGACCAATAGAAATCAGCTAGAGCATCAATATATCATAAATCATCAGTATATCAGAGAGTACTAAAGCATCACAATATGAATCACAACATAAATATTATTATAGTATCAACAAATAAAAGTATCAATGTATCAATATAAGTGTCCAAAAGACATCATAATGTACATCGATAAAAAATGGTACATAATACAAGATATATCAATGAGGTGCAATATAGTCTATGTGATACAAAAATTGAGTATACAACAAAAAATTACATGTGGCTATGATGCAGGAGCATCCAGGGTGTAAGAGCAATCTTGCATCACCTAAAAATATTTATGTTTTTGTATTCAATAAGGGCTATCTTGTGTAGAGCTGCTATTTATGGAGACTTGCTATTTTTAGTAAGTTGGTCATAAATCTCAGAATGTTCTAGTTTCACGTGTGGAGGTTCATCTCAGTCATATCAGCCTGCCAGTAAAGTTTCATTGACAGATCAAGTCTAGCTTTGGAGATATTGAAGATTTTCATTATTAGCAGTAGGGTACAGAAACTTTGAACTTAGTTTTGAAGGCTTTAGAGGCCCCAGATGAAGTCAAAAATTTGGGTGACAAGCACTTGTGTGAGTCAAGACTGTAGAGCACTTTGTGACCTTTCTGAATTGGGGTTGTAATGTTAGAAAGAAAAGATCCCCAAGATAACTGAGAGGGGGGGTGAATCAGTTATCTGATACTTAATCAATTTAATTCCTTTTCCAGTAATTAACAATATAACCAATGCAATAAACAACCATATGAAAATAACCATACACAATTTGCACAATGACACAAGATATGTTCTCGAGGAAACTCAATCAAGGGAAAACCCCGTGTGGGAATGATGCCCACAAAATGATGTACTAATATGAAAGTTCCTTGTTAGAGGATGGACCCTGTTAGGAGTCTTATGAAATACATTCAGTACATATAAATCCCTGTTAGGATATTTTGAATCCCTGTTAAAAGATTCTGACCCGGTTAAGAGTCTAAAGAACAAAAGAAGACAGATGGACCCACTGCCCAAATAGCTTCAAGGAAAGATCTCTGAACTCACTGTCCAACAGACCTTAAGATTATTCATCAGAATAATATGGAGCAAAATACCTTCAACTTACTATGCCAAAACTACACTCACAACATCACAATACCTCAAACTTTGATCTCTACACTCACAAATCATCAAACACTGCTATACTGACCCTTTTCTTCACTTCATGCCTAGATCCCCAACATTCTCATCAAATTCTCTTATCATCACATATCCTTTCTCATATCCATACATAAAATAATGAAAAACAATCCTCCTTATATACCACACTCAAATAATTACAAATGAGTCGGTCCTCAAATACAAAATAATAGTTCTCACACCTTACATCAAAAATTACATAAAACTGTCGGCTTCCAGGTGCTATAACTTTCTCAAAACTTATCCAAAATTTATGTACTCTTAACTAAAGTATCCTCATACTCTCTAGATGCTTCATCTAACTCCACAAACCAAAATATCATCCCAGTAAAAAGATATAGTCAATTTACCAAAACTGTTGTTCAGGAACATTGTTCTGATATACTGTCTTCACCAAAAAGCTTGTAACTAATTCATATGAACTCCAATCTTTATGCACTATTAACCATAGCTAAAATACATCCTAAAGATAATATATTCAACTTTGCAAAGTCTTATTCCATTAGAATAATTACTTACAAAAATATCTTCCATCAGGTACTCTGTCTGCTTGTCTGTCACTGAACTTCACTAAATCACCTTTATCTCTCAATCCGAAACAGATAAAGACTTGTGCTATTAACTAAAGATAAATATCATCAAGTTATAGCTTCCATTAACTCCACATAAGCCAATCTTCAATATAAAATTATTTATGAACAAAATAGTCCTTTGTTTCCCTGTCAATTCACTAAAATATCACTGTGTTGACATCAATGACAATCCAGTCATGAATGCAACACTCCATTGCTACAGAATGATCACAAAACATATCCAAAAAATATCTCAATGCATCAAAAACTCTTCATGCACTCATTTTTCATTCATTCCTAACATGTAATAGTCAATCAGAGCAACTGGCGATGACATATGGTCTTTGGAAGTTGGGTCACTTGAATTGGCAGAAAATAATTTTCCTTCAAAATTTTTGTTCAGGTTTCAAAAGCTATTTTGAGCCAACTTTGATGTAATAATTATGGGTAGATCTAGGTAATAATTCAAGGCTTTGTCCTACAAAATATTGTAAGAGGATGCCCATGTGGCTTTGCATATTGTAATTCTAAAATTTGGAATTCCACATTTGTGGAGATAATAAGAAGCCAATTTTCTGTTCTTGCATATTGTTGTTGTTGTTTCTCTATTTATGGTATTAAGGAGAGCACCCTTCATTAGGCTAGCACCCTCATCATCTCATGGAGGATCCATAGGAGGCATGTCCTCTCTTCGTGGAATGGGTGGAGGCATGGAACCCTCTAACTACTAAGAAATAATAGAATATAATGGGGCTGTCTATGTAGAATGTACAATGGCATAGTACAATGAAAAATAATAAGTGGCCCTTTGTCCATGATGGGTGGTTGTATGAGCATGTCAGTCTCACTCTGCTCTGATCTCATCAAGCTATGTGTCCCTCTCTGCCAAGCGTGCTCTCAATGTCACAACCTCGAGATGCAAGGCTGCCCTGTCTTTCTCACAATGTGATAATGGATCACCACCACCACCTATAGGAGGATCTCTCAAAACTTGCTGATCTCCCCCACCACTACCCCCTATTGCTGCTCTCTATTGTTGAGCATGTTGATCCCTATGTAAAAGTAGGCCTATGTCTCTCTATGGTGGGTGTACTCTGAGCCACCTCTATCGACTCTGCTACCTTCCATCTCCACCTAGTGCCCATCATCTGCCACAACCATGACCTCCTCCTCCATCTCCTCCACCATGACCTCCTCTTCCATCTCCTCCTCATCCTCCACCTCCTCCATCTCCACCCCATCCACCTCCACCACCTCCTCCAAAAACACTATCCCTATCTTTGCCTCTACCTCTACCCCTATCACCACCTCTAGTAGCTTGATCTCGACCACCACCCTCATCAGCAGGATCATAGTCAAGTGCATCCTCAAGGAGAGGAGTGATCCCATCAGATGAAGTAGATCTAGGGAATGGATTCTGTGAATAATGAGCATGATACCCGTCTATGATGCCACCATCTGTCACCTCTGATAAATAGTCCTAGGGTACTGTACCATCTACAAAATCTCATGGAGGGCTATCTCATAGATAAGGTGGGACCCCAACTATACCTCCTCATCATGGATACGAGCATAGATTGTAGTCTCCTAAGGCATGCCCTATACATGTTCAAACTGTCTCAAAACTTAGCCAACCAAAAACCACTCGACAATATACCTCATCTTTTCTATCAGATACTAAGACTGGAAGAAAAATAACATCTAGCAAACATATGAGCACCACTCACAATCTAGATATGGTCACCATATGACCTACATGACATCATCAAGTACATGCTTCCATATGGAAGATCGACATATCTCTATCATTCTACTATCAACCATGTAAAAAGAATGTGCTCCCAGGCCCATATCTACAAAACTAATATCTTGACAATCATAGTATGGGAATGCTGGTAAACTATCTCATGTAGCTCATGGTACATGTGCATGAGAATGAAGCTCCCCCAAGTGAATCTACGAGGTGATTGGATCATCTCCTCTATGACTCAAAACCATTCGCACATAGAGCCATGGTACCAACTATTAGGCATCATAAGTCCTCCTATCAGCCATGCAAGGTACATAGGTAGTCGCTCGTAGTTGGTCACCATGTGGTCCCAGCTAAGGTGTCTCTTCGCAATGGTATCATCATAAAAAAAGTACCAAGAATCTTCCATAACCATAGTGGCTCCGACCTCATACTCAATGTGGGACCCCATCACAGGAACATGTAGGATCCTCTAGATGTCCTCAAGAGTCACTGTCACCTCTCCAATGAGAAAATAGAAGGTATTATGCTCCAAATTCCACCTCTTAGCAAGGGAATTCAATAACCCATGATTCACCTAAATGTCAAGTAAATCGGCCAAACTCCATAAATTGAGCTGAGCTATAACTCGCATCTCTGTAAGAGTGAGATGCTCATGTAAGTCCAAGAACTATATGGGTCAGGGACAACGGAATGATACGACACTAAAATGTTCCTACACAATAGAAAAAATGGACACTGTGTCAGCATTATACATGAAAAATTGAAGGGAAATTGCCTAAAAAGTTATAACAAATAAGTAAAGTTGGCTTAAAAATCAAAACAGACCACATGCAATCCTGGTTCCTGGATGTGATTTAGGAAACACAGGATGCGACATACTAACTACATGTGATTTGGGAAATCTAGGATGTGATTTAGGATATGCGAGATTCCATTCAGAATCTAGATGCGATCCTCTTATTACCAAATGCAAAAATATGCTTAAATAGCCTTAAATTTAGACAAATTTGACTATATGCCACCCAATAAGGTGCGATCTGAGAAATACAGGATGCGATCCATTATTTGGCAAAAAATTGGATGTGACATAGGTTGGACTGGGTGTGATCCCACATACAAAATGCGATCCTAAACTAATTGGGCTATAAAATGCATAAAAAAAGTATAAAATTGAAATTTCAAATTTAAATGGAAGCATTATTGGGTACTCATAAGTGTTGCGTAGTGAGGCAGTTGGTCATGACATCAGGAAAGCTCAAATTTGTGATGCTCATCTGGGAACTCCATTTCACTAGTCAGATCTCAAAAATAACTATGGTAAAAAGTCAAAATGAATAGTAAAATGACTCTTTTGGACCTATTTAAGCCTCCTAGGGACCCTGGTGATCTAGGGCATATTGATGGCAGGATGTCACATAAGCTTCATATCAGGACTGAAATCAAAATAGGTCATCCATATCACTTAAATGCAGTAAAAGTAAAGTTATAGAGAAAAGTCAACCTTCAAAATGCAATAGTCAACTATGGTTAGGTTACAATCAAGCAGGGTCAAAATGAGTAGAAAAGGATACCGTGCAAACATAAAAAATAATTTTAGTGATGCTTAGCACTCAAATGCATAGTCAACAAAATTCAAAGTTTAGTCAAACACAATTTACAAAAGCTATGCAGAGCCTAATTAATGTACAAAAGGCTTACAATAAGTCATGGAAAGTGAATTTTGTCACTCATGCATCAAATTTTCAAACCATGATATTGATCAAACATCAGTCAAACTTGGCCAGCTCTCAATTTCTTAGTCATACTTGGTCAAATAATGTTTCTTTGACACTAAAATTGATCTTAATTAAATTCTGACACTTTCTAAATGATTTATACTTGATCCAGATTGATTTCAGACACTGTAAACTCTCCTAAATTCTTGAAACCAATGATTTTATCTAAATTTATTCTAATTTCAGTCCCAAGGGGGTATAATCATACCAGAATTCAAAATTTTCAATCAAATTTTCAAACACCAGGAGCATGACAGTTATCTTCGATCAAGTTGAGGCTATTAATATTTTTGAAATTGATCAATTTCATTGATTCAAATCGAATTGCTTATTTTTCATCATGATCAGTTACTAAAAATCAAACTTCTTATCAAATTTTTGTCCAATCAAGCTTGGAATCGATATGGTCAATTGTTGTTCAATCAATTTCAGAATGGATAAACTTTTTGAATCATGTACGATTTTATTCGATCAAGTTTAGAATTCTCAAATTGAGAGTGGTTCTGTTTCTGCTCGCTAAATCTTTCAAAATGGATTTACTGCTCTTTAAATCTTCTTAAAATCAGAGTGGTCCTCACTACTCTCTAAATCACTTGAGTTCAAAGTAGTTCTCACTGCTCTCTAAATCTCTTGGAATCTATCATTTCTACTAAATCATGCACTAAATCATATTTTCTTTGAATTCATGTGTTATTTGCAAAGCAATTCAAAGAGGGAGAAATGTAATTACCTAAAATTGAGCTAATAGAACCTCAGGCCCTGTTTGCCCTAATTTGGGATAAACTCCTAATTGCATTAATTAAATTCTTGATTATTAGCATAATTCATCAAATTTGATAAAATAAATAAAACTTCATAATTCAAGCATTAATTATCTCTAGGCCTAATTAATTAAATCAATCCCATTAAATGCATGGCTAGAGTAATTAATTAAAACCAATGAATAAGAGGATAAAAAATGACATGTCACCTCTCAAGGGGACAACAAAGACACCTTTGACCAATGAGAGATCATCACATGGATCAAGTTTGAAGACATCTCAACAATCCAAATTCTCAAAGTTCTATAAAGGATAAATTTTCAAATCTCAAATTAGGTTGATAGAGTTAATTTGAATTCATACTTACATGCTTCTCATTTTCATAGCTAATTATAAAACACTTCAATTTTCTTAGTGGTTAATGAATTAATGGCTTTCATGAATGAATTTAGCATTTTAGCTACATATTTAACTTGAATCTCTCATTCTAACATGCATTGTCATTGTTTAGAGTCTAATTCTGAGAGAAAACTTAGATTTTTTTCATACTTGTGTTAGGTAGAGAGCAATATAATTATTTTTTGTAGTTTAATGACTTTACTTTACTTTGAATTTGAGTTAAAATGACAAGCTAATGTTCTATTGAAGTGTTGTGTTGCAGATTTCACATTGACCACTTAATACACACACAATTATCTCCACAAGTGCAAAATTACAAATTTCAGAATTACAATATGCAAAGCCACGTGGACATTTTCCTTACAATATTTTGTAGGATGAAGTCTTGAATAATTACCTAGAATTCCCTTAGAAAAACTACGGGCCTTCCCTATATAGACAATTTTTCACTACCTAAGAAGGTTCCAGAATTTTAGCCATTAAGGTTGATGACCCCTAGAATTATTTTATTTTTCATAATTATTACATTAGGGTTGGCTCAAAATAATTACAAATTATATTTTCACATAGCCCAACTTTAGGAGACCATAAATTTTTAACTGTAGCTCCCTTTGGCTATTAGAACCACTTTTCAGAAATGTCAAGACCTGATCTACAATGCTTGACTAGGTGAAAGCTTTAGTTAGCCAGGGGTTGATCATGATTCAGAGCCTCTAAGGCCTCCAAAATTGAGCTCAAATATTTTGTACCCAAAAACCTCTATAACTTAATATAGATGGTATGGAAATGAAACTCAACTGACAAGATGATATGACTGAGATGAACCCCCACCTGTGAAATCAAAACATTCTGAGCTCATATGACCAACTTACTGAAAATAGTATGTCTCCATAAATAGCATCTTTGCACAAGATAACCCTTATTGAAAAGAAACTAGAAATATTTTTGGGTAATGCAAGATTTCCCTTACACCTAGGATACTCCTACATCAGACACCTAAGGTAATTTGAAAAGTGACCTTGTCATTTCTTAGGTTTGTAGAGGGAAACAAAGATGGTTAACCTCCTCCATTGTCAGCCATGATGAACCTCCTATAGGTCATCCTTTCCATTTGACCAGATATTATTCATATGTCTCTATCTGTGTACTTCTACCAACATGACTATCTACTATATCCTTAATCTCCTTGGTAGTTGAAGTAGTTGCTGGAATACTCCATTGTGCTTCTATGATCCCATCTTCAAAACCCCCTTCATGATAAATTTCCATATCTGAAACATTAAATATTAGTAAAATATTCAACTCACTATGCAATTCTACTTCATAGTCATTTCCTGAATCATGCTTCTTGAGTATCTTACATGACCCAAACTTCTTCATTTTTAGTTTCTATATGTACCAACTAGAAATCACTCCTATAAATGAACCATGACTTCATCGCCAACCTAAAATTCCTTATGCCTCATTTTCTAATTTTCTTTAGCCTTATATTGTGTATTCCTCTTGGTAATGTGCTTCCTTACCTCCTCATGGATGTTCTTCAAATTTTTTGCAAAATTCTTAGCCTTAGCACTACTTATTTTTCTTTTGTCTATCTTCCTCAACTCAGAAGAATTTCTGGGACTACTTCCATATATAACCTAGAATGGTGATTTACCACTACTCTTGTTGATATAATAATTGTATGAAAATTCTACCTATGGTAAAATCAAATCCCATCCTATTGGCTTATCTCCAACCAAACATCTCATCAAATTCCCCAAACTCCTATTCACCACCTTTATCTGTACATTAGTCTATGGATGATGTGATGAGATGAACTTCAAATCTATCTTTAACTTCTTCCACAATGTACGCCAGAAATATCCAACAAACTTAGTGTCTCGATCTGAAACTATGCTCTTTGGAAGGCCATGTAGTCTCACTTCTTTGAAAAAATTTGGCCACATGAAAAACATCATTATTCTTTTTATAGGGAATGAAATGTACCATTTTTGAAAACCTATCAACTACCACAAAAATTGAATTATGTCCCCACTGAGTCCTTGGTAAATGAAGAATAAAGTTCATACTAATATCTACCCATGGATTATTTTGTACAGGTGATGGCTAATATAATCCTATATTCTTCTTTTCTCCTTTTTCCATTTAACATACTCTACAACTCTATACAAATTTCTTGACATCTTGCTGCAACTATGGCCAATAATAATTCTCACTAACCAAAACAAGGGTTTTATCTCAACTAAAATATCTAGCCAATCCTCTGCTATGCTTCTCCTAGATGAGATTCCCCCTCATTGAACTTCTTGGAATGCACAAATGACTTTCTTTGAATATCATACCATCTCAGATGATGAAATCCAACCACTTCATTCTGTCTAGAGTAACAGGTTCTGTATAATATTTTCAAGCTTCACTAAAATCAGGATCATCTAGATATAAACTCTTGAGTTCCTTGAACCCAACCACCTCAATCTACATCTTTGTCAAAAAAAAATTTCTCCTCCTAAGAGAATTTGAAATCCTATTAGACTTTCCACTCCTGTATTTCAAAACAAATATGTAACTCTGCAAAAAATCAACCCATTTCAAATGTCTTTGATTCAAATTTCCTTGACTATTCAAATATTGAAAATCTTGATGATCAATATACAAAACAAATATTGGAAAGTTGACTATACTATTGTATATGACTAAATACAGTGTTTTCATTATGGAAAAAAAGTCATATAGTGTCTTGAAGTCAGCACACATTATTAGAAGATCAGAATTTGGTTAAGTATAGAAGACTAGACAGGTTAACAGAATATCAATAGATCAGAGCATCAACACACATGCACATGATAGAGTTCTGGTATGTGTCATAGAAGATAAGTTGGTAAGAGTGTACTAATGCTAAGTCTAAGAGCTTATGATCAGAAGATATAATATGGCAAAGATACAAACAATTGAAGCAGCACAGACAGTGAATGCCATAATAGAACATAGTATATAGTCGACTGTTGGTAAATTGATTAGCGATGATATTATTATTTTTTAAAGGCTATGTACCTATTATAATTAAGTTGTATACATGTAATTATGTTTGTTTGTAAACATCTAGAGCCAATTCACTTGGAAGCATTGTATGTAATCAGTTATAGGCTGACCTAGTTAATTATTTTGGTAAGCGCATATAAATATTAGATGTGCCTTTGTAATAAGGCACGAAAGTTGATATAGAGAGAAGATAAGTAGAGTAGAGGTATGTGAAGAGCAGTTAGAATGTATTAGAGCTTTGCAAGAGGTCAAAGAATCAGCTCATCAAAGGAACTAATCAGACAAGCAGTGTCACAACACCAGTTCATCTAACAGATATAGTGTGTATCTGACATCAGAAGGTTGTAGCCTTCACCACTTGAGCAGTGAGCTCTAAGATAGTGTGTCCACACCCCTAATAGGGTTATTGTAAAGAACTCCTACCAGGGTTTGACCCTTAATAAGGTCACTATACTAAAAGCATTGTAAAGAATAACTCCTAATAGGGTTGAAGATCTTCTAACAAGGATCACAAGATACTAGTGTAGATCTTAGTGGGTGTCAACTCCGACTGAGATTTTTACCTATTTGGGTTTCCCCGTAATCATATTAGTGTTATGTGTTGTGTTTATGTTTCTTGTTTTGATTATGTAAAAGCAGGTTTTGAAAGGACCCAAAACCTTTTACATTTAGATTACCAGATATGCATTAAAGTTCCAATAGTACTTGTGCAACAACACCAAATAAAGACACACAAACAAGTCCTTAAACAAGAAGAAGACATGATGAAGGGTGCTCCCCTTAATACCACAAACACATATAGAAACAAAGAAACAACAACAATTTGTGAGAACAGAAAATGGGCTTCTTATTATCTCCACAAATGTGAAATTTCAAATTTCAAAACTCTTACACGCAAAGCCACATGGGCGTTTTCCTTTACAATATTCTATAGGCCAAAGCCTCGAATCAAAACTCAGATCTACTACCCAGAACTACCCTAGACAACACTATGGGCCTTCTTTATATAGACAATTTCCACCACCCGAGAAGCTTCTAGAAAATTAGCCCTTAAGGCTGACGATCCTAAGAATTATTTTATTTTATTTTCTTTTTACATAGGGTCGGCTAAGAAAATATACAAAAATATGCTTTTAAGTAGTCCAACTTCCAAAGACCATAACTTTTTAACCGTAGCTATGATTTTCTATTATAACCACTTTTCAAAAATGCCATGTCAAGATCTATAGTGCCTGACTTGCACAAGCTACAGTCAGTCGGGGGTCGACCATGATCCGAAGCCTCTAAGACCTTCAAAATTGACCTGAAAGATTTCGTACCCAAAAACCTCAATAACTTCACCAATACAGATGATGTGGTAATGAAACTCAATTGGTAGGCTGATATGACTAAGATGAACCTTCACCTGTGATATCAAAACATTTTGAGATCATATGACCAACTTACTAAAAATAGTAAGTTCCCATAAATAGAAGCTCTACACAAGATAGCCCTTATTGAAAAGCAAACATAAATATTTTTGGGTGATGCAAGATTGCTCTTACACCCAGGATGCTCCTGCATCAGACACTCGGGGTAATTTGAGAAGTGACCTTGTCACGACTTAGGTGTGCAGAGGAAAACCAAGATGGTTAACCTCCTCCTTTGTTAGCCATGATGAATCCTCAATAGGTCATCCTTTCCACTTGAACAAATATTCTTCATATGTTCTGTTCCTTGTACTTCTGCCAAGATGACTATCCAGTATGTCCTCAATCTCCATAGTATATGAACTAGTTGCTGGAATACTCCACTATGCTACTATGATCTCATCTTCAACACCTCCTTCATGATACTCTGTCAAATCTGAAATGTTAAACACTGGTGAAATATTCAGCTCAGTAGGCAATTCTACCTCATATGCATTTCCTGAATCATGCTTCTTCAGTATCTTACATGGTCCAAATTTCTTCATTTTCAACTTGTTATATGTACCAACTATAAATCTTTCCTTTCGTAAATGAACCATGACTTCATCTCCAACTTGAAATTCTTTATGCCTCCTTTTCTCATCTACCTTAGCCTTACACTGTGCATTCATCTTGGTAATGTGCTTCCTCACCTCCTCATGGATGTTCTGAAAAATCCTCAGCTTCAGTACTACTTATTTCTCCTTTATTTATCTTTCTCAATTCAGATGCATTTCTTGGACTACTCCCATATACAATCTAGAATGGTGATTTACCAGTTCTCCTATTGACAGAATTATTGTATGCAAATTCTACCTATGGTAAAATCAAATCCCATCTTGTTGGCTTATCTCTAACTAAACATCTTAGCATATTTCCCAAACTCCTATTCACCACCTATGTCTATCCATCAGTCTGTGGATGATGTGATAAACTAAACTTCAAATCTATCTTCAGCTTCTTCCACAATGTACGCCAAAAATATCTAACAAACTTAGTGTCCCGATCTGAAACTATGGTCTTTCGCAAACCATGTAGTCTCACTACCTCTCTGAAAAAAAATTCTACTACATGAATAGCATCATTAGTCTTCTTACAGGGAATGAAATGTGTCATCTTTGAAAATCTGTCAACCACCACAAAAATTGAATCATGTCCCCGCTGAGTCCTTGGTAAACCAAGAACAAAGTCCATGTTGATATCCTTCCAAGGCTTCTCTGGTACAGGTAATGGCTGATACAACCCTGTATTCTGCTTCACTCCTTTCACCATCTGACATACTCTGCAACTCTATACAAACTTCTTCACATCTTTCTGCAACTATGGCCAATAATAATTTTCACTAACCAAAGCAAGGGTTTTATCATGACCAAAATATCCAGCCAATCCTCCGCTATGCTTCTCCTTGATGAGATTCTCCCTCACAGAACTTATTGGAATGCACAACTGACTCCCTCTGAACAGCATATCATCCTGAATGATGAAATCCAGCCACTTCATTCTGTCTAGAGTAATAGGTTCTTTACAAGCTTTCCAAGCTTCACCAAAATCAGGATCCTCTATATACAAATTTTTGAGTTCCTTGAACCCAACCACCTCAATCTACATTTCTGTTAACAATAGTTGCCTTCTGCTAAGAGCATCGGCAACCCTGTTAGACTTTCCACTCCTGTGTTTCAAAACAAATGTATAACTCTGCAAAAACTCAACCCATTTCAAATGCCTTTGATTCAACTTTCCTTGACTATTCAATTATTACAAAGCTTGATGATTAGTATACAAAACAAACTCTTTAGGAAGCAGATAGTGTCTCCACTTCTTCAATGCCTGAACTATAGCATAAAATTCCTGATCATAAACAGAATATTTTCTCTTGGCATCATTCAACTTCTCACTGAAATAAGCAATTGGTTTACCTTCTTGGCTCATAATAGCTCGTATTGTAGTACCACTAGCATCACAATCTACTTGAAACACCTTATTAAAATTTGGAAGTGCTAAAACAGGTTGTTCTGTAACTTTTTGTTTCAACAATTGAAAACTCTTTTCTACCCCATTAGTCCACTTAAACTCTTTTCTATCCCCTCTCATTGTTTCAGTCAAGGGTCCATAAA
The DNA here is from genome assembly GCA_027943335.1 of Chamaecyparis obtusa. Taxonomy (NCBI): domain Eukaryota; kingdom Viridiplantae; phylum Streptophyta; class Pinopsida; order Cupressales; family Cupressaceae; genus Chamaecyparis; species Chamaecyparis obtusa. The sequence continues at coordinate 84,404 of BSBK01006170.1, forward strand.
TACTGCTAAAATTTTTGATAAACTTTTGGTAAAAGCTAGCTAGACCATGAAAAGATCTTACCTCGGTAGCACTCCTTGGAGTAGGCCATTCAAGGATAGCTTGTACCTTCTCTGGGTCCATTTTTAGACCTTCTACTGAAACTACAAAGCCCAAATACACTAACTCTTTCTTTACAAAACTGCACTTCTTCAAATTAATCAACAATTTCTCCTCTCTCAGCTTCTCAAACACCATACGAATATGCATCATATGCTCCTCCAATGTCTTACTAAAGATCAAAATATCATCTAGGTAAACAATGACAAACTTACCTAGAAATTCTTCAAAACTTCATTCATGAGCCGCATGAAAGTGCTCGGTGCATTGGTTAGCCCAAAAGGCATGACTAACCACTCATACAGTCCTTCCTTTGTCTTGAAGGCAGTCTTCCATTCATCTCCTTCTCTGATCCGAATCTAATGATATCCACTCTTCAGATCTACCTTTGAGAAATACACAGCTCCACTCAAACAGTCCATAATATTATCCATTTGTGGCAATGGAAACCTATACTTGATTGTGATCTTGTTTATTGCTCTGGAATCTGTACACATCCTCCACTCTCCATTCTTCTTTGGTGCTAATACCGTTGGTATAGCACATGGACTCAAACTCTCTTGGATCAATCCTTTTTGTAACAGCTCATGTACTTTTCTATTCAACTCCTCACTTTCTGCAGGTGTCATTCTATGTGTTGCCTTATTCGGAAAACTCGCTCGTAGGATCAAGTCCATTTGATGACTGATCTTCCTAACTAGTGGTAATCCATTAGGCACATTATTGGATACAATATCCTGAAACTCATTCAGCAAATCTGCAACTTCTATAGGAACATCTTCTACTTCCTCTTTACCAGCTTTTGGAATTAAAGAAAAACATACATGCTCATGCCTCATACCATCTAGGAAATTTCTTCCATCGACAAAAGTAATTCTTGCACTACCACATACATTTTCTTCTATGTCATTCAATGGCTTTAGCTTATGTCGCACTCCATCCTTTGTCAGGGAATAGGTATTCACACAACCATCATGTACAACACATCTGTCAAACTACCATGGTCTAGCTAACAACATATCACATGCATCCATAGATATGATATCACACAGTACCTCATCATAATATCCACCAATCTTGAAATTCACTAGGCATTGTTCATTGACCATGACCTTGTGGTCATCCTATACCTAGGCAATCCGATATGGATGTGGGTGTTTCTATCTCTTGAGTTTCAACTTTGTCACCATCTCTTTTGACACTAAATTGTCAGTGCTTCCACTATCAATAATCACATCACAACACTTACCCTCACATTTGCACCTGGTGTGAAACAGGCTCCTCCTTTGTTCAGGTTCATTCTCACCACTCAAAAGGACTCTTCTGTTAATCAACGTTTCCCCTCTTTCAGCATCTTCAGAATTTGATGATCTGGCATCTTCATCTACATGTGCAACTCTGGCCTGGCCTTCATTTCTCCTGTCTATTATGCCTTGGCATTGAGGACATTCAAATCCCCTATGACCTTCTTCTCCACAGTGAAAACATGTTCCACGGAAGCCTCCTCTTCCAGATCCTTGTCCTCTTCCTCTTCCTCTTTGATCTCTATTACTTTGATTCTTGAAGTGATTGAAATTATTTCCTCTCTGATTCTAACTGCTACTGGCTTCATCCTTCTTTTTTGGATCTTCATTTCGGCCACCGTATGACCATCCACCAGATCTTCCACCATGACCTCTTCTGTTTTGTCTGCTCTCAAACTTCTTGTTCAACTTTTCCTCTACTTTTAGGGAAAACTAGTATGCCTCCTTAATACTGTTAATTTGAACCAGATTCAACTCTTCCTGAATGCTTGGCCTTAACCCATTAAGGTATCGGGCAACTTTCTTCTTATCAACTTCTGCATGGCCTATTCTAATGAGGATTCGATAGAACTCCTCTATATACTCCTGAACAAATCTTCCTGCTTGCTTCAAACTTTGCATTTTCTTCAGTAGATCGAGCTCATAATCAACGAGAATGAACTGTTGCTTCAATTTATCCACCATTCGATCCCATCTTGTGATTTTATCTTTCCCTCTTCTATTTCTCTCCAAATGAACCTCTTGCCACTAGATCTTTGCGTGACCTTTTAGTCTTGCCTTTGCAAATTTGACCCTATCAGGATCCTCAACATCCTCATACTCAAAATATTCTTCACATTCATTGATCCAGTCGATCAATTCTTTTGGGTTAAGATTCCCTGAAAATGTAGGAACCTCGATCTTAGGTCTCTTCCCGATCTTGGAAAGGGCTTGAAAAAGCCTTTCTTCTTCTGGGTTCAGAAGTTCACCTTCTCCTTCCTAATCAAAATTTTCTTCTGCTTCATCATCACTTTCTTCTCTTACATTAAGATTCATTCCTCTACGAATCTACTCTTGCAGTGCTCGCATTTGTCTCTGGAGCTCTCTAACCTCAAGTGTCACAACACCAACTCTTCTGCCTCGTTCTCTTCATGGAGGCATCCTTGCGCTGCTTGCTGAAACCCTAACCATGGTCCTGATGCAAACTGCCTCACAATCAGCGATTTATTTACACACTCAGGAACTCCTGCTCTGATACCACTTGATGAATGGTGCTCCTCTTAATACCACAAACACATACAGAAACAAAGAAACAACAACAATTTGTGAGAATAGAAAATGGGCTTCTTATTATCTCCACAAATGTGGAATTTCAAATTTCAAAACTCTTATATGCAAAGCCACATGGACATTTTTCTTTACAATATTTTGTAGGCCAAAGCCTCGAATCAAAACTCAGATCTACTACCCAGAACTGCCCTAGACAACACTACAGGCCTTCTTTATATAGACAATTTCCACCGCCCAAGAAGGTTCTAGAAAATTATCCCTTAAGGCCGACGATCCTAATAATTATTTTCTTTTCTTTTCTTTTTACATAGGGTCGGCTAAGAAAATATACAAAAATATGCTTTTAGGGAGCCCAACTTTCGGAGACCATAACTTTTTAACCGTAGCTCCGATTTTCTATTATAACCACTTTTCGAAAATGCCATGTTGAGATCTACAGTGCCTAACTCACGCAAGCTCCAGTTAGCTGGGGGTCAACCACAATCCAGAGCCTCTAAGACCTTCAAAATTGACCTGAAAGATTTCATACCCAAAAACCTTAATAACTTCACCAATACAGATGATGTGGTAATGAAACTCAATTGGTAGGCTGATATGACTAAGATGAACCTCCACCTGTGATATCAAAACATTCTGAGATCATATGACCAACTTACTAAAAATAGTAGGTGCCCATAAATAGCAAGTCTACACAAGATAGCCCTTATTGAAAAGAAAACAAAAATATTTTTGGGTGATGCAAGATTGCTCTTACACCCAGGATGCTCCTGCATCAAGATAGAGAAAAGGACAAAGGATATAAAAAAGACAAAAGGATGGCAACCTACTAGCTAAATACATTTGATAAGATCTGTCACCTATTCAGCCAACATCTGTATGTTAGCTAAGGATGCTTTGAGTTCCTCAATTTCATTATTCTTCTTATCCTCCAGCTTCTTGAAACATGATCTAGTTCTCTTGCTAGGACAATGATCCTCTTTGGCCTCAGTGATCGCCTGCTCCCCTTTCCCCTGGTCTAGTTTTTCGACTAGAATCTTAACATGCTCTGCCAAAGCCTTAAGAATAGCAAAGCTCTTCTCCACAATATTTCCAACTATTTTCTCTAGCTTGTCAACTTTGTTTTCCATGATCTTAATTCTTTTTTTCATCCCCTCTCCATTTTCAATTTTGTCTTCCATAGAAATGATTCTTTCATTAAAGATAGTGAGACCCTCAGCCCTACCGACTGTCTCCATAAGCTCATCAATGGTTTGGCCCATGGTTTCCTCCCCCAAATTAATCTTTTTAAGGATCCCAGTCTCTTTTTGAAGTTGATGAATATGGGATTTCATAGCAGTGATGTCACTTTTCATATTACCCAGGTTAATAAGGAAGGCAAGACACCCCATATTCTCAAAATCCTTGTTCATTCCCACCATTTACTCCTTGGATTTCCCCACCTTATCCTTCCCAGTGATGGCCATGTCCTTCTCCTAAGCATCCTTGTCAATATTTATCACATCCTTGGCAATGTCATGAATAATATTTTCCTTGACCAGAACATTATGGTCCATCCCCATACTCTCCTCCACATTAGGGTTATTCTCCACCTACTCTTCCTATTCATCTTGTCTATTCTCCTAAGAATAAGAACCCTCATTAGAGGAAATGAAAACCCTCTTAGTTCTTTTCTTATTCCCTTTTTTATCTTTGGTCCTCTTTCCAATGGGCTCCATTTTGTTTTTACCCTTCTTCCTAATACTGTCCTCCCTACTCTCCTCTTCCTCCATTTCCATATCTGTGACCGAGTCCTCCACCTTAATTTTCTTCTTTTTTCTTGTGGGAGTAGACTCCTGATACCCCCTAGAGTCACCCTCATCATCTTTAGTTTCCTCCATGAAGGGCTCCTCTGAATCTTTACCCTCTGTGTCATAGTCTTTGAGGGCCTTTTGATTCAGCCGAGGCCTCTCAACCTTCTTCAATTTTAGCACCTCATAGATGAGGACCATTAACCCATCATAGTAGGCATGGTCACCATCTGGATCCCTATGCCAATTGAGGATAGTGGCATTTAAAGAGCTCAAAAGATAAAAGGGTAAATTGATTTTAACCCCATGCCTAAAATGGTTCAATAAAATCAAATTGTTTATGTTGAGATTCATTTCAGTACTTAAGCATTCAAGTTAAGTTTCAAGATTTAAGAAAAAGGTTAAATATAGTGAACACTGATTCAAACCCCCCCCACCTCTTAGTGTTCCCATTCCTAGAAATTGGTATTAGAGATATGGACCTCAGGAAAGAAGTTTAACCACTTGAGGAGATCATGGATAAGGGAGAAATGAAACATCTGAAAAAGAATCTTGAAGCCGGTCTTGAAGACCTTGAGAGATCTGAAAAAGAAATTGAAGAACTTAAAGAAAAAGTTAGTGATTCTCAAGCAGTCATCAAAAGGGTAAGAATAGATTTGAAAGATTGTTCTAATAGTGATTTGGGGATAATGGTCAAAAAGATAAATGAAGAGAACATATCTCTAAAAGATTAGATTGAATAATTGGATGATAAGCTAACTAACAATCAAGATGTGTATGATGAACAAGTCAAAGAGAACCTTCAATTGAATGAAGAATTGAGGCAAGCAAACATGGAAATCTTGGAGCTAAGAACCATCAAAGAAAGGATATAATCTGAACTAATTGAAGGAAAGAATCACATTGACAAATTATACACAAGCAAGGATATAATAGAATCTTAGTTATATGCTCAGAAGATTAAAGGAGATACCAATGACATTGGATTCAATGAAGTACAAAATCAGATTGATGACATGCGAGCAAGAATGAAAACACCAAAAGTCAACAAAGATGCTAAGGAGATTGGAAATTAGACTAAAGACAATATTGAACCATCTAAGGATGAGCACATGCTAGTAGAATTAACTTGCTATGCATGTAACAAGCATGGACATATAGAAAGGAATTGTAAAGAGGTAAGACCTTTCAATGGTTACTGTTATTCACGGAATAAATTTGGTCATAGTGCTATGAATTGTATTACAAGTCAGAAGAACAAGACTCAGCATAATTAGAGAAATCAAAATCAAACAAATGCAAGAAGTTCTCAGAGCATTACATGTTAGATATGTAATTATAATGGTCACTTAGCTAGACAGTGTAACATGGTAACCCATATCAATGCACAAAGGAATTTAAGGCCTCCAGTTATTTTTTACTCTTGTAACAAGATTGGACACATCTCAAAGTTTTATTGATCAAGAATGCAAAGCCAAGAAAGCCCTAAAAAGCCAAAAAAATCAATACTGGATATCAAAGGACAAGTCAATTTTGTGAAAGCTTCATAAGTTTTGGTCAGAGACAACAAAGAATAAGGTTGATGAACATGTATTGGATGCATCCGCAATGGACACACCCTCTACATTTGGTTAAATGACCCTCAGGGTCATAGGGGGAGCTAATTTAGCTCTAAACCACTGCACCACCGGTATACTCATTCTTAGAGTATGTGCATTTGGATTTAACCTTTTGGAGACAATGTGATGCTATGTGCAAAAGCGCACTACCTAATTGATTGTAGAATGAAAGTTGGAGATTTTTAGTGAAAGTCTGGTTTATGTGGCAAGTATTAATGTTAGAATTTGTAATCCTTCCTTGGTGTATTTATAAACCAAGGTTAGAATATTAATCTTTGTTGTAATATATTAGGATATAAGCCAAGGTATCCTAATATACTTCCGTTTTGTCTTCTTTCCACTACATTCTATTTCATCCTCTAGTGGAATATGTGAGGACAAATATTTATTGTAATTTGTAAATTAGTCTATTCCTCCTTAAGAGGAATCTCACACTTGGCCCACACACACTTATGAATGGTGGCATTCATAGACTTGGGAGTTACATTCTAACTCCTCTCTCTGATCTCTATTTAAGAGATGGCTCTCCTCTCTCGTTTCTCATGAGGTTTCTTCCTCTTCTCAATTATTGTATGAGCAATTCGCTCTCTCTCTCTCTCTCTCTTGTTTCTCTTAGGATTTTTGATGCCTCATTCATAATGTAACAAGGGATTTTCTTTGCTTTCCCCTTTCAAATTTCTTTCCTTCTTGTGTTGGATCTTGGATCTTTCTCTCTCCTTGTTTATGGTAATATTTTTTCATACATTCACTCGCCTAGATTCTTTCCTGGTATTGTTTATTTTTTACATATTTCCCTTTCATTTCTAACATTTAATGGTATAATTTTTTTCTTTAAAGTACTCGAAGACTTACAGATTACTCATTGCATTCAAGTTTGAGTGATTGGAGAGCACGGAATCCCTAGTAGTTGAATTTGAAGGATTAAAGCTGGACTCACCAACGAAGAAGTGTGTCTGATCAATTGTGGAAGCCCTAATCCATTGTGATGATTCAGAAGTTCTCAAAAATTGATTGTGAAGTGATATACAAGTAATTTATGGCTACTCCTATTTTTTTTGATGTTGCGGAGAAGAAGAGATACATTTTCAAGAGGCACCCTTTCAAATCTAATTTGGATGACCTAGAAGGAGCATTATTTCAAACCCCTATGGGTGTTATGCATGTCAAAGACATCCATGCATACATTGATACTATGATGAAACTAGATAAAACCTTCCTTGATGAGTTCACATAGTTGGAAAACCATCCCATAGTTGAATATGCTACAACATATGAGTTTTATGAGTTTGAATGGATAAAGATTTTGCTGAGCAGAATTCATGATGACCTATTTTGCATAGGTGAAGTACAAGTGAGAATCACAAGAGACCTAATTCATGAAATGACAGGCCTTTCAAGGACAGGTGCCATTCTTCCAACAGGCAAGGATGTAATAAAACTTGTTGAACAAACATATAAGTCAAGAAGTGATAGGCGCAGAATGACAATTGAGCCTATAGAGGAGAAAGACATCAAATTGATGTCTATGATACTAGGATATAGGTTTCAACACACCAGCAGGGTGAATAGTGTGTCAGCGGCCACTATTCTTGCAACAATAAGACTTGTGAGAGAAAATGGTGAGTTTAATATGTGCGAGATCTTGCACACACAACTGATAGACAATATTAGAGACATTAAGCATGATAAGACCAAAATATTCAGGTTTGGGTCTTTGATCATATACATGTACATCCACATACTTGGAAAGGTGTCAGATTTGTATTTAGACAAGAGTATTCCTACACTGCCACATATATCCTTTAAGGCATCTACTGAGAGTACACAAAAGGATTACATGGAGTTGGAGTTGAAGACATTCAGGGTCCAAATGTAGATGAGGTATAGGATTCCAGAAAGCATTGTTGAGAAATACAAAGACACCATTTGCTTCATGGTAGAAACTGACACAACTTGCATGGAAGCAGTGGAGCCTAGAACAAAGTGGATTCATCCACTTAGATATGAGGTTGAGGAACCAATCCTAGAAGCATATGCACAAGTATTTCTATCATCACCTAAGGACCCTAATGAACCAAGATTGGGGACTTATGAAGAAAAGATAAGAGAAGTTGACACAGTTTTGAACATCACAACAACTAAGAGGAAAGTAGCTAAGGTTACTTCTGAAATACTCAGAATTCATGGAGTAACATAGAAAAACCTTAAAAAATAAAGACAAGAAAAGATTTCTTTGGGAATTGAGAGTGCATCTATAGTAGAAGCAAAATCTGATGATCCTAAGATAAAAAGGGTTAAGATTGAGAAAACTGATGAACCAAAGTATAAATAGGACAAAACAAATGTTACCCCTCCTATGCCCATAGAAACAATTGATCTTAAAGCTCCTCCTAAGTACAAGACAATGGCTAAAGGAAGAAAGAGTCAAGTGCAAGCCACCCATACTCGTGCACTACAAGAAGAGAAAGAGTACACAAGCACCTCCACAAGTAAGTTTTAGACCTAGTCTTCAAGTCTTGAGAACAAGGATTTTTTATGAAGGCAGATTAGATCAGATAGGAAAGTTTTATGATATGTATAGTGAAATTGACAAATTAGAGATTCATGGCATGATCATAAAACATATGATTAAGTTCACAAAGATAGTCTTGGAACTTAAGACAGTCATCCTGGATAGTGTTTGGAATATCTTGGAATCCTTGAAGAAATAGGCTATTGAAGAAGATCTTAGAATAAGGGAAAAGATTCTAGATAAAAGCCTACTGGTGTGCTCCTTAGAAGAGAAAACACTATTGTTAGATTTGGTATATCTACATATAATAACAAAGCTAAGAACACTACACATAATGGACAAGAACTTTGAGTTGACAACTAAAGAGATAGAGAAAGCCTTTGAGAAAGTTATCCTGAATAGGCACATGTATCCATCTACTACGCACATAACTCAAGTGCCCTCTAAGGTAGCCAAGGAGTCAAAGACCACAAATGTACCATTTATAGGTACTCAAGATTCAACACCTATAGTTGAAACACCTATAGAGGCAAAAAAGTTTGTGCCTATGATAGAGACTCAAAAAGATGATACAATTTTTATTGATAATGTAAAAATTACTATGGCGGCCATAGACATTGATTTGGATAAGTTTGAAGAAGCCTTTGTAAGCACACAAGAGATTGAGATTGCATGTGGTGAAACTCCTCCTAATCAATAAGAAGTATTGATTGAGGATATAATAGATGAAAAAGAAGAAAAGGAAATAGAAAAGGAGAAAGGAGAAGAAGAAATAAAAGAAAGTGAGCAAACAGATGAGCCATCTATTGAGATACCAATTAGAGCAAAACAAGAAGTCATGGATAGCACTCCTATCACTCCATTACCTTCTATATCATTATGTTGGAAATTTGGCTAAGATAGATACTTAGATGTTTTCATTATGGAAACATATGATCTACATGAAGATCGCACATGACAGAGAGCAAGTATGACAGAGCGCAAAGAAAAATTGTCTAAGTGTGAAGCAGTATTTTCCTAGTGTACCCAGAGACAATTTTGATTAGCGATGATGATTGGAGTAAGTTCAGTGCTTGCACACTTGAACATAGATACTATGATGACTATAGAAGACTCACCTAAGAGCACAAGTCAGTACAACATGTACGGAAGGAGTTATGATAGTTTTACCAAAGACAAAGTTAAGCCGACAAGACAAAAGATGAAGACAATATTGGTAAAGAGTTAAGGGATTATTTTGTTTATCAAAATAATTTCTTAACAATATAAAGGGATGACATCCTAGATGTTAACCCTTGGTTAAATATGTATTTTGTAATAAGCTTTTGTCAAGCCAATTGTAAGAGTTATTAGTTTTAATAACTTGTATAAATGAAGGCATATGTAAATGCAAAGCTATGAAATTGTAATGATAAAGATGATATAGTGAAACTATAAGCAAAGAGATATTAGTGTGAAGTTGTGAAAGAAAATCAAGTAGTATAAGGTTATGTAACTTGCCCTATTTTGTATTTAGTAATCATTGTATATTACTTGTTTGGGCAGTGGGCTCATCTGGTAATCATATTTTTCACTACCAACTATTAGTAGGGTTGAGGCTTCTAACAAGGCCTAAGGTCCCTTAATCAGGACTAAGACACTATATGCATGTAATAGGCTCTTAATAGGGTCAACATCCTTAACAAGATACTTTTGATTAGTGAATCTTTGTGGGTATCATCCCCATCGGGGTTTTCCCTTGGCCAGGGTTTCCTCAAGAAAAAATAATGTGTTATGAGTTCATTTGCTTTACTATTATGCACGTTCTTTAGTTTACTCTGTTATGCAAGTATAAAGATAATTTTTTATATCCATAATTGGGCGAAAGTAAAAGTTTGTAGAATACTGATTCACCCTCCCTCTTAGTATTCCCTATTTCTAACAATTAGTATCAGAGCTTAGTTACTCAGAAAAGAACCATTCAAGGAAAACCTAGTAGCTTGAGTAAGATCTCTATGGATATGGATCAGAAACAAAAGAATCTTCAAGAAGCTCTTGAATAGATTGATATGCTTACTGAAGAAAGAGACACTCTAAAAGGAAAATCTGATGATGTAAAGAATCTTATTGAAAAATTGAAAAACAAGTTGGAAGATCTGAAACCAGAAAAGGAGTCTACAATTAAAATTGAAGATTGTGATGATAATCTAGAAAAATAAAATGAGATCCTTAAACATGAATTAAAGATAGCAAATCTGAAGTTAAGTCTGAAAGATGGAAATAGAAAGAATGAAGCAAGTCTGAAATCTGAGAATGAAAACCTGAAGCTTGATAATAAAGATCTGAAATCTAAACTTTGTAAAGTGACATCTGAACTTGAGAAAACCAAATTACAGTATGCTAAACTTGAAAAATACAATACAATTGTGAAAGGGGAATTGACTCAATCGAAGCAGCAACTTGAGAGACTATATTCAACTAGTGAAAAGATTGATGAACAAATGTCTTATCAAAAACCATTCTATGATAAAACTAGTTTTGGATTTAACTCATTTAAAGAAAGCAAGAAACCAGATCTGAAAGTGTCTGAAAGCTTAGATGAAAAGAAATTTGATGAAATTGACAAATCAGAAGATACACCTAAAGAAGAAGATCCACCTAAACAACAAGAAGAGTCACCTAAAGATATGCAAAGAGAATTTAAAGGTAGATGTTTTGCTTGTAATACTTTTTCTCATATGAAGAAAGATTGCACAGTTAAGCAATTTAAACCTCTTAATGGATATTGTTATAATTGTCATGGTTTTGGACATAGAGCTATGAATGTAGGAAGCCTAAATTTAATGAGAATAATAATAATAGTAGAATGTTTAGAAATACTAACCATGCAGATAAGAGACCTACTGAAGATATGAACAGGAGAAATGGAATAGTATTTTATAGATGCAACAAAGTTGGACATATTGCTAGAAATTGCAGATCACAAATCAATCAAACTAGACCAAGATATGGAAACAATTGAGTAGTTTGTCAAATATGTAATATGATTGGACATATAGAAAGGTTTGGAGGATGAATAACATGAGAAACCCTAACCCTGAAAATCATGCAAGGAGAAATCAAAATGCAAGCAACAGTAAAAGAGGATGCTGCAGTAGTTCAGAAGAAGTGAAGTTTACCAAAGCCACAGATCAAGGAGACACATTTAGCACTGAAGGTAATTAGAAAGGTGAAGTATCAAATTGTAAGAGTGAATCTCTACCTAACCCATCTCAAAGTACTTAATTCATGAAAAATATAGTAGAATAGGAACTTAGGATAGTGTAGAAGTTAGTATAGGATGAATTGAGTCTTGTACAATTAATGAAAGGTAGTATATGATGTATTGATGCTATGGTTAAGAGTGTATAAGATAATATGATGTTATGCAAGATCATAAGAAGTTTTAAGTTTTGCAGGTAAGTAGAAACAACTTTTTGGAAAGAAGTGGCAAAGGAATTGAATGCAATGTCAAAATTTTGTGAGATTGAAATGTTAACAGGTTATGATTGGTATTATTTGATCATTAAGGTGAATACAAGTGTTAAGGAGATCAAAGAGTAGTGATTGAAAGAAGTTTTCAAGGATTTGGTGAAGGATTTTCGTTGTAAATCTACACAAGCCCTAAATCATAGAATCGAGGTATTTTACTAAGTAGATCAATAAATCAGTTAAATAATTTGCAGAAGTCATGGATGTTTCATTAATTCACAATGTAAGAGATAAGAATAGACCTAAGATCAAAACAAAACTAGTAGAACCCTTGGAAGATGATCCTAAATTAGCTTTGTCATATGTACCAGACAAAGTTGTACATTTAGAGAATGTTAGAAGTTATTTGGGATGCAAACTTGAAACCCTTAGTGATAGTGACTTTACCAAAGAGTATGAAAAGATTTACAATCAAGATATGTCATTGAAAGTAGGGTTTGAAAACTTGAAAGATAATGAAATCATAAAGTATTCCTTACAGTATGAGTTTGATGATGAAGAATGTACTAAGATAATCCTGAGTAGAATTCACAATGGAAAGTTTTGGTTAGATGATAGAGTGATAGATATCACAATTGACCTAATTCTTGAAGTAACCAGTTTATCTAAAATTGGAGTCATACCATTGAATGAGAAGAACATGAGAAAAATAGTAATAGATAACACAAAATCATCTTACAATGGCAGAGGTATAGTGATCAGCAAGATACGATGGGATGATGTTAGATATTTGTGCAAGATCCTTACAGCTAAGTTTTGTGCCAATTCAAGAGAAGATGACATGGTAGAAGGAATGATACATGTAGCTTACTTAACGTGTGTTGAAAAAGTTCAAGTTGACATGTGTGAAATTTTGAGAATACAGTTATTTGAGAACTAAGTACTCTCAGTTTAGATTCTCATCATTGATCACTTATATGTTTTTCCATTTGCTAAGAAGATTCCCTTAGACTATTGGTGATGATTGGAATAATGGTAAAACCTCAATGGAAAGGATTAACAAAGTATACATGAGACATCTTATTGACAAGGTCAATGAGAGTGTAGTATTGGTGATTAAAACATTTTAGAATTTAATGAAAAATAGATCAAGGATTCCACAATCTTTAGTTGAAAAATATAGGAATGAGATATGTTTTATGGTTGATACTGACTTTACATTCATTGAAGCAGTAGAACCTAGAGTAGAGTTCATAGACCCTCTTGGCTATGAAATTTTTGAATCTGAAATAGAAGAGTATGTGAATAGGTTGCTTAAAAGAAAAATGGAGATTCATAGTAATAGATTTGGGACTTTTGAGGAGAGCTTCAACTCCACAAAGTCTATCTTAGAAGAAAAACAATCTAAGAAGAGAGTGGAAAGTACAATAAAGAAGATTCTGAAGGACATAGGGATGACATAACAAGAATTAATAATTGCTAAGAAGACAAAAATAGCCATTAGAGACATAGGACAAAAAGAAGTTTTATCTATCCCACCTTTATCAGCAGTTGAAACTAGAAATTTGTAGCATAAGGTGAAAGTAGAGCAAGAAGAACAAGAAGTCAAGAAATATACTAGATCAACCTCAAATCCACCAGGGAAAAGAGTGAAAGAGATTGCTACTAGAATAGGAAAAATGAAGAAAATATAAGTACCACTAGTATAGAGGAAGATAGCAGAAATTAAAGATGATGAAGAAACACCAGTGAAAAAGAAAACATGGAAACCAAAGATTGAAAAAGTGAATCAACAAATCATACAAGATGGAGAATTTTCAAAGATGAACAAGTATTATGACCTTTACAACTATTCAGAAAGATTGAATCTTGAAAATGCAATTGTGAGACACATGATATTATCAGATAAGAAGTTTGACACAATTCAGGGGAAGATACTTGATGACTTATTTGAGAAGCTAGTGAAAAGGAAGAAAAGAGAAATAGAAGAAGACAATAAAATTAGAGAAAATCTTGTAAGAAAATTATGTGATATTAAAGATGAAGAACATTTCAAGAAAATCATGAAAGAATTGAACACCCATCTAAGAACAAAAAGAAGAACAATTCAGATTATGGGAGGAAATTATGAAGAGATCAACAGAGAAACAAAGCAAGCAATAGTCAAGATAATGACATCTAGTGTTGAAATACACCCAAGTGCAGTAGGACAAACAAAGCAAGATAAGGAAGCTAAACATCAGAGAATTCCATTTCCACTAGCTATAAACATTGAAGATGAGTCAATGCATGTGGAAGGAACTAAGATCACTTTGGATAGTGATGATAACCCTTTCAAGAATCCTGAAAACATTGTTGACAATTTAGATTTTGAAGAGTAGGACAGTGTTAGAGAAGAAGAGAAGAAAGATACAAGGATTGAAGAAGAAAAGGAAACAAAGAATCAAGCAAGTGCATAAGTTCAAAATCAAGTAGAAGCTCCTAGTCAAGAAGAAATCAGTCTTACACCTAAGACTGCAAAGAAATCACAGATTGGATCTATACTTGAAAGTTTTGGGAAAGAAGTTGATGATGATGATCAGATGGAATTGATCACATCTCTGAACAAAATAATTGGGAAGATGAAGGTGAAAATCCTTGAAGGATCACTAAAGGAAATAACAGAGAAGTTACAAAGTGTTGTAACAAACTAGATAGAAAAGGCAGACCCACTTCAAAGAGAAAAGAAGGTTATGAATGCATTTGATGATGAGTTTACTAACCTATCAGACATAGCTAAAGTTAAGGCACAAGTAGCCTATGAGGCCAAATTACTTCTTGATATAAGTCAAAATATCATAAATGATATTAATAGTCTTGATATTTGTATAAACGACTTAAGAAGGAACTTAGACAGAGGTAAAACCTTGTACATTCAGTGTACAAAATCTAAGAATCTTGTATCTGAAGAAATTCATAAGATTAAGGCTAAAGAAGTAGAGATTCAGATAGAGGTAAATCTTCTAGCCAACCCCAATGTGAAGATATTGGACATTGAGAAGAGAATCAGTATATAAGATTAATGATGAAATAAGGATTCTATATGTTGACAAGGACAAGAAACTGAAAAGATTTTCTCTTCTAAGAGAGCATATTTCCACTATGTTAAGTATTGTTGAAGGAAAACTGGAAGAATGTCTTTCATCAAAGACATCTTTTCAGAAGTTTAGCTTTGCAAACCTTCAAGCCTATGAAATAGCATCTTATGGATCGTGTGCACTACTCAGTGTTGCAGACTCCATTAAGAAGGCATGGGAGAAGGAGATATAGACCATCAAAATAAATTTTGCAGATTGTGTGCAAGCCTACTAGATCTGCAATATTGAATCAAGGTATATAGATTTTTGTTTGAACACAGTTTTGGCACTGTTTTGTCATTGTTGTCAAAGGGGGAGAGATATATAGCAGAAAATTGATATATATATATATGATAAGGATGTATATTCTTAGGGGGAGTATAGTATATAGATATGATATATGGAGTTATAAGGATAGTAAAGATATACTTTTTTGTTATGGCCACAATTTTGTGTTTTTGAAGTGTTAAGACTTAGCCAATTTTCTCATATGTTGCCACCAATGACAAAAGGGGAGATTGTTGGCAATTTGGCTAAGATAGATACTTAGATGTTGTCATTATGGAAACTATGGATGATTCAAACATTATCAGATATGAAAGTGATAGTTTCTGCACCAGTTCCTATATTTTGTGATAATCAAAGCACCATCAGTATTTCTAAGAATTCGGTTATGCATTCATGTATCAAGCACATTGATATTCATTATCAGTTCATAAGGGAACATGTTTTGAAAGGCAATGTTGAATTGGAGTTTGCTCCTTCCTCGGATTAGTTGGCTGACATATTTATGAAACCTCTATCAAAAGAAATCTTTCAAGGTTTGAGAACCAGATTGGGAGTTCTCTCTCTTTCTTCTCTTGCATAAGTTAAACAGTGTGTGATAGGTTTCAGGGGGAGCATTTATGATAATTTTTTCAATTGAAACCTTGGTATATCTCCTTTGTCATTGATGTCAAAGGGGGAGAAAACACATGAGGAGGTACATGATTTTTTCTACAGGTGATGATATATAGGTTTTATAGGTACATGCAAAGGTTAGTATGTTTTACAGGTATTGACATCAATGCCAAAGGGGGAGTATGTTGAACCTTTGGTATTTGGTCTTTGAATATTGTCATTGATATCAATAATACATTCATGCAATTATAATGGACATATGGTATGGTTAAAATCTTTAAATTATCTTATTTTATGTCCTTAAATATTTTTCAAAACATATTCAATACATACACTTAAGTGTTATACAATTAACACTTAATGTTCACATTGGTTAAGAAAACAGTTATAAAAAAAAAAAGTTTTGGTATATGAGAAGGTAGATAGGCTTACTTATCTGATATACCCTAACTATAATAACTTTTTGGAAAGGGTAACAAAATAACTAAAATGGATCTTTCTTAGTTTTGGCATATCACATGTATGGAAAGATAAAAAATCTGTTTAACAGATGTAGTTACAAAAATTCATGACAATTTTAGCAGTTTTGGTCTAATGGAAGTTTGAGTTATCTAACTACCTCAAAAATGTCAACTTTTTGGGTTTATAAGTAGGGGATACCTTCCTCTAAAAGATGGTATAGGGGTTTGGAGAGAACTTGCAGGTATTTTTGGATTGATTTGTAGACCAAACAACTTGCAAGCAGATTTTAAAACAATAAAGAAGAGGGCAATGCTTTATGCTTCTATTTTGTCATTTGTGAATTTATTTTCATTCCAGAAGTTTATCAGAGATAGAAGAAGGGATATATATATATATATATATATATTGATTTTTTATTCATTCACATTAGTATTTGATTAGATCTTTTAATGAAAAAGAAAACATATTTGGGTACTTGATGTTTGAAGAGAAACAAGGGTTTATCATTTCAAGAAAGTTAATAGTTTGAAAGACATTAACTCATTATTTCAAGAAAGTTAATAGTTTGAAAGAAATTAAATCAAGTCATGTTATTTCTTTCAAATATGTTGTTTCAAGTCTGATTATACAAAAGAGATAGAGAGAATCCAAAAAAAATGGTGAAAAGTATGTAGATATAGTTTGTTTCATGGTAGAGATTGATGTCTATTGTATGGAAAAAGTTGAATTAAGGACCCTTTGGATTCCTCCAATGGGATATGAAGTGGACCTTAAGATTGTGGTTAGGCATGTTGAGGATATGTTGAGAAAACTAAAAGATCCTAGTGCTAAAAGGTTCAGATCTTATGCAAAGAAATATCAAAAAGTGCAAGGCCACTTATCCAAAGAAGTAGGGATGGAGAAAATTAAGAAGATCGTGGAAAATATTTCTGAGAAAGAAGAAATTAGAAATGAGAAAATGGTTGAGTTCAAAATAAAATAAGAAGAGATGGGGAATAAAAAGGTAGAAGCAATGCCTATTGGTGTTGATGAGGAAACTCCTCCTCCACCTATCTACACGTTGTCTAGTTAGAATGCCACCATAAGAACTTCAAAATTTTCATCTACAACTCTTGAAAAGAATTGAAATCCTTCACTAAAGGTTTCAAGGACTAAAAGTTATAAATCTTAATCAGAACCTATAAACAGAAGGTCAAAGTATAAGAGTTTCATTCCAAAGAAGAAGAGAGGAAAGGAAAATCAAGATAGCTCATCTACCAATTCAAATCAGTCAAAGAAGAAGATAAGGACTGAGCGATCTATCACATCAAGGGTGGTCATAGACCAACCTTTGAGTATCAATAAGAATGAGGAACCTATTGATAAAATATTGAACAATATAATTAGCATGGCATTTTGGTACAAGTTAAGAGATATTACAATGTATTAAATGAGGATCTGAGAAAAAGGATAGAAGATGGAGTGGTTGTACATATAAAAAAGTTTAGCAAGACTTTAGTAGAGATAAAAGATCACATACCAGATGACCTATACGCTAAAATAGAGGCAAGAATACTAGTTTCATTAGATGAAGATAAGTTGATTAGAGAGGTAGCCATATCCAAAATATTTCTTGTAATTCAGAAGTGATGACATGAAAGAGTTTCTTGAGAAAGAAAAGGAGATATTACTATCAAAAAGATGAATTAATATGTTGATTGATGGGAAGACTGAAGAAATAATTGTTGAAATAGATGATATTGTCAAAAGATACTTATTGAAGTTAGAGAAGATGCACTAAAGAAGAAAAAACATTCAACCAAGAGAAAAGAAGATAAAATTGGGTTTGATTATGCATCTCCTTCCACTATTATGAAGAATGATCAATTTCTCTCTATTGTTAAGGAGCCTGATGTATATATTGATAGTATGCCTTTTACACTTGATGGAATAGATGTTGATGAGAAATAGGAAGGAGAGAAAGAGAAGGGCCCCTACATAGATCTAGCTAATATAATGACAGAGGATGAAATAAGAGAGATCTTGTCTAGAAAAAGATTCACCATCGATAAGTTATTTAATGTTGAGGATGAAAAGAAAAGGAGATCGATGAACATATTGATGATGTTCATTATTTTAATGTTATGGATACTGAGATCATTGATGGAAAAGATGAGAGAGAAGAATAGAAAGAGATACAAGTAGAATCTCATGAAGAGGATAAATGGGAGAAACCAAAGAAGACAAAGAAAGTTTAGACTGAGATTGGGCCATCTTTTAGTAAGTTTAAAAAATTGTTGGCAAGATATTCCTTTGATTCATTTGTTTTTTTAGATTTGCATGGACCTATTGATTTATAAAATATGGAAGAAGATGAGATAATGAAAGTTACAATTTTGGCCCATGCCAAAGCTAAGGAAAAAATATTTGAGAAAGAGTGAGAAAGGAAGAAAAATTATTTCTAGAGTAGTTGATGTGCTTGGAAAGGTGATTCCAAAATTTCAATTTAATCAAGGTATTTCAATTTCTGATCAATTAGAAGAACTTTTGAATAATCTTGACATCCATTTTGATTCTTTAGAGAAGAAAACAGAGGATAGCGTTCATAAGAAATTTGTTTCAAATAGATTTCACCATCTATGCTCTTTAATTTTACAAGGTAGAATTTCTTTTGAATGCTCGAATAAGTCAAATGAAATAATCTATTAAGAAAGGAAGAAATATACTTAGATCATGCATAGAGTTATTTTCTAAAGTTTCTAATATTGACAAAATCATTAAGGAAGGTGAGGAGGCACTAGTAGACAACAAAAAGAACTTTTATTCATCAGAGGGACTTTATTTTAATTTTATGGGTGAATTTGTGAAGATTAATGACTAGATTAGATGTCTAGAGGATGAAAGGAAGAGAATGCTTGGAAGATTCTATGACTTGAGGAATCTTATAGTTAATGTGTACTAGGATTAGTACCTTCATAGGGTTAGCTTTGTCAAATAAATCAAAATAAGAACTAAATCACCACAAAAAAATTCCAATTAAGATATTTAAAAGAAAAATGAGCACTCTATGGCTCTCTAATTAGGGATGCTAATGATGAGATCTTAGCAAGATCTCACTAGTGACAGTCCTAATATGAGAAAATATGATAATCAAAACAAAAACAAGTTAATTCCAAATGAAATTAATCTAACTAGCTCCTAGATTGTCTTTTTAGCTTAAAATTGCAAGAGGTGTGATGCTTCTCAAAAATTGTGGATGATTATTGCTTGAATTATGCCTTACTTTTATAGATTTTGTCAAGGGTAGAGGGTGGATTCAAGTTGATCAAGGTTAGGTTAGGGTCAAGTCCATGGTTCCACCTTTGGAGACCATTTAAATATTTTGTCCTCAAAGCTTGGGACAAGAGGACAAAATGGGTGGACAAGATTCTTTCTCCTTATGAGTGATAGAGATTCGATGTGAGCTTGATCCACGTGAGCTTGGTTCTCAAATACTATTGGTTGATGCATTTTCCTCCCATTTGGTGGTTAAGGGAAAATAGGATTTAATTAATATGTTTAGCCATGTGTACCCCTTGAATGGGTTGATTTGATTTAAATGAACTATGCAATTAATTGGATTAATTACACAATTAATTGATTTCATTTGATTTATTTGATTTTAATTGATTTTATGACTTTTTAATTTTTAATTAAATTTGAATTAAGGCTTGATTGTAATTTATCTTTGATTTTAGCTTGATTTGATTTAATTGCTTTCTTTTTTGCCTTGATTACTCTTGTCCATTTTTAGGTGATTACAAATGCCCCTCTTTGAATCGATGTGCGAAGTGAATCAGCTTTAAGAATGTCCTAATCATTTCTGATGTGAAGTGTTGATCAACTAATGTCTGATTTGATGTGATAAAAGATGCAGATTTTGATGATAAGATTGATGCAGTTCTAATTGATTTGAAATCCTTGATAGTCGTTATGATGATAAGTTGCCTAATATGGTACTTGATTTGATATGATTTGATGTTTGATGCCCCTGATTCAGTGATTATAATGTCAATCCTAATTATTTGTAATCACCTGAAAATGGATAAGAGCAATCAAGGAAAAAATCAAAGCAATTAAATCAAATCAAGCTAAAATCAAAGATAAATTGCAATCAAGCATTAATTCAAATTTAATTAAAAATCAAAAGCCATAAAATCAATTAAAATTGAATAAATAAAATGAAATCAATTAATTGTGCAATTAATCTAATTAATTGCATAGTTCATTTAAATCAAATCAACTCATTCAAGGGGTAGACATGGCTAAACATATTAATTAAATTCAATTAATTAAAATCATATTTTCCCTCAACCACCAAATGGGAGGAAAATGTATCAACCAATAGGATTTGAGAACCAAGCTCACATGGATAAAGCTCACATCAAATCTCGATCACCCATAAGGAGAAAGAATCTTGTCCACCCATTTTGTCCTCTTGTCCCAAGCTTTGAGGAAAAAATATTTAAATGGTCTCCAAAGGTGAAACCATGGACTTGACCCTAACCTAACCTTGATCAACTTGACTCCACCCCCTATGCTTGCCAAAATCTATAAACGCAAGGCATAATTCAAGCAATAATCATCCACAATTTTTTAGAAGCATCAAACCTCTTCCAATTTTAAGCTAGAAAGGAAAATCTAGGAGCTAATTAGATTAATTTAATTTGGAATTAACTTGTTTTAGATTTGATTATCATATTTTATCATATTAGGACTGTCACTAGTGAGATATTGCTAAGAGATCATTATAAGCATCCCTAATTAGAGAGCCATAGAGTGCTCATTTGTCTTTTAAATAGCTTAAGTGGATTGATTTTGTGGTAATTTAGTTCTTATTTTGATTTATTTGACAAAGCTAACCCTATGAAGGTATTGATCCTAGTACACAAGATGGTGCCCACTGTGGGGCCTTAGGTCTCACTTATTTTTAAATTTGGAGAATAAAATTTTTCTTGCCAATCCTTTTATTGTTCTCTATCTTGCAAGTTTTTCAGTGCTTTTGCAAGTTTCTCCTCTGTGTACATGACTTTCTCTAGTACCTACAAGGTCTAAAATAGTGCTTCTATGACAAAGTTGTCCACCTTTTCACAGAGTTTTAATGCTTTCAATCTTTCTATTTTCTTGTCTTAATTATTTTAGCACATGTTCCCTGACTCAGTAGTGCTTCCAATTTATTCTCTAGCACGTTCAAGGTGTTAGGAATGAATGCTTGGTAGTCATTCTATAGTAGTTGTTGTTGCATTCAGGACTATGATTGTCATTGATGTCAACACAGTGATATTTTGGAGACTTGCAGAGAAGCAGAAAATGTTTTGTTTTGCGCACATGTTATATTGAGAATAATGTTATGCAATGTTGAGATTACATTCTTTGATATATTATATGTCTATGGTTAAGAGTGCAAGTATGTACGACATGTACAGCAAAAGTTATAAGCATTTTGGTGGAAGCAGTATTCAGGCAGTGTTCCTGAGTAGCGGTTGTGGAAATCAGATGATATCTCCTAATCAGGATGGAATCTGATTTTTCACAGTTAAAGGGAAGTTTGAGACACATTTTTGGTGATGTGGTTAAAGTGAAAACTTTGAGGTCACATGAATGAAGAGTTATTGCATTTGGAAGCCGACAATTTTGAGTAATTTTGATGTAGCATGTAGAATCTTTTATTTTGTAATTGGATGCTGACTCATTTGTAATTACTTGAGTGTGGTATAAAGGAAGGAATGTTTTTATTATTGTAATATATAGATAAGAGATTGAAAAATAAGAAATGAGAAAGAAGTGTGAGCATGGAATAATGTGAATGTAAGCATGAAGTGAAGAAGAGAGTCTATGAAGTTGTGAAAGCGAAATTGTGAAGGAAGACATGTTAAGTACAGAGATCTGGAATTGAGATCTAGTGTAGCAGTGAGTGCGGTTTGGAATAGTGAGGAGGTAACATATTTCATATTATTATTCTGAATAATATTAGGGTTATTTGGACAGTGTTCAGTGATCTTACCCTGAAGTTGTTTGGGCAGTGGGTCCTTCTGTCTTCCATCACTCTTAACAGGGTTAGAATCTTTTAACAGGGATTCAAAATCTCCTAACAAGGATTTATATGTACTAAATGTAATTCATAAGACTCCTAACAGAGTCCATCCTTTCACAAGGAATATTCATATTAGTACATCTTTTATGGGCATCATTCCCACCGGGGTTTACTCTTTGATCAAGAGGTTCCCTAGTCAACATATCTTGTGTTATTGTGTCATTGTGTATGAATATCTTTGTATGGTTAGTAATTGCATTGCTTTCATGGTTAAATGTTGTTGAAGATGTTAAAGGTGATAATTATCTAATAACTGATTCACCCCCCCTTCTTAGTTATCTTGGTGGACTTTACTTTCTAACAATTGGTATCGGACCGATAGGTCCTTGAAAGGAAAGTTTAACAACTTAAGGAGATCCATGGTGAATTTCAGGAAAGAAAGCCCTAAGTTTGATGGATTAAATTTTGACAGTTGGAAAGAAAAGATGAAGACACATCTATTGTGTTTAGGACTAGGTGATTGGTTGATTACAAAGGATGACAGAACTATAATTGAAGAAGACATTCTTGAAACAAGTTCTAAAGATGAAGTAGATCTATTTATGTGTAACATACTTGCAAGAGAAGCACTTTTGATAGCACTTCCAGAGAATGAATACATTTAGGTAAAATGTTTTAAGAAATCTAATGAAATTTGGAAAGCTTTACACTCTACTTTTGAAGGTGATGAACATGAAAAAAGAGCTAGATTACATAATTATATATGTGCATTTGAAGAAATTAGAATGATGGAAGATGAATTTGTTAGAAGCTATATTGGTAGAATGTCAGAAATTGTTACAGGGATAAAATCTTGTGGAGGATCAAAGACAAAGAATGAAGTGATATGGAAAATTCTAAGGACATTGATTCCTATATTTAAGTAGATAACATAGATGATTGAACAAGTTATACCTTGTACTACAAACTTTACAAGAGAGACTCTTCTTGGAAGATTGGAAGCAACAGAGATGAACCTGAGGTTATCAGGAGACTTACCTAGAATGGAGACAACATTCAGTGCTCTTAGTATTCATCCTACTTTGTCAATAAGTACCAGTGTGAGTGAAGATTATGCCAGCAACAACAGATCTAGAAATGAATAAGATAAGAAGATTGAAGAAGGTATTTCCTTTCTTGTGAAAAGAGAACCAGACGGTAATAAATTTTTTAAATGTTGGACTTGTCAAGAATATGGTCATTTTGCATCTAAATGTCCTAAGAGAGTTAAGAAGTATAGAAGTAATTTCAAGCCTAGAAGATCTAAGGAAAGTTATTATGCTAATGATGAAGATCTTGAAGCTAGTATAGAAAGAACCTTGAGTGAAGGTGATACTGAGAATAATGATGAGATAGGATTTGTAGCAATTAAAATAGAGAATCTTGAATCTGATGTTAAGGAAGAAAAAACATTAGTTTCCCAAGTTCAAAAGAAAGCTGATTGGATTATAGACAGTGGTTGTTCACATCATATGACTGGAGATATAAAGAAGTTCATAAAGTTTAACAATTATGATGGAGGATTTGTTAGAGTTGGTAACAATGCACCTTGTTTGATTAAAGGTATAGGATCTATTACCCTTGATGGAAAGACTAACACTAATTATGTTTACGTTGTTGATGGATTGAAACATAATCTTTTGAGTGTTGGATAGTTAGTGGATAAGGGATATCAAGTTTGGTTTACTAAGAAAAATTGTGTGATAAATGATAAAGATGGTGTTATCACTATTCAAAAAAAATTTCAGCTCCATTCAAGTATTTTGGAAAATATTCAAGTTTCAACCTATTGGAAATATTTCATGAGAAAATCTTACGTTTGGAAACCCTAGTTTCAAAACCTAAAGTCCTATTTTAAGTCCTCGTTACCTTTTTGGAATAACTAATCACTCAAATAAACATGTGCTATTTATTGCCCCCTTTGCTTTTTGTCAAGCGGTTAGGTTCTATTTTCGGCTTTACCCCTTTAAACATTAATCTTTTCTTTAAAGCCTAAGTTTTGGGTTAATTTTACAGAAGACTAAAGCTTTTCAAATAAGTGGTTGTCGTTGCACCGTAAGACTCCTGGTTGTCATATTCTCTGACATGTGAAATAGTGACACAACGCCACCTGTCCTTGCGGGCCCATTTGTTCTTAAAAGGAGCTGACCTTTAACAAGTGATTTAAATCAACGACTGTCATTATACCATTGGCCCAAGATGCATGCCTGTTAATCTTGCAAAATGGTGACAACCGTCAGATCTCCTTTATTTGAAGTAGTGCTTGGTGGGTCTTTACTGTGCCAACTCACTAAAATTTGTCTACCTTTTGTTGGTTCTCAGATGATGATGGGGTAGCTGGCAAGGTTTTGAAAGCAGAAAAGAATAGTCAGAAGGGGCCCGATTTATATACACATGGCATAATGTGATTTGATAGGAAGGGAATGATGTGTCATCATGGGGCCTAAGTTATTTTCAAGGGTAAAGTATAGCAAGATCTTACGGTCATCATTCAACTGTTAAGAGAAGATGCATATCTTTTAAACATCACGGTATGGCATGGCAATGACCGTCGATCTTGGTTTAAGGATGTGAATTGTTCAGTGGGTCCTCAGTTGTCAAAGTTTTAGTCGATGTGTTTTTTCTTGATTGGCCCATGATGCTGCTGATGAGATGTGATTGCCAAGTGTTTCTGACACCGCATATGACATGGGTTTTTCCGACTTGCTTCCTCTCATCCAAGGTGTCATCTCCTGATTTGTTGAAAGATTTTTAAGGGAATAGTGGGGTCTTGTCTTCGTGAATGGTTAAAGTGCTACAACATCTTACGGCTGTCGTAATACCACTGGAATAAGATGTGCATCCTTTAAACATCATGAAATAGCGACAGCCGTTGATTTAGATAAAGAGATGCAGACTGTTCAGTGGGACCAGAAATTTGCCTAAGGAAAGTGATCGTCCGATCAAAGATGCATCGACGGTTGTCGTTATATCTTAAGAAGGTTTTTTTGACATTTTTGGGCTAGCACTTTAGTGACAAGGTGACACCTGGCTTATCCGGACAAAGGTCGAGTTAAGTCATTTCTTTTCTCCACATGCCAAATTTTGAAATGTTCTCATTGGTCGAGAACTAACCTAGGGAAAAGTATTGAAGGGTTTTTTTATCAAGTTTCTCAGCCATCCAATGCGCCGAAATAAAAAGATATCAACGACTAGAATTTAAATTTCCTTTTGTGATGTTTCTCACATCCTACGAGCGTCGAGGCTGCCAACCTTCAATAATGGTGAAGTTAATTTTATACGTGCGGATGAATTGCAAGCAGTTGGCAAAAGTTATGTATCAAATTCTAGTCATTGTTTCCCTTCACTGCTCTCACAAGTTTCTTTGGTGATAAATTTTTTGCAAGAAGCATTTTTCAAGCAAAAGATTTCTCAAGTGCCTAGTAGGTCTTTTCCGATTTCAAACTTGTTTAAATCTTTGTGGAGGTGTTGTGAGAAAGCTTTCTATCATAATTTGATAAGGTTTAGGGTTTTCTTCATAGTTCATATCTTTAGTAAGAAAACCTAGTTTCAGAATGCCTCCAAAGAGGAATTTATCTAGAAAAACAAAGTATAGTAAAAGAGGGATTTTTGAGGATTTGATGCAGTTGCTCCCACATTCTGATAATGGGGCACAAAGATTAAAAGGGCTCACTTCAAGACACCCTAGAGATTTAGTTGCAGAGGGTCTCCATGACAGGGGAAATTGGATGAGAGATGCCAAGGTGGGTGACAATCACAACGATCTCATTCTTTTCAGATCAGCTTATTCACAAAGAAATGCTTGTGCACCCCTAAGTAATGTGTGGCAGTTTGACATTGGGAGGTTGGTGTGCCCTGGTGTTTTCATGGATGATGAGTTATTAATACAAATTGCCAAGTGTTATGATCCTGTGACAAGATGTGTCAAGGATATAAATGGCAGAGACCTGATCAGCATCACCAAGGATGAGATTAGGCAAGTTTTCTCACTTAATGAACCATCTGTGGGGTTAGAAAAGATAGATTTCATGGATTTTACTGAAATCTATGAAGCACAGAAGGATTATCTAAGGGCAGGGCCTTTGAGGCAATATTTTGATCAAATAGGATCAATGTGTGATGTCAGTCCAAGCACACCAGAGCCCATTAGATTAGATTTATTTAGTAAAAAGGCACAAGAAGTTTATAAATCTCTGTCTTTGATTCTAGGGCATGATGAGAAAACTCATATGCTAGTACCTTATATGTTCATGATGGTACAGTCACTGCACCCCCAACTAGCCCTTACTTTTTACTTTGCTTCTCATTTGGCTGATATAATTCATGAAGGATTAATAGGGATCAAGAATATGAAGGTCTCTAGACCATTTGGATGGTATTCAATGCTTATGCACATGTTTTTGTATAAGGGTGAGAAATTTTTCAGCACAATGGTGAACATTGAGAAGGAAAGATATGGAGAAATCCTCCCGATGCAATTATGGACTACAGCCCTGTCATGGGATAGAACTGATGCTAGTTACATTGCCTTTGATAGAGATTTTGCATCAAGGCTTAGGTCTCTTCTATTTTTTGATAATCCAAGGATTCCAAGAGAATTACTAAGATTGATTAGGCCAATAGAGTACTGCCAGGACATTACCATTGTCCACAATTTTGGTGACATAATTTTATACCCTGTTTCTATAGTTTTCAGAGTATATGGTAGCAAGGTGGCACCATATATCCTTCCTTACCAAGTTCCATTGAAGTTAGGTTATGCCAAGATCCTAAGGCAATTGGTAATTTACAAGAAACCACACTCACTGGTAAAGGTAGAGGAACATTCTTTCCTGATGTGACTCTAGCACATCAATATGTGATTACAAAGGGAAGATGGGTACACTTGCATAAGGTTCTGCAACCCTACAGGATGTCAAAGGCAGTGGTCAGGTGTGCAAACACAGAGGGTTTCCTCTCAAGTATTTTTAAAGAAAAGGTGAGTTGTGCTCTTATTGAGCATCAATTCAATTTCCCAGAGGATATAGTCAGAAATGAGTTTGATCTCCAAGCTCAAGAGGTCAAGAAATAAAAATGGGTCATATATAAAAAGACCATAGATTTCATTCAAAATTTTGACAAAACTTATGACCCATTGATTGGTTTTGAGCCATGGGCTAGAAAAGTTGATGCCCTTATAGAACACTTTGAGGGAATCATGCATGCTATGAATGAAAAAAGGGTAGCTATGAGCAAGATAGATCCTGAGATGGCTAAGAAAATTCTAAGCCAGCCAAGATACATGAAGCTGACCCCGAAGGGAACTTATACAATGCAGAGAAGAAGTGGATACACTGTTCTCCTACCCTCACATCAAAAAGGTGAAGATGTCCCTTCCACTTCAAAAGGGAAGAGACCAATTGATGATTCAACAATAGAGGAACCTTCCCCAAAAAGGTAGAGACAAGAAGAAGAGAGACCAAAAGATGTAGCCTACTCCCCCTCTCAATCCCCTATCCAATTAGATGAACATGGGATAGCAGAGCAATTGGTACAATTGAGGAATGAGGGAAACTTTTTTGTTTCAAATAATGATTTGCAGGAGGGAATGCCTGAGGCACCCAAAGAGGTGGCCATGGATCTCATAGTTGAATAATTTGAGGGTAAACAATTGGACCCTATTTTGAAGAAGGCAAGTGACTCTTTCCTTGCCGATGATGATTTTGTTAAGACTAGGGCCTTCTCACAATTCTTGTGGAGAATGAAAATCAATTAGTTTAAAGAGATTTTTGAAAAGAAGAAGGAAGAATCTCCTGACAAAGATGTGAAAGAAATAGAGGAGGAGACCAAGGCACAAATGGCCATGCAATTTGAGAAAATTACTCCCGAGGAAGGGAGGGCCATGATTCATACAATAGGGATTCTAATTCTACCAGAATGGGACATTGTTGATGCAATTGTCTTTGATCAGGTAAGAAAGAGTAAGGTAAAGACTCTTGCTATAGCAGAACAAGAAAAACAAGCTGCAAGGGGGATTGCTTTCTCTGAGGATCATGCTGCCTTGGTGATGTGGTCTTTGAACCAAAGGGAGGATAAAGACAAAAGGAAATATTTCTTTGAGGGCTATGCAGGAAATCTAATGATACAGAGAGTAGGGGAAACATCAAGTGTTGAAGCATCAAGTTTAATTTTGGAGACTGCTAAGTTTAATGTTAGTGTGGTAGAAAGGGAGGCAAAAGAGAAAGAAGAGCTTAGGCTCAAGTTTGAGATGGTCTTAAAATCCTATAATGAGCTCAAAGTTGAACTGATTCAAAAGGACAATATGATTGTAGAATTGTCAGGACCTGTGAGCTATAGATCTCCTCAATTGGTGATTTCTGATAAACCTGCAGAAGCTTAATCTTCAAGCCCAATTGTTGAGTTTCCACCCTCACCATTCCCAGAGACAAACATTGATGCAAGGGTTGTCTAGGAAAAGCAACGACTGACAGAAGAAACAAGTAGGTTGAGGGAGATAAGGGTATAGTTGGAAAAAGAAAAGGATGAGAACTTAAAGGCTATAGCTTCAGAAAGTCAAAAGTATGAAGAAAAAATAATAGGTGCAATCATGGAGTTTGCTGTTGACCTGAAGCCTTCCATTGTACATAATCATATTGATAAATTAAATTCTTTACTCAAGGTTTTAAATAGGGAGAAGGATGAAATGGATCTAGTTTTGAATAAATGGATTGAAAGGTCTCCTAATATGAAGTTGTTCCATATGTTATCTAAAGGACAGGAGGACTCAGACCCTTTGATAAAGCTAGTGCATCAAATTGTGAAGAAGATGGTGCAGTTTGGTATCTTTTTGGATGGTTTTATCAGAGGATCAAATATGTTGAAAACTGAATTAATTCTTTCAAACTATGAACCGGTGCCTCTTATTTTCACAGATAAAGGAGAATTCAAAGAGGCTTATCAATGCAGGGAGGAGTTAGATGGACTTCTCATAGAAAGAATAACTAATGTTTTGAGTGATAAGTTTTCTTTCAGTGGCACTATTAAAATGTTAATAAATGCCAAGTCAATGTTTGACACCATTCAACAAAAAGTGACCCAAATTATGAGTGAATGGGAGCAGTTGTCAATCAAGAAAGCTGAATTTGTCAGTTTTGATTTCCCAAGTGAAGAGGTATACAATAAATGGAGATATCAGTACATACCAGTTGTGGAGAAACTACCAGTTTCATAAAGCAGCTCGAGGTGGTCTTTTTGGGTCAGAAGAGGTGGTTGAGAATATAGGAGAGCATTCATTACAGAATAGATAGCAAAGTATTGCAGATTAGATTTGTCAAAGAAGAGCTAAGGACAATATTAAAGACATGAAAAAAGGTTGGCTCAACTGTAATTTGCTCACCTACTTACCCAGCTGTATTTATTGTAATTTTTAGTTGTTATAGAGTTTTAGGGTTGATATTTTTGTAAACCCTAGAATGACTAGAAGCTTATTGCATTTCCTTGTATAAAAGGATTTCCCAGGGTCATTCAGGGTATTGAGAGTTTAGGAGTAAAAAAGGGGGAAGAAATTCTAAAACCCTAACTTTCAGTCAAGGATTGCAAAATATTGTATCATTTTATCAAGATAATTGAAAAGGAGTACAGGTTGTTGCCATTGTCTTTGCAAGCTTACTATTCAGGGTATTTCGTATGAGAATGGTGAAAGGTTATACTTAATACAAGTTTCAAATATTTTTCTCTTCTCTGTTCTATTTTGTGAATCTTTAAATCTTCTACAGGTTTATATGTATGTATTGATGCTTTGAGTTCCAACCGAGGGTTAGATTAAAAACTGCTCGATGTAGAATATGTGTTCATAAAATTTATATGAAGGATTTTTACAAGAAGAAAGGTTTTGGGATATCTTTGTTTATGTTTAGAAACCATCCTTGTTACATACACTTTGTGTTCATCTTGTTTCCTGAGATTTTTCCCAATGGATAAGGCACTGGTCTATATTCTCTTATCTTTGTCTTGTATGGAATGAATGAAATCTTGTAATCCAAAGAATTATTAAATCATTACCAGCATTTACTTTTATTTTCATTTATGTATTGTCCTACCTAGTGATCGAGGATCAATGAACAATAGGTTGTTGTTTAGTATTCTCTCACTATTTTTATCTGTTGAAAGATCCAATAAAGAAATAAAGGGTAGAGTTAGAGTTATCAGTTAGAGTTACAACTATTGGATCAGGTGTACCCACCTTGGTTTCACAGAGCCAAAAGTAGAAGAGGGAAAATCCATCCCTATAGTTGGTCCAGTTGCCTATAGATTGCCCACATTTGGAACTAACCAATCCTTAATATCCATCATAGGCATATTGGCAGCCCTAGTTGGCATAAGCATTTTCAAACACCAATAGATGGAAATCTAATTGGAACTGGATCTAGAACCAAAGGTAATGTATTTAAGTTGAATCCTACTAAGATGACATGCTTGATTACTAAGATTGATGACAGTTGGTTATGACATAGAAGGTTTTGTCATATAAACTTTGATAACATTGTGAAGTTGAGTACTACACTTGCAGTAAGGGATTTTCCTAAAATTATGAAGCCTACTAACATGATTTGCAAAGAATTTGTGATGGCTAAGTAGAAGAGAAGTTCATTTCCTAGTAAGAAGTTCACATCGGCAGAAAAGTTGGAGATTGTTCATACAGACTTGAGCGGTCCTAGCAAGACTAGATGATTCTATGGAGAAAGGTATTTTATAATTCTTGTTGATGATTTTACAAGAATGTTGTGGATTGCATTTTTGAAAGAAAAATCTGAAGCATTTGATAAGTTTAAGATCATTAAAAATAAAGTTGAGAATGAATCTAGAATGAAGATTAAATGTTTGAGATCAAATAGAGGTGAATAATTTACTTCTAGAGAGTTTAGCACCTTTTGTGAAGTAAATGGTATTAAGAGATAGTTTTCAGCCCCTAGAACACCTGAACAAAATGGTATTGCATAAAGAAGAAATAGGCTAGTAATTGAAGCAGCAAGAGCTATGTTGTTTGAAAATGATTTGGTGAAAACATTTTGGAGAGAAGCGGTGAATACAACAGTATATACAATGAACAGAGTACAAATCAGAGCAGACACAGACAAGACACCTTATGAATTATGGTTTGGACATGCACCCTTAGTTAAGTATTTTAGAATTTTTGGAAGCAAATGTTATATAAAGAGAGATGATGATATTTGAAAGTTTGACCCTAGAAGTGATGAAGGATTTTTTCTTGGATATTCTTTGAAAAGAAAATCATATAGATGTTACAATAAGAGAACTAAAACTATTGTTGAGAGTGCAAATGTTAAAGTTGATGAGAAATTTAAAATTCAGGAAAGAATGCTTGATTATGAATCTGATGAAGAAGCTCATCCTCAGCCTAATATTGAAACTACTAAATTATTCTATGAGACTGATAGTGAATTGTTGAATGAGAATCCTACTACAGAAGAAACCAAAGAAGAATCTAGAGAAGAATCTATAGTTGAGGCAAGATCTATGACTATGACACCGAACATGTATATATCAAGACACCATCCTATTGAACAAGTTATTGGAAGTCTAGACAGAGGAGTTATGACTCAAAATAAGGTACATTTATATTTGATTTCTCAAATTGAATCTAAATCTACTAATGAAGCTTATGAAGATGAAAGTTGGATTAATGCTATGAAGGAAGAACTAGATCAAATTGAGAAGAACAAGATATGGGAATTGGTCTCTAGACCTAAAGACAAGAATGCGATTGGAACTAAATGGGTATTTAGAAACAAGATGAATGAACAAGGAGAAGTAGTAAGAAACAAAGCAAGATTGGTATGTAAGGGATACTCACAGCAAGAAGGAATTGACTATGAAGAAAATTTTGCACCAGTAGCAAGACTTGAAGTAGTAAGAATGTTTTTGGCTTATGAAAATTTTAAGAAATTCAAAGTGTATCAGATGGATGTGAAGTCCACATTTCTAAATGGTGAGTTGGAAGAGGAAGTCTACATTGAGCAGCCTGAAGGTTTTCCTTTGACTCAAGAAGGAGATATCGTATGTAAATTAAAGAAAGCATTATATGGACTAAAGAAAGCACCTAGAAATTGGTATGCTAGATTGGATAAGTATTTGTTGAAATTGGGATTTACTAAAGGAATAGCTGATAGCAATCTGTACAAAAAAGAAATTTAAATTGGTTTGTTAGTTATAGTAATTTTTGTTGATGACATTATTTTTGGAGGAGAAGATGAAGCTAGTGACAAATTAGCTAATGAAATGAAGACTGAATTCAAAATGAGTATGATTGGTGAGATGAAATACTTTTTGGGATTATAGATAACACAGAATAATGATGGTATCTTTGTTAGCCAGTCAAAATACTTGAATGATTTACTAAAAATATTTGGAATGGAGAATTGTAAACTAGTTGGAACACCTATGGTTATAGGACATAAACTATCAAGAAAAGATGAAACACCAGCAGTTGAGCAGAAGAAGTACAGATCCATAATTGGAGGATTGCAGTACTCAAGACACACTAGACCGGATATAGAACATTTAGTTGGAATGGTAGCAAGATTTCAAGCTGAACCTAGAGAGTCACATTGTGCAGTAGTAAAGAGGATACTGAGATATTTAAGAGGCACAATGGATTATGGACTATGGTATGAAAAATCTAATGATTTTACCCTATGTGCATATACAGATGCTGATTGGGGAGGTAGTGTTGATGATAAGAAAAGCACCAGTGGAGGAGCTTTTTTTCTTGGAGGAAGATTAGTTTCCTGGTTGAGCAAGAAGCAGAATTGTATTTCATAGAGTACAACAGAAGTAGAATATGTAGTAGCAGTAAACAATTGTAACTAGATAATTTGGATGAAGTAGATGCTGAAGGATATTGGAATTAAGTTTTTTGAGCATGTTGTCATACATTGTGACAACACTAGTACAGTTAGTATGTCTAAGAATCCTGTGTTGCATTCTAAGACTAAGCATATAGAGATGAAGTATCATGTTGTAAGAGAGAAAGTTAATGAGAAAGAAGTCAGACTAGAGTACATAAGCACAAAGGAGTAGATAGCGGACATATTTACAAAGCCTTTGCCTAAGGATACATTTGAGTATCTGAGAGGTATGCTTGGGGTTATGCCCAAACCTACTTTTGATTAATGATGAAGTTGGTTGCATCTGTCCAGTGGTATATGAGCCCTATCTTTTCTAGATTGGATGTTGGTACTTCCTCTATGGGGGAGTATGTGTATCTGAGCTGAGTCATGAGGACTCTTGTGAATGTATTTTCTGAGCAGTGTCTTTTGACATTGAGTTGTTGACATAATGATGACACTTATGTCATTGATGTCAATGGGGGAGAAGTGTACATGAAAAACATTTTGTATCATCTGTTGGAGAGAACTAAATCGGAAACAAACCAAGATTTGATTGATGAAGAAGACTTGAGAATTTTCAGAGCATCAGTGTAGCAGTGTTGGATTTTTAGTACATTGGATTTTTTCATCTATTTTTCCATCAATTCCAATGGGGGAGATTGTTAGGAATGAATGCTTGGTAGTCATTCTGTAGCAGTTGTTGTTGCATTCATGACTATGATTGTCATTGCTGTCAACATAGTGATATTCTGGAGACTCACAGAGAAGTAGATAGTGTTTTGTTTTGTGCACATGTTATATTCATAATAATGTTATGCGATGTTGAGGTTATTTTCTTTGATATATTGTATGTCTATGGTTAAGAGCTCAAGTTAGTACAACATGTACGGAAAAAGTTATAAGCATTTTGGTGGAAGCAGTATTCAGGTAGTTTTCCTGAGTAGCGGTTGTGGAAATCGGATGATATCTCCTAATCGGGATGGAATCTAATTTTGCACAGTTAAAGGGAAGTTTGAGACACATTGATGGTGATGTGGTTCATAGCACAAACTTTGAGGTCACACGAATGAAGAGTTATTACATTTGGAAGCTGACAGTTTTGAGTAATTTTGATGTAGCATGTAGAATCTTTTATTTTGTAATTGGATGCCAACTCATTTGTAATTACTTGAGTGTGGTATAAAGGAAGGAATTTTTTTCTTATTTTAATATATAGAGAAGAGATTGAAATATAAGAAATGAGAAAGAAGTGTGAGCATGGTATAATGCGAATGTAAGCATGAAGTGAAGAAGAGAGCCTATGAAGTTGTGAAAGTAAAATTGTGAAGGAAGACATGCGAAGTACAGAGATCTAGAATTGAGTGTAGCAATGAATGTAGTTTGGCACAGTGAGGAGGTAACATATTTCATATTATTCTGCTGAATAATATTAAGGTTATTTGGACAGTGTGTTCAGTGATCTTACCCTGAAGCTGTTTGGGCAATGGGTCCTTCTGTCTTCCATAAGTCTTAACAGAGTTAGAATATTTTAACAGGGATTCAAAATCTCCTAAAAGGGATTTATATCTACTGAATGTATTTCATAAGACTCCTAACAGAGTCCATCCTTTCACAAGGAATATTCATATTAGTGCATCGTTTGTGGGCATCATTCCCACCGGGGTTTACTCTATGATCAAGAGGTTCCCTAGTCAACATATCTTGTGTTATTGTGTCATTGTGTATGAATATCTTTGTATGGTTATTAATTGCATTGATTTCATGGTTAAATTTTGTTGAAGATGTTAAAGGTTCTAATTATCTGATAACTGATTCACCCCCCCCCCCCTTGCCCCTCTCAGTTATCTTGGTGGACTTTACTTTCTAACACAAGGATTTCTTTATATGCCTTTACTTAATTAAATAGTGCATTTAAATTTTTTTTATGCACTTTTAATATTTTTATGTAGCACATTTGATAGTTTAAACAATGCTTTCAATTATTTAAACAACACATTTAATAGATTCTACTACGCATTTGATTAAATTGCAAATTTCCATAGTCTAACATTCAGAAAATGATTTGTCTGTGCCTACAGGATGACTGGTCATAAAAGAGTCAAAATGCAAGAGACTAGATTTAATTTTCAAGTAAAAGGATTGGCTAAAAAGATCAAGGAGGATAACATAGAAAATATCAAACTAGTTTTGGAGAATTCACAACATGAAGTTGAGGTATATGAGCATCATTTGAAAAATGTAGAAGCCTACAAATCTAAATTTGCTTCATTAAATTGGATTTATTTACCTTAATCAGTTTGTCTCAAATTTGATAAATAAGGTTAGATTTCCAATTTTGTTCTTTTTTTTCTTCATTGTGCTTGTTGGTGTTGACTAACTTGTTGGAGAATAAGAAAAAAAGAAGGAACAATCATCACTAGGTAAGCATAAATCATGGAAAAATCATCAACAATGCCCCTAGCCTTTGCTAGCTTTGATTGAAGGTAAGCCTAAAATGGGTCAATTTTT
Source organism: Chamaecyparis obtusa (assembly GCA_027943335.1). Lineage (NCBI taxonomy): Eukaryota > Viridiplantae > Streptophyta > Pinopsida > Cupressales > Cupressaceae > Chamaecyparis > Chamaecyparis obtusa. The sequence goes on from BSBK01006170.1 coordinate 120,408, forward strand.
CTTTAAATTTTGGCCTTGTGATTTTTTGTTCAAATCTAGTAATTAAAATAGCATAAAGGATAAAATAAAACACTTAATCAAACAACCTCTTGTTTGTGGAAAAGAGTAGAAATACTCGATTCCCATTAGTTAGTGGGTTTTGGTAATTGAACTTTGTTAATAGTATTTGGGAAGCAAGGATAGATAGGGATATGCTCTTCACCTTTTTGGTGAATCAAACTCCCACAACCTATCTCTTAATTTGATTTTTATTGCTTTTAATATGAACATGCTAGATCTTTAGTGGGCTCGCCTCCCGAGATTTGCCTTAATGAGGTCGATGAGAGGGATAGCCCAAAGTGGGATACATTTTCCTTTGCCACAAAAATCCAACCCACTATAAAATAAAATGCATGCATCCTTAATGGGGTGTGTGACAAAAGGATATTAAGCTTTTGAACTTCCTCGAGTAGTCCTACGAGATTGCACAAAACTCTGACATATCAATGGTGGGAAGCCTCCTAATTTTTTGAGGATGAAAACTTAATGTCTATTTTGAATGAAATCTTGATTAAATACCTTGTGAAAATAGAAAAGCATACCTTATAGAGCCATCTTTATGAACCAACTTGTGAACTAGGAGAATTTCTTGAAGTGTAATTTTTGTGCAAAAACTCATGATAATGTCCTTATACATTCAACAATTTATGTGTAGAGGGTTAAAAATAATAAGTGTATTTGTGGTTGCTTTGTTTGAAAAATACATGCCACAATTGAGAGATATCCATTTTGAAAATTCATCTTATATTTTTAATCTCTTCACAACAACAAACAATTACCAAGTTTGGTGAAAACAATTTGAAATCAAACCTTGTTGAATGTCAGTTTCTACATGATCCCATAGACTTAAACTATCTTTACAAGAAGAGAAAACTTGCATTACAAAAGAGGTCCCCGAATTTGAATCCCAAAACTCTTTTATAAATCACAACCAAGGGGATAGTCTCCCAAATATTTTTGAAAAGAGAACTAATCCAATGGATATAAACTCCATGTTTTTTTATTACATCCAAGGGGGGAATAATGACAACATTAATAATGCCAATCAAGGACATAAAGAAATACTTGAAGATAAAGCTAATAGGGAAGCTAAAGACATTAAATTTCTTAAAGTCATGGACAAATTAATAGAAAGAGATAGGGAAAGATATTTCCTAAATTTAGCCCAAGTAGGGGTAAAACTTCCACATGATTATGACATTGATCAAATTAAGAAAGACAAGGAAGATGATAATCCAATGGGGCCAATGGATAAATAGCTAAAAATGGTCCAAGCCCAAATCGACCTAATGAAGAAGGCAGTCAAACCTAAGCCATTTTCCATCGAAGCCTTGTGCCCATTTCCTTTTGACAAAAGCTTAGTTATGGCACCTTTTTTGATCAATGTGGCCTTTCCAAAATATGACAAATACACGAGTAAATTGGACCCACAAGATCACCTTAGAGATTTTTGTGCTCTAAGTATCAAATTTATGCATGACACAACTTATCCAATGAGACTTTTTCCAAGAATTTTGGGAGGCCAAGCCATGGAATGGTTCTCAAAACTTCCATAAGGGATAAAGACATTTGAGGAATTAGCCTCTAAATTTGTAACCCATTATTCCTACAACATTGAACATGAGATTACCAAGCTCAACCTGTGCCACACTAAAAAATGAGACGGTGAATCTTTCCTTGGGTTTCTTCAAAGGTGGAGAACAATCTTTGCAAGATATCCATGAAGCATCTCTGAAAAGGAGAAAATGGAGATATTTATGAATAACCAAAATGTGGAGATGAACTATAGGCTCCAACTCCAATGTCCCCCTATGTTTGAAAAAATTATCAAAAATGGGGTTAAAATTGAAAAGTGTTGGTTAAGAGAGGGGAAATCAAGTTATTCAAAGAAAATAAACACTATACCAATACTAATAAAAATAATAACTTATCTAATTATAACAATAATAAAGGAGCCAACAATCACAATGATAAACCTAGATTATGGTTAAAAAACAATAATAAAAATCTTGTGAATGATAGAGTTGTGGAAGCACACAACTTAAAGGCTACCCCCTTTAACATATCGAGTGGGGAAAATTCCACATATTATGTCAATCAAACAAAAAAAGCCCCTTTCAATAATAACAATCCCAACCACAACAACAAAAATGACAGAAACAATAACAACAATCCCTTCAACAATGCCAACATCAACAAACCTAAGCTATTCTTTTCCACATATAAAAAGAGAAAATTCATCTTTTTAGGTTAACCTTTGTAAAATGCATTAAGAACTTTGGTGGCTAATAAAATCATTACCTTACTTGAATTGCGGCCATATGAACCCCAAGTCAAGCCTAATTGGTGGAATGATTCTCATCACTATGAATACCACCGCAATAAGGGCCATAAAACAAATGAATGCATGAAATTGAAACATCTTGTGCAAGACCTAGTTGATGATGAAACAATAAAGGTGGAAGGGCATCAAAATAATGAAGACCATATGGCTTTTAAAAACCCTTACCTAAACCATGATAAAGGGGAATCATCGAATGCTAATCAAAACATCAAAAAAGGTAATGAGAAGGTCAACTTTTCTCACACTTATGGTAACACCATCAATACTTTAAGTAGTGATGAAAACACCATAAATGTGATTGTGGTGAAAGAAAATCCAAAAGAAGTAACATTTATTATTTTAACTAGGGGGCGAGCATCAAATATTACCTTACCAAGAGGTTCCCCAAGGATTGTCTTACCAAATCAAACTTCATCTTCATCTTTGAAATAATATAATTTGGTAGATCAATTGCAAAGAACCCCTACTCAAATCTCTATCCTAGGATTACTCAAGCTTTCACCAACTCATAAGAATATTCTAGAAAAATCCTTAGTAGAGACCAATGTGCCTTTAAATCTAGATGCGGATAAATTCCAAAATATGGTAGGCCATGTTGTTGCACCTCATTGTTTATCCTTTTCAAAACAAGATGATATATCCCTAAACTAACTACAAAATCTGCCTTTGCATATAGAGCTCCTGATCCACAAGCATAGAGTGAAAAGAGTCCTCATTGATGGGGGAGCCGACTTGAATATTTATACCTTAAACGTGGTTAAAGCCATAGGATTTTTTGAGGAGGCTATTGACCCAAAGAAAAAGATAACCATAAAAGCCTACGATGATGAAGAAAGAGCTTCCAAAGGTGTCATAGTACTTCCTATCTGAGTTGGTTTAATGCAGAAAGAGACCATTTTCCAAGTCCTTGATTTAAAATTGACTTATAATATCCTATTAGGAAGGCCATGGATCCATGAAATGCAAGCCATACCTTCAACCTACCATCAATGTCTCAAATTTCCCTACCTAGGACAAGAAGTCATGGTAAGTGGGAACTCAAACCCCTTCCAATATTGTAATAACATGAAGCCTATTAGTGACTCCTTAGTCCCACACAATGCAGAAGGATCTATTTCCCAAAGAATAGAGCAAGGACAAAGTTCAAAAGATCTTCCATCTTTGAAGGGAAAAGAGAAAGAAGAAAGATAAATTTTTGTTGAAAATAATCAAAATCCTACTAGCCTAACTACACTGACAAAAGGAAAAGAGAAGGTTAGTGAGGAAAGGGATCCTAGGAAACAAAAAGAAGACCAAGAGAGATCTATTCAAATCTACACCAAAGATGCCCATTATCAAAAAAATGGATCATATGATGAAAAAATTTGAAAAGGAATGTCAAATAAAACAAAAGGGTGTAGGTGAATATTCATTATCTATGATGGATCTACCCTTATCTCCAAAATCCCATGGAAGACCATCTAATCTACCTCATAAATACAATAATCACTTTGTGATAGAAAGTACATCTTCATCCATGGATGAATAAGATAACAAAATCCTAAAATGGCTATATAAGGATGAGGAATCAAGTGCACATGAAAAGTGCATCCAAAATATAAGAACTCACACACATCAATATGGCAAAGGATTCCAAATAATGTAAAAAATGGGATACAAAGGAAAAGGACCTTGAGGAGCAAGAAATGAAGGACTCATTGAACCGATTGAAATGACATGGAGAGATAGAAAAGAAAATACTGGATTAGGGTACCTAGAACAAGGGTACACTCAAAAGAAGTATCCCTTGGTGCATGACCAAATTTTACAACTAGGTTCCCAAAGTGATGAGTATTCAAACAATTGGGAATGGAACTCATTGAAAAGTGAGTCATGTCAGGATAAAGAAGTTCATGTCATCCATACCTATATTCCAAGCAAAGGGAAAGAACGAATCTCAAAATCAAGCTTCAAGTTCTAGTCAAGAAGTCTTAGATAATTTGTCCAGTCAGGAAATGGAAGGAAATAAATGGGTAGGAGAACCTCATGTACCATCATGGAGACCTACTATAGAGGAATCTAACCCTAGTTCTGATCCAAGAGATTTTTACCCAATAGAAACCCTAGAGGATTCTAGTGAGGACTATTTTGACCCTAGTTCTCTAGAGCATCTCAAAGAGACACATATCATAGACTTAAACCATATGATGTTTAAAGCTTCAAATGAGGTCATGTCCTTAAACCCTACTAAAACAAACCAAAGCATTGATCAGTTAACCCTTATCTATCCCAAGTTAATTGAATGGCATTCCATTGAACCTACCATCCTCCCTACATTCTTGAATGATAAATTGGTGTCCTAGTACCTTAATGTGGTTGAACCTTCTTCTACCATGGAATATTAGGATAAAGTGACAAAGGGGAGTATTTAACCTTTCAGTTTAGAAAAAAGAGAAAAAAACTAAAAAACTAAAAAATGGAAAGAATTTAATGTTGAAAACCACATTGTGGCAACATTAAATCAAAAAGAAAAAGAAATAAAGAAGTTTTTGAAGGTGAAAATCCAATAGAGGCACCTAAGGAAGAAAGGTTGGATACTTTTCTTGAGCACTACAAGGAAAGATCACATATCTTAATTGAACCAACAGAAAATCTCAACATTGGGTCAAAATCAGAGCCAAGAATCATACACTTAGTAGCGTCCTTATCTAGTGAGGAAAGAAAGGATTTCATTAAATTATTTAAAGAAAAGAAAATAAATTTTGCATGGTCATATGATGATATGTCTGGATTAGATCTGAATTTAATCATCCATCATTTGAATATTAGAGAAGGAGTAAGACAAGTTAAGCATAAACTAAGGAAGATGCATCCACACATAGCCTTGCTCGTAAAAGTGGAGTTGGAAAAATTGTTGAAAGTAGGGTTTATAAAAGCCATTGACTATGCTGAGTGGATTTCTAACTCATGTCAATTTCCAAAGTAGATAAATCTATTAGAATTTTCATAGACTTTAGAGATGTTAATCTTGCATGTCCTAAAGATGACTTTCCTCTACCAAGCATAGACACCATCGTAGACTTGACAACAGTACATTCAATGTTCTCACTTATGGATGGCTTTAGTGGTTATAATCAAATAAAGATAGCACTAGAAGATCAAGACAAGATGGTATTTACATGTACATGGGGGAAATTTTTCTGGAATGTTATTTCCTTTGGTCTCAAGAATGTTTGAGCAACATATCAAAGGGCCATGATAACTATATTTCATGACATGATGCACAAATTCATGGAGGACTATGCAGATGATATACTAGCTAAATCCCACTCAAGGGAAGAACATCAACCCATATTAGAAAAGATATTTGTAAGATTAGAATAATTCAAAGTCAAGATCAATCCAAAGAAATGTGCATTTGGGGTGCAATCGGGAAAGCTATTAGGATACATAGTTTCAGCCAAAGGGATAGAGGTAGACCCAGCCAAAATAAAAGAAATCATGGAAATGGAGGCACCTCAAAATATGAAGTAGGAGCATCCTAGGATTCTTGGAAATCTTGTATCAACCAAAAATATGTTTGATTTGATCTTAGTTTATGGAGTATTTTGCTTGGTTTTGGAGTTTGGTTTGTCAGTTTCAGTGTTTACCAAGTTTCTTGATCTCTAAAGAATGCTCGATAATTGAAGGCATTGGTTATTCCTAGTGCTTGGTGATTACTATGTTTCTCAGTGATGCTTGGAGTGGTTGGTTCACTAGTGCTTGGTTATTTCTCTACTGCTCTGTATTCAATCTTACCGACTAGTGTCCATGCTTGGCCGACTGGTGCATTTAATTTGGGTCATGTTCCTCGTGTTATGGATTGACCGTTGGGCATGAGAGGACCTAGATTTGGTGTGTTACATTCTTCTATGTGGATCTGATGACCATTGGGGCCATCTTGGAGATTTTATTTATTGTAAGGCTATTTGAGAGCCGACTGATGTTTTGACATTTAATAATTGTTTATATGAGATAATTGTTTCATCTAGCCAAATTGTGGCTTGGGATGAGTATTTATAGGATGTGTGCATTGTTGTTTGGAAGGGGGGGGAATTGAGAGTAATTTTGGACCTAAATAGGAAGAGTTAATATCCTGTGAGCTTAGGAATAGGAAGATTGCTTGGAAGTTATGAGTACAAGTTTAGATCTTTCCTAGGATTCCTACTAGTGTCCTATCGTGTTACAAACCTGGGCTAGCTAAGTGGTGATGTTGTGGAAAATATTTGGATCCTGTGAGATCTTGTAGATTGTTACTTTCTTTGTACTTGGCCATAACTAGGAAGGCCTTATAGCTTGGCACATTGCATGTAATCAGTGAATTTTTGAAGGAAGATTCTAGTTCTCGATCAAATCTTGTGTTTTGTTGTGTAATTCCTCTATGTTGTAGATTGGTTGCAAGGTCAGATAGTCCCTAATTGGATTCTCCAACCCTGACTGCATCAGGTGGTATTAGAGTGAAGATTGATCTTGTTGGTGGGTGAAAGTTGTTCTAGTTCTTATCAGAACAAGGTTGAGATGCCTCCAAGGAGAGCTTGTGAGATCTTAGAGGAGGAAGTTGCTAGAGAATTTAGTCTTTATGATTTTAGGGCTTTGCAGAAACAAGTGCAAGACCTAGAAGAAGAATTGGGAAAGAAGACTACCTTGAAAGAGGATAGTGATGATGAATCTGAGGAAGATCATTTTGAAGAAGCTGTAGAAGAAGCTCAAGATCCAGAGAAAAATAGAATCCTGAAAGCTATGTCTAAAATTGGGAAGAGACCTAAGATTAAAGTTTTTGTATATTATGGAAGCCTTAGGCTAGAAGAATTGATTGATTGGATCAATGAGATAGAAGACTTCTTTGAGTATGAAGAAATAGAACACCCTAATAGGGTTAGATTTGCAAAGACTAAGCTAAAGGGTCATGCAAATATTTGGTGGAGAGAAGTTTAGTTGGAAAGAAGTAGAAGAGGAAAAGAAAAGATCACTAAATGGAACCGAATGGTTGACAAGTTGAAGAAGCAATTCATTCTAGTGGATTATGAATTGGAGATGTTAAAGAAGATGAAATATTTGAAGTAGACTAACAAATTAGTTCAAGAGTATGTCGAGGAGTTTTACAAAATCTTGATTAGGATTGGTCATTCTGAAGCTGATAAAGAGAAGGTTGCTAGGTATGTCTATGGTTTGAGACCTAGTATTCAAGAAGAGTTACTTACTATTCAGATGACAATAATAGGAGATGATTATTATATGGCATTAAAGATTGAAGAGAAGATGAATAAGAAGTTTGAAGGAAGACAAAACAATAGGAACAAAGGTGGTAAAAGTGGTGAAATAGTTGCTGAAGGTAATGTGGTAGAGAATCCTACAAAGACTGATGTGGGATCTAGCAGTGGTTAAGGTACTAAGAATTTCAATACTAGATAAAGAGGAAGGTGGAAAAATGAGTTCACTGGTACCTGTTATAACTATGGTGAAGCAAGTCATAAAAGATTTTATTGTCCTAAGAAAAGAGTTGCATTGGCTATCGATGAAGACATTGTAAATGTTGCAGAGAAGGCTGAATCTATGATTACTAGGAGGTTAGCTGCATGTGTCCATGAACTAGTACAAAGAAGAAATCTGTTTAGAACTAGATGTAAGTACAAGGATAAGGTATGTAATGTCATAGTCGATGGTGGTAGTTCTGAGAACTTTGTTTCAGAAGAGATGGTTAATAAATTAAGTTTGGCAAGAATGAAACACCCTAATCCTTATTAGGTTAGTTGGATACAAGATGTGTCTAAGGTTAGAGTGGAGGAACAATGCTTGGTTAATTTTTAGATTGGATCTTACCAGGATGAGATATTGTGTGATGTATTGCCTATGGATGCTTGTCATTTGATGCTCAGTGGACCTTGGCAATTTGATAGAAATGTTTTGTTTGATGGTCATGCAAACACTTATGTGGTTAGGCATGAAGGAGCTAGACATAAGCTGATACCTTTACAAGAAATAGGGACTAAGGAATGTGGAGTTATCAGATGTTGTTCGTATGACAATGATGAACCTCAAAAGCACAAGGTTGATGAACCTATTCTTACAAAGTCTAGTTTGAAGGAGAAGGAGAATGATATATCTGATGAGTTTGTGGAGATAAAAAGGAAGATGGTCTTTCTAATAGAGATCATACAACAAATGATGACATTTATGACATAGAGAGATGTAGATGATACTTGTGTGTGTGAATTTTGTACCTGATATGTAGACACAACACTTCAGTAAAACATTAGAGGTTGGCTATAATCAAAATCGTGCAAAATTGAAATCTAATCTAACCAAGTGATTTACTACCTTCTAATAGGTGCGAGATTGATGTTCTCAGATTGTAATCAAGATCAGTGACCTAGACGACACCTAAATAAATGATTTGAATGCAATTGATCTAGATATGAAATTGAATGCAATTAAGCTTTTTTTTTGGATTTTAGGATGCAATAAGGAATGAAAACTTGATATGAAACTATGCTATGAAAACTGATATGCAATGCTAATCTAACAATGATATCAAAGCCATGAAATTATATGCTATGATATGAAAACTATGCAATTGAAATTGATCTCACAAAGCTTTGAATTCACAAGTTGATTCTTCAGTCTCTGATTCGACATCATGATTGTGCAAAATATGAGATGATTTGTGAAGAGCTGAAGCCTTAATTTATAGAAATCCTGGGCTTTGGAGGTGCATGAAAGAAAGCCATAAATCACTCAAATAACTCAGGTTGATTTTTGAGTTATCTGATCATGAAAGATAGTTAATTCTCAAAATTATGCAAAAACATGCAAAAACAGCTTTTTAACTCAAATTAGAGTTTAAATCAACTTTTTGAACTCCAAAAGGATGTTGAGCTCCAAAAAGTCAACACTTTGCATTGATTTTCTAATTTGGAGTTTAACTGTTTCTTTTGAATGTGCATAATAATTAAGAATTAAATAAATAAATAAAATGATTTATCCTCAACTCAACTGATTTTTGAAAATAAATAATTGATTTATGGGTTAATCAATCATTTAGTCAAACTTTTATTCAAAAATAATATTATTAAATATGACAAGTTGCTTTAATCAATTAAATAAGAATTTAATTAATTAATGATAGGAACTTTGATTTTATTTGTCAAATTTGAATAATACAATTTAGGAATAAATATAATTAAATTCAATTAAATAATTAAGTGGTAGTATTAAATCTAATTAATTAAATATTTAGAATATTCAATTAATCAAACTTTAGGATAAATTAGATTTATCGCCAAATAATCATTAAATTAAAGATAATTAGATAATTTAGGAATATTGGTAGGAATATTCCCCGATGCTGATTTTAAGATAATCAATTAGATTCAATGATGTTTAGATGTGCCTTAGGTTAGGACTTCGATGTCGATTTTGTTCGATTTGTCGATGTAGGGGGTTAATGAACTTATAGCCCATTTTTGGGGTATTACATTTTGCCCCTCTTTCAATTACTGTGCGAAGCGCAGTGGTTCAAAGATAGTCTATGTTTGATAAAGATATGAAACTGATTCAAAAGATTAACCGATCTCAAGATAGAAACCAATTGAAAGATATGGAGATATTAGGTCCTGAATGACCCGAGATAATGTTCACTATAGCAATGATAAACTGATGATTGCGAAACAGTGTCAAAATGCCTGATTCTGAACCTTAAGATTGCTAAGAAGTGAGTGACTGATTCTACACTCGAGTGTCTTAGCAGAACCATGATAGAGGTATCACATCTGTACCCTTCCATTTTCAAAGAACCAAGGAAATAAAACTGATGAACCGATGGTTGCAAAAAGCTGATACAGATTACAAGATTAAGAGAATACCAGATTGATATGGATCGATGAATCTGATATGCCCCAAGTGATGGTAGATTTTCCCCAAGTGATGAGGACTTTTGATGAATCAGTGACTAGACGTGATTGTTGTCTTGATCACTGATGAAAGATAATAGATTCCAGATAAATTTAGATTTACAGACTTTGAATGGATATGCAATACCATGCCCCCTTCGGGATTAAAATTGAAATCTGACAAGAAAAGTCAGCGTTATAGTTTAGAAGCATGTTAATTGATTTGAGAAGTTGTTATACACGTCCAAGAACACATTCTGCATCTTTTAGAGGTCCTGGAGACCAAGTTTGACCAGGTTTGACCATGAGTTGACCATGGTTGACCAAGTTGAAATTTTGATAGTTTGATGTAAGATAATCAGTTATGTTGAATTCTAAATTTTTTTGATGATTGAAGGTTGAATATGCAAGCAGTTAATAATATGAATGATCTTAGATTTTGATTTTGATCCTGAAAAAGGATTCTACTTGCTATTTCATTGGAGGAACCTTCACATTAGTTTCAGCTCTTGTTAGATTTGAAAATGTGATTGAAGAATCATTTAAGCTTTGAATTTTTATCAAACATTTTTGAGATCATGCAAAGTGTAAAAATGCAAAAATGACATGCAAAATGAAATGCAACCCTAGGACCTAGGACCTAGTCACTGATCATGTGTCGATTTGTTATCATCATTGAACTTTTAGGCAATCAGATAAATAAATGCAATGCCCACTAGCCATGAAACCATAGACATATGAATATCAATTTTCATGCACAAGAATCAATACAACACCCACTGGTCAAAATAACCATGGACATATGAATATTGGTTTTGTTTTCAGAATGTCGAATTAGATATAAGCACCAAGGCACCAACACCAGGATGACCTGAATATCATGTCCATTTTGATATAGCAATTTGTATAAGCATCAAAACATAAACGTCGTGATGACCTAAATACGCCTTGTGTTACAAACACATCAAACAGTCAAGAGATCATTCTAAATCTAGTGTGAATTACCCGTAGTGACCTTTTATCATTCACATCCTTAGGCAAGATCATGTTTCACAGTAGGAGAAATAACTCACTCAAAAAGACAATATTTAGATCAAACTTCCTTGAATTTTCTGGGTATCAATGGTCGAGGTACGCATGGCCATCCAATTTGAGATAGAGGCTCTTATAGTCGGACACCATTTCAATCCAGAATTTCCAGAGTTGTTAGATTTTCACATACAAGAAGAAGACCAAGAAAAGATTATGCCCCCAGTCATCACTCTCTAAATCCTACAAAGGACATCATCGAAGAGATTGTGGGAACAAATTATACAAAAATCTCAGTGCGAATCAATAAGCATACAAGGAGATAAAAGCATGCAGCACAGATTGTTTTCAGTTTTGATGTTTGATTGTGTTGTTGTAGATGCAAAATCCTTTCTAGAGATGAGACAGATTGAATGACTCAACTTGAAGCTTCAAAGGACTTTGACTAGATATGACATGTCTAAGATACATTGGAGGCCATAGGATATGACATTGATTGCCCCCAAGTTTGAACATTGATAGGATATAGACGCTTGAGCTGATTGGTGTACAAACCGACTTATTGAAAGTAGGATATATACAGACGAAAGTAGACTGAAAACTAGGAAAGACCAAGATTGCTCTAATAGATGAAGCATTTTGAACAAGTGGCGCCCGTTTGCCGGGTTTTCACCATCTTGGTAGAGATTCTATTTTTGCTACCAAGGTGCCCGTTTCCAAGTTTTCACCAAGGCACTTTTTTTTCTTTTTCTCATTTTTTTTTTGATTTTTGATATTTTTTACTTTTTTTTGTGAATCATCAAGGCACCTATTGCTAGGTTTTCACCAAGATGTTCATTTTTTTATGACTTTTTCAGATTTTTAATATTTTTCAAGATATTTACCAAGCACTGAATGCCTTAGGCATATAATTTCTTCAGATGGAGAATGTTGATTGGTTCTCAAAGCTGTTCTCCTTCAGTCGTTGAGAGTTGATAGGCACCAGAGCCAAAAGTAGCAGTGATAACAAAGGGACCCAGCTAGTTGGGTTCAAACTTCCCCTTGTGTTCACGATGTGATTGATTTTTAGGATTTTCTCTCAAGACTAGATCGCCAGCCTAAAATTCTCTGTGTCTGACTTTCTTGTTGTAGCCTCTAGACATTCTTTTCTGATACACTCTGAGATGATCATATGCTACTTGTTTGCGCTCATCTAGTAGTTCAAGTTCTTGCAACCTAGACATTCTGTAGTCTTCATCAGTGACAAGTCCATGCATTCTGATTCTTAGTGATGGGATTTCAACCTCAATAGGTAGTACCGCTTCAGACCCATAAACTAAAGTGAATGGAGTAGCCCCTGTGGGCATTCTGATACTTGTTCTGTAGGCCCAGAGAGTTGGATTGATCATGAGATGCTAGTCTCTTCCTGTCTTATTAACTATTATGTGCAAGATTTTCAAGAGATTTTTGTTTGAAGCCTTTGCTTGTCCATTCCCTTGAGGATAGTAGATGGAAGACCAATGTTGTGTAATCTTGAATTTTGCACATAAGTCATCTAGGTCCTTGTTTTTGAATTGTCCTCTATTATCTGTGATTATAGAGTGAGGAATCCCATATCTGCAAATGATGTAGTTCAGGATGAACATAGAGATATGTTTCCCCATTGCTTTTGTTAGAGGAACCACTTCTACCCATTTTGTAAAATAATCTGTAGCTATGATTATATGGGTATGTCCATTGGAAGAGTGTGGATGGATAGTGTATGGTAGAAAAATGACCACACTTCTATGAACCATTACTTGCAAGGTTTCTCAAGAATGAGGCCTCACAAAGTGGCTCATAGCTCTCTATGCGTGGAGTTGCAAGATACTATGATGGATTTTCTCTCAGCTAGAGCTACAAGCTTGTGACCTTGCTAGTCAACCACACAATGAGAGATTCCAAGTGAAGACAAGGGCAAGAATGCCAATATCTCCAAGAATCCAAATGAATGCAATGCAATGCAAGCTAATCTATGGAAAATGAAAATGCAATGCAACTAAGCTATGAAATGGAAAGAACAAGTATTACAAATCCTTCCTATTTAGACTATGTGAGCTTAATCTATTGCATAAAAGGAAATCTACACTAAGAATGAAGCTATGAATGCTATGAAAATGCAAGAAATGAAACTATGAAAGCATGTAAATGTGATGCAATAATGGTCTCCAAAGCTTGAATGCAAGAATGTCTTCAAAGAGCTACAAATGTACCTAGAAAACCTGCAGCATAACATTAGCATGAAAGATGGATATGCAAATGAGGAAGAGAGCTCTCCTTTTATAAGAAATGAGGAGAAATGGACCATGGAGATTAAGAGGCAAAAGTCTTAATCAACGATGGAGCTTGAAAGAAGAGCAATCCATGTGCACAAGTATCCTCCAATGGGAAAATAAGAGTTGACTTTTGTGTCCATATGAGACAAAAAGTGCTTTTTCCCTTTTTTATAAAATAAGAATAATGCTTTATTTGTGCAACTTAGGATAAGAGGAAAAGGTGGGGCTTTTTATTTATTAAAAGGGGAGGAAATATTCCTTTTAATTAAATAAAAACTTAGGATAAATGGTTAGCCCAAGGATAAAAATCCAATATGTGATCGAAATTAAGACTTGATCAAGAAATTGATAATGTTGAAAATATTGATTATTGATAAAACTGATTCAGGATTGATAAATCAAATAAATGGGGCCCAAAGTCTAGGTGACCATTTTTGGGTGCATACATTTGCACCTCTTTGACTAATGTGTGATCGATCTGGGAACACATGTAGTCAAAGAAGAATTGAAATGAGAGATCAATCTGGGATCACAAAATAACTCAGATGTGAGGTCGATTCAGGATGACATCTGGACAAAACATAAACAAAGGCTTTTGAACATGAGGTCGATTCGGGATCACATTCAAAGTAAGAGATAAGAATCTCAAATTTGAGCGAAAGCTCACAAAAGATGTCTAAATCAAGAAAATCAAGGAAATCAAGGATGAGAATCCCATAAATACTGCCCCCTCGGAATCGAAATCAAAATCTGGTAGAGAGGAACAACAGATGGAAAAAGATTTGATCAAATCATAAGGAAATCATAATCGAAGGTAAAGGTCAATAGGTTAACCATTAGGCAGTGAAACATGCCCCAGTGAGGAAATAGAAGAATAGAAATATAAGACTAGAAATAGAGCGAATGGAAGACTAGAAGATGTGAGAGACATGGAAGGAAGAAATTCCACCGAAAATTGAAGTATGCCTCAAAAAGCTAGTCAACTGTGCAGAAGAAGGGAAATGTTTGAAATGCAATTTTGTCTATCAAGATGACCTCAGATTTTGATTTCGAGTCTAAAAATGGATCTAGGATATCGAAATTAGGTAGGGGTGCAATTTTTGCGCAATTCTAAGGCATTTTTGAAAATTAGGTCAAAAAGTCAAAAGGCTATAGGAATAGAAAAGTATGTGATATGAAAGACAAGAAGTGAAAGACATGATCAAGAAGAAGCAAAAGGTGAGCGCAGTTTGATTAACAAGTCCATGTATGATGAAAATGAGAGCTCTCTCCATATGCAAAATGCAAACTAGACTATCATGAACCTAGGAATGAAAGCTATTATGAAAGTGGTTGACTTGCAATGTCACAACACTTATAGACATCTAATTATCATCATCAATCATTAGGTAGCATCGTAAGATCATACAATGTACACTAGCATAACTATGTGGATATGAATATGATCTTTATCAGATAGAAATGTGAAAATCTCACCTAGGCATCAAAGACATATAGGTCTAGATGACTAATGCAGTGAGATCACCTAAATTTTGATATGGCGAGATTATGCTTGTATCAAGACACATGAAAGTCAGAATAACTAGAAGCATGCACTCGCAAAATAGTCAAGGATAATACCTTGTCAATCCATAGTTAGGATCAACAAAATATACCCACAAGTAGATAAAGAATTAAAACATATTCTCATACCCTCAGTCTTCTAGCTATGCATCATCAAAAACTTCTCAGGGAGAGACCACTCATCAAAGAAATCCTCATAGACAGCACACAAAGAAAAATAAAGTCATCATATCTCAACAAGTTGATTGTTTAAGTGCATGTGTGTTGGTCATAGAGTCAAACTCTGAGTATCGCATCTGCAAATGAGAAAGATCACATCATACTAGACTGTAGGGTAAGACATCTGATAAGTGTTAAGAAACACTCGACGCAAGAAGAGTGTTGAAAAAACTATTTGGGGTGGTGTTGAAAAACACCTGTTGTGAAATGCCCCAAGAGACAAACACACCTAAAAGACCTATGCTAACAGGTATGCCCCTAGACAAAGACAAAGACCAATTCCAGACCAAGTCAAATAAGGTCAATGCATGACAGAGAAAGGCTAAGTGTTGAGGACACATGCTGACAAATAGGAGTGCAAAGGCCTCAAGTAGCGCCTGTTTCTAGGTTTTCATCTCTTGGATTCTTTTTGATTTTTTTGATTTTTTGATTTTTTGTATTTTTGCTACCAAGGCGCCTGTTTCTAGGTTTTCACCAAGGCACTTTTCTATTTTTTTTTATATTTTTGAGTTTTTTAATTTTTTTGTATTTTTCAGGACTGTATATGCTTTTTAGGATTTTTTCAGCATCATATATCAATTTTTTTGGTATTTTTTCAAGATCATAAAATATGTACAAAGGATGCCCCCAGACAGAAAAGGCATCAAACTCTTTAAGCAAGATCACATCGTGCAGTCCCAATGTCTAGTAAGGTGGGGAACAAGAGGGATTAGCAAGCTGGTGACTGAGATGGAAGAAAGGAGAATGAAAGTGAATGGAGGGAAGAAATCCTCAAGGTCAAACTCCTCAAGAGTACCCAAGCTAGGGAAAACAAATTGTCATGCAAAGCACATTTGGATAAGCAATGAAAGGCCAGCATAGGATAAGTCACAAAAGTGTAATGCAAAAGAAGGAAAGGATGCAGTCCAAAGGAGTAGACATGTCAAGAGGCTTCATAGCATCATGTTTTACTCTTTTTATTAGATCAAGACCAAAGGGGAAAAAGATAGCAAAAGGCTAGAATGAATGGAGGAAAATAAATATGAAGGCTAAACATGAAAGGAATGAAAGCAAGATAATCGGAAGACAGCTCACAAGATAGCCAAATGTTCATGTATAGGCCAACATTGTCAAGATCAAAGAGAGAAGATGGAATGGATGAAATATGTAGAAGAACTACGCATGATGCCTGATTTCCAGGTTTTCATCATGGTACTTATCCAAGGTGCCACAAGGGAGTGGTTTTCACCATAGGACAAATTTATTTCTCTTTACTTTTGCTACCAAGGTGCCTGTTTCTAGGTTTTCACCATGGCACATTTTTAATTTTTTTCATCATTTTTTTCATTTTTTTGAATTTTATAATTTTTTGGAAGAAAGAAAGCTTTTTAGATAATGCTCCTTGAAAGGATAAATCATGATATGCAAAGGATTCAAAATGATATGCTCAAAGATGCTAATAAGGAAAGGAAGATGAAAGAGAAAAATGGAGGATAAGGATTTATATAAAGCGAGTGAGGTTGGAAGATAGGAGGAATAGGCAAATGAGGAAAAATGATAGAAGGTAGAAGGATAATGAATGGAAAGATTATGAGAGGGGTAGATGGAAAGAAAGGCAAGATCAACATCAACACACACACCTTGAAGGGTGGTGAGAGGATGGAGGAAATATGAATGAAGGAATACGTGAAGGAATATGGTGAACATATAGTAGAGATTGTGGTTTAGGCACATGGAATGGAAGAATATTTTTGGAGGAAGATGAAGTGGAAGTCTTTGGAAGCTTGAATGTCAACTTCACTTTTTGTTCAACATCATACTCTTTCAAGAGAGACTTTGGAATCCATATAGCTTTAAGCTTTTCATTTCCTTTTGATGATTTAGAGAGAATATCTTCAATGATGGATTTTGAAACCCATACTTGTCTTGTATTTTTCCTCTTAGATATCTCTTTTCACTTTATGCCCCCATGTCGATTAGAGGAGACATGGTGATCATCTTTTGATGGATTCTTGTATTGCTTCTTTTTCTTATATTGACCATTCAAGTTACTTCCAAAAGACTTGGGACTTGTGGAAAAAGGAGGATATGACTGGTTAAGATGGGTGGATGGATGAAAAGGATTCAAGGGTATGCATCTATGTTGATCTTGAGGAAAGATAGGATATGGAGGGATATAAGGACCCAAGATGGATAATGAATTAGGAGAATTAGGAGGGGAAAGTGAAGGGACATAAGAGCCCAAGATGGAAGGAAGACATGAAGCCCTTAGTATTGGTGGAGGAGGTCCAAGGATGGACATGGAAGATGCAAAAGGATAATTATTAAGTTCATCAACATCTATATGACAACCAAGGACATCAGCATCTTTAGAGTGAGGATTAGGATTCTCAATAGGATCATGAACATCTTGAATAGGAGAAACTTCTTTGATAGGATCATTCAAAGCTTGCGAAGACTTAGGAAGAGAAGAAAGTGGAAGTGAACATGGAGTGATAGAACAAGAAGATGGAAGACTTTGATCTTGACAATGATTGTTGGGTAGCATAAACGTATCATTTTTTTCTTGATTTTCAATAGGCTCAATATTGGAAAAAACAACACCATTTTTAATAACCTTAATGGAAGTATCATCTTTGGAAAGCACAAGTGTAGTAAGGTTATTTTGATTATCAATAAGCTCAATGGTGTAGGTAGCAGCTTGATCTTGCTTAGGACATGGTGGAATAAATGAGGAAGGGCGTAAAGGATCGAAAGAACCATGAAACAAATGAGAGACATCATGAAAAGGATTGGATGACATGGAGGGTTCTTGATCTTGATCTTTTTTTATATTCTTTTCTTTATCATTTTTAGAGTCCTATTGACATGGTGCCACTTCTAAGGATGAGGAAGCATGTTGGAATTGTATGGAAGACTTTGGAAAAGATGGTGAAGAACTAGCTAAAGTAGGCATTATAGCACATAAGGGCTTAGGATCTTTATTTTTAGCATTATTGAAAGTATTTGCAGCCAAGTGAAGGTTAGCTTGAGTATCTTTAAGAGGTGGCCCTTGAGGATAACTATAGGGAACCACATGGAAAGCATTAGAATCTTTGTTGGATGAAGGATTTGTGCTCTTAGGGCTCCTTGAAGGCTTTGTGAAAGATTTGTAAGACTTAGCAGCTTTAGGAGATGTGTGGATATTTGAGGAAGTAGAGGATGGAAGGGAACCATCACAAGACAAAGGTTCAGCATTAACATGATCTTGCTGGAGAGTGTAATCTTTATTTTCAGCATGAGAGTTTTTAGACAAGACATGCTCATAGTATCTTCATTTATAATCAGCACGGAAAGCTTTCTCTTCCTCAATAGAAGTAGATGTATCATATTGTTCACAACAAATATCATAATTTCTCTCAAAATCAGAATCATATGGATCCCCATCACAATCTACCCAATAGGATGACCCTTTAGTAAGCCTAAGCACATGGCAAAGAAGACTCTTAGGAACATAGGTGTCATAGGTATCATCATGTTGCTCATTATGATATGTTTTGATATGAGGAGTAAGACTCTTGGGAGAAGTA
This sequence comes from Chamaecyparis obtusa, assembly GCA_027943335.1. Taxonomy (NCBI): domain Eukaryota; kingdom Viridiplantae; phylum Streptophyta; class Pinopsida; order Cupressales; family Cupressaceae; genus Chamaecyparis; species Chamaecyparis obtusa. Next base: position 139,351 of record BSBK01006170.1, read on the forward strand.
GAAGAGGAATGAGATCGTGAAGAAGAGGAAAGTGAAGATCTTGAAGAAGACTTGGATAATGAGGAATTTGAATAATGTTTAGAAGAGTCATGATAAGATTTGGGAGATGATGATTTTGAATTATGTTTATAAGGGTCATGACAAGACTTAGAATGTGAGGAATGATGAGAAGACTTAGAAGATAAAGAATGTTTGGAAGAAGAAGATCGTGAGAGGATCATGTGGATGATTCTAGCAAAGGCATCTAATTCATTCAACTTTTCTTTTATTTTTGCTATAAGTTTATCACCCATGCCATATTTAGAAGAACCATTGGAGGAACAAAATTCTTCAAATTGAGAAATGAGTTCAAGATCATCCATTCTCAAGAGAGGTTCCATGGCAAGGTAGTTGAAATTCATGGTTCTAGAAGAGGAGGAATCAAGCATGGAAGAAATGAATAGAAGAGATGAATAGAAGAAGGTAGACTAGAAAATAAGAGGAAAAGAATCAAGAAGAAGAATTTCCCATGGGAATAGAAGACTTCAGAAGAACATGGGAAATGGAGAAGAAAGAAGAAGACTAAGAGTCATCTTGTGTAATTGATACCATAACATTCATTGAGATGTTGAGCAACATGACATCACCTAGGACATGAAAGAAAGAAACTCTAGGTGATAAGTCAATCTCTCAAATTGTCAATTCCAACCTAGGATAATTGAGATTCTCTATTGTCCAAAGAGAAAAATGAAAAGATAGAAAATAAAAAGGCGTCACCAACACTGTCAAAGAGGTGCTTCCAACAAAGGGTGAATACCCTAGCACTTTTGAATCAGGAGGTTGGACTTAGCCAAAATTCAAATCGAAATTGAGATATATGAAAATGAATTTGGACAATAGCAGGATCAGAATTCTCCAAGGGTGTAATCAACAATTCTAATGATAAACTTTTCACTAAGAATAGTTTTCTAGCTTGGAAAATTATTTCTCATTGATAGATGCAATACTGATGTTGATCTTGACCAATTTGTGCAAAATTTTGAGTTTTTAAAGGTCTGATTTCAAGTTTTTGAATCTGAGGGTGAAAATATCCGATTTCAATCACAATTTTAACAGCATTTGGACAGGTTTGCAAATAGTAGGGGATCAAACATGTCTCCAAACACTTGAAACAAGGGCAAAAGAAACCTTTCCAAGACAAGCACTTGTGATATCAAAAATAAAATTGCACCCTATGAATGCTATCGATTGTTTGTATGTGAGAATGTTTACACTGGTTTAGCACATTCGAAAACACTTCAAGCAATATCTACCTACAAGACAAGGCTCAATACTTACCAACTTAGCCCACAACTTGATGCCCCCTTGCCTCACACCAAGTGGTTTCCCACAAGAGATATTGGCTTTGTCGTGGAAGTGTCAAATAACACAACCAAAGGGACACATATGGTGAGTATCTTGGGGTGATCCGGGTTAGTCCACTTGGATCAATCCTTGCACTAAGAAGATAAGCAGCTAAATAGGGTGGCCTCTAACCTATGGTTCTTAGTAAGGGCTTCCATTCATAACACCCCTCTTGCTCCTCATAAAGGACTAGGACCTCGCGGCCTCAAGAGTACCTTAAGCATTCTTGTTCAATGTTTTTCCCATGGTCGCAATCCCATGAGCTAGTCACATCAAACAAAGACAAGTGTTACATCTACCAAGGTTTTTGGTGTCCTTGATAGCCTTGAGATTATAGTGAGTTGGAATCACTTGCCACCAAGGAAAATGATGACAAGGTTGTCCCCACTTGAGTCGTTCCTCTTGATTACTCAAGAGCAGGCCCGCTAATGGATTCTAAATCTAAATAAAAAGTAGATTAATTCTTGAGGTTCAAGGTTTTTGATTCACCACAAGGGTGAAGAGCATACTCCCCTATCTCAAAAATCTCTCCCAAACACACCAAGCGAAGTTCAATTACCCCCTTGCTTCCAAAACCTTAAGATGGGTCAAGATTTTCTGATTCACCTAAAGGTGAAGAGCATACTTCTCCTACCACCTCAAGATTCCTTTCACAAAGTATTAAGTGCCTATGAAATGAAACAACTAGTATATGCCGCACTCAATAAAGAAAGCAATTAAACAAGCATTTGATTTGGTTTTTATGCTTAGGGAAGCCCTACAAAAACCATTAGTAGCCCTCTTTGACATGCAATTTTCACAAAATATTCAAGCAAGAGGCACCTACAACCATAACTTGTTAGACCAACAAGGTTAGAAAAATCCAAAATCTAACAATGGTTAGCACATGAAACATAAGATAATCTACAAAAATAACTGATTTAAAAATGCTGTGGCACAGATTTAAAAATGCTAGAATTTTTAGAAAATTTCAAAAAGTTACCAAAGAACCCGAAACTTGCAAGATAGATAAAATAGCTCAAAAATATCTCTTTGTCAGGTACAGGTGATATACCTCAGAATTCACCAGTATCGCGCGACACATTTTCCTATAGTCGGGTGATATACCTCAGTCTGGGTGATATACTGCACTATGGGCGGGCGATACTTCGCATGATACTAGGTGATATACCTCAATACTGCCGTATGATTCTTCTCTGGTGTGAAGTGTCACTCCCGTATAGTAAGGTATATTACGTGATATACCTAAGAAGTATCACGTGATACTCTGAGATAGAAAACCAGAACCTACAAAATTTTTGAAAAATAATCCAAAAAATTACAAAAATGCAAGAAACTAAAGGACAAAGCTATCTACTCTGCCCCACGGTGGGTGCCAAAAATGTATGGTAGAAAAATGACCACACTTTTATGAACCATTACTTGTAAGGTTTCTCAAGAATGAGGCCTCACAAATTGGCTCATAGCTCTCTATGCATGGATTTGCAAGATACTATGATGGATTTGCTCTCAGCTAGAGCTACAAGCTTGTGACCTTGCTAGTCAACCACACAATGAGAGATTCCGAGTGAAGATAAGGGAAAGAATGCCAATATCTCCAAGAATCCAAATGAATACAATACAATGCAAGATAATCTATGGAAAATGAAAATGCAATGCAACTAAGCTATGAAATGGAAAGAACAAGTATTACAAATCCTTCCTATTTAGACTATGTGAGCTTAATCTATTGCATAAAAGGAAATCTACACTAAGAATGAAGCTATGAATGCTATGAAAATGAAAGAAATGAAACTATGAAAGCATGTAAATGTGATGCAACAATGGTCTCCAAATCTTGAATGCAAGAATGTCTTCAAAGAGCTCCAAATGTACCTAGAAAACCTACAGCATAACATTAGCATGAAAGATGGATATGCAAATGAGGAAGAGAGCTCTCCTTTTATAAAGAATGAGGGGAAATGGACCATAGAGATTAAGAGGCAAAAGTCTTAATCAACGGCGGAGCTTGAAAGAAGAGCAATCCATGTGCACAAGTATCCTCCAATGGAAAAATAGGAGTTGACTTTTGTGTCCATATGAGACAAAAAGTGCTTTTTCCCTTTTTTATAAAATAAGAATAATGCTTTATTTGTGCAACTTAGGATAAGAGGAAAAGGTGGGGCTTTTTATTTATTAAAAGGGGAGGAAATATTCCTTTTAATTAAATAAAAACTTAGGATAAATGGTTAGCCCAAGGATAAAAATCCAATATGTGATCGAAATTAAGACTTGATCAAGAAATTGATAATGTTGAAAATATTGATTATTGATAAAACTGATTCAGGATTGATAAATCAAATAAATGGGGCACAAAGTCTAGGTGACCATTTTTCGGTGCATACAGATAGCACCTATGAGATCAAATGCCCATTGTTGAAAAGGCCATTGTGTAGTAAAGGGAATTAGATCTCTCCCTGGAGCATGAATCAAGTTGCCATGTACTTGACACTATTGATAGCTTTTAGCAAATTTAATAGCCTCTTTCTCCATTTGAAGCCAATAGTACCCAACCCTAATAAGTTTTCAAGCTAACCTTAAACCATTCGAGTGTGACCCACATATACCCTCATGGACTTCCTCTAATGCACGTTGAGACTCTTCCCATTCTAAACATCTAAGTAGTGTACCATCTAGACCTCATTTGTACAGATCATTACCAATGATGAAATATTGGGATGCGGTACAGATAAGGTTTCATTTCTCAAAATGGTTAAAGGAATCAGGAATGATTTGGTTGTGGAGATAGGAGAACAGATTTTTGTAGCAGGATGAATCATAACCTACAATGGTGTAGATCATGCAGGTTTCAGGGGAGTCATATGTAGGATAGGATAGGGCTTCCACCAAGAACTCAAAGTGTAGCTCATGTTTGGGCTGCTGCAAGAGAGTAGATAGTGTCGCCATTGCATCGGCAGCCTTATTCTTCATTCTAGGTATTTTCTCAAATGTGATAGATATGAATTATTTCTTTAAATCATCTACCATTTTCTTGTAATGAATGAGCTTTTCATCTTTGGTTTGGTACACATCATTGACTTGGTGGATAACCAATTGGGAGTCTCCATGAATGTGTATCTCTGTAACTCTCCATTGTATTGCCATTTTCATACCATTGAGAAGTGCCTCATATTCAGCAATATTGTTTGTGCAAGGAAACTTTAATCTGAATGCTTTTGGTATTGAGTATCCTTAAGGAGTGATGAACAATATGCCTGCTCCAGATCCATTCTATGTGTAGGAGCCATCAAAGAATAACTGCCATTCTCTAGAAGAGAGGTGCATGATAGAGGAATCAGGAAATTCCATTTGCATTGGTGTATTATCAAATAGTGGTGCTTTAGCTAATTGATCAGCAATGACCTTTCCTTTGATAGCTTTTCTTTCAACATATTCAATGTTAAATTCTCTCAAGAGCATGACCCATTTAGCTAGTCTACCTGTGAGGGCAGCTTTGCTTAGTAGGTACTTCAGTGGATCAATCTTAGCTACCAAATGAGTGGTATGAGCTAAGTGTAGTGTCTCATTTTTTGTGATGCAAAGATCATAGCTAGACATGCCTTCTCTATCATCAAGTAGTTCTTCTCATAGGCCACTAAGGTTTTGCTGATATAGTAGATGGCTCTTTCCTTCCTGTTCTCATCATGTTGTGCTAGTAATGCCCCCAGTGATGTATCTATTGCGAAGACATATAATATTAATGGCTTCCCATGACTAGGAGGCATCAAGATAGGAGGATTCGAGAGATAATTATTGATATGATCAAAATTCTTTGCATAGTCTTCATTCCATGCAAAGGTCACACCTTTATGTAATGTCCTTGTGAAAGGTTGTGATATGTCAGCAAGCTGTGATATGAATCTTCTGATGGACTGTACTCTCCCTTGCAAAGTTTGCATTTGACTGATATTCTTGGGAGGTTGCATCTCTATGATAGCTTTCACCTTAGCTAGATCGACTTCAATACCTTTCTTTGAGACTATGTATCCTAGGAGCTTTCCAGAAGTGACTCCAAAAGCACACTTTTTAGGATTTAGTCGAAAACTAAATTTTTCCATTCTGTAAAGGATCATGCTCAAGTCTATTAGATGTTTAGTTCTAATCATGGATTTAGCCAAGGTATCATCCACGTAATCCTGCATGGTGCGATGCATCATATCATGAAAAATAGATGTCATTGCTCTTTGATATGTAGCTCCAGCAATCTTAAGCCCAAATGACATAACATTCCAACAGAAGGTACCCCAAGCACATGTGAAAGCTGTTTTCTCTTGATCTTTTAGAGCAATTTTAATTTGGTTGTATCCAGAAAAGCCATCCATTAAGGAATACATCTCATAGCCCGCAGTCATGTCCACTATCATATCAATGTTAGGCAGTGGAAAATCATCCTTAGGGCATGCTCTATTCACATCTCTAAAGTCCGTGCACACTCTGATTGAACCATCTAGTTTTGAAATAGGTACGATGTTGGAGATCCACTCAGCATAGTCTATGACATGGATGAATCTGGAGTTTAGGAGTTTCTCTAGTTCTACTTTGACTAAGAGTGCAACATGTGGATGCATCTTTCTCAATTTTTATTTGACTGGTTTTACTCCAGGAGCAATGGATAGATGGTGCATGATGAGATTGGGATCCAATCCTGGCATATCTGAATATTTCCATGCCAAGTTGATCTTTTTTTCTGATAAGAATGTAGTGAATTTATGTTTCTCTTCTTCTGATAAGGATTGTGATACATGTACCAATTTTGGTTCCTCTGTTGTACCCAAATTGATGGATTGAGTGGGCTCAATCAGAACTGGAGATCTATCCTATAAATGACTCAGAAGGACATCAAATATCTAATCCTTAGGCACCTTAGAGAGGTTTTCACCTTTAGATACATCTTTTCTTTTTACTTTTGTAGGTTCTGAGACTGCCATGAAGTGGTTTTCACCCTCAGAACTCTTTTTCTTTTTCTTTTTATTCTACTGACTAAGATATTTGATGTTCGACTCGGTCATGCTGACACTCAGTTCACTGATGGAAGTCCTCATAGGCTTGACTGCATTGAGGTAACAAGAAAGGGCATAGTCATTGGGAAAGGTGTAAACACCATGGTTTGGGTTGGTGGAAGTTTGGTCGATAAGATCAGGGCGTTGGATAGTCAAAGTAGGAAAGGCTTGGGATATGGTGTTCACTGATACAGATCTATCATCATTGGTCCTAACCTGATGCTCAATTTCAAAGGTGATATTAGAACTTAAAATGTTCAATTCATGAATAGGCTCAACATCATCATGGGAGTCCTCTTCAGCCATAGGTGGATCAGACACATTGAGCTCATTATTTCACTCTAGACCTATGTTGGGTTGAGATACATATTGGTGAATAACATAAATATATTTCTTTGTGATAAGCTCATCTTCCTCTAGAATGGCTCCCCATTCATAGTCATTTGACTCAGCTTCTGATTCAGGATCTCTATGAAATCTTAGAAAATGTGTGAAGTCAGGATGAATACCCCAAGAAGGATTACCCTCAGTCTCTGACTTGAATTCATATTCATGGGAATCAGTGTCAGAATAACTACCCCCTTCCTCTTGATCAGTTTGACCACCTTTAAGATTGGCTGGTTCTTGTGGTGCAACCATCTCTTGCTCTACAATAGGTTCTTGTGTTTCTACTACATTGATCCTCTTTATTGTGTCATTTTCCATGTCAAGAAGATTAGTGATTTCCATAGGAAATTGTTCATAAGGGATAAGCTCAGAGCTGTCTGAATCATCATTTGAGGGTTTTGTTTCTTCTTTCTTAAGAAGGGGTTCTCCTGGAGAAATTTGTTCTATGACATGAGAACAACCTCCTTTGAGATGATAGGGTTTCTTCTTAAAGCCTAAGCCAATAGTATCTTTATTTTCTCTACCAGTATGTGAAATGGGTGTCACAAGACCCTTTCCTCTGATTCCTAGAGGTCCTTGACCTAGATATCCCATCTTAGTGATCAATTTGTTCCCTGGACCGTATGAAGTGGAAGGGATTTTAGGTGCTACAAATTCACTAGTTTGAACAATTTTGGATTTAGAATCATCTTTGTATAGCCATGCAAGCATGACTTCATCCTCTTCAAATTCTTGTTTAGATACTTGTTCTGCCACAAAATTTCTTTTGTATGCTTCCATAGGTTCCTTAGGTTCTGATTTGGACTACTTCAAAGATTGACCATACGACTTAGGTGAGATTGGGAGAGATGTCAAAGACAAGACTGACTCTATAGTGTATTATCCCATCCTATTTTCTTTGATATTAACCTTTTTAGCAATGTCTTCTATTTTGGAGGTTGAAGCCACATTTTGCTGCTTAATGTGAGATTCTCGGTTATTGGGAACAAGCTTATCAGCACTTTCCTTCAATGTATTGCAAGTTGTACTCAGATCTGTTGGGATAGTAACTTCTACTCCTTCATAGGGATATTTCAAGCATTGATGGTACATAGAAGGAATAGCTTGCATTTCATGTATCCAGGGTCTCCTAAGAAGTATATTATAAGCCAATGGCAGATCAAGCACCTAACATTTGGTATCTTTGATGACCGGGCCCACTCAGATGGGTAAGACAATGGTGCCTTCAAAAGATCTTTCCTATTCATCATAGGCCTTTATGGTGATCTTCTTTCAAGGATCAATAGCCATCTCTGAGAATCCCAACTGTGTGATTAAGCTATAAGAACAAATGTTGAGGCCTGTGCCCCCATCTATCAACACACGTTTGACTCTATGGTTCTGGATCAAGACTTCTATGTGTAAGGGCTGATTATGTGGGTGACTTAGGGAGTTGTCATCTTCCTCTGAAAAGGAGATATATTGTAGAGACATTAGATGACCAACCATAGTCTGGAACCTATCTAGCTCTAGGTCATCAAGAACATTAGAGCTGAGCAAAGCTTTATCTAGGACATCTCTGTGAGCTGTAGATATTCGAAGTAACTCAAACATAGAGATTTTGGCATTGGTATGATGGAGTTGTTGGATGATGCTATAAGATGTAGGTCTTGTATCCTTTGGATTGGAAGATTTCAAGGCAGCCTTCTGTTTGGAAGCAGATGTGAGATTGAAAGGTATCTTAGGGACATTAGATGAACCTGGTGTTTGTTCTTTCAGATGAGCCTGAACTTGTGATCCAATAACCGCATTAGTTGAGGAATGATTTTTGTCTCTTTGTACAATCGTGATGACATTGCAGCTCTCAGAGAGACATGGTTCAACCATATTGATGACAGCATTGTTTCCAGGGTAAGCATAATTGACTTCTGCCCCCATGTTAGGTTGAGAAGTTGAAACTCCCTTGCCATGTTGTGGAAACGGTTCTGTAAATGTTGTGTGATCATTATTACTGGTAGGATTATCGATCATGATGTCCCCTTGATCTATCAAGTCTTGAATGGTATGTCTCAAGTGGAAGCATCCATTATTTTTGTGCCCTTTACTCTGATGGAAAGCACATAATTCATTATGTTTCCACCAATATGGTTTTGGATCTGGATCAGAGTATCAGATCAGTGGGAAAGAGATGATGTTATCAGCCAATTGGGTTCGCAGGGAGGATTCCAAAGATTCTCCAAGAGGAGTAAACTTTCATTTATTATCCCATCTTTTGTATTTTGGTTTCTTTTGAGATGGTTCAGAAGAATTTTGTTCTGAAGCTTTAATGGCTTTGGTGCCAAGAGTGAGATTGTAGGCTGGTGCCTTTGATGGGGTGCGGATAGTGTCAACAATGCCATTAGTGATGATACCTTTGTTCCTATTCCAGCTTTTGTTTTTATCTTTTGACCTAGATCCAGATTCAGACTTGTCCTTTTGAAGTGTGATTTCTCCTTTCTTGACAAGTACTTTCTCAATCTTGATTGCATTATCCACCATTTTATCAAAAGATACATGATCTTACATTTGTAATGGATAGTTGAGCTCTCGAACAAGGTTATTGACAAAGATTTCAAGTTTCTCCATTTCGGGAATTGGCCTAGCATATAGAGAGAACTTCTTTCTCTACCTCTTGAGGAAAGTTAGGAATGATTCTCCTGGATATTGCTTGAGGTTACAGATATCGATCATGGTGACCAAATGTTGAATATTGTATGAATATTACTGATAAAACAATTTAATCAATTCCTCAAAAGTTTTGATGATAGAAGGCAATCTCAAAAACCATTGAATGGATGCTCCTCCCAAGGATCTAGGAAAAAGATGCATCAGATAGGTCGATTCATGCATGAATTCCATGGATTGTGTACAAAAATCTCTGACATGATCTTGAGGATCAGAGTGTCCATCATATTTGTCATATTTTGGCATCTCCACTATTTTTGGGAATGGTGGCATATACAAGTTTTTGTCAAACGGAAAAGGACATAGGGTCTCCATGGAGAGCTCCTTGGGTTCCTTCTCTTTCTTAAGATTGTTAAGTTCAACTTGTATAGCATGCATCCATTTTTTCATAGCTGTGAGTGGAGTTTCTTCTTCATGTGTGATGATATCATCAATGCTAAAGTTGGGAGGAAGTTTAGCTCCTTCCTGAGCTAATTGTAAAAAGTATGCCTCTCTATCCACTTTCAAGAAATATTTCATCAATCTCTTGAATTCATTGTCATTTTGACATCGATGGATTTCAGAGGGTGTAGGTTCTTGGTCAGCATCATGTTGAGAATGGTGTCCTTGGGATCCTCCTCCTAGAGAACCATGATTTGTACCTTCTTGAGACATGGTAGGAGTTTTTAGACTCCCTGGAATAGATTGAGGAGGAGTTTGCTGATTATCTCTATGAGTTGATAGAGGAGGTATGTAACCAGTTTTCAATCAAAAGTTACCGAGACCGTCGTCTTCGTAGATACCAGAATTGATGAGTTGTTCAAGAGTTGGACCCTGGATATTGGTCAAAGGTAAATTTTGAGATGTTTCTTCTGATTTCTTGTGTGAAGAAGCTCTAGTCTCCACCATTAACTTTGAATGAAATAGAAGAAAAGGATGAAGACAACCGAAGAACACTTTAAGTCGAGAAAATCAGATGACGCAACCTTGTCAAGATTATGATTGTTTTGAAGATCTGATGAGACATGGGTGAAGGATACTATGCCCTGGATGTATGGGATAGATTGCCCAAAAGATAGCGGACATGAGTTCTCAACACTTAGTCTATTTTTGAAGATTGGTTTGAAGATTGATAGTTATGACAAGGTTTTGACATGAGATAAAAAGACTCAAATTGATCAAATAGAAGGCTAGATCGGATTCAAAATATCACTCTTGGAAAATGGTAGGATACTCAATAGCTACTGCTCTATTCCTGACATAATGATTTGTTTGACAGATTCTGGAACTAGGCTGGAAACATTGGATATCTTGCAATTTGACAATTTTCTGACAACTTTGTCAAATTTTCCAAACAACACTTTGCAGACTCGTATGACAGTGGGTAGTCTATGAAACGATAGTTTCTAAACTTGTACGACAGTGGGTAAGTAACCATATGACAGTTGCAAGTAGGATTTTGACTTTCTTGAATTTGCTGGCATGAAAACTCGTATGACACTGGGTACTCAATCATACGACAGATGGGCAATACTGTAATGACACTTGACAAAACTCGTATGACTTTTGACTTCCTGAAATGACTTTTGACTCGAGAAAGGATTTTACGTCAAATTTTACAAAATTTAAGGTTTTCAATTTTGGATTGTTTGCAAATTGTACTGTCTAGATTTGAAGATTATACCAGATTTGTTCATTTTTAATAGCCAAGTAGATAAACAAGCACGCAGAACAGCAAGCAAGTGATTCCAAGCACGTCTGAAAACAATGAACAAGGGCAAAAGCAACCTTGTGCATGAACAATCAAGTGACCAAATTGTGCTAATCCCTGAGAGTACTGATTGTGTATGTTCTGAAAAGTTTTGCAATAACGCACATATACCTGAAAATGAAAAATTGGCCTCTCTAGGGTTTTTAGTAATGGTTTGACTCTGCAACTTTTATGATTCAAAGGGGTGAACTCCAATCCTGATGCACCAGGGTTTTGACACAGTCCGAGAACTTAATCTTCAAGAGTTGCTAGGGAGATCTAACAACCCAACAATGAACCATACCCGTGGAGATTTCTTCCACAAGGACATTTATATAGCAGCTGTCACTACCAAGTCTGAAATGGCTATGACTGCTTGAGGTTTCGTCAACACAATTTTCCCTATGAAGGGATTGTCCGCTACGGTTAACCCTCTTTAAAGGTGACTCACAGATTTATACCACAAGGGGACTTGGCTCTAGATTCAAGGTTTTGACACCTCTTCACTTTTAACCCAAACAAAGCAAGCAGATGAATCCGACATGCTAAGACAAAGTTTTTTTTCACCAAGGTCTGTGATATCAACTCCACTTGATCTATCAACCTCTTTGGGGAGAGAATGTATCAATCAATAAGAGAAGATGCACTAACCAATTTTGGTTCACCAAAGCTCGTGATGTCAACCCCATGTGATCTATCAACCTCTCCGGAGAGAGAATGTGTCGATCAATAAGAGAAGATGCACTAACCAAGTTGAATGTGAAACGCACTAAGTATCCTCCCTACCTTCAAGGATTTCATCATCAAGGAAGGATTTCACTAGGAATCCAATCTCTCAAGAATCACGAATAGTGTTCATAGGGCCTAATTACTACGTGAGCATAGATGTTTGTTTCCAAAAGCAAATCTACCAAAAGTACCCAAAAAGTAGAAAGAGGAACACTTAATGCTTAAAGCCAATATGAGGTGAGTCCACAAGGTGGAACACTTAACACCTCACACAAGCTAAAAATGAGTCCCCAACTTAGAAAACAAGTGAGTTCCTAAAAGCACAAAAGGGTTTCCAAGTGGAACACTTAACGCTTCTGTCTTGTTGACCCCTCCCCTTTAATGTGGCGCTGACCTTGCAACCACGGGGTAGAATGAGGGGCCAGTAGATTAGTGAGTCCAATAACCCAAGATAGTAATCAAGATCAATCACAAGTATCTAAGACTACTTAATGAATGCTTAAGGGGTCACAACCTAGTATTAATTATGCATGTGTGTAGAAATAGATCAAAAGCATGAAAAGATGCACACAAGCTTGACACATAAGAGATTTATTTTAAGTCCAAATCAAAATGTTTTCAGAACAAGGAGAATACTTGAGATCCTCGCAATGTGCTTAGTAGATTTTACCTGATTTTTAGCAATTCTTGTTGAGCTTTACCATGCAAGCAAGCTACGAACTCTCCAACAAGCCAACAAGCAAACAAGATATGCAAGGTCTATTCAACTTATGAAAACCATAGGGTTAGATCCAAAAATAAATTATTAGGAGAAATAATAACCAGAAATTAATCCAAATGACAACTCGTATCATGCATTGAATCATATGAAAAATAAGTGCATACCCATCACAAAATTTTTATTTTTTTGCACTGCATTTGACCTAGTCAACAAGATCTAATTTTTTTGATATGATTTTGGCTAGAAAAATAGAAATTTAAAATAGAGACCCTTGCTAAAAAATAGAGAGCTTTCTAAAAATGTAAAAATTTTAGAAAAATCTCTTCATTTGTGCCCTAGAGACCCGTTTTACCAAAACATACCAGTTTTTGTAAATTGACTATTTGAGTTATTATATTGCATCCAAATTTAAAACACAAAGGATGGACCCCCTGTAGAATTTAAAGCAATTTTTGAAAATATAAAAATTTTCAAAAAATATGCTGATTTGCATCAGATATTAATTTTTTCCATAATTTCAAGAAAAAATTATTAAAAATTCAAAACATCTCATAAAATTCTAAATTGTTTACTTAGCTTCCCTAATATGTCGCCAACTTTAAAAAAAAAATTCAGATGAAAAATCCAAGCAGTTTGGGAGATAAAATTAAATCTTTAAAACTTTGGGGTTTTAGCTCCCAAAAAAATCAAAACCAGCATGCAAAGGTGGGTTGCCCCACGGTGGGCACCATAAATGTGTGTGTGAATTTTGTACCTGATCTATAGACACAACACTTCAGTAAAACATTAGAGGTTAGCTATAATCAAAATCGTGCAAAATTGAAATCTAATCTAACCAAGTGATTTACTACCTTCTAATAGGTGCGAGATTGATGTTCTCAGATTGTAATCAAGATCAGTGACCTAGATGACACCTAAATGAAGGATTTGAATGCAATTGATCTAGATATGAAATTGAATGCAATTAAGCTATTTTTTTTTGGATTTTAGGATGCAATAAGGAATGAAAACTTGATATGAAACTATGCTATGAAAACTGATATGCAATGCTAATCTAACAATGATATCAAAGCCATGAAATTATATGCTATGATATGAAAACTATGCAATTGAAATTGATCTCACAAAGCTTTGAATTCGCAAGTTGATTCTTCAGTCTCAGATTCGACAGCGTGATTATGCAAAATATGAGATGATTTGTGAAGAGCTGAAGCCTTAATTTATAGAAATCCCAGGCTTTGGAGGTGCATGAAAGAAAGCCATAAATCACTCAAATAACTCAGGTTGATATTTGAGTTATCTGATCATGAAAGATAGTTAATTCTCAAAATTATGCAAAAACATGCAAAAATAGCTTTTTAACTCAAATTAGAGTTTAGATCAACTTTTTAAACTCCAAAAGGATGTTGAGTTCCAAAAACTAAACACTTTGCATTGATTTTCTGATTTGGAGTTTAACTGTTTCTTTTGAATGTGCATAATAATTAAGAATTAAATAAATAAATAAAATGATTTATTCTCAACTCAACTAATTTTTGAAAATAAATAATTGATTTATGGGTTAATCAATCATTTAGTCAAACTTTTATTCAAAAATAATATTATTAAATATGACAAGTTGCTTTAATCAATTAAATAAGAATTTAATTAATTAATGATAGGAACTTTGATTTTATTTGTCAAATTTGAATAATACAATTTAGGAATAAATATAATTAAATTCAATTAAATAATTAAGTGGCAGTATTAAATCTAATTAATTAAATATTTAGAATATTCAATTAATCAAACTTTAGGATAAATTGGATTTATCACCAAATAATCATTAAATTAAAGATAATTAGATAATTTAGGAATATTGCTAGGAATATTCCCCGATGGAGATTTTAAGATAATCAATTAGATTAAATGATGTTTAGATGTGCCTTAGGTTAGGACTTCGATGTCGATTTCGTTTGATTTGTCGATGTAGGAGGTTAATGAACTTATAGCCCATTTTTGGGGTATTACAATACTAAGTTGATTGTGAATTCTGAAGAAGATGAAATTTACAGAGGTAATGATGTGATCGATAGTAGAAGGAATGGTCAGAGTCAGTTGTTATCAGTTGTAGATAGGAAAGATGAGAGAAGTGGAAAGTGGGAGAACTTGCTACAAGGAGAAATGAATGAAGTAAAGACTACTTGGAATGAAGGACAAGAGGAGATATGGGTTAAGAATAGATTTGGCATACCTGTTATGATTCCCTTAAGACATTCCTAATTTCCTTATGAGAAAATCTTCTTTACCTGGGGTGTCTGATGCAGGAGCATTCTAGGATTCTTGGCAATCCTATATCAACAAAAAATATGTTTGATTTGATCTTAGTTTGTGGAGTATTTTACTCAGTTTTGGAGTTTGGTTACTTGGTTTCAGTGTTTACTAGGTTGCTCGGTCTATAAAGAACACTCGATAACTAAAGGCATCAGTTATTCCTAGTGCTCAGCAATTACTACATTTCTTGGTGATACTTGGCGTGGTTGTTTCACTAGCACTTTTTTATCTCTCTGTTGCTCGATAATCAGTCTTACTGATGTTCGTGCTTGGCCGACTAGTGCATTTAATTTGGGTCATGTTCCTCATGTTATGGATTTATCGTTGGGCATGAGAGGACCTAGATCTAGCATGTTACATTCTTATATGCAGATCTGATGACCATTGGGGCCATCTTGGAGATTTTATTTATTGTAAGGCTATTTGAGAGTTGACTGATGTTTTGGCATTTAATAATTGTTTGTATGAGGTAATTATTTCATCCAACTAACTTGTGGCTTGGGATGAGTATTTATAGGACATGTGGGTAGTTGTTTGGAAGGGGGGAAATCAAGAGTAATTTTGGATCTAAATAGGAAGAGTTAGTATTATGCGAGCTTAGGAACGAGAAGATTGTTTGGAAGTTGAGAGTACAAGTTTAGATCTTTCCTAGGATTCCTACCAGTGTCTTGTCATGTTGCAGACCTGGGCTAGCTGAGTGGTGAAGTTGTGAAAAAGATTTGGATCCTGTGAGATCTTGTAGATTGTTACTTTATTTGTACTTGGCTATAATTGAGAAGGCCTTACACCCTGACACATTGCATGTAATCATTGAATTTTGGAAGGAAGATTCTAGTTCTTGATCAGATCTTGTGTTTCGTTGTGTAATTCTGTTGTGTTGTAGATTGGTTGCAAGGTTAGATGGTCCTTAATTGGATTCTCCAACCTTGATTACATCAAAATATCAGTCAAATGAGATCTCTTCAAGGAATAATTTAATCCATCAGGATGTTAATCTCTCAATTAGTAGAAAAGTGCCACAATTTCACTCAACTCCTTCAAAAGGACATAGTTTTCAAATGAGATGATAAATGTGAAGAAGTATTTACCTTATTGAAGAAATACCTAATGAATCCTCCAACATTGATGCCACCAATCGGAGGGAAACCCTTAATTTTGTACATCTCAGTGATAGAACATGCACTAGGGGCACTCTTGGCTTAAGAGGATGAAGCTGGAAAGGAAAAGGCTATATACTACATAAGTAGAACATTGGTGAAGTATGAGCTGAATTACACCTTCATTGAAAGAGCATGTTTGGCCATAGTTTTTTCTTCCCAAAAATTATTCCATTATATGTTATCCCACAAGATTTGACTCATTGCAAAGATTGATCCCTTAAAATACCTTCTCAGCAAAACAACATTGAATGGGAGATTGGCCAAATGGGTCATGGTCTTAAGTGAACTTGATATAGAGTATGTTGGCCAAAAATCTATTAAAGGCCAAGTGATAGCTAATCAATTAGTAGAATCACCTTTACAAGATGAACATCGAATCCAAGTGGAATTTCTAGATTCTGAAATTGTTAATGTTGAAATAAAAACATGGCAATTATATTTTGATGGCTCTTATACACAACATGGATCAGGAGCAGGAATTTTATTGATCACACCTCAAGGGTCTACAATTCAAAAATCATATAAATTACTATTCCCATGCACAAATAACATAGCTAAATATGAAGCATTGGTCATTAGCATAAAGTTGGCATCAGAGTGGAAAGTAACATAATTACAAATTTATGGAGATTCCCAACTGGTTATTACTCAAATTAATGATGAGTATCAAACTAAAGATGATAAGTTGATACCATACAAGAACATGATTGAGAATATTAAGAAATAATTCACTCTAATCACATTTGAGCAAGTACCAAGGGATAAGAATAAAGTAGCAGATGCAATGGCTACTTTGGCATCACTTCTCCAAATACCAGATCAAAGCGCCAGATATGAATTCCTGGTAGAAGAAGTTGAGAAACTTGCATTTGACCCTTCCCACCCTCATACCATTTTATTACTAATAGGACATGAATCTCCTTGGCATGGAGCCATCTACAACTACTTGAAAGACCAAATTTTACCTTTAGACCAAACCATACATCAAAACAAAATCTTTTTATGCCAAGCTTCCCACTATACCTTGATATCTGACACATTGTATTGTAAGAGTCTATATGGAATGCTTCTAAGGTGTCTAGAGAAAGGGAATCAACCATAGCCTTACAAAAAATTCATGAGGGGATTTTTGGGTCGCATTTAAATGGTTTAACCCTAGCTAAGAAACTTGATAGGATAGGATATTTTTGGCCTACTATGAAAACAAATGCTTGTAACTTTGCAAAAATTATCATAAATGCCTGTATCATGGGAACTTGATTCATGTACCATCACAAGAGCTTCATCTCATGACAAAACCTTGGCCCTTTTATCAATTCAGTTTGGATCTTATAGGTATGATTTATCCACCATCTTCAAATGGTCATAAATTCATCATTACTACAATAGAGTATTTTACCAAATGGGTGAAAGTTGTACCCTTATCCACTACCATAGGAAAGTAGATATCCTTGTTCATATTAAATCACATAATCTGTAGATATGGTGTTCCTCATGCCATCATAATAGATAGTGCAAAACATTTTAAAAATAAGGATCTAAAAGAATTATGTATAGAATTTCATATGGTACATCACTCATCTTTGATATATTACCCATATGGTAATGGCCAAGAAAAAGCTACAAACAAGAACATCCTAAAAATATTGAAGAGAACTATGGATAATTCAGGTAGAGACTAGCACATTCAAATAAACCCAACTCTATGGGCTGATAGAATGAGCATTGAAATGCCAATGGGAGCTACACCATTCTCCCTAGTCTATGGAACTGAAGCAATTTTACCTTAGGAGGTAGAAATCCCATTTTTAAGAGTCTCTTTGCATGGATTGTTGAGTGAGGGAGACTATAGAGTTGCTAGGTTACATGAACTAGAACTGCTAGATGAAAGACATCAACAAGATTTTGATCAATTAAAAGTGTATCAAAATCGAATGACCAGAAATTATAACAAGCATATCAAACCAAGGGCATTCCAAATAGGTGACCTAGTTTTACGATAAAATCCCAAGAATCAAGCAGAAAGGGAAAAGAAAGGAAAATGGGAAGAAAACTGGTTAGGACCCTTTGTAATCACTTCATCTTTTGGCACTGGCATGTATAAGCTAGCTGATTGTGAAGGAGAGGAGTTGAAAGAGCCAATAAACAATATACACTTGATAAGGTTCTACACATGATGAAATTGAAGAGAGGTAGAGAAAAAGAGTATCAAAGATATCAGATGAGAGAGAGCATTCTATTTATTGTATATAGTCAAAAGAGATCGTGAAAATACCAAAAACATTGAAAATCATAAAAGAGAAAACAAATAAGAAATACAGAAATGATAAAAAATAGTAGAAAATTGAGCTTGAAGAAAGCTAAAAACATTAAAAAATGATCCTCAAAAAGTATTTTTCTTGGTGAAAACCTAGCAAATAGGAACCTGAATGATATGAAATCAAAAAGAAAAAATTGAAAAAGGAAAAATACAAAAAAATCAAAAAGGATAAAAAGTACCTTAGTGAAAACCTAGCAAATAGGCACCTTGGTAGAAAAAAAAAGGAAAAAAGCTTGAAAAATAGAAAAAAGGAGCAAAATCCATTCAATCGGTGAAACCCTGGTAAACAAGCACCATTGAAGGTTCAAGTTAGTCTCATTCCTAGTGTTCATCCTTGTAAATATTGCATTTTCCAACATTTGTATATATTGCATAATAAAACCCCATAGTTGCATTTGCAAGTACCTAAAGGTTTCATCACTAATCAAATCTGCAATTTGCCACAAGTCCCACAACGCAATCACATTAAATTGGGGGAAAAAACTACTTTAAAGGAGGAAGGATTCATCAAAGAAAATATCAATCTGACACCAACTCAAAATCAAAATACTTGATCAAATCTAAATCCTAATCCAAGTTTCAATCAAACAAAAAATTTTGATCCAAGATCCCACAAGGACACTTATCTTTATCAAGATTAAAAGTATGAAATGGATAGAACTATACTTGAACTATGGATTTGAAAAATGATGCAATTTTTTTTTTCTAAGTGTTGATTAGATTGATGAAATCATGTCTTTCTAGCGAATTGATGAAAGTTTTTAAACTAGACAAGCTATGATGAAAGCATGATATTTCATTGATTTCTAAATGACTATCTTAAGGTCAACATTTTGAAGCATGTATTATTTGTCTAAAGACACGATCATTAAAGAATATTCAAGGACATGTACATATGGAGAGACTGAGATCTTTATTTGTTTACGCAATAGGATACCTAGGCTATTTTGATGTTAAATATCATAATACCAAAATCCACTTGTAACATAGAATCTGAAAAAATTGGTATTTATACTCTCATGATTGGCCTCAATTAGTAAAAAACATAACAAGGATGGGAAAGCACCATATAAAAAGGAAAGAAGTATTCATATCATCATAGTTGAACTAGTCATGGTTGTACTAATTTTAGGATTCCAAAAATGCTCAATGATGAATATAAGCTCCTAATTTGTGAATAGTGATAGTTAGTTGCATCCATTCTAGATTAAATGCATTTAAGTGATTTTCCTATCTTAGTTTGAAAGCATAAATTGGAAAAGAGAAAAACAAAGGGGGTGGAGTAAATAAAAAATCAAAATCAAAATGCACATCAGAAACTATATGTGATAGAGTGTGTTGGAAATCAAAAATAAAAAACAAAAGATTCTTTTGTATTAAATTGATGGCATTATTTATACTCATTTTTAAATCATGATAAATTTTGCATCCATTTAGGATATTAACCTAAGTTCATTTAAATTAAGTTGTATTAATTTTCATTCTTTTTAGTTTGCATTCATTTAGCCACAATCATTGCAATCATTTTTTTCAAGCAAATCTTTCAATCTCATTATAGGTCATATCTATTAAACTCATTTTCTTTAGTTGCATTCATCTTTAAAATCATTCATACTCATTTTTATTAGGTCATCACATTTAATTATTCATAGCAATTCATTGCATCTCATTACATTTCATTAAGTTCATCTTAAAACATTGCATACATCTAGTTTATTTCATGCATTATCTTTCATTAGGTTGCACTCATGTTAAATCCTTTTTTCATTGCATTGTTTTTCTTCCATTGATTAAATATTTATCAATCCAATGGAATTAGTTCATCATTAAGACATTGCTAAAATTGCAATGCATTCATTCTACATCATTGCATTTTCAATCTCATATCATTAGTACATTGCATTGTTCATTTAGGTGCATTCATCTAGATTCATCCAATATAAAACATGGAAGTATGTTCAAACTTAGGTCATTAACATTTACATATAAGTTCATCATTCTTTCTTTCATATCATTTCATCATTAATCATTAAAATCATCGAATTTCATAGTTGCATACATCACACTTTTCATCACATTTATATACCATAAATCCATTACATACATCCATATCATCAAAACAAATGCATCCATAAGTACCATCACATCGCATTAATCATTAAACCATTACACCATCATGCAATATTAAACCATGTGCCACATACATCCCTATTTTATGTCATAAATAAGACAAACATTTACATCAATAGAAGATTAGACATGTGTATTCATATCATAAACTGCATTTTGAAAAAGCATAAAAACAAAGCATGTAGAGATAAGAATCACATAGATTTGCGTATCATATAAAAAACCTAAAAAATGAATTCCAACACATGATGACATCATATAAAGTAAATCTAATGAGCTGCATATCAGAGTCCATAATATCATCAAAGCCATTAGTATTTGGAAATCAAAGTCTCTCAAAGAAATCAACAAGTATCAAAGCATAAGTAACATTAATTGATCAAAGAATAATGGGAGTCCAATGTCTCAAGATAAAAAATGAATCATAATATGTATCAAAGAATAAGGTATCTCATTTCAAAAATAGGTCAACTACCAAAACCATCGGCACCATCAGGACCACGATTAGCATCTAGAGCTTGTTAGAAAGTAAAGATCCCCAAGATAACTGAGAGGGGGGGGGGGGGGGGGGGGGGTGAATTAGTTATCTGACAATTTAACCATTCAACTAATATAATCAATGTAGTAATCAACCATAGAAAGATAATCATACACAATTGCACAATAACAGAAGATATGTTGACTAGGGAACCTCTTGAAAAGAGTAAACCCCGGTGGGAATGATGCCCACAAAATGATGCACTAATATGAAAGTTCCTTGTTAGAGGATGGACCCTGTTAGGAGTCTTATGAAATACATTCAGTACATAAAAATCCCTATTAGGAGATTTTGGATCCCCGTTAAAAGATTCTAACCCAGTTAAGAGTTTATGGAAGACATAAGGACCCACTGCCCAAATAGCTTCAAGGAAAGATCTCTGAACCCACTATCCAAAAGATCTTAGAATCATTCAACAAAATAATATGAAATATATTACCTCCTTCACACTATGTCAAAACAACACTCTCTGCTACACAAGATCACAATTCCTGATCTCTGTACTCACAAGTCTTCCTTCATCACTGAATTAGCTCTTTTCTTCACTTCATGCATATATTCGCATCTCAACTCTCACAAAATACATATTACAACAAGGAAAAAATTCCTTCTTATATACCAAACTCAAATAATTACAAAATGAGTCGGTCCTCAATTACAAAATAATAATTTCTACACGCTACACACAAAATTCACATAAAACTGTCAGCTTCTGAATACTGTAACTTTCTCCAAACATATCCTCAAATTTTGTGCTATGAAACACATCATCATTAATGATTCTCCAACATCCCTTTAACTACAAAAAATCATATTCCATCCCAGCTAAGAGATATCCTCCAATTTCTGAAAATCGCTACACAGAAACACTGTCTAAACACTGCTTTCACCAAAATGCTCATAACTCTTATGAATGAATGAATTTCTTTTTGTGTTGTTAACCATAGGTTAATAACACACCAAAGAACATACCATCAACTGTGCAAAAGCCAATCTACAATACAACATGTGCGCAAAACAAAACTATACCTACTTTCCTGCTAATATCTAGAATATCACTCTGTTGACATCAATGACAATCCAAGTCATGAATGCAACAACAACTGCTACAGAATGACTGCCAAAATACTTTGCATTCATTCCTAACAATCTCCCCCATTGGCATTGATGGCAACATAGATAAAAAACATCAAATGTTCCAAAAATCCAATACTGCAACATCACTGCAAAATATCAAATCAAATCTTACTTCATTTTCCCATTCAGCTCTCTCATACAATCCACAATGTTTTTCATGTATATCTCTCCCCCATTGACATCAATGACAAAAATTCCATCACTAAGTCAACAACAACTTAATGTCAAAAGACACTATTCAGAAAAATACAATAACAAGAGTCCTCATGACTTAGCTCA
The DNA here is from genome assembly GCA_027943335.1 of Chamaecyparis obtusa. NCBI lineage: Eukaryota > Viridiplantae > Streptophyta > Pinopsida > Cupressales > Cupressaceae > Chamaecyparis > Chamaecyparis obtusa. The sequence goes on from BSBK01006170.1 coordinate 161,919, forward strand.
TAAACTCCCCCATAGAGGAAGTTCCAACATCCAATCCAGAAGAAAGATAGGGATCATATACCACTTTATGGATGCAATCATCTGCATCAATTCTTAGAAAAAGGTTGGGGCATAACCCCAAGCATACCTCTCAGATACACAAATGTATCCTTAGGTAAAGGCTTTGTAAATATATCTGCTATCTGTTCCTTTGTACTTATGTACTCCAATCTTACTTCTTTTTCTACAACTTTCTCTCTTACAACATGATACTTGATCTCAATATGTTTAGTCTTAGAATGTAAAACAAGATTTTTTGACATACTCACTATACTGGTGTTATCACAATGTATAACAATAGGCTCATCAAACTTTATTCTAATATCCTTCAACATCTGCTTCATCCAAATAATCTGATTACAATTGTTTGCTACTGCAACATATTCTACTTCTGCTATACTTTGTGAAATACAATTCTGCTTCTTACTTAACCAAGAGACCAATTTTCTTCCAAGAAAAAAGGCTCCACCACTGGTGATTTTCTTGTCATCAACGCTACCTCCCCAATCTGTGTCAGTATAGGCACATAAAGTAAAATCATTAGAATTCTCATACCATAATCCATAATCCATTGTTCCTTTTAGATATCTCAGTATCCTCTTTATTGCTTCATAATGTGATTCTCTAGGTTCTACTTGAAATCTTGCTACAATACCAACTTAATGTGTTATATTAGGTCTTGTATGCGTCAAGTAATACAATCCTCCAATCATAGATCTGTACTTTTTCTGCTCAACTACTGGTGTCTCATCTTTGCTAGATAACTTATGTCCATTTACCATAGGTGTTCCAACAGGTTTAGAATCTTCCATTCCAAATCTTTTCAATAAGTCATTCAAATACTTAGTCTGACTTACAAATATACCTTCCTTACATTGTGTTATCTGTAATCCCAAAAAATATTTCATTTCTCCAATCATGCTCATTTCAAATTCAGTCTTCATTTCATCTGCAAATTTGTCACTGGCTTCATCTTCTCCTCCAAAGATAATATCATCAACAAATATAACTATAACCAACAAACCATTCTCAATTTCTTTTGTGTATAAGTTACTATCTGTTGTTCCTTTTATAAATCCCAATTTCAATAAACACTTATCCAATCTTGCATACCAGGTTCTAGGTGCTTGTTTTAATCCATATAAAGCTTTCTTTAACTTACATACCATATCTCCTTCTTGTGTCAAAGGAAAACCTTCAGGCTATGCAATGTAAACTTCTTCTTCCAATTCACCATTCAAAAATGTTGACTTCACATCCATCTGATACACTTTGAATTTCTTGTAAGCTACATATGCTAGAAACATTCTTACTGCTTCAAGTCTAGCCACAAGTGCAAAAGTTTCTTCATAGTCAATTCCTTCTTGTTGTGAATATCCTTTACATACCAATCTTTCTTTGTTTCTTATCACTTCTCCTTTCTCATTCATCTTATTTCTGAATACCCATTTTGTTCCAATCACATTCTTGTCTTTAGGTCTAGGGACCAATTCCCATGTCTTGGTTTTTTCAATCTGCTCCAGTTCTTCTTTCATAGCATTAATCCAATGTTCATCTTCACAAGCTTCATTAGTAGTCTTAGGTTCAATTTGAGAAATCAAACATAAATGTACCTTATTTCAAGTCAAAACTCCTCTATCTAAACTTCCAATAACTTGCTCAATAGGGTGATGTCTTGAAATATACCTGCTAGGTGTCATAGTTACTGATCTTGTTCCAACTATAGATTCTTCTCTGCTTTCTTCTCTATATTCTTCTCTATTTTCTTCTCTATTTTCTTTAGTATGACTTTCATTCAGCAAATCACTATTAGTTTGAAAAAATAATTCTGTATTTTCAATGTTAGGTTGAGGTTGTGCTTCTCCATTAGATTCATAATCAAGCATTCTTTCCTGAATTTTAAACTTCTCATCAACTTTTACATTTGCACTTTCAACAATAGTCTTAGTTCTTTTGTTATAACATCTATATGCTTTGCTTTTCAAAGAATATCCAAGAAATATTCCTTCATCACTTCTAGGATCAAACTTTCCTATATCATCATCTCTTTTTATATAACATTTACTTCCAAAAATTCTAAAATACTTAACTGAGGGTGCATGTCCAAACCATAATTCATAAGGTGTCTTGTTTGTATCTGCTCTGATTTGTACACTGTTCATAGTGTATACTGATGTGTTCACTGCTTCTCTCCAAAAAGTCTTAGCCAAATCATTCTCAAAAAACATAGCTCTTGCTGCTTCAGTTATTGACCCGTTCCTTCATTCTGCAATACCATTTTGTTCTGGTGTTCTAGGGGTTGAAAGTTGTCTCTTAATACCATTCATTTCACAAAAAGTATTAAACTCTCTAGATGTAAATTCACCACCTCTATCAGATCTTAGACAATTAATCTTCATTCCAGATTCATTTTCAATTTTTCTTTTCATGATCTTAAATTTATCAAATGCTTCAGATTTTTCTTTCAAAAATGCAATCCACATCATTCTTGTAAAATCATCAACAAGAATCATAAAATACCTTTCTTCATAGAATCCTCTAGTCCTAGTAGGACCACTCAAGTCTATATGAACAATCTCCAGCTTCTCTGTTGATGTGAACTTCTTGCTGGGAAAGGAACTCCTTTTCTGCTTTTCCATCATACATTCTTTGCAAATCATGTTAGTATGTTTCATAATTCTAGGTAAATCTCTTACCACAAGTGTAGTACTCACTTTGACAATATTATCGAAGTTTATATGTCAAAACCTTTTATGTCATAACCAACTATCATCAATCTTAGTTAACAAACATGTCATTTCAGTAGGATTCAACTAAAATACATTACCTCTGGTTCTGGATCCTTTTCCAATCAGATTTCCATCTCTATCTTTTATCACACAAGTTTCTTCAGCAAACCAAACTTGATAACCCTTATCAACCAATTGTCCAACGCTTAGTAGATTATGTCTCAATCCATCAACAAAGTAAACATCATCAGTGTTAGTCTTTCCATCAAGAGTAATAGATCCTATACCCTTAATCAAACAAGGTGCATTATTACCAACTCTAACAATTCCTCCATCATAATTGTCTAACTTAACAAACTATCTTTTATCTCCAGTCATATGATGTGAACAACCACTGTCTATAATCCAATCAGATTTCTTTTCAACTTGAGAAACTAATGCTTTTTCTTCACTTTTATCAGATTCAGAACTTTCTTCTTTAATTGCTACAAATCCTATTTCCTCAAAGTTATCATTATCACTGTCACTTAAATGTCTTTCAATTCCCACTTCAAGATCTTCATCATTTTCATAATAACATTCTTTAGATCTCCTAGGTTTAAAGTTGATTCTATACTTCTTAACTCTTTTAGGACATTTAGATGCAAAATAACCATATTCTTGACAAGTCCAACATTTAAAGATTTTCTTACCATCTAGTTCTCTTTTTACAAGTAATGCAATACCTTCTTCAATCTTCTTATCTTCCTCAGATTTAGATCTGCTACTGCTGGTATAATCTCCACTCACACTAGTACTTCTTGATAATGTAGGTCTAATGTTAAGAGCACTGAATGTTGTCTCCATTCTAGGTAGCTCTCCTAATAACCTCAAATTCATCTCTGCTATTTCTAATCTTCCAAGAAGAGTCTCTCTTGAAAAGTTTGATGTACAAGGTATCACTTGTTCAATCATCTGTGTTGTTTGCTTGAATACTAGTGTCAAAGTTCTCAGAATTTTCCATATCACTTCATTCTTTGTCTTATCACCTCCACAAGACTTTATCCCTATTACAATCTCAGACATCCTACCAATATAGCTTCTAATAGATTCATCTTCCATCATTCTGATATCTTCAAATGCACAAATCCAATTATGTAATCTAGTCTTCTTTGCATGTTCATCACCTTCAAAAGTAGAATGTAAAGCTTTCCAAATTGCATGAGATGTTTTCAAACATCTTACCTGACTGTATTCATTCTCTGGTAGTGCTGACAAAAGTGCTTCTCTTGCAAGTATGTTACACATGAATAGATCTAGCTCATCTTTAGTTCCTGCCTCTAGATTGTCTTCCTCAATGATAGTTTTCTCATTCTTTGTAATCAACCAATAACTTCGTCCTAAACATAATAGATGTGTCTTCATTTTTTCTTTCCAGCTGTCAAAATTTACTCCATCAAACTTAGGGCTTTCTTTCCTGAAATTCGCCATGGATCTCCTTATGTTGTTAAACTTTTCTTTCAAGGACCTGTTGCTCTGATACCAATTGTTAGAAAGTAAAGATCCCCAAGATATCTGAGAGGGGGGGGGGGGGGAATTAGTTATCTAATAATTTAACCATTCAACTAATATAATCAATGTAGTAATCAACCATAGAAAGATAATCATACACAATTGCACAATAACACAAGATATGTTGATTAGGGAACCTCTTGAAAAGAGTAAACCCCGGTGGGAATGATGCCCAGAAAATGATGCACTAATATGAAAGTTCCTTGTTAGAGGAAGGAACCTATTATGATTCTTATGAAATACACTCAGTACATATAAATCCTTGTTAGGAGATTTTGAATCCCTGTTAAAAGATTCTAACCCGGTTAAGAGTTTATGGAAGACAGAAGGACCCACTACCCAAACAGCTTCAAGGCAAGATCTCTGAACCCACTGTCCAAAAGATCTTAGAATCATTCAATAGAATAATATGAAATATATTACCTCCTTCACACTATTCCAAAAAAACACTCTCTGCTACACAAGATCACAATTCTTGATCTCTGTACTCACAAGTCTTCCTTCATCACTGAATTAGCTCTTTTCTTCACTTCATGCATATATTTGCATCTCAAATCTCACAAAATACATATTAAAACAAGGAAAACATTCCTTCTTATATACCAAACTCAAATAATTACAAAATGATTCGGTCCTCAATTAAAAAATAATAATTTCTACACGCTACACACAAAATTCACATAAAACTGTCAGCTTCCAAATACTATAACTTTCTCCAAACATATCCTCAAATTTTGTGCTATGAACCATGTCATCATTACTGAGTCTCCAACATCTCTTTAACTACACAAAATCAGATTCCATCCCAACTAAGAGATATCCTCCAATTTCCAAAAATCGCTACACAGAAACACTGTCTAAACACTGCTTTCACCAAAATGCTCATAACTCTTATGAATGAATGAATTTATTTTTGCATTGTTAACCATAGTTTAATAAAACACCAAAGAACATACCATCAACTATGCAAAATCCAATCTACAATACAAGATGTGTGCAAAACAAAACTGTACCTGCTTTCCTGCTGATATCTAGAATATCACTATTTTGACATCAATGACAATCCAAGTCATGAATGCAACAACAAATGCTATAGAATGACCTCCAAAATACTTTGCATTCATTCCTAACAGAGCTCTACTTGAGCTAGCCTATAAACCATATTCACTCATAGAAGCCATGAAAGTCTACATCATCAAACTCAACTGAGTAACCTGTTGTCTCATCTCTGACATCTCTGACTGCAAAGATCTAACATCTAAGGCCAAGGCTAGCATAGGAGGAGTCTATGCTGGTACCTATGTGGGTGGAGCCATAGAAGAAGATGGAATGAAATCAGAAGGAAATGGAAAAGAGAAAGAAAATGGCATAGAAGAAGGAGCCTGTACTGGAGGAGCCTGTGGAGGTACCAATGGACCCCGTGCCTAATCTAACAATATTTGTGCAGCCTGAGCATCTACATCAGCCACAACCTAAGTACCAACCTGTCTGAAAACCCATTTAATACCCCAAAAATAGGCTATAGGACCATTGACCTCCTACATCAATGAATCGATCAAAATCAACCTTAAAGTCCTAACCTAAGGCACATCTACATATCAAATAATCAAACCCCTAATCAATCCTAATTTAATTCTACATCAAGGAATATTCCTGCAATATTCCTAATTCTTTTAATTATCCATAATTGAATATTATTTGGCGATAAATTATATTTATCCTAAAGTCAATTAATTAAATATGTTGAATATTTGATTAATTAGACTTAATTTTTCCACTTAATTATTTAATTAGAGTTAATTACATTTATTCCTAATTAATATTATTTTTATTTGACAATAAATCAAATTTTCTAAAAATAATTAATGGAATATTTATTTAATTGATTAAATCAAATTGTCAAATTTAATGATATAGTTTTGGGATAAAGTTTGATTAAATAATTGATTAACCCATAAATCAGTTAAGTTGAGAATGAAGCATGTGGAAAATTAAATAAATTCATAATTATCCATGCACATTCAAAAAAGGAGTTAAACTTCAAATCAACAAATCAATTCAAATTGTTTACTTTCTAAACTCAACATGTGATTGTGAGTTGAAAAAGTGATCTGAACTTCTAATTTGAGTTAAAAAGTTGTTTTTGCATGATTTTGTGATTTAAATATTTCTAATTCTTTGATAACTCAAAAATCAATCTGAGTTCATCAAGGAGTGATTTATGATTTTTCCATGCATTCTCAAACCTTGGATTTCTAGATAAACAAGGCTCAGTCCTTCACAATCAATCACCTACGAATTTGGAGAATCTAGCTTGTGCGATCTGGCAATTTGTGAGATTGTGCTATTTCCTAGATTCTTGTTTTCATTCATTTCATATCATTGTTAGATTAGATTTGCATTCATTTTCATATCATTTTTAGATCAATTTCCATACAGTTTTCATACATATTGCATAGAAAAATAAAAAACATAGCTTAATTTGCATTCATCTTTCATCATTACATCCTTTGTTTAGATGTTGCATTGTCATTGATCTTGGTCTAATTCTGAGAATATCATACTCGCACTTACTAGAAGGCAGTAAATCACCTGGTTAGAAATATTAGTTTATTTGCAGGTTTTTGGATTTGTTAACCTATAATGTTTTACTAAAGTGTTGTATCGTCATCTAGGTAAAATTTTCACACACATTTTTGGCACCCACCATGGGGCCCAATAGTGGGTTTCCATTCTAATTTTATCATTTTTCTGACATTTTCATTTCAAGCTTCGATTTTTATTTTTTGTTGCATACAATCTTGTATGACATTCTATAGATTGTTGTATCAGAATACTCTGTCTATCGTACGATAGATGACAATCTGAAGTGTCATGTCATTTGTATGGTATTGTTGTATCAGAGATGAAATGTCATATTGTAGTTGAATTGTCATATGGGAAGAGGTATAAACTCATATGAGTTTTGACTCTAGTATTGCATTTTCATATCATAATTTTAAGCAATTTTTTAGATTTGGATTTTAGATTTCAACTGACAGCTAACCCTAACAATTGATGTTTTCTAATTTATGATCATTTTAACAGCCCAACACATTTGTGCAGGATGAAAGACAAAGACTAAGCATACAAACATATTCTTTAGTCTCTTCTTATCTTGAATTCGAAGCCTATCTTTTTCAAATAACCCCATTTTCATAAAAATACGTGCCAAAGAAGCTGACTCAGACCAAGATGAGAGAATCCAATGAATGATAGTCCAACCTTGCAACTTCATAATTACGCAGTTGAAAAACACAACACAACAAGATAAGATATTTTTCAAAACATATTTTCCATTAACATGCCCAGCTATAAGGCCTTCTAGGTTAGGGCCAATTACAATCAGAGGTTACAATTCTGCAAGATCAACAAAGATACAATCCAACCCCAGCTAGTTCAATTCTAAAAACAATCAGCAACTGATGGAAACCTTAAGGTAGATCTAAACTTGTGCTCGCAAGCCACCAAGCAATCCCCTTGTCTCCAAGCCTCAACCACTAGCTCTGCTAATACAAACTATCAAAAATAAATCTGATCCACAAGATCTCATAGGATCTTTTCCACAACTTCACTTATCAGATCCACACCAAAACTGATGTCTCAACTTTCAATCTAATCTTCCAATCTCCTGATCTAATGCATAAAAAACCACCCAACCATCCCTATAAATACTAATCATTAGCCACAAGTCGGCTAGATGAAACAAATAATTCTTAAGCCAATTCGGCATCTAAAACCTACAAACATTAAATGCAATACAAGTCAGCTCATAAATTGCCTTACAAACATTTAAATACAACACATCGGCCTATAACAATAGCTACCAACAATAAATGCACCAAGTCGGCCCAACAAATCACACAAAACTCCAATCGATAAAGCCAACTAACAAGCACTAGAGACACAATTGAGCAATAGTGAAAACAACTGACTAAGACAAGTAGCACCGAGCAACACAAGCATTACCGAGCACCAAAACTTCCACTGAGTTCTGTCAGTGACCGAGCTTCCTTGAATAATCAAGACCATCGGTTAAGGCTACAATTGAGTAACACCATCCAAGTAGCATACCACCATGTAGATTTACTGAGGACCCAAGAGTGCCCCTACATTAGACACCCCAGGTTTGAAAAGATGTTCATATGTGAGAAGAACATCTTCCAGGATTTAGCACATAAACCTGAATTTGTTCTTCACATACAAGTCCACCTTTTCAGCTTGCATACTCTTCCATTTTAGATTCCTCTATCTTTTCAAGTCCTTCCTTGATAACACATAGGTCTATTCTTCACACTGATCATCCACACCTTTCGAATCCACCAACTCAACTCAGCTACCAATACTCAGGCTTCTTCTATCGAGCATTGTATCCATTAAAGGCATCAGGGAATACTTCCTATCATCCTTCTCAATAGCAAAAGCATTTCTGGCATAGTCATAAATAGTTCTACAATCATATTGCCAAGGTCTACCAAGCAATATATCACAACTATTCATCTTCAGAATGTCACATAACACAAGATCCTTCTACTGGCCAATCTAAACATCAATAAAGCATTGTTCTCTTACTTCCAAAGCATGAACATCTTGCAACTAGACAATCTTATAAGGACAAGGATGCTTCATTCTCTTCAAACCAAGTTTCTAAACCATGTCCTCATCAACAAGGTTATCAGAGTTACCACTATCAATAATAACATCACAAATCTTACCTCTAGACTTGCACTGAGTCCTAACCAAGTTACTCCTATGACAAGGATCCACCTTTGTACTAAGCAATGTTCACCAAATGAGTAAGTTCTTAGATTCAGGTTCATTCTCAACATTCTCATTTACCACTACATTTCATCAGTCACCAAGATTTTTTTGTGTACACTCAAAAGAACAGTGTCCTTCCTCTCCATAGTTATAGCAAGTACCCTTAAAGATAGCTCTACTTGTCTTCTTCTTCAGTTCTATAGGTTTCTATTCATCTTCTGCATCGGTCAGTTTATTCTTCACCGAGTGATCAATCTTTTCCTTCTCTTAGGAGTTACTATGTTGTTTCCTCTTCAACTTATCTTCTTCATTTAGAGCATACTAATAAGCATCTTCAACAGAATCAATCTTCAGCATACCAAGCTCATCCTGAATATTGAATCTCAAACCATTCACATACCGAGCTACCTTTTCCTTAACAAGTTCTTTGTGTCTAGACCAAATAGTAAGCTTGTAGAACTCCTCGATATAATATTCAATAGACAAATCCTTTTGTTTCACATTTTTCAACTTCTTTAAAAAGTCAAGCTCATAGTCAACCGGTATGAACTTAGCTTTCAACTTAGTCACCATCAACCTCCACCGATTGATCTTTATTTCACCTTCATCTTCTCTATCTCTTTGTAATTCTTTCCACCAAAGAGCAACATGTCATTTCAACTTAGTCTATACTAATCTCACCCAAAGAGGATCTTTAATTTCTTCTAGTTCAAATAAATCTTTAAGTTCACCAATCCAATCAATCAAGTTCTTGAGCTTCAATGTACCAGAGAAAGTAGAAACTTCCATTTGGTAACTATTATTTAATCGAGCTCTAGATCTAGGTAACTGAGTAGTTTTGTCTTCACCAAATCTATCCCTCTAGTCATCACCACTAGATCTAGCAGCTTCAAAGTCTTCAAAAGATTCCTCATAACCATCCTCAGTACCAACATCCTAGGGTACAGTAGTACCAGCTATCATGATCTCAGTGACCATATCATTCTTCATCAATTCCATCTCATATCTGAAATTTGATTCACCTTCTCTGTAATCCTAGATTCTACAATATCATAGAGATCTGTAATTACTCCAGGGTCCAATCTTCTCGAAGGCATCCTTAAAGATAAGACAAACCCTCTACAAAAAACCCTACACTAATCAGCTTGCGATAATCTTCCAAGTTGTATGCAAGTCAGATCAACCTACCACCTTGTATGAACAACTAGGACAAGATTCCACAAGTTTAGTGCCATGGATTTGCAACTGAGATCATACGATCTCTTCATCCACAAGGTTAATTTCATAGGATCAGCCCTATTAGGTAAACCTTTCTCTCCACCAAGATCAAACCTTCACTCTGATAAGAACCAGAACAACTTTCACTCTCCAACAAGATCAAACCTTTGTTCTGATACCACTTGACACAGACCATGGTGAGAGAATCCAATGAAGGACAGTCCAACCTTGGAGCTTTAGAATTACACAGCGAAAAAATACAACACAACAAGACATGATATGTTTCAAAAAATATTTTCCATTAACATGCCTGGCTGTAAGGCTTTTTTGGGTTAGGGCCAATTACAATCAGAGATTACAATTCTACAAGATCAAAAAAGATCCAATCCAACCCCAGCTAGTTTAGTTCTAAAAACAATTAGCAACTGATGAAAACCCTAAGTCAGATCTGAACTTGTGCTCGCAAGCCACCAAGAAATCCCCTTGTCTCCAAGCCTCAACCACTAGCTCTCCTAATACAAACTATCAAAAACTAATCTAATCTACAAGGTTTCACAGGATATTTTCCACAACTTCACTTATTAGATCCAAACCAAAACTGATGTCTCAACTTTCAATCTGATCTTCCAATCTCCTAATCTTATGCTTAAACAACCACCAAACTATCCCTATACATACTAATCATCAGCTACAAGTCATTTGGATGAAACAAATAATTCCTAAGCCAAGTTAGCATCTAAAACCTACAAATATTAAATGCAATACAAGTCAGCTCATAAATTTCCTTATAGACATTTAAATCCAACATGTCAGCCTATTACAACAACTACCAACAATAAATGTTAGGAATAGTCCCAAGAGATAATTGAGAGGGGGTGGGGGGGAGTGAATCAGTTATCTACAAGATTTAATTCTTTATCCAATTAAGTATACTTAAACATAAAGCATAAACATAATGAGAGAACACATAAACACAACACCAATATTTTGGTTATGGGGAAACCCAAAAAGGTAAAAAGCCCTGTGGGACTTGATACCCACTAATATTATATACTAGTGTATAATGATCCTTGTTAGAAGATCCTTAGCCCTGTTAGGAGTTGCTTTACAATATATTAAGTACAATAGACTTGGTCAAGGGTTGGACCCTATTAGGAGACTTTTACAATTGTCCCTATTAGGGGAGAGGATGCACTATCCGAGAGCTTACTGCTCAAATGGGCGAAGGCTACAACCTTCTGAATAACAGATACACACTATATCTAGATCTTGGTGAACTGTTCTTTTACCTATTGTTTGGATTAGTTCCAATGTATAGCACAAGTAATTTACTTGGTCACATAGACCTTCCTCTGATGGTTCTACACTTCGCACACTCTACTCTGTTCTGCTTAATTAACCATGAACCACACTCAAGCAATCACAAATGACTGCCTATAAATGTCTTTCCTCTAAATGATATAATGAATCCAACCTATTAGAACCACCTTGAAATCATATTAGAGAAACCATAACAAACTTATATAAACATTTTATCAGCTCTACTATGCACGCAACACATTATGGGACCTGTCCAAATAAGATAATTGTAGATGCATGCTACACATTGTCGGCTCTACCAAAACAATTGTATCTTTCTCCTCAATCTAAATTACTTCATGCACTCTTAACCAAACATCAATAACTCTTCTCTAAGCTTAACTCTAAGGGCACATACCCAAAAGATAGGCGCAACTCAAGAACCAATAAAATCACTATTAGCTCTTCTGAATAAACATAGGAAACTGCTACTGGCGAATAGAAACTGCATAACTTCACTTCTACTAAATATCAAACTATGTGTCCATAAATAAAACATCACTAACATGTCTTCAACATATATCCAAGTGTGCAAGGATCCATGATAACTGTATGAACAACCATACATAGAACACTGCATGTTACTTTGTTAGGAACACTATTGACACAAGGTGCTATATAACTGTATGTACTAATAGTTCACCTCTACGCCCATGATGTCATGCTGATATCATGTCCATGCAACATATACTAAAAGCTTACTATATAATACTTCCACACATGCTACTTTCCATATGTTGTCATTAATGACAAACATACAGTCAGTACTAGCTTGCCAACAAATCTCGGACAATCTCCCCCTTTGGCATTGATAGCAACATGTGGAATGAAAAACCACCACCAACCCAAATGAACATTACTTTTATAACATTCTTTGTTTCCTCTTCAAAACTCCTCCAAAGATGAATCCTCCATCTGCTGCAATATTATTCAACATTCTCTATTTTCTCAACTGCACCATTGTGATAACTAAATACTGATCCCCCTTAGTATATTACTCCTTGTTACTTATGTTTTTCATGACTCTATATTACTCCTCCTTTGACATTAATGGAAAAGGGCACCATTCATTTTAAGCACCAATACTACTCCTGAGGTAGAGTAGTCAACCTTCCATCAGTCCCAGAGGACTAATGCCTTTCCTTCTTCCTTTTAAGTAGAATTAGGGAACGGAATTACTCCCAACTTCTCCCCGAGATACTCAAAAGTATCCTTTGGCAAGGGCTTTGTGAATATATCTGCCAACTGATCTTTAGTATTCACATAGTCTAGCTTAACTTCTTTCTCTACCACTTTCTCTCTTAGGAAGTGATACTTGATCTTAATGTGCTTTGTCTTTGCATGCATCACAGGGCTTTTCGACATATTGATAGTGCTAGTGTTATCATAGTGAATAACAATAGGATAATCAATCTGAATTCCAAAATCCTTTACCATCTTCTCGATCCAAACAATTTTAGAACAATTCAAGGCTACCAAAACATATTATGCTTCTGTTGTTGACTGAGAAATACAATTTTGTTTCTTTCTTGTCTAAATGACAAGTCTATCACCAAAAAATACTACTCCACCTAATGTACTCTTTCTATCATCAACGCATCCTACCCAATCTGCATCAGTGTACACATGAAGCTCAACATTTTTTGAATTAGGATACTATAGACCATAGTCTATAGTGCCTTGTAAATATCTAAATATCCTTTTTACTGCCATGAGGTGACTTTGTTTAGGTTCTGCTGCAAATCTTCCAACTATGCCAACTGCATTGGAAATATCAGGTCTGGTCTAAGTAAGATAAATAAGTTTTCCAATCATAGATTTGTACAAAGTTATATTTACTACTAGTGAGTCATCTTCTTTTGTAAGCTTGCATCTAGTAATCATTAGGAGTCCCTACTGGCTTGCAATCATCCATCTTGAATTTCTTTAATATTTCTTTCACATACTTGGATTGATTAATGAAATACCTTTCTCTATCTGCTACACATTAAATCCCAAAATGTATTTGATAGGACCAATCATACTCATCTCAAATTCATTTTGCATCTCCTTAGCAAATTCAACACTAAGTTTGTCATTGCCTCCAAAGATAATGTCATCAAAAAATATAGCTACAAGTAGTAAACCTGAAGATGTCTCTCTAATGAATAGATTATGATCTACTACTCCTTTCTTGAATCCAATCTTTGTTAGGTATCCATCTAGTCTTTCATACCATGCTCTAGGGGATTTATTAAGTCCATAGAGGGCTTTCTTCAATCTGCATACCATATGAGGTCTGTTTGATAAGGTGAATCCTTCTAGCTGCTCAATGTATACTTCTTTCAAATGTCCATTTAGGAATGTTGACTTGACATCCATCTGATAAGCTTTGAAGTTTTTGACTGTAGCATAAGCTAGAAACAACTTAATAGCTTCTAATCTTCTCACAGGTGCAAATGTGTCTGAATAATCAATGCCTTCTCTTTGTGCATAACCTTTACATACTAATCTTTCTTTGTTTCTTACTACTGTACCATCTTCATTCATCTTGTTTTTGAATATCCACTTTGTTTGTATCACATTCTTATCACTAGGTCTTGGGACCAGTTCCCAAGTGTCATTCTTAATAATCTAATCAAGTTCTTCTTTCATAGAATCATGCAAATCTGAATCATTACAAGCATCTTCAACACTTAAAGGTTCAATCTGAGATAGTAAACATACCACTTCACTGCTAGCTGAGTTCTTTGCTTGTGATCTTGTTAAGACTTTGCCACTTTGATCTCCAATGATGTCTTTCTTGGAATGGTTTCTATATGTAAAATTTGGAACCTTAGTTGATGCTGACTCATCAACCTTAGGATTTTCTTCTTCACTTGTCTCAGTGTCATTGAATAACACATCAATCCTGTCAAACCTTTCTTCAATAACTATCTCACTAGAAGAGGGTCTGGGTCCTTCTTCAATCATGGGTGAGTAATCATGATATCTTTCTTGAACCATGAAATTTTCATCAATCTTAACATGAGCACTTTCAATGATCTTTTTCAATCTTAAATTGAAACATCTATAAGCTTTACTTTTAGTAGAGTAAGCAAGGAAAATACCTTCGTCGTTTCTTGCATCAAACTTGCCTACTGCTTCATCTTTCTTGATGTAGCACTTGCTTCCAAAGATTCTAAAGTATTTTTCCATGGGAACAATACCAAACCAAATCTCATATGGTGTTTTGTCAGCGCCAAGCCTAAATTGAATTCTATTGATGGTGTAGACTGTTGTATTAACCACATCTCTCCAATAGGTGTGTGCAACTTTTCCTTCAATCATGATGGTGCACACTATATCAAGAATGATCCTATTCCTTCTCTCTGCAATTCCATTCTACTAAGGGTTTCTAGGTGCACCTAGTTGTCTCTTTATGCCATGTTCTTTACAGTACTCATAGAATCTATCAGAAGTGAATTATCCTCCTCTATACGATCTCAAACATTTTCTCTTTAGTACAGATTCATTCTCAACCTTAGCTTTGAATATTTTGAACTTCTCAAATGCTTCTGACTTATCTTTCAAGATTGCAACCCACATCATCCTAGTATAATCATCAACAAACAAAATGAAATACCTTTCACCACAGTATGATCTTCTTTGAGTTGGACCACATAGGTCAGTATGAATCAGATCCAACTTGTTCTCTGCTGAACTGTGCTTGCTCCTGAATGAATTTCTCACATGCTTTTCTATCACACATTCCCTACATACAGTATCAACTGGCTTTACTATGCTAGGTAGATCTCTTACTGCCTTAACATTTCTTATCTTTACTATGTTATCAAAATTGATATGACATAGTCTTTTATGCCACAACCAACTGTCATCAACTTTAGCAACAAAACAACTTGCTTCTGAATTGAGTTGAAAAACATTACCTCTTGTCTTTGAACCTGATGTAATCATAACACCATCCTTTTTTTAAATGATGCATTGGTCATCTTTGAACTCTAACTGATAGCCTTTTCCAAGTAACTGACCAACACTAAGAAGGTTATGTTTCAAACCATCAACATAGAGAACATCATCAGTACTGTTCTTTCCATCCAAAGTGATGGCTCCTCTACCAACTATGGGTTTAGGAGTGTTGTCTCTAAATCTAACCATACCACCATTGTATTTGTCTAGATGAAAAAAACTTCCTTTATCACCTGTCACGTGATGTGAACAACCACTATCTATAATCCAGTCTGTCCTTATATCTGTTTGGGAAATTAATGCTAGCTCTTGATTCACTTTCTCATCTTTATGAACTGACTTACTATTTATTTTGTCTACAATACCAATGAATCCAATTTCTTCTTCACCTGATTCATCATTTGAAACCCCATCTCTAGCAAAGTAACATTCCTTAGAGTACTTAGGCTTGTAATCCTTTTTGAACTTCCTAGCTCTAGTAGGACACTTAGATGCAAAGTGATCAATCTTATTACATGAAAATCACTTGAATGGTAATTTACCTTAATATTTTCATTTTCCTTTCTTTTCTCTTTTAGCAATCATAGAAATAAAATCATCTAAAGTTTTCTCTTCTTCATCATCATCATCAAAATTAATAGAAGTGTTTGCAAATTTCTTACCATGAACTATTGCTTTGAAGGCTGTCTCACTTTTTGGTTCTATCTTCAATCTTGAAATCTTGAAAGCTGAGATTTTGCTGATCAAGGTCTCTCTCTTGAAATGAGATGTAAGCTACATGGTCTCATCAAGGATGCTGATCTTGTTTTCATATTTTGGAGTGAGAGTGGTAATCAACTTGTCCATGATGTCTTCTTCTGAGATCTCTCCAACATTGTTCTTGATTCCAGCAACTGCTTCATTGATCCTTTGATTATAAGCTCTGATATTTTCTTTAGGCAGCATCTCTAATGCATTGTACCTTTTCTTCCATATTTTTATGTGTGCATCTTTTTCTTGTTTTTCACCTTCAAACATGTCTTCTAGGTGCTTCCAAATCTTGTGGGCAGTGTCTACTTTCTTTATCTCTAAAAATTCACTATCAGATAGGGCGTTGATAAGGGCTTCTTTAGCTATAGCATTTTGATGAAACAATTCCTTTTTCCTATCAGTAGCATCATCCTTTCCAAGATCCTCTAAGGTAGGAATCTTGGTTGCTTGGATAGTTACATCAAAAACTTCAAATCCAAGGCACTACAAATGAGTCACCATCTTGTTCTTCCAATCAAGATAATTCTCTCCATCAAACTTAGGACTTTCTTTCTTGAAGTATGCCATCTAATCAACCTCAAGATGTTAAGCTTTCTCTCTGAGGCACTTGGCTCAAATACCAATTGTTAGGAATAGTCCCAAGAGATAACTGAGAGGGGGGGGGGGGGTGTGAATCAGTTATCTACAAGATTCAATTCTTTATCCAATTAAGTATACTTAAACATAAAGCATAAACATAATGAGAGAACACATAAACACAACACCAATATTTTGGTTATGGGGAAACCAAAATAGGTAAAAACCCTAGTGGGGCTTGATACCCACTAATATTTTGTACTAGTGTATAATGATCCTTGTTAGAAGATCCTTAACCCTATTAGGAGTTTCTTTACAATATATTAAGTACAGTAGACCTAGTCAAGGGTTGGACTATTGGTAATTTGGTTGAGCTGAGTACATAGATGTTGTCATTATAGAAAAATATGATCCACATGAAGAGCACACAGGTTAGCGAGCAAGTATGGTAGAGCGCATTGCAAATTTTCTCTAAGTATGAGACAGTGTTTTCACCAGTGCACCCAGGCACAGTTTTTGTTTGTGATGTTGACTGGAGTAAGTTCAATGATTGTGCACTTGAACATAGACTCTATGATGTCTATTGGACACCCATCTTAGAGTGCAAGTCAGTATGACATGTACAGAATTAGTTATGATAGTTTTACCGAAGATAGTGTTAAGTCGACAAGACACTTTTGAAGATAGAATTGGTAAAAGAGTTAAGGGATTATTTTGTTTATCAAAATAATGACTTAACAATATAAAGGAATGAAATCTTAGATGTTAATCCTTAGATAAAGATATATGGAAGTTGACCATGTAAAGTTATTATCCTTAATAACTTGTATAAATGTAATTATGAAGAAGTAGAGTATTGTAACTGTGATTATAATGATAGCAGTGAAAATATATTGATGCAAGTAGCATAAGGTTATGTACCCTGACCCATTTTTGTAATCAGTACATACATTGTACATTACTTGTTTGGGCACTGGGCTCATCTAGTAATCAAATTTTGTTTTGACAACTCCTAACAGGGTTGAGGCTTCTAGCAAGGCCTATAGTCCTTTAATCAGGACTGATACACTATATGATTGTAATAGACTCCTAATAGTGTCAACATCCTTAATAGAATATTTTTGATTAGTGGATCTTTGTGGGTACCATCCCCACCATGGTTTTCCCTTGGCTAGGGTTTCCTCGAGAAAAAATAATGTGTTATGTGTTCTTTAGTTTTATGCATGTTATTTAGCTTCTTATGTTATGCATTTGTAAAAATAATCTGTTATATCCATAATTGGGCAAAAGTTAAAGTTTGTGGAATATTGATTCACCCCCCCCCCTCTGAGTATTCCCTATTTATAACAATTGGCAGATTCCATTAAGAAATCATGGGAGAAGGAGATAGAAGCTATGAAGATTTATTTTATAGATTGTGTTGCAAGCCTACCGGCTTTGCAATAAGAATCTAAGGTATAATATTTTGTGATACAATTTTGCAACCCTCCCTACTTTATTTTGTCATTGTTGTCAAAGGGGGAGAGATATAGAGTAGAAAATTGATATATATAATAAGGATTGATACTCTTAGGGGGAGTATTGTATTAAGAGATAATATTTTTGAGGAGATATAAGGATAGCATATCTATCTTATACTATGGCCACAATTTTGATACAATTTTGAGATATTGATGTTGTACACTTAGCCAATTTTCTCATATGTTGCCACCAATGACAAAGGGGGAGATTGTTGGCAATTTGGCTGAGCTGAGTACATAGACATTGTCATTATGGAAACATATGATCCACATGAAGAGTGCATAGATCAAAGAGCAAGTATGGCAGAGCGCATTGCAAATTTGCCTAAGTATGAGACAATGTTTTCACCAGTGCACCTGGACATAGTTTTTGTTTGTGATGTTGAATGGAGTAAGTTCAATGCTTGCACACTTGAAAATAGAATCTATGATGTCTGTTTGACACCCATCTCATAGTGAAAGTCAGTACAACATGTATGGAATTAGTTATGACAGTTTTACCAAAGACAGTGTTAAGCCAACAAGATAGTTTTGAAGATAGAATTGGTAAAAGAGTTAAGGGATTATTTTGTTTATCAAAATAATGAATTAACATTATAAAGGGATGACATCTTATATGTTAACCCTTAGATAAAGATATATGGAAGCTGAACATGTAAATTTATTAGCCTTAATAACTTGTATAAATGTAATTATGAAGAAGTAGATTATTGTAACTGTGATTATAATGATATGATGCGAAGTATGATAGCAACAAAAAGATATTGATTCAAGAAGCATAAGGTTATGTACCTTGACGCATTTTTGTAATCATTATATACATTTTAGATTACTTCTTTGGGTAGTGGGCTCATCTAGTAATCATATTTTGTATTGACAACTCCTAACAGGGTTGAGGCTTCTAACAAGGCCTATAGTCCTTTAATTAGGACTGATACACTATATGATTGTAATAGACTCCTAACAGGGTCAACATCCTTAACAGGATATTTTTTATTAGTGGCTCTTTGTGGGTACCATCCCCACCTGGGTTTTCCCTTGGCCAGGGTTTCCTTGAGAAAAAATAATGTGTTATGAGTTCTTTAGTTTTATGCATGTTATTTAGTTTCTTATGTTATGCATTTGTAAAGATAATCTATTATATCCATAATTGGGAAAAAGTTAAAGTTTTTGGAATACTGATTCACCCCCCCCCTCTTAGTATTCCCTATTTCTAACACGGACCCTGTTAGGAGTCTTTTATAATTGTCCCTATTAGGGGAGAGGATGCACTATCTGAGAGATCACTACTCAAATGAGCAAAGGCTACAACCTTTTGAATAATAGATATACACTATATCAAGACCTTGGTGAATTGTGCTTTGACCTGCTATCTAGATTAGTTCCAATGTATGGCACAAGTACTTTACTTGGTCACATAGACCTTCCTCTGATGGTTCTACACTTAACACACTTTTCTTTTCTCTTCTTAATCAACCATGAACCACTCTCAAGCAATCACAAATGACTACCTATAAATATCTTTCCTCTAAATGATATAATCAAGTTGTCCTATTAGAACCACCTTGAAATCATATTAGAGAAACCATAAAAAACTTATATAAACATTTTGTCAGCTCTACTATGCACGCAACACATTCTGGGACCTGTCCAAATAAGATAATTGTAGACACATGCTACACACTGTCAACTCTACCAAAAGAACTGTATCTTTCTCCTCAAGATAAATTACTTCATACACTCTTAACTAAACATCAATAACTCTTCTCTAAGCTTAACTCCAAGGGTGCATACCCAAAAGATAGGCACAAATCAAGAACCAATAAAATCTCTGTCGACTCTTTTGAATAAACATAGAAAACTGCTACTGGCGAATAGCGACTACATAACTTCACTTATACTAAATATCAAACTATGTGTCCATAAATGAAACATCACTAACATGTCTTCAACATATATCCAAGCACACAAGGCTCCATGATAACTATACAGACAACCATACACAAAACACTGCCTGTTACTCTATTAGGAACACTGCTGACACAAGCTGCTATATAACTATCTATACTAACAGTTAACCTTTGCACCCATGATGTGGTGCTGATATCATATCCATGCAACATATACTGAAAGCTTACTACATAAGACTTCCATGCATGTAACTTTCCATATGTTGTCATCAATGACAAACATACAGTCAGTACTGGCTTGCTGGCAAATCTCCAACATTAAATGCACCAATTCAGCCCAAAAAGTCACACAAAACTCTAGTCGATAAAGCCAATTACCAAGTGCCAAAGAAACAACCAAGAAATAGTGAAAAAAATTGATGAAGCCAAGAAGCACCAAGCAACATAGGCATTACCGAGCACCAAAAGTTCCACTGAGTTCCTTCAGTGACCGATCTTCCTTCAATAACTAAGACCATCAGTTAAGGCTACAACTAAGTAACACTGACCAAGTAATGCACCACCATGTATATTTATCAAGGACCCAAGAATTCCCATGCATTAGAAGCTCATTCAAAAAATTTTCTAATAGGTCATTTTTCAAGTTACCTAATCTTCGTCAAGCAAATATTCTATTTTCTTATAATTTCATTTCATTTTCATAGGCATCTATCTTAATAGGTATATGCATCTATTGCCATTAAGGAAAATATTGAGGGGATTATGCTCTTCTCCTTCTTAGGAGAATCAGAAATCTAGAAGGTATCTTCCTTAGTTCCATTTTGCATACTATCTCTAGATTTATCTGTTTGACATGTCTTGCATAGGGAAAAGGACAAGGTTAGGGGATTATGCTCTTTTCTTTCAGAGAATTAAAAATCCAGATCTTGTGGTCTCCAACCTCACATTTTCTTTAAACCTTTAGAGGGCCTACTGGAGAGGTAAAAAGCTCCCAGGAATGACCCAAGTGGGGACAAGTCTTATGCCGACTCTTCCACCCCACTATAAAATTTGATGCTTCCTTGAGGTTGAAGCCTTAGAAGACATAGATGTATTTTTTCCTTGGACTCATGCCATGAACACACTTTGATTTTGTGTAGAGCATATCTGCTTAAATCTTTCTTGCAAAACTACACTAGTTAGAGTGCTCATAGGGTTAACAACCTAAATCTTTCTTGTGGGACTATGTGGGACAGTTGTGACCAGATGCCTTGATTAAAAGCCTAAGCTAGTTTGCCACCAATTCACCCCCAAAGGATTTGTAGTGCTTGTGCAAGGTGAATAGTAATCACCCCAATAAACATGTCATATCAAACCCTCTTCAATGCCTGAACTCAGCTAATATGGGCTTCAACATCCATTACGTGTTGTTGGACCACAATATTCTAAGGATTCCATGATTGTGTTCCTAAGTCAACGAGAAAGTAATACATCTCTTCTCCTAGCTAGGGTAAGATAGGTGTGATTGATTCATTGAGCCAGTTCCATTTGTTTTCTATGATTGTGAGCCTATTGCTATGATAAACAACCTGAGACAATCTAGTACATAGATTTTCAAAACCAAGAAGAGAGAAATTTGCAAACAATCTAATACAAAAAACACCAAACAACTAAAAACTTGCAAATTCTGAAAGAAAATCCTTTTCTAGTGTAAATTGTCTTCCTTGAATTTCAATTGTCATGCGAGTTTTTTTGAGAATTTCAATTGTCATATAAGAACCCCCAAAAAATCATATGGAAACCAATACTATGTTATATGAGTCTTGTCAGCAAACCAAAGAAAAAATATAACTTGGAGTCATTTGTCATATGAGTCTTTGTAATTATCATGCAAGCCTTGATTTTGTGTCGTATGAGCCTAGATAAAGTCATACAAGAGTTGACCCAAAATTGTCAAAAAATCCCTATTTTTGTCATAATTTCTACCATTTGTAGTCATCATTTAGATTCTATCATAAATCCCCTATGTCAGGAATAGAGCAGAAAAATAGAGCATTCAACTCATTTTCCAAAACTAATTCTTTTAGCTTGATTTTTTCTTCTAATTCTTGATCTAAATCCCATCTCATCTTGTGTCAAAACCTTGTCAAAATAATTTTGAAATTTATCCTCAAAATGGCTAAGTGTTGTGAACTCCTATTCATCATCTCTTGGGCATCTACCCATACACCTAGGGCACAGTATTTAACACTTACATCCAATCAGCCTTTTCACCAAATCTTGACAAGGTTGCGTCATTCAATTTTTCCTAAATCAGATCATCTATTAGTTGTCTTATCTTGCTCTTCCAATTCACCCAAAGTTAATGGTGGAAACTAGATTTGATGATTGTTCAAACCATTCATCAACCTTACAATACCACTCATTACGAAGAAGACATCTTGGGAAATCTACATCTAAGACAAGGTTTATCTAATCCTCCTCATTCAATCCCAAAGGAAAATCAAAATGCCAATATTTCTCAAAGAGGAGAAAACCAAGGCTCCCAAGGTCACTAATCCAATCATGGTGGAGATCCAGAACCCACACCAATTGAAATCAAATGGTTTCATGAGGATGATCTCTTTAGAAGACTAATGAGACACTTCTTACAAGAAGACAAATAGACATACTTCCTCGAATTGGCAAGACAAGGGGACAAGCTTCCTCCCAACTTCAATGTTGAAGACATCATCATGCAAGAGGAAGAAACTCCCATAACATCTATGATGAAATAGATGCATGCCATGCAAATCGAAGCTGGAAAAGGAGAAATAACCTAAATAATTCTCTATGGAAGCCTTATGTCCATTTCCCTTCGATCGTAATTTGTACATGCCACCCTTCCCAAAAAGAGTGGAGCTCCCTAAATATGAAAAATATGATGGAAATTTTGATCATCAAGACCATGTCAGAGAATTATGCACTCTATCCATGACATTTATGCATGAACCTACATACTTAATATGTCTCTTTCCTCGATCTTTGGGAGGGGCAGCCATTAACTAGTTCTCTAAGATGCCTCCAACTATCAAAACCATTGAGGAACTAATCCAAAAAAATTATCAGCAATACTCCTATTGTGTGTGTGAATTTTGTACCTAGCTGTGGACACAACACTTTAGTAAAACATTAGAGGTTAGTAAATCAAGAAATTTGCAAATAAGAATAATATAGCTAACCAGGTGATTTACTACCTTCTAGTAGGTACAAGTATGGTATTCTTAGATTCAGACCGAGATAAATGACAATGCAACACCTAAACGAAGGATTTAAAATGATGAAAGTAATGAGATATGAATGCAAATTAATCTTTTTTTTTGGATTTTGTATGCAATTATGATGAAAAACTGATATGAAACTAGCCTAGAATGGATTGAAATGATATGCTAATTTGATCTAAAAATGCTATAAAAATGAATTAATGCTATGATCAAAACAATAAAAATCTCACAATCACCTGTTCGAAATAGCTTGATTCTCTAGATGCAAATTTGCTAGAGCTCAAGCATGAAAATTTATGGGGGGTTTGATGAAGGACTGAGCCTCAATTATATAGAAATCCATTACTTGAGGATGTATAGAAAAAGCCATAAATCACTCTTGATAAACTCAATTCAATTTTTTAATTATCAATAAATCAAGAATAGATCAACTCATAAAATCATGCAAAAGCAGTTTTTTACTCAAAATAGAGTTTTAGTTCACTTTAAATTTAATAGTTGATTTAGAGTTCAACAGTTTTTTTGATTGTGCATGATTTAATATGAATTAATTTAATAAATAAAGTGATTTATTTTCCACTTAACTAATTTTTTTTTAATTAAAATAATTGATTTATGGGTTAATCAATTATTAAATCAAACTTTATTCCAAAACCTATATTATTAAATATTGACAATTGGATTTAATGAATGAAATAACAATTTAATCAATTGTAGTAGGATTTTGATTTATTGTCAAAATTAAATAATATTAATTAGGAATAAATATAATTAATTTTAATTAAATAATTAAGTGGCAGAATCAAACTTAATTAATTAAATATTCAAAATATTCAATTAATCAAATTTTAGGATAAATGTGATTTATCAGCAATTAATACTTAATCAAGATAATTATGATAAATTAGGAATATTTAGGAAACATTCCCATATGCAGAATTAGGATAAAATCAATTAGGGTTTTGATAATTTGATGCGCAAATGTGCCTTAGGTTAGGACTTCAATGTAGGAGGTCAACGAACCTATAGCCCATGTTTGGGGTATTACATTTTGCCCCTCTTTGAATTACTGTGAAAAGCGCAGTGGTTCAAAGATTAATCTATTTTTGATGATGATGTAAACTTAGTTATGTGGTGGAAAAATTGATGCTAAAAGATTAACCAATTCTGAGACAGGAATCGATTGAAATATTTGAAGATGTTGGTGATTCAGGTCTTCATTGACCAAAGAATCAAGATGATGCTAGCTATATCAACAATGAACCAGTGATTATGAATAAGTGTCAAAACGCCTGATTCTGAACCTATGATTATGAAGAAGTGACTATCCTAACTCCAAACTTGATTGTCCAAAGGAATTGAAAGGATGCCGAATATGAACCCTTCAGTTATGAAGATCTAAGGAAATAACACAATTGAACCGATGGTTATGAAGAGGTGATAAAGTTCACAAGTTTAAAAAGAGAGAATACCATATTGATATGGCTCTCGATGAAACTGATATTCCACAAGCAATGTGCCCCAAGCGATGAGGACTTTTGATGAATGAACAACTAGACGTGGTTGTTGTCTTTATTACTGAAAGAAAGATTTGATTTGACAGATTTGATTGATGTGCAATACCATGCCCCCTTCGGGATTAAAATCAAAATTTAGCAAGAAAAGCCATCGTTGTATTTTAAAAGCATGTTAATTGATTTAAGAATTGGTTATACACATCTAGAGACACGTTTTGCATTGTTTGAAGGTCTTGAAGACCAAGTTTGACTAGGTTTGACCATGAGTTGACCATGGTTGACCAAGTTTAAATTGTGATAGTTTGATGTAAGATAATTAGTTAAGTTGAAAAATGGTTTTCTTTGATGTTTAGAAGGTTGATTATGCAAGTAGTCAGTTGTCGTGTGTTCAAAAATTTTAAATCACGATTTTGACTAAGTAAATGATCTCAGATTTTGATTTTGATCTCGAAAATAGATTCTACTTCCTGTTTCATTGGAGGGACCTTCATACAATGCTCAATCCTTGTGTCATGTTGAGCATAGTTTTGGAGAATCAGTAAGCATCAAGCTGATTCAGAAATCATGAGATAAATGCAATCATGCAATCATGTGTCAGTCATTTTCATCACTAAATATTTTTATTAGGTAACTAGATAAATCAATACAATGTTCACTACTGAGGAAACTATGAACATATGAACATTTATTTTGCATCAAAGTCAATAGAAGACCCACTGGCTAGACAACCATGGACATATGAATATTGATTTTGTTTTTGGAATGTTGGATTAGATATAAGCACCAAGGCATAAATGCCAGGATGACCTGAATATCATGTCCATTTTGATATTGCAATTTGTATAAGCATCAGAACATAAATGTTGTGATGACCTAAATACACGTTGCGTACAAACACACCAAGCAATTAGGAGATCATTCTGAATCCCATGTGAATTACCTGTAGTGACCCTTTATCATTCACATCCTTAGGTAAGATCACATTTTATAATAGGAGTAAGAAATCACTCAAAAGAAAATAGTTAGATCAGACTTCCTTGAAGCATCTAGGTATCAATGATCGAGATACACATGGCCATTCAATACGTGATGGAGGCACTTATAGTGGACACCATTTCAATCCATATTTTTCAAAGTTGTTATATATTCACATACAAGCAAAAGACAAAGAAAAGATTTTGCCCCTAGTCATCACTCTCTAAATCTAATAAAGGACATCATCGAAGAGCTCGAAGGGACAAAATATGAAGAAATCTCAATGTGAATCAGTAAGCATACAAGGAGATAAAAGAAAGTGAAGCATAGATTGTTTTCATTTTTTTTGTTGTTGTTGTTCATTTGGTGTACAAAATCCTTTCCTGGTAAGGAGACATGTTGACTGACTCAGATGTAGCTTCAAAGGATCTTGACTAGATATGACTTGTCTGAGGTATACAAGAGACCATAGGATATGACATTGATTTCCCCCAAGTTTGAAACATTGATAGGATACAGACATTTGAGCTGATTGGTGCACTGACCAACTTATTGAAAATAGGAATGCAAAAACAAACTGGGAGATATGTACAAACTAAAGTAGGACTGAAAGCTGGGAAAGACCAAGATTGCGCTTATAGATGGAGCATTTTGAACAAGTGGCACCCATTTGTTTGGTTTTCACCGTCTTGGTAGAGATTCTATTTTTTCTACCAAGGTGCTTGTTTCCAGGTTTTCACCAAGGCACTTTTTTTTCTTTTTCTTCTTTTTTTGTATTTTTATCTTTTCAATTTCTTTTGTATTTTTCCATTTTTCAATTTTTTTTTTGTGAATCATCAAAGCACCTATTGCTAGGTTTTCACTAAGATGTTCATTTTTTTCAAGAATGTTTTCTGATTTTTATAATTTTTTCAGGACATTTTACCATAGATTGAATGACTTAGGTGTAAAATTTCTTTAGATGGAGAATGTTGATTAGTTCTTAGAGCTATTCTCCTTCAATTGTTGAGATTTTATAGGCTCTAGAGCCAAAAGTAGCAGTGATAACAAAGGGACCCAGCCAGTTGGGTTCAAACCTCCCCTTGCACTCTCTATGTGATTGATTTTTAGGATTCTCTCTCAAGACTAGATCACCAATCTAAAATTCTTTGTGTCTAAATTTCTTGTTGTAGCCTCTAGACATTCTTTTCTAATATACTTTGAGATTATCACATGCTACTTGTATGCACTCATATAGTAGTTCAATTTCTTGCAACCTAGACACTCTGTAGTCATCATCAGTCAGTAAACCATGCATTCTGATTCTTAGTGATGGGATTTCAACCTCAATAGGTAGTACCGCTTCAGACCCATAAACTAAAGTGAAAGGTGTAGCCCCAATGGGTGTTCTAATACTTGTTCTGTAGGCCCAGAGAGATGGATTGATCATGAGGTGCTAGTCTCTTCCTATTTTATTAACTGTGCGATGCAAGTTTTTCAATAGATTCTTATTGGATACCTCTGCTTGTCCATTCCCTAGGGGATAGTGTATGGATGACCAATGTTGTGTAATTTTGAATTTTGAGCATAAGGAATCTAGGTCCTTGTTCTTGAATTGGCCTCCATTGTCTATGACTATTGAATGTGTAATTCCATACTGACATATAATGTAGTTCAAGATGAACATATTGATTTGTTTGTCAATTTCTTGAGTCAAAGGGACTTCATCTACCCATTTCATGAAATAATTTGTAGTTGTGATGATATGGGTATGCCCATTAGAAGAATGAGGATAAATGGCTCCTATCAAATCAAATACCCATTGTTGAAAAGGCCATTGTGTAGTAAAGTTAATCAAATCTCTCCCTGGAGCATGAATTAAGTTACCATGGACTTGGCACTTTTGATAGTTCTTTGAAAATTTGATAGCCTCTTTTTCCATATCAGGCCAATATTACCCAACCCTAATAAGTTTTTGGGCTAGTGTTAAACTATTGGAATATGATCCACATATACCATCATGGACTTCTTCTAATACACATTGAGACTCTTCATGTTCTAAACACCTAAGAAGTGTACCATCTATACCTCTTTTGTATAGATCATTACCAATGATGACATACCATGATGCATTTCGGATAAGGTATCATTTCTCATGGAAATTGAAGGTATCTAGGATGATTTGGTCTTTAAGGTAGGAGTACAAGTTTTTGTATCTAGAAGAATCATGACCAACAACAGTGCAAATCATGCAGGTTTCAGGGGAATTATATGCAGGGAATGACAATTCTTCTACCTGGAACTCATAGTGTAGCTCATGCTTGGGTTGTTGTAGTAAAGATGATAGTGTTGCCATAGCATCAGTAGCCTTGTTCTCCATTCTAGGAATCTATTCAAAACTGACTAAGATGAAATACTTCTTAAGGTCATTGACCATGCACTTGTATAGAACTAGTTTATTATCTTTTGTTTGGTACATATCATTGACTTGGTGTATTACAAGCTATGAATCTCCATTAATGTGTAATTATGTCACTCGCCACTCAATTACTATCTTTATACCATTAAGTAGAGCTTCATATTCAACTATGTTGTTTGTGCAAGGAAATTTGATTATGAATGCTATAGGTATTGAGTAACCTTGAGGTGATATGAATAATATGCCTACTCCAGATCCATTCTATGTGTAAGATCCATCAAAGAAAAGATGCCAAGTCCTAGAAGATATGTGCATGATAGATGAATCAGGAAATTCCATTTGTAATGGTGTATCATCAAACAATGGTGCTTCAGCTAGGTGATCTGCAATTACTTGGCCTTTGATAGCTTTCCTCTCAACATATTCTATATAAAATTTTCTCAATAGCATCACCCATTTAGCTAGTCTACCTGTGAGGGCAGCTTTTCTTCATAGGTATTTTAGTGGATCAATCTTGGCTATTAATTATGTTGTATGAGCTAACATGTAATGTTTCAGTTTTTGTGATTCAAAGATCACAACTAGACAAGCTTTCTCTTTCATTGAATAGTTCTTCTCATATGCTACCAATGTTCTGTTGATATAGTAAATAACTCTTTCCTTTTTGTGTTCATCATGTTGTGCTAGTAATGCCCCTAGTGATGAATCTATGGTAGAGACATATAGGATCAATGGCTTCCCTAGAATAGGAGGCATCGAAATAGGAGGATTTGATAGATATTTCTTGATGTGGTTGAAATTATTTTCACACTCCTCATTCCATGAAAAAGTCACACCTTTATGTAATGTCTTTGTGAAAGGTTGTGATATGTCTACTAATTGATATATGAAACATCTGATTGATTGCACCCTTCCTTATAAAGTTCTCATTCGACTGATATTCTTGGGAGGTTGCATCTCCATGATAGCTTTGACTTAAGTAAGATCAACTTTAATGCCCTTCTTTGAAACAATGTAGCCTAAGAGCTTTCCAGAAGTAATACCAAAAGAACACTTTTTAGGATTCAAGCTGAGACTAAACTTCTCCATTCTATCCATAATTTTGCTTAAGTCATTCAAATGTTCTAATCTTATCATAGACTTAGCTAAGGTGTCATCAACATAATCTTCCATAGTTTGATGCATCATATCATGAAAGATAGATGTCATAGCTCATTGACATGTAGCCCATCATTTTTAAGGCCAAATGGCATGACATTCCAACAAAAGGTACCCCATGCACATGTGAAAGATAATTTCTCTTGATCTTCTAGAGCAATTTTTATTTGATTGTACCCAGAGAAACCATCCATTAAAGAATACATCTCAAAGCCTACAGTCATGTCCACTATCATATTGATATTTGGTAATGGAAAATCATCCTTACGACATGCTTTATTAACATCTCTAAAATATGTGCATACATTGATTGATTTGTCTAGTTTTGATACTGGAACAATGTTGGAGATCCATTCAGCATAATCAATAACTCAGATAAATCCATCTTTAGTATCTTCTTTAATTCATCTTTGACTAAGAGTGCAACATGAGGATGCATCTTTCTCAACTTTTGTTTAACAGGTTTGACTCCTAGAGCAATAGATAAATGGTGCATTATAAGATTAGGATCGAGTCCATGCATATCTGAATACTTCCAAGAAAATTTAATCTTCTTCTATATCAATAATTTGGTGAATGCTTGTTTCTCTTCCCCTGATAAGGATTGTGCTACATGAATCATCTGTGGTTCTTCTACTATACCCAAGTTGATAGATTGAGTGGGATTGATTAGAAATGGAGATATTTCCTATAAATGACTCAGAAGGATATCAAATATCTCATCCTTAGGTGCCTTAGAGAGGTTTTCACCTTCAAATACATCTTTTTTCTTAACTATTCTAGGTTCTGAGACTCCCACAAAGTGGTTTTCACCCTCAGAACTCTTTTTAATTTTATTCTTGTTATTTTGACTAAGATACTTGATATTTGACTCTATCATGCTAAAACTAGGTTCACCGATGGAAGTTGTCATAGGTTCCACTGCATTGAGGTAGCAAGCAACGGCATAGTCATCTCAAGAGGTGTGGATATCTTGGCTTAGATTGGTAGATGTTTGGTCAATCAATTCTAGATGTTGGATAGTCAAGGCAAGGGAAGATTGGGAAATGGTGTTCACACATATTGTGTTATCATCATTGGTCCTAACCCGACTCTCAATTTCAAAGGTGATATTACTACTCAGAATGTTCAATTCATGAATAGGCTCAATTTAATTATGGGATTCCATTTCAGCCATAGGTGGATCAGACTCGTTAAATTCATCATTTCACTCTAGACTTACATCTGATTTGGGTGAATATTGGTGAATGACATCAATTTGTTTTTTAGTAATAAGCTCATCTTCTTCTGAAATAACTCCACATTCATAGTCATTGGATTCATCTTCTGATTCTTCATCTAGACCCTTGGGAAATCTGAGAACATGTATAAAGTCAGGGTGAAAGCTCCAAGTAGGATTACCTTTAGATTCCAAACAAAACACATATTCATGGGAGTCTATCTCAAAATCACTCTCATGTCCCAAATGTTTAGCTATTGTGATAGGCTTACCTTTTTCTTGTTTAGTAGTAGGTTCTTGTGTGTCTACTACATTGATATGATCTTTAGGTTTTTCATCATCTTTAAGAAGATCTAGTATTTCTTTATGTAAATTCTCATAAGGAATAAGATCAGTGGTGTCTGAATCATCACTGTCTATCTGTTATGTTTCTTCCTTTAGCTAAATTTATGTTGATGGTTCAATCTGTTCTAAGACATGTGGAGAGTTCTTTCTTAGATGAAAAGGCTTCTTCTGATATCCTAGACCCGTAGTATCTTTGGTCATTCTTCCATAGTGTTCAACCGATTTTATAATGCCTTTTCCTCTTGTTCCTAGAGGTCCTTTTCCAGTGTATCCCATTTTAGACATGAGTTTGTGACCTGGTCCATAAGATTTGACAAGGACTTTAGGTGTTTTAGAGTCACATTTCTGAATTATCTGAGATTGAGACTCATCTTTGTATAACCATGCCAATACAGCTTCATCTTCTTAAAACTCTTGTTTGGATACTTCTCTGTGACAAAACTTCCATTGTAGATTGCTTGAGGTTCTGTAGATATGTGTTTTGTTTGTTTCAAAGATTTCCCATAAGATTTAGGCAAGATTAGGAGGGATGTTAGAGATCAGACTAGTTCCATAGTATATTCTCTGATACCCATGTCTTTGATTTTGATTTCTTTATCAATGTCCTCCATCTTGGATGTAGATGCAATGTTTGTTTTCTTAGTAGAAGATTCTCTATTATGTGGCACAAGTTTTTCAGCACTTTCCTTCAATGCATTGCAAAATGTAGATATATCAGTTGGGATTGTTACTTCTACTTCATCATAAGGAAACTTCACACATTAATGGTATGTTAATGGAATAGCTTGCATTTCATGTATCCAAGGTTTCCCTAGAAGAACATTGTAAGCCAATGGAAGATCCAGAACCTGACAGGTGATGTCTTTGATAAATGGTCTTATTCTGATAGGTAGCACAATTGTTCCTTTAGAGGATCTTTCTTGATCATCATATGCTTTTATGGTTATCTTCTTTTTAGGTTCAATAATATCTTCTAGAAATCCCAGTTGTGTGATCAATTTATAAGAACAGATGTTTTGACCAGCGCCTCAATCTATCAATACACATTTGACACAATGGTTTTGGATTAAGACTTCAATGTGCAAGGGCTGGTTATGCGGATGACTCAATGAATTGTCATCTTCCTCTGAAAAGGAGATATACTGGGGTGACATCAAATGACCAACCATAGTATAGAATCTATCTAGATCAAGATTTTTAGGAACATTGGAACCGAGCAGAGCTTTATCCAGAATAGCCCTAGGAGCAGGAGATATCTGTAGCAACTCAAACATGCATTTCTTAGCATTGGTATGTTGGAGTTGTTGAACAATATTTTATGATGTTGCTCGAGTCTCTTTAGGAGTTGATGATTTTGAGGCAGCCCTTTAATTAGAAGCAGATGAAAGATTAAAAGGCACCTTAGGGGAATTTGATGAACCTGAGTTTCATCCTTGTAATTGGGCTTGAGCTTGTGATCGAGTTACTGCATTTGCTGATTGATTATCTCTATCTTTTTTCACAATAGTGATGACATTGCAATGTTCAGATAGGTATGGTAAAACCATGTTTATGACATCATTGTTTCTAGAGTATGCGTAATTGAAATTAGCACCCATGTTAGGTTGAGAAGTTGAAACTCCTTGATTGTGCTTCAGAAATGGTTTCGTGAATGTCGTATGGTCATTGTTGGTCTTGTGATTGTCAATTACAATTTCTCCATCATTAATTTTGTCTTGAATGAGATGCTTCGAGTGCATGTAGTTATTAGTTTTATGACCTTTGTTACGATGGAAGTCACAGAAATAGGTCTCTTTCCACCACCTTGGTTTAACTTCTGGATCGTATGGTTTTATCTCAAGTAGCTCAATAATTTTGTTTTCCAAGAGATTTTTCATGGCTGATTCTAAGGACTCACCCAAAGGAGTGAACTTGCGCTTTGGTCTTGAAACCCATGGTTTATAATCATTAGACTTTTTAGAAGATTCAGATGCCTTTTGTTCAGAAGCTTTAATGGCTTGGGTGACAATGGTGAGATTGAAAGTGGGTGCCTTTGATGGAGCACTGATGTGATCCACAACACCATCTATTACAACATTCTTATTCTTGTTCCATAATTTGACTTTGTCTTTGTTGTTGTTGGAACTAGAACCAGATTCATACTTGCTATCTTTGTTAATTAATATGTCTCCCTTGTGAGAAAGTACATTTTCAATCTTTATGGCATTTTCCACCATTTTCTCAAAAGAAGTATGATTTTTCATTTGAAGATGATGGTTGAGTTCTAGAATCAGATTTTTTATGAAGATTTCAATTTTTTGAGTTTCCAGAATGGATCTAGCATAGAGAGAAAACTTTTTTCTCCATTTCTTGAAGAAAGTCAGAAATGGTTCTCTTGTCTTTTGTTTTAGATTGCAGATATTGATCATGGTAACTAGATGTTGAATGTTGTAGGAGTATTGTTGATAGAATAGTTTGATCAACTCCTTAAAAATTTTTATTGTGGGAGGAAGTTTAGAGAACCAATGAATGGTTGATCCTCCCAGAGATCATCGAAACAGACGCATTAAGTAAGTTGGCTCATGCATGAACTCCATAGATTGAGTGCAAAATTCTCCGACATGATCTTGGGGGTCAGAATTACCATCTTATTTGTCATATTTGGGTATCTCCAACCATTTTGGAAATGGTGGCATGAACAAGTTTTTATCAAATGGAAAAGGACATAGAGCCTCCATGGAGAACTCCTTAGGTTCCTTCTCTTTTTCAAATTGGTTGAGCTTAACTTGCATGCAATGCATCTATTTCATCATGGCAGTAAGAGGAGTTTCTTCCTCCTGAGTGACAATATTTTCAACAATGAAATTAGGAGGAAGTTTGGCTCCTTGTCTTGCTAGCTCAAGGAAATATCTCTCTATATCCTCTTGCATGAAATGTTGCATCAACTTCTAAAAGTGTTCATCAGTTCTGTATTAGTTAATCTCAGATGCAATAGGTTCAAGATCCTTGTGTTGAGATTGATGGCCTTGGGATCCTTGGTTTCCTCCTCCTTGAGACATTATGTTGTTCTAAGAACTTCTATGAATTGATTGATACGGAGTTGATTGGTTGCCTTCTTGGATTGTTGTAGGAGGAGTTTTGTAACCACCTTTCAAGTAAAGATTGCAAAGAGAATCTTTTGCAAATTTAGTTGTGTCGTAAGACTGATGAAAGGTCTAAAAAATCACAGAAGATGTTGCTAAAGAGATTTTGGGTTATTCTCTTTGTTTTTGGTGTGAGGAAGCTCTAGTTTCCACCATTAACCTTGGGTGAAGCAAAAGAGAAAGATGAAGATAGCTATAGAATGACTTGATTCAAGATGACCAAATGAGGCAACCTTTTCAAGATTGGATTGATTGAAGATACATTTGGATGTAAATGAAGGATATTATGCCTTAGTGGTATGGGTAGATTCCCAAAAGATAGCGGACACGAGCTCACAACACTTAGCCATTTTTGAAGATTGAATTTGAAGATAGCTTTGACAAGGTATTGACACAAGATTAGACAAGATTCAAATTGATAGATCAGAAGGCTAGATCAAACTCAAGAGATCACTCTGGGCAAATAGATTGGATTCTTTTGGTTTCTACTTTGTTCCTGACACAGTGAATTTTTTGATAGAATCTGGAAGCAGGTTGTAAAATCTAGATTTCTGATAAATTCTAGGGTTTTCTGACAACTTGGAAAAACTTTGATATGAGTTTATGCAGGTTGGTACAATAGTGGGTTAGGTTTGGCATGACAATTGACAAAACTCGTATGATAGTTGAAACCATAATTAAGTTTTTGCTTGATTTTTTTGACAACGCTCGTACGACAGTATATAGTCTACCATGACAATCTGGGGGTTCTGGCATGACAGCTGGGAAAATTCATATGAGTTTTGTAGGTTCAATACGACTTTTGACACCAAAAAGGATTTTTGGCTTCAGATTTTGCAATTTTTTAGTTTTCAGTATCAGTTTGTTCACAAATTTCTCTATCCAGTTTTGAAAATCTATGTAATAGTTTGTCTTGGGTTCATTCATTTCCAATAACCAAGTAGATAACAATCACATAAAAAAATAAGGGAATTCAAGCACATCTAAAAAAAATGAGCAAGGGACAAAGAAACCTTGCACATGAACAATCAAGTGACTTTATTGTTCTAACCCTAGAAATGCTACTTGTGTATGTTCTCAAAAGTTTTTCCAATCACACATAGAGACCTAGAAAATAAAAATTTGGTAGCACTAGGGTTTTTAGTAATGGTTTTACTCTGCAACTTTTGTAATCTCAAGAGGGAAAAATCCAATCCAGGCACACCGAGGTTTTGACATAGTCCAAGAATTTAATCAATCAGGAGCTGCTAAGGAGATCTGATAACCCAATAAGAGACTACACCTATGGAGATTTCTTCCACAAAGACATTTATATAGCGGCTATTGCTACCATGGTGAAAATAGCTATTACCACTTGAGGTTCCATCCATGTGGTTGACCCAATAAAGGGAATTTCCACTACGGTTAACCCTCTCTAAAGGTGACTCACAAAAAGGACCACATGGGGACTAGTTCAAATTCATGGATCTAATTTTCTAATACTACCCAAAGAGGGAGTAGAGCATAATCCTCTAGCCTCTATTGGATACAAGTGTCTGAAGGACATTGTTGGATTAGCTATGTGTTGTCTTTGATGTCACACAAATGTTATATCAATTATCTTTCTCAGTGGTTACCAAGCTCAATCGGTAAGCTAGGTGAATCTTAGTGGTTACCGAGCTCAGTCAGTAAGCTAGGTGATTCTCAATGGTTACCGAGCTCAGTCGGTAAGCTAGGTGATTCTCAGTGGTTACCGGGCTCAGTTGGTAAGCTAGGCGATTCTCAGTGGTTATCGAGCTCAGTCGGTAACCTAGGCAATCCTCAGTGGTTACTGAGCTCAGTCAATAAGCTAGGTGATTTTTCAATGTCTACCGAGACCTCTCAGGTGTCGAAAGAAAACATGATACAAAACAGTGTTAACCGAGCCTCCTCGGTTATCGAAGGAAAGTTAGTGGTTACCGAGTTCACTTGGTCTCCAAAGGAAGTTGTAGAATTCGCTATGGTTACCGAGTTCACTCGATCACCAAAGGAAATCTTTTCAGGATTAATGTTTACCGAGCAAGGTCAGCTCTTCAAAGGATTTTGTTATTAAAGTTTTTTTATCCCAGCCGACTGTTGTAATGATTATTAGTGCTGACTTGATGATCTGAATGATTGATCTGAATGATTAATTTGAATGGTATATATATATAGAAGGTCAAGTGGTAAATGAGGATATATAGCATGCAGAAATCATTTTGAAGAAAGGTGTATGTGAATTTGGAAGGATGGTTAGATATCCTTGAGGAGCAGCAAAGATTTATTTAATTAGGAAGGATCTAGTGAAGCAGAACAAAGATCTGGAATCAGCAATTTAGTTGCAGGTCTTTTCATTGTTACTCTCTTACAATTGTAGCAGTGATATCAAAATCTCTTAACTGAGTTGGTTTAACAACCATTTTGTAAATCCTCTAACAAGGTGACAGTTCCATTGAATTGTTTCAAAAGACCTCTTACAAGGCCACTCCTAATAGGGTGATTAAATCCTCTAAAAAGGTCGTACTTAACAGTGTGTTTTGTAACCTTTTACCGGGTTGGCTTCTAACCAGGCATCACTTCAGAAGAGTGAAAAATAGTAACTAGTTACATTGGTGGTTTTTCCCATATTGGGTTTCCATGGTAAATCTGGTGTCTCTTGTGTTCATGTTATTTTCTTTACACATGCATGTTAATCAGTGATGAATGCTTTAGAACAGTTATAATTAATATACACTGCAAAGACTGAGTTTCAGCATTTCTCTGTATGTTTACCGAGTGACAACAGTAAATTATTTAATAAGATATCTAAGGGATCTACGGTAATATTTTTGTGGTTAACTAATTCACCCCCCCTCTCAGTTACTGCATCTATATTTCCAACAATTGGTATCAGAGCTTTTGGTGCTTGCAGGAAGGGTTTCAAGAACATAAGCTATAGATCAAAATGTCTTACAAGAAAGAAATTCCAAGGCTTAACAGAAATAACTTTTCAGCATGGCAAGGTCTCATGAGACTTCATCTGGCTTCCATTGGTGATTCAGGATGCAAATACATTTATCAAGAATATACAGTTCCTATTGGCACATTAACTGTTGAAGACATTGTAGAGAAGAAGAACCATAACACTATGATGATAGACATTGCATTATCTCTTAGCTATGAAGAATTTGATGAAATCAAAGACTACACAACTGCTCATGAAATGTGGAACAAGCTGAAGAAAATCTATGGCGGTGATGATGTAAAGAGAGCCAAAGTAGAAAGCCTAAGAGGATAGTTTGATAAGATGACAATGAAAGAAGATGAAAACATTGCAAGATATGTTGAAAGGATCAAGGCAAGTGTTAGTGCAATCAAAGCTTCTAGAGGAACAATTGATGATGAAACCATTGTAAGTAAGGTTCTTAGAACATTACTTCCTATCTATGCAATAATAGTATCTGCTATTCAAGAAAGAAGATGTGAAGAAAATCACAATATAACTTTAGATGCCTTAGTTGGGAGATTGATAGCATTTGAACTGGATAACTATGACAACTATGTTCCAACTTCTAAAAATATTGAATTAGCTTTTGAGGCCAAACTTTCACTTAAGAAGGGAAAGAAAATTCAATCAGAAAGTGAAGAAGAATTAGAGGAAAGTTCTGATAGTGATCTTGAAGTTATTAAAGCATTACTTGCAAAGAAATATTCAAGAGGAAGAAGAAAATACAGAGGTAAAACTCCCTTAATTTATTTTTCATGTGAAGAAATTGGTCATATTGTAGCTAGGTGCCCTAACAAGCAAAACAAAGATGAGAAGAAAGGTTTCAAGTTTAATGGCAAGAACAATTTCAAATCATTCAAGGATAAAGGTAAGAAAACATGTTTCTTGGCTAAAGATTCTGATGATAGTGAAGAAGAAATTGTTTTCATTGTTGTAAAAGATGAATCTGATGATGTTGAAGATGAGATGGCACTTATTTCTCATATAAGAAATAATGATACATGGATCATAGA
Organism: Chamaecyparis obtusa; assembly: GCA_027943335.1. NCBI lineage: Eukaryota > Viridiplantae > Streptophyta > Pinopsida > Cupressales > Cupressaceae > Chamaecyparis > Chamaecyparis obtusa. The sequence goes on from BSBK01006170.1 coordinate 200,291, forward strand.
TAGTGGATGTTCACATCATATGACTGGTGACCGGACTAAGTTTGAACACTTTGAAAGCTATGATGGTGGTAATGTAAGGTTTGGAAACAATGAACCTTGTTGTATAAAAGGAAAGGGATGAATTTCATTAACCAAAGAACTTATATGTGATAATGCATATTGGGTTGAAGGACTAAAGCATAATCTTCCGAGTGTAGCACAGCTAATTAACATTGGATGCAAAGTTGAATTCATGAATGGCAAAGCAAGACTGCTGGATGACAAAGGAAAACTGATAGGATCAGGCAAACAAACCAAAGGTAACCTGTTTTATCTTGATCTTGGTGAATACTCATGTTTTATAGCTCAAATTGAAGAAAGTTGGTTATGGCACAAAAGGTTATGTCATGTAAATTTTGATAACATGATGAAAATAAGAAAATTCAAGAAAGTAAGAGGTATTCCTACTTTGAAGAAACCTAATGTTGGTCTATGCAAGAACTGTCAGATTGGTAAAATGGGAAAGTCTAGTTTTAAAAGTAAAAACTATCAGTCTGAAGATATTTTGGAAATTGTGCATACTGATTTATGTGGACCTATTGGAATTCAGAGCTATATTGGAGAAAAATTCTTTATTCTCTTTATTGATGATTACTCTAGAATGATGACTGTTATGTATTTAAGAGAAAAGTCAGAAGCATTTGAGAAATTCAAATAGTATTTGGAAAGAGTAGAAAAGGAAATAGGAAAAATAATAAAATGCTTAAGATCAGACATAGGTGGTGAATTCATCTCCCATGAATTCAATAATTTATACATTGAAAGAGGAATCAAAAGATAGGTATCAGCTCTGAGAACTCCTGAGCAGAATGGAATAGCTGAAAGAAGGAACAGATCTATCATGGATTGTGCAAGGACTCTAATGATTGAAAAGAACATTGCTATAAATACTGGAAGGAAGCTATCAGCACTGCAATTCATACCTTGAACCAAGTACAGTTGAGGAAAGACACATTCAAGACTCCCTATGAGCTATGGTATGGCTATAAACCCAATGTAAGTTACCTAAAAATATTTGGTAGTAAATGTTATATCTTGAAAGAATCTAGAAAAGGAAAATTTGATGTAAAAGGTGATGAAGGAATATTTTTGGGATATTCTTGCAAAAGTAAGGCATATAGATGTCTAAATTTGTCTACTCACAAAATCATAGAAAGTGCACATGTGAGAATTGATGAGTTTGCAGAAAAGACTGAAGAAGAAAGCAAAAGGAAACCAGAGGATTATAGAAGATTTGTTTACATTGAACCTGATACATTTCTAGATGCATCTATCAATAAGGAAACTACATCTACCGAGCCCAGTACAGTAACCAAGTCACAAGAAGAAGTTCAAACTGAGTCACAGAGTACCGAGTCTCAGTCTGAAGCTACCGAGCAAGTATCTACCGAGCCTGAGCAATCTGAACCTGAAGATGAAATTCAAGATGATGGCAATGTAACTCATTCAGGAAGCAAGGAACTTGTATTGGCCAAATATGTCAGAAAGCATCACACACCAGATCAGATTATTGGAAACAAATCAGATGGTACTATGACAAGAAGTAAACTAAAAAGTACATGTTTATTTGATGATTTTGAACCTAAAAATGTCAAAGATGCATTAGAAAATGAAAGCTGGATTGAGGCTATGAATGAAGAAATAGAGAAAATAGAGAAAAATAAGACATGGAATCTTATACCTAGGCCTAAAGATAAAAATCTAATTGGGACAAAATGGGTTTTTAGAAATAAGTTGAATGAAGATGGTCAAGTATTAAGAAACAAAGCAAGATTGGTATGTAAAGGATATTCTCAAGAAGAAAGAATAGATGGAGAGACTTTTGCTCCTATTGAAAGATTAGAAGGTGTGAGGACTTTAATTGCATATGCAGCACATAAAGGAGTTAAGGTATATCAGGTGGATATAAAATCTACATTTCTCAATGGTATTCTTGATGAAGAAGTCTACATTGAACAACTTGAAGGTTTTATTGATCCAGACAAAAGGGATATGGTCTACAAATTACACAAAGCATTGTATGGTCTGAAACAAGCCCCTAGAGCATGGTATGAAAGACTACATAACTATCTTACTCAGATTGATTTCAAAAGAGCTAATGACAACAGTAATTTATACATCAAAGAAGGATCAGATAACAAAATTGTTTTGGCAGAAATATTTGTGGATGATACCGTGTTTACAGGAAATGATGATCAGTGCAAAGAATTGTCAGAGCATATGAACAAAAAATTTGAAATGTCTATGTTTGGTCAGATAAAAAATTTTGTTGGACTTCAGATTCAGTAGAACAAAAATGGTATCTACATTACTCAGTCTAAATATATCAGGGAAATACTTAAGAAATTTGGTATGGAAGATTCAAAACTAGTTGGTACACCCATGTGTACTGGACTAAAGCTTACCAAAGATGATGAGTCAAAAGAAGTAGATCAGACCTTATACAGATCAATGATTGGAAAATTATAGTATGTAGTGCACACAAGGCCTGATACTGCCTTAGCAGTTGGTATAGTAGCAAGATTCTCAGCAAAACCCAGAGAAAATCACATGATGGCAATCAAAAGAATCTTGAGGTATTTAAGGGGACCTGAAGAGTATGGCTTGTGCTATAAATTTGGAGGCAATCTGGACTTAAAAGTGTTTACTGATGCTGATTGGGCAGGAAACATTGATGATAGAAAGAGTAAAAGTGGTGAAGCATTCTTTCTTGGCAAGAGGTTAGTATCTTGGACTAGTAAAAAGCAAAACTGCACATCCTAATCCACAGCAGAAGTAGAATATGTTTCTGCAGTAGTAAACTGCTCTAATATTGTATGGTTTAAACAGTTATTGGAAGGCATGAAGGTTGAGATCAAAGAACCAGTTGTTATGTTTTGTGATAATACAAGTCCAATAAATATTTCAAAGAATCCAGTAATGCATTCCAAAACCAAGCACATTGCTATAAAATATCACTTTGTCAGAGAATTGGTGTAGGACAAGGAAATGAGATTGGAATATGTTCATACAAAAGAACAAATTGGAGATATCTTCACCAAGCCACTACCTAAGGATGCATTCTTCATCTAAGAGGTAAGTTAGGGGCCACTCCCCTATCCGAGGTTCACTAAATAAAGTTTTAGTGATGCATCAAGCAGAACATGTTGAAGATCAATCATTTGATGAAGCAGAGTCAAGGAATCATTGCATATGAATCAGTACTTAAGGTACATTGATATTCATCGAAACTGTGTAAGTTGTCTTTGGCATGTGTTGTCAAAGAGGGAGAGTTTGTTGTCATTTCAAGAATTTTCTAAGGAGAATAATTTGAGAAATTAAGAGGGAGAGTTCTCAGTCAAAGAGAGAAGTTTGAAGATGATGAGAATCAAAATGAAGCTAAGGATATGTTCCTTACTTTATGTTTCTTTGTGAAATTTCATTGTGCTATGACATGTTGTGTTGCCATCAATGCCAAAGAGGAAGATTGTTGGATACAAGTATCTAAAGGACATTGTTGGATTAGCTATGTGTTGTCTTTGATGTCACACAAATGTCATATCAATTATCATTCTCAGTGGTTACCAAGCTTAGTCAGTAAGCTAGGTGATTCTTAGTGGTTACCAAGCTCAGTCGGTAAGCTAGGCGATTCTTAGTGGTTATCGAGCTCAGTCGGTATGCTAGGTGATTCTCAGTGGTTACCGAGCTCAGTCGATAAGCTAGGAGATTCTCAGTGGTTACTGAGTTCAGTCGGTAAGCTAGGTGGTTTTTCAATGTCTACCGAGACCTCTCGAGTGTCAAAAGAAAACATGATAGAAAATAGTGTTAATCGAGCGTCCTTGGTTATCGAAGGAAAGTTAGTGGTTACCAAGTTCACTTGGTCTCCAAAGGAAGTTGCAGAATTTTCTTTGGTTACCGAGTTTACTCAGTCACCGAAGGAAATCTGTTTAGGATTAATGTTTACTGAGCAAGGTCGACTCTTCAAAGGATTTTGTTATTAAAGTTTGTTTATCCCAGCTGACTATTGTAATGATTATTAGTGCTGACTTGACGATCTGAATGATTAATCCGAATGGTATATATATCTATATATATATATATATATATCTATATATATATATATATATATATATATATATATATATATATATATATATATATATATATATATATATATATATATATATATATATATATATATATATATATATATATATATAGAAGGTCAAGTGATAAATGAGGATATACAACATGCAGAAATCATTTTGAAGAAAGGTGTATGCAAATTTGGAAGGATGGTTAGATATCCTTGAGGAGCAATAAAGATTTATTTGATCAGGAAGGATCTAGTGAAGTAGAACAGAGATCTAGAATCAACAATTCAGTTGCAGGTCTTTTCATTGTTACTCTCTTACAATTGTAGCAGTGATATCAAAATCTCTTAGCCGAGTTGGTTTAACAACCATTTTGTAAATCCTCTAACAAGGTGACAGTTCCATTGAATTGTTTCAAAAGACCTCTTACAAGGCTACTCCTAATAGGGTGATTAATTCCTCTAACAAGGTCGCACTTAATAGTGTGTTTTGTAACCTTTTATCAGGTTGGCTTCTAACCGGGCATCACTTCAGAAGAGTGAAAAATAGTAACTAGTTACATTGATGGTTTTTCCCATATTGGGTTTCCACGGTAAATCTGGTGTCTCTTGTGTTCATGTTATTTTCTTTACACATGCATTTTAATCAGTGATGAATGCTTTAGAACAGTTATAATTAATATACACTGCAAAGACCGAGTTTCAGCATTTCTCTGTATGTTTACCGAGTGACAACAGTAAATTATTTAATAAGATATCTAAGGGATCTATGGTAATATTTTTGTGGTTAACTAATTCACCCCCCCCCCTCTCAGTTACTGCATCTATATTTCCAACAACCTCTTCACTTCACCAAAGAAAGGAAAATAGATCAATTGAAACACTAAGACTACAATTACCTCACTAAGATTTGTGATGTCAACAACTATGTCTACCGAGCTCTCTAAGTGGGACCAAGAGAGAACGTACCAATCAAAGTTGAGGACCAAACCAAGTGAACATGAGATAACAACAGTATCCTCCCTACCTACAAGGGGATCTAGCTTCGACAAGAGATTTAGATGCAAAATAGGTGAATGAAGCCCACCCTCTCAAGAACTCCACAAATAGTCTTCATAGAGCCTAATTACTATGTGTAACTCAAGATTAACATGCGAGAGTTTTTTTTATATCCCAAATTGAAGTGTTATCAGATGCAGTAGAATATCTGAGTTCCTTCACAATGTGCTTAGTAGGTTTTACTTATTTTGCAATTTTTGTTGCTCTATTCCAATCATAATCAGAAAATATGAGTCAGAAATAGAAGATCTCTACTGTTAGGGTTAGCTGTCAGTCCAAATCTAAAATCAAATATGGAAAACTGCCTAAAAAGTTGAAACAACCACTGAATTTTTGATGCCAAAACTTGTAGGATAGTGGGTTACCTCCCGTAGGACAATCCAAGCTTGATATGATAGTTGGTTTGTGCACACACAACAAATCAACCTCCAAATGACAATGTGTAAAAATTGACACAAGTCTTGAAAACACCAACTATCGTACAACAATCAGGGTGTCCTAGCATGACACTCTGTCAAAACTTGTATGAAAAATGTACGGACAAAAAGTAAAAATCATAGTTTTGATAGAAAATGACAGAAAATTGATGGAAATTGTTAGAAATGAAATGGAAACCCATCTCAGGGCCCCACGGTGGGTGCCAGAAATGTGTGTGTGAATTTTGTACCTAGCTGCAGACAAAACATTTCAGTAAAACATTAGAGGTTAGCAAATCAAGAAATCTACAAATAAGAATAATATAGCTAACCAGGCAATTTACTGCCTTCTAGTAGGTGCGAGTATGGTATTCTCAGATTCAAACTAAGATCAATGACAATGCAACACCTAAACAAAGGATTTAAAATGATGAAAGCAATGAGATATGAATGCAAATTAATCTATTTTTTAAAAGATTTTGTATGCAATTATGATGAAAAACTAATATGAAACTAGCCTAGAATGGTTTGAAATGATATGCTAATTTGATCTAACAATGCTATAAAAATGAATGAATTATATGATCAAAAAAATAAAAATCTCACAATCGCCTATTCAAAATAGCTTGATTCTCCAGATGCAAATTCGCCAAAGCTCAAGTATGCAAATTTGTGGGGGGTTTGATGAAGGACTAAGCCTCAATTATATAGAAATCCATGGCTTGAGGATGCATAGAAAAAGCCATAAATCACTCTTGATAAAATCAAGTTGAATTTTGAGTTATCAATAAATCAAGAATAGATCAACTCACAAAATCATGCAAAAGTAGTTTTAAACTCAAAATAGAGTTTTAGTTCACTTTAAATTTAATAGTTGATTTAGAGTTCAACTGTATTTCTGATTGTGCATAATTTAATATGAATTAATTTAATTAATAAAGTGATTTTTTTCCACTTAACTATTTTTTTTTGAATTCAAACAATTGATTTATGGGTTAATCAATTACTAAATCAAACTTTATTCCAAAAACTATATTATTAAATATTGACAACTGGATTTAATCAATTAAATAAGAATTTAACCAATTGTAGTAGGACTTTGATTTATTGTCAAAATTAAATAATATTAATTAGGAATAAATATAATTAATTCTAATTAAATAATTAAGTGGCAAAATTAAACTTAATTAATTAAATATTCAAAATATTCAATTAGTCAAATTTTAGGATAAATGTGATTTATCGCCAATTAATATTTAATCAGGATAATTATGATAAATTAGGAATATTTAGGAAATATTCCCTGATGCAGAATTAGGATAAAATCAATTAGGGTTTTGATAATTTGATGTGTATATGTGCCTTAGGTTAGGACTTCGATGTTGATTTCAATCAATTTGTTGATGTAGGAGGTCAATGAACCTATAGCCCATTTTGGGGGTATTACACCTATAGCATCCAACATCTGATCACCATGATCGACATCTATAATCTGAAATAGAACTTAGGAGAACCCTTCTTGACCTTCCTCAAATGTTGGAGGAAGAAGTTTTCACTCTATGCCGACCTATTCCAGAGAATGAGAAACTAGAAATATTTATCAACAATCTAATTTTGGAACTCAATTATCATTTGCAAATGCAAAATCATTCATCCTTTGACAAAATGGTGGAGAATGCCATAAAAATAAAAAATGTGCTTGTTCATAAGGGAGACATGTCACTTCACAGAGAAAACAAGTATGATTCAGGTTCTAGTTCCAACAACAAAGATAAAGGTAGAATCTAGAACAAGAACAAAAACATCATCACAGATGGTGTTGTTAATCACATTAGTGCTCCATCTAAAGAACTGACATTTAATCTCACCATTGGCACCTAGGCCATGAAATCTTCAGAAACCAAAACAACAAAAACTGCTAAAAATTCAATTGACTATAAACCATGGGTTAAAAAACCAAAGTGTGAGTTCACTCCTCTAGAAAATAATATCATCACATTACTTGAAATAAAACCATATGACCCTGAGGTCAAACCTAAATGGTGGAAAGAGACCAATTTCTATGATTTTCATCAAAACAAGGGTGATAAAACCAATAACCACATGCATCTGAAACATCTCATTCAAGACAAAATTAATGATGGAAAAATTGTAATTGACAACCATAAATCCAATAATGATCATACGACATTCACGGAACCTTTTTCAAAGAAGAATCAAGGAGATTCATCTTCTATACCTAATATGGGTGCCAAGGTCAATTACACCTACTCTAGTAACAATGATGTCATCAACATGGTAGAACCATGCTTATCTGAACATTGTAATGTCATCATTATTGTCAAAAAGGACAGAGATAATAAGATGAATAATGCAGTTACTCGATCACATGCTTAGGAAACTCTCCAAGGACAAAACTTGGGTTCATCAAATGCCCTGAAGGTCCCATTTAATCTGGCTTCTGCATCTAAATAAAGGACTACTTCCAAATATTCCAATTCTAAATAGTCAAAAGAGATATCCTATAGTATTATCTAGCAACTACAACATACAAATGCTAAAATCTCTATATTCAAGTTGCTTCGCATTTCTCCTTCTCATCGTGCCATTATGGTCAAAGCTCTAGCTAGCTCTAATGTTCCTGATGATCTTGATCTTGACAGATTTCAAACAATGGTGAGCCACCTAACGTCCCCTTAGTACATATCCTTTTTAGAAGAAGATGTCAAATCACTAAGTCACCCCCATAACCAGCCCTTGCATATTGAAGTCTTAATAAACCATCATTTCAAAGGTGTGTTGATTGATGGAGGTGCTAGTCTAAATATTTGTTCCTACAAATTGGTTACACAACTGGGATTGTCAGAAGATGCTATTAATCCTAAAAATAAGATAACCATAAAAGCATATGATGAACAAGAGAGAAATTCCAGAGAAGTCATAGTGATGCCCATCAGAACAAGACCTGTCATCAAAGATATCACCTGTCAAGTATTGTATCTTCCCCTGGCTTATAAAATTCTTATTGGAAGACCCTCAATACATGAGATGAAAGCTATTCCATCAAACTACCATCAATGTCTAAAATTTCCCTATGATGGAGTAGAGGTCACTATACCAGCAGACACATCAACATCTTGCAACGCATTGAAGTAAAGTGTCAATAAACTTGTTCCACATAATAGAGAGTCTTCCACCAAACAAATAGACATAGCTTCTACATCTAAAGTGAAAGACCTATCAAAAGGAGTCAAGATCAAAGATACCAGCATGGGAGAATACATAGTGGAACCAGTCCTATCGCTCACATCTCTCCCACTTTCACCTAAATCTTATGGACAACCTTCAGAAAAGGTGAAACCAATAGCTAAAGAATCTCAGGTCATATTTAATAGCATTTTTGTCAAAGAACAAGTATCAAAATAGGAATCTGATGAAGAAAATTCTATATTAGCCTGGATATGCAAAGATGAGTTCCAATCATAGATAGTTCATAAATGTGACTCTAAAATGCCTAAAATCTCTACAAGATCATATGGACCAGGTCATAAACTAATGGCTAAAATGGGATATACTGGAAAAGCACCTCTAGGAACAAGAGTCAAAGGCATCATAAAACCCATTGAACATTGTGGGATAACAACTAAGGATACTACATGCATTGGATATCAGAAGAAACCCTTCCATTTAAGCAAAAACTCTACACATGTCTTAGAATAGATTGAACCAACAACAGATATTCAGCAAAAGGAAGAAACACAACACTTAGACAATGATGATTCAGACACAACTAATGTTTTTCCTTATGAATGTATACCTCAACATATTTTATATCTTCTTAAAGATGAGAAGAAACCTAAACAAAGAATCAACATAGTAGATACACAAGAACCTACTACTGAACAATAGATACTCACAACACAAGACCTGGCTGATCTCCAAAGTAACCAAATAGAAGAAGAGGGTATACCGATCATAATATCTAAACATTTGGGACATGACAGTGATTCTGAGACAGACTCCCATGAGTATGAATTTCTCTCAGATTCTAAAGGGAACCCTTCTTGGGGAATCTATTTGGATTTTACACATGTCCTTCACTTTCATAGAGATCCAGATGAAGCGTCAAATGACTGTGAATGGGGAGTTATTCCAAAACTAGAGGAAGAGGACATTATCATTGATAAACACATTGTTTTCATTCACCGATATGCATCTACATCCGAGATGAGTCAAGCAAGAAATGATAGACCTTGTGAGTCTGATTCACTTATCACTAGCACAGGATCCAATGATGACATTGAGACACTTAATGAACTCAACATCCGGAGTAGTAATATCATCCTTGAATTTGAGATTCAAATTAGAACCAATTATGACAACACCATATGCATAAAAATAGTTACTCAGTCCCTTCTCGAGCTTACTATCTAATGCCCTGAACTTATTGACCAAACATCTACTGATCCGAACTAACACATCCATAGCTTCTAGATAGGCTATGCTCTCACACACTACCTACACATAGTAGAACCCATGACTACTTCCATCAATGAACCTAGCCTCAGCATGATAGAGTCAGATATCAAATAGCTCAATCAAAAGAATAAGAATTAAAAGAAAAAAGAGTTCTAAGGGTGAAAATCACTATGTGGCAGTCTCAGAAGCTAAAATAGTAAAAATAAATGATGTATCCAAAGGTGAAAACTTCTTTAAGGTACCTATCGATCAGATATTGAATTTCCTTCTGAGTCACTTATAGGATAGATCTCCAATGTTGATAGAACCAACTCATTCTATCAATTTGGGCACAATATAAGAACCATAGTTGATTCATGTAGTGCAATCTCTGTTAGATGAAGAAAAAAAAGCATTTACAAAATTCTTAACAGGGAAGAAGATCAAATTTGCATGGAAATATTTATATATGCCTTGGTTAGATCATGATCTTATCATGCACCATCTATTGATCCCTCCATGACTTAAACCAATTAAATGTAAATTGGGCAAGATGCATCCTCATGTGGCACTCCTCATCAAAGCTGAACTAGAGAAACTACTAAAAGCTAGATTTATCCAAGCTATACATTATGTTGAATGGATCTCCAACATAGTTCAAGTTTCAAAACCAGATAAATCTATCAAAGTGTGCACAGACTTCAAAGATGTAAATAAAGCATGCCCTAATGATGAATTTTCTCTACCAAACACTAATATAATAGTGGACATGATTGCGAGCTTTGAAATGTATTATTTAATGGATGGTTTCTCTGGATACAACCAAATCAAGATAGCTCCATAAGATCAAGAGAAGACAACTTTCACCTGTGCATGGGGTACTTTATGCTAGAATGTAATTCCATTTGGTCTTAAGAATGTTGGTGCTACATATCAACGAGCTATGACATCAATCTTTCATGATATGATGCATCAAACTATGGAGGACTATGTTGATGACACCTTACCTAAATCAATGACAAGGTCTAAACATTTGGCTGACCTAAGAAAATACTAGATAGAATGGAAAAGTTTAGTCTTTGACTAAACCCCTAAGAAATGTGCTTTTGGCATCACTTCAGGAAAACTTATAGGGTACATTATTTCAAAGAAAGGAATTGAAGTCAATCCAGAAAAGGTCAAAGCATTCATGGAGATGCAACCTCCTAAAAACATTAGTCAAATGAGGACCTTACAGGGAAGCGTACAATCTATCAGAAATTTCATATCTCAGCTAGCAGATATATCACAACCTTTCACAAAGACATTACACAAAGGTGTGACCTTCACATGGAATGAAGAATGTGAAAAGAACTTCAACCATATCAAGAAATATTTGGAAAATCCACCTATTCTCATGCCACCTATTCAAGGGAAGCCATTTATATTGTATGTCTCTACTACAAATACTTCACTGGGGGCATTACTAGTGCAACATGATGAAAACAAGGAGAGAGCCATCTAATACATCATAAAAACATCGGTAGCTTATGAAAAGAACTATTCCATGATACAAAAAGTGTCTCTAGCTATTATCTTTGCATAGCATAAGCTACGACACTATATGTTGGCTCATACTACACAATTGATAGCTAAAATTAATCCACTAAAGTACTTGCTGAGAAAGTCTTCCCACACTGGTAGACTAGCAAAATGGGTCATGCTACTGAGTGAATTTGACATTGAGTATGTCAAAAGAAAAGCTATCAAAGGAAAATTCATTGCAAATCAATTAGTTGAAGTTCCAATGTTTGACGATTAACCAATGCAAATGGAATTTCCAGATTCTTCTATCAAGCACCTATCTTCTAGAACATGGCAGTTATTCTTTGATAGATCCTACACACACAACAGATCTGGAGCTGGCATATTGTTCATAACGCCACATGGTTACTCCGTTTCAAAGGCATTCAGAATCAAATTCCCTTGTAATAACAACATAGCTGAATATGAAGCTTTACTCAATGATATGAAAATAGCACTTGAATGGAGAGTAATAGAACTACACATTCATGAAGACTCACAACTACTCATACACCAAGTCAATGACGTGTATCAAACAAAAGATGAGAAACTTGTTCCATACAAGTGCATGGCAGATGATCTAAAGAAATATTTCATGCCTATCACATTTGAATAGATTCCTAGAATGGAGAACAAGGTTGTTGATGCTATGGAAATGCTATCATATTTACTATAGAAGCCCGAACTTGAGCTACGCTACGAGTTCCTAGTGGAAGTATTGTCATTCCATGCCTATGATTGTCCAAAAACCTACATGATTTGCACCATTATTGCTCATGATTCATCTTGCTATAAAAAAATATACTCCTACCTTTGAGACCAAATAATTCCTGATACCTTTAACCACCACAAAAAAAGTAACCTTATTTGAAATGCATCACAGTATGTCATCATTGGTAATGATTTATACAAACAAAGTCTAGAAGGTACACTTATTAGGTGTTTAGAATGTGAAGATTCACAATGTGCATTAGAAGAATTCCATGAAGGTATCTATGGATCACATTCCAACGGTTTGACACTAGCTCAAAAAATCATTAGGGCTAGGTACTATTGGCCAAACATGGAAAAAGAGGTCATGAAATATGCTAAGAATTTTTAAAAATGCCAAGTCCATGGAAACTTGATTCACACACCAAGGAGAGATCTGATTCCCTTTACAACACAATGGCCTTTTCAATAGTGGGCATTTGATCTCTTTGGTGCAATCTATCCTCATTCTTCTAATGGTCATACACATATTATAATAGCTACAGACTATTTCACAAAGTGGGTAGAAGTAGTTCCTTTAACACAGGCCATAGGCAAATAGATATCAATGTTCATACTAAATTACATCATTTACAGATATGGTATACCACACTCCATCATAGACAATGGAGGCTGATTCTAGAACAAGGACCTAGATCCCTTATGCTCAAAATTCAAGATCACTCAACATTGGTCATCCATTTACTATCTTCAAGGGAATGGACAAGTTGAAGCATCCAATAAGAACTTATTGAAAATCTTGCATCGAACAGTCAACAAGACAGGAAGAGACTGGCACCTAATGATAAATCTAGCTCTTTGGGCTTACAAAACAAGTATCATAATGCCCACTAGGGCTACTCTTTTTGCTTTAGTTTATGGGCCTGAAGTGGTACTACCTATTGAGGTTGAAATCCCATCACTACAAATCATAATGCATGGTCTAGTAATTAATCATGACTACAGAGTGTCTAGGTTGCAAGAACTTGAACTACTAGATGAGCATTGACAAGCTGCATATGATCATCTCGGAGTATATCAAAAATGAATGTCTACAGGTTACAACAAGAAAGTTAAACACAAAGAATTTTAGGTTGGCGATCTAGTCCTGAGAGAAAATACTAAAAATCAATCCCATAGAGAACCCATAGAGAACAAAGGGGAAGTTTGAACCCAACTGGCTGGGTCCCTTTGTTGTCACTGCTACTTTTGGCTCTGGAGCCTATCAAATCTCAACGACTGAAGGAGAACAACTCTAAGAACCAATCAATGTTCTCCATCTAAAGAAGTTCTATGCATAAGGTATTCAATCTATGAAAATGTCCTAGAAAAATCATAAAAATCATAAAAAGACATGAAAAAATAATCATCCTTGTGAAAACCTAGCAATAGGCACCTTGACGATTCACAAAAAAAATTTAAAAAATGGAAAAATACAAAAAAATGAAAAGATAAAAATACAAAAAAAGAAGAAAAAGAAAAAGTGCCTTGGTGAAAACCTGGTAAATAGTTGCCTTGGTAGCAAAAATATAATCTCTGCCAAGATGGTCAAAACCTAGCAAATGGGTGCCACTTGCATCAAAACACTCCATCTATCAGTGTAATCTTGGTCTTTCCCATCTTTTAGTCTGCTTTAGTTTGTACATATCTCCTTGTTTGCTTTCATGTCCTATTTTCAATAAAGTCAGTTGGTATACCAAGCTCAAAAGCATCTATATCCTATCAATGTTTCAAACTTGGGGCCAACCAACATCATATCTTATGGTCCTCAGTATTCCTCAAATGAGTCATATCTAAGTCAAAGTCCTTCCAAGCCATATTCGAGTCAGTTTGTCCATCTCCCTACCAGAAAAAGATTTTGCACCTAATTACAACACAAGCAAAACAACACAAGAAAAATAACAAACAACAAACCAAAACTATCTTTGCACAAATGATTTTATCTCCTTGTATGCCAACTAATTCAAATTGATATTTTTGCATATTCTGTCCCTTCGAGCTCCTTGATGATATCCTTTATAGGATTTAGAGAGTGATGACTAGGGGCATAATATTTTCTTTGTCTTATATTTGTAAGTAAAAATCTAATAACTTTGGAAATTCTAGATTGAATTGGTGTCCACTATGAGTGCCTCCATCTCGAATTGGATGGCCATGTGTACCTTGACCATCGATACCTAGATGATTCATGGAAGTTTGATCTAACTATTGTCTATAGAGTGATTTCTTAGTCCTATTGTAAAACATGATTCTACCCATGGATGTGAATGATATAGGGTCACTACAGATAATACACATTGGATTCAGAATGATCTCCCTATTGCTTGGTGTGTTTGTATGCAATGCATATTTAGGTCATCACAACATTTATGTTCTGATGCTTATACAAATTGCAAAATCAAAATGGACATGATATTCAGGTCATCCTGGTTTTTGTGCCTTGGTGCTTACATCTAATTCGACATTTCTGACTAAAAGTCCATATTCATATGTCCATGGTTGTCTAGCTAGTGGACATTGTATCGACTATCTAGTTACATAATAAATTTAGTGGTGATAAAGACTGACACATGATCAGTGACTAGGTCCTAGGTCTTGCATTTCATTTGCATGTTGCACTTTGCTTGGTTACATTTCTCATGGCTTTCAAACAAATCAATTCTTAAATTCTCCAAAATTTTCACTAAACACATCAAAAGGACTGAACATTGTATGAAGGTCCCCTTAACTACTCTACAAGTAGTCTCAATCCTAGGTTACACATCTTTTTTGACAATGAATGAGCACTTGTCTTCTTCACACACCTGCAAAAACATATCATGTGTATCACTGCATTTGCATTACCTTTCATATCATAATCACTTCATAAATCCATTGCATACATACATAAACATTCATAAAAAAACAAACATTTACATACATTCATCAACAATCTATCATTGCATTGCATATTCATACATTTGAAAGAAGAACACATTCATTACATAATCCATACATTCCACAATAAAAGAAATCATTTCATACATATGCATCACATGATATTACATCATAAATTGAAATGACAAGTGCACATGATGTCACAACCAAAAATCAATCTCATATATATCAGAATGTCGAGATAGTACAAGGGGTGCACTAATGGCATTGTATACAAAAGAATGAGCTACAATAATCTGTGAGATATAATCAAAATGACAAAACTAGAGGAATATCATAGATCAGCTATCTACTTGGTCCTCACTATCAGGTACAACTCCTCCTCTAGCAGGTGCATCAGGAGGTGGATCAGTGTGCAGTGCCCTAGCTGCCTCTGAGGCTAGCATATACTCTAAATATGAAGTGATCCTCTATCCAGGAGGAACATTTTAAAAATAGGCTCATACATAATAAGCTGCCCGACCTATCTGGTGAATCACCTTGGCCTACAACCATCTGACATCATTCTCTCAGTCTCACAACTACCTCTCATGGTCTCAGAGCTGGATCTCTAATGTTAGAGTCTATGTCCTCTTATCACGTAGCTACTTCCAAATCTGCCTAATATCATCTTGTGGCTTCGATATCAACCCTAGATCTACCTCTATGGCTACCTCCATCTCCTCCATGGGATGATCTGTGCTAGCCTCTATCTATGCCTTGTGGAAATGAATCTCCACACCCAAGTCAAAATTAGGAGCATCATGTGCCTCCTCCATCGAAGCATCTTGTTGAGCTCCTAGTACCTCATCAACACTGCCAACCCTGCCTAAAGTGCCACCCTAACCTCTGGTATATTGGCACCATAATACTGCAAGCCTACCTAATGGAATTGTATGTGGTCTGGGAGGTCTCATTTGTCTTGATGGCCTAGGGGTGGGGGTGAACCCACAATAGTGGGTTACACTCTTTTTCCTAAACGGACAATGTACTCTAAATTTTGAATAAAAATTTTAGATTCAAATGCATATTGTTGTTAAACCATTAAGAATCAGAAGATGAAGTAAATTAGAGTCTTTTAGGATTTTCTATCTAGATTCTAAATATATTTTTTATTTTTATTTTTGAATTGATTTGATTGGTTTTTTCTTTCTCCAACAAAAATTGGTATGCTTCTAAAAATGTCATTTTCAAAGAGTTACATTGTTTTCGTAGAGTATAGCTTTTTTTCTAAAATAGATATCAATGTGATTATTTCAAATTTAGTTTTTTAACATCCATATGGAGGGCATGCAATTGGTTTTATGACATTATCATGATTATTTCATATTTTATTAACGTTTCAAGTTGACTAAGCCATAATTTTGACATACCTTGACTACATAGCTTATAACTTTTTGTGTATTTGTCCGATTTTATTTTTATTTTTTTTAATAAAAAGATAACTTCAATACCTAGGGCATAGATATTTTTTAGAATTTTTTTTCTCTCATTTACTATTTTTCCATAAGCATTGAACATAGAGGTGGAGATACGGTGAAATATCTATGTTTAGTAAAACTAAAAATACAAAGTCATAAAAAAACTTAATATATATTAACATTATAATAATTGGAAAGAGTTTTCTCAGTAGTACCTTACTACATAGATAGGTTTTTTGAATGGATTCATTTGATCTACCAAAAGATAAAGTTGAAGTGATTTTTTATCAGCATTTTAATAGGTGCGAAGGAGACTCCATTGTAGATATGAATGAGGATTATATATGTTATATCAATGATTTTTTTATCTAAGATGCTTTGAGATAACAATTTATAATTAATTACTTCAAATTGAACCTCTCAAGACTTAAATAATCATATTTTATTAAAAATGTGTCATTTCAACAAAAATCAGCATGTCTAAAAAAGTGTAACCCACTATTGTGGGGTCACTTGGGGGTCCTCACTACTCTTGGCTTGGGTGGTGTAGGATGCACCACTGGGATTTGTTCCTCTTGACATCTCTATCCTCTACCCATAAGGGCACTTTTAACATCCTCAGCTTCCTCCATGGTGGGAATCAGCTCAATAGGATCTGAAAATCTCTGCATAGGATACTCTGCCATGTGAGCAATATAAGCATCTATCATACCTACATCTACTACCTATGGTTGGTAGTCCTAATCTCTAGCAACATAGCTACTATAATCCTAGCTACAAAGAGAATAAGATAATTGAGTTGTCCAACCTAAACCCAGTTCTCGCACCATTCATGCAAATGTGGAAAACTCTTGTGAGACATCCTGAATGATGCCATACTAACGCCAAAAATGAGTGATCAAAAATCTCTCTAGGATGATGGTAAACTACCCTATCAGTACATAACTCTGATAAAAATACCCAAACTAGGCATGAGTCATAGGCCATGCCTCTATCTAAAAATATGGTCTCTAGGTCACAACTATCATATCATCAAGCATGCACTGCCAGTACTCAGTGCAACCCATACGAACTTGTGTGACAAAACCAAAATATCTATATATCTGTAGCTCTTGAGGCTATTGCTCATTGCTACATATTGGTCAACATATAGGGATATGCTCCCATGCCCAAATATGAAAGACTAAAACACCAAATGCAAATGATTTCACCTCATGGTAGACAATATTGTGCATCTCAGAATACATATGTGCTAGCATACACTGGCCCCATCCAAGCTTTGCAGAACTCTCCATCAAGCATTGTACCATCAGAGACCACCCCATAAGAATACCATTCTATTGATGGTCTAACATGATGATCCCTCCAATCATCCCAGCTATGATACACTCTAATCTATGGGTTTTCCCATAGCGGTGTACAAGCATCTCCCATGAGATCTACTATGTGAGCTTCTCCTCTGCATCAAAAGTGACCGGAATGTTGTTAGACCTGTGTTCCCTACACTAACATAATCAGAGCGAGGGCCATGAAAGGTAATACATCGAAGGCTATAGACATCCTCTAGAGTAATCGTAATCTCCCCTATAGGGAGATGGAACGTCTGGGTCTCTGAGTTAAAATGCTCGATGAGCGCAGTGATAAGCCCATGGTTTACCTGAATATCAGGCAGCTAGATAAGGAACTCAAAGCCACAAGCTACTAGATGTACTCTCATAGGGTCAGGAAGGGCCAGGCATAGTCTTTGCATGACTAGGTGTGATATATGGACATGGACATCCAGGTACAAGACCTACAAAGCACAAAAATGGGACAACCTATCAGTAACTTGCTTAGAAATTAGGCTAACAGAATAAAAAGTGATAAATTGAATACTTTAAAAGGTGCATAAAAGACCAAGGAAAATGGCTAATAAATCAAAAAATTGAAAATTTGGCTTAAGGGCTTCTAATTCAGTCATTATTTTCCATACAACAGTTCAAGAAATTAAAAACTCGCATGAAAACTTGCACGACACTACACAACAACCCATACGACACTTCATGAGTATACAACAATCTATATGTTCTCATACAACACTTGAGGGACCCAATGAAATGTCATATGACAATTGGGTGCTCCTCATACAAGTTACTATTCAAATGGACATGACACTCTAAGTTGGCTTGAAAATTTGTAAGAGCCCCAACAGACTGTCATACGAGTTTTTCTGAGGCAAAAATTGAAAATTTTGAAAAACATCTAAAAGATCCTAAAAAGCATAAAAACATACAAAATTTGAATTTACAAAGAGGCCCAAAGGTCCACTTACCAAATGCCCATACTGTTGAGGTCTCTAGTATTGTCGGCTGTGCTTGAATCGATGAGAAGTCACTAGCACTTGCATTCTTGCTCAGAGGGCTCCACAAGGTTTTTATAAAGTCAAAGGTTCAAATGATTTGTAAATGACTCTTTTGGCCCTTATATAGGTTTTTGACCTAACTTTCAAGGTGCTCCATTTTACGTGAAAATTGCACCCTTGGCTAATTTCAACATTCTGAACCCATTTTCAAGATCAAAATTGAAATCTAAGATTGTTCATATTGTCAAAATTGTGATTTAAAATTTTTGGACCTAGGATGGTCGACTGCTTGCATAATCGACCTTCAATACATCAAGGGAATCTAGTGTTTGACATAACTGATTACTTCACATCAAACTCTTCATATTTCAACTTGGTCAACCATGGTCAAGTCATGGTCAAACTTAGTCAAATTTGGTCTTCTGGACCTCCAAATCATGCAGAATGCATTACCGAACGTGTATAACCACTTCCAAAATTGATTACATCACCTCTAAACCACTTAACACTGGAATTTTCACCTAATTTCAATTTTCATCCTAAAGGGGGCATGGTATTGCACATCATTAATCAAATATGTCAATTAAATTTCTTTGAGTTTTTAAGACAACAACCACATCTAGTTGTTGATGCATCAAAAGTCCTCATCGCTTGGGGCATATTAAATTCATCAAATTTCATATCAATATGGTATTCTCTTTATCTTGGGAACAATATTAGCTCTTCGTAACCATCAGTTCAATTGTGTTATTTCCTTGATTCTTCATAACGGAAGGGTTTGGATTTGACATCCTTTCGATTCCTTTGGACAATCAAGTCTAGAGTTAGGACATTCACTTCCTCATAATCATAGGTTTAGAACCAGGTGTTTTGACACTTCTTCATAATCACTGGTTCATACTATTAACATTATCTTGGTTGTTTGGTCAACCAAGACCTAAATCAACATTTTCAAATCTTTCAATCAGTTTCTATCTTGGTATTAGTTAACCTTTCAGGATCAGTTTCTACACCACATAACTGAGTCCGCATCATCATGAAAAATAGATAATCTTTGAACCAATGCACTTTGCACAGTAATTCAAATAGGGGCAAAATGTAATACCCCAAAAATGGGCTATAGGACCATTGACCTCCTACATCAACGAATCGATCAAAATCAACCTTAAAGTCCTAACCTAAGGCACATCTACACATCAAATAATCAAAACCCTAATCGATCCTATCTTAATTCTGCATCGAGGAATATTCCTCAAATATTCCTAATTCTTTTAATTATCCATAATTGAATATTATTTGGCGATAAATTATATTTATCCTAAAGTCAATTAATTAAATATGTTGAATATTTGATTAATTAGACTTAATTTTGCCACCTAATTATTTAATTAGAGTTAATTACATTTATTCCTAATTAATATTATTTTTATTTGACAATAAATCAAATTTGCTAAAAGTAATTAATTGAATATTTATTTAATTGATTAAATCAAATTGCCAAATTTAATGATATAGTTTTGGGATAAAATTTGATTAAATAATTGATTAACCCAAAAATCAGTTGTTTTCAATCAAATATTAGTTAAGTTGAGAATAAAGAATGTGGAAAATTAAATAAATTCATAATTATCCATGCACATTCAAAAAAGCAGTTAAACTTCAAATCAACAAATCAATTCAAATTGTTAACTTTCTAAACTCAACATGTGATTGTGAGTTGAAAAAGTGATCTGAACTTCTAATTTGAGTTAAAAATATATTTTTGCATGATTTTGTGAGTAAACTATTTCTAATTCTTTGATAACTCATAAATCAATCTGAGTTCATCAACGAGTGATTTATGATTTTTCAATGCATTCTCAAACCCTGAATTTCTATATAAACGAGACTCAGTCCTTCAAAATCAATCAACTGTGAATTTGGAGAATTTGGCTTGTGTGATCTGGAGATTTGTGAGATTGTGCTATTTCTTAGATTCTTGTTTTCATTCATTTCATAGAAATTTCATATCATTTTTAGATTAGATTGTATTCATTTTCATATCAGTTTTAGATCAATTTCCATACAGTTTTCATACATATTGCATAGAAAAATAAAAAACATAGCTTAATTTGCATTCATCTTTCATCATTAAATCCTTTGTTTAGGTGTTTCATTATCACTAATCTAAGTCTAATTCTAAGAATATCATACTCGCACTTACTAGAAGGCATTAAATCGCCTGGTTAGAAATATTAGTTTATTTGCAAATTTCTGGATTTGTTAACCTATAATGTTTTACTGAAGTGTTGTGTCCATAGCTAGGTGCAATATTCACACAAACACACAACCCTGACCTTGTGTTGGCCCCATTTGGCCAATCTATCCACACCTTCCTGGTGTAGAGCTCTATCTACACCACCTCTGACTCTGACCTGACCACCCCTCATTCGGACACCACCCCTACGAGGGATAGGTGCAATAGAAATCACTAGGATAACAACCCTACCTTCTATGTCAACCCGTCAACCCCTTAGTCCTAGACGACCACATCTCAGACCTCTACCTCCACCATCATCATCTTTTTCACCATCAACCAACTCCTCCTCAATACCTAGTGTATGTGACTGAATGTGACCTCTAAATCAGGCACAACACAACATGGTCATTATTCACTTGATAGAATTTGGGAGAGAGTATGAAGAACTCAATCCAAATTCCATGGTGAGGCGACCTGTTGCCTCCTATGTGAATGGGGTGTTTGAATACTCTCAGAACGAGAGCCAACAGCCGGGAGACCAATTCAACAATGGAGGATTTGAAAGCAAATATGAGCAAAATGAAACTAAGCTAAGAATGAATGCAATTAATCTAGAAAACTTTGAAAGAAATATGAAATGCAGATTTTTTAGTTGATTTTGAAATAAAGATGATATTAGACTAAGAACAAGTAAGCAAATTTAATCTAAATGTGATGCAAAGATTATACTAATAATGAGATATTAATCTAATAAATGCAATAAAAGCTTTGAAAATAATGAGATATGAGACTAAAAAATGCTATAGTAAGGATGCTCTCAAAAATTGCCCTCTTTTGAATGAGAAAAAGAGGTTCAAATAAATAGAAGAGCCAAGAGGAGGAGGAAGAGTTTCTTGATTCGAAGCTCCTGACCCTTCATATCCCTTTTGGGACAAATAAGCATGAATTACTTTATTAAAAGAATGGAAAATGCCACATGAGGACCTTTCGAATATCTCAAATTATTAATTCAAGAAAAAGGTGTCCATTCAAATAACAAGCAATTATTAATTCCTTTTTATGGGTAATTAGCTAAAGAGGGTGGTTTGATTTAATTTAATTTAAAGCGCACAGGACTTTACAATTAAATTAATGTATCATAGGGGTAATTTAGCCAATTAAGTCAAAGACTTTAGGAATTAATTTAGCATTTGATTATTGCAATTTATGGTCTTTGCAATTGACATCAAGTCAAATTAAGTCAGATAGGAGAGAGAAAATTGCCTAGGGAACTAGGACTTTGGTGATGAAAAAATGAGATAATGCACCAAAATTGATGAAATTAAATAGGTGCCAATTTTGGGGTATTACATTTGCCCCTCTTTGAATTGATGTGCGAACAGCGCGTTGATTCAAAGAATAGTCTGAAGTGACAGATGAAAGCAGATCAAAGCATGAATTTTTCGAAGTCTAAGTTAGATTGCGAAGACAACGATCTTAGAAGAGAACCAAAATTGGGGTTAGATTGCCCCAATACCGATTGATGAAGATGCAGATTTAGGACTATCTCTGAATCAGGGTTAGATTGCCCCAATATGAAGCTTAGTCCTCCGAGACCCAGGTTAGATTGCCCAGATAACGGTCTAAAAGAGATTTTGAGAGTCATCTCCAGAATGAAGCTTGACTCCCAGGAATTAGGGTTAGATTGCCCCAATACCCAAAAGATTTCAAGAACCATCTCCAGAACGAAGAATGATCCTCGAGGATCTGAGTTAGATTGCTCAGATACCTAAGAGATAGATTTCCAAATAACAAGATGCGAGGCATGAAGATGCCCTAGCAATGAGGACTGATGATTCAAATCAGACTGATTCAAGAATAGATTCGACAAGATTCAAATGATGTAATCATCCTGCCCCCTCGGGAGTGAAATCGAAAGATGACATGTTAGAAGGATGATAAACAACAAGAGATTGCAGAGCAAAAGCAATTAGACCAGATTTGCGAAGCTACAGAAGTGAAACGGCGTAAAGCAGAGGTCCTGTTGACCAAGTTTGACCATAGTTGACCAAATTTTGACTAGGGTTGACTTGATGAAAAGAAGCAAAGATTTGAGAACATGATGCAAAGATGAGGATCTGGCAGGAAGATGACACCAGGAGACTGACTGCACAAGCATCCGATCCAGAAGAAGTCCAATATTTAAAACATGATTTTGAGCCACTTAGAGATGTCAGATTTTGATTTCGATCCCGAAAAAGGATGCAGCCAAGATGAGACTGGGACAAAAGATGAGAACCTTTGATGAATAGATCCAAAAGAAAGCAATCAAGAGAGCAACAAGAAAGTGCTCCAAATGCAAGCCTAGAATGAAAAGATGCAAGTCTAAATGCAGGCCTAGGATGAACAAATGCAATCCTCCGGACTCGGCTGTTGGACTCATCGTATTTATCATCATTGAGTTCTTTTAAGCATGGGACAATCGCAAGATACCATACAATTCTCCCCAACATGAGAATATGAATATGACATAAGTCTTAAATTTGTCGGAATGAGGTGTAAGCATTAAGGCACAAGAAGTTAGAATGACCTGAACACCTATTCCTTTTAATTTAGCAAGTTAACATAAGCATTAGAGCATAAATGCTAGAATGACCTGAATGTCTCTTGTGAACAAACACACCAAGCACGCAGGAGTTCCTTCTTTTGCCAAAGATTGCTCGCAGTGACCCTTACGTTCACTTAACAAGACGAGCGTTTACAATTTCATCAGTAGCAGAAAGAAGTCACTCAAAAGACAAGGAGAAGAACCAACCTCACCAAAGCATCCGTATAAAAGGAGTCAAGGTACGCATGGCCATCCAATACGAGATAGAGGCTCTTACAGACGGACACCCCTCTTAAATGAATTCTTTGGATCATTGGAACTAAACCAACAAGCAGAAAGCAAAGAAAGCAAACAAACAAACACTCAAAGAAAACAAAGCTCAACATGCCTCAAAGAAACACACATTTAGTTTTAGTTTTAGTTTAAGTTCGTGTTCAAGCGGATTGAAGATGATTCAGAAAGATAACGTTCGAAGTCTCAATGAGATAATGACAGTAGGTAGACGTAATCAGAATCACTGGTGGTTGATAAAAGGGAGAAATCCCGAAGAAGAGAGATCGAACAAAAGCTAGGTATCCGAAGGCAGGCATAGTGAGAACCACTGGTGACCAATGCTCAAAAGAGAGTTCTAAAAGTGATAGGACAATGCCCCCTAGACCAGGCAGGTGCCCCCAAGTGTGAACTAGTTCCAATCCATGAAGAGTCAAGGAAAACTCAAAGACAAGCGCATGAGCTAGCAAACCAAAGCAGGAAACAAACTAAAGTAGGAAAGCAGGAAAACAAACTAAAGCAGGAAAGGAAGGAAACTAAAGCAGGAAACTAAGAGCCAAGCGATGCTGAGATGAGATGTAGCTTTAGGAAAACAAGAGGCGCCTGTTTACCAGGTTTTCACCATCTTGGCAGAGATTCTATTTTTGCTACCATGACGCCTGTTTACCAGGTTTTCATCAATGGCACATTTTTCTCTTTTTCAATTTTTTTGTACTTTTCTCTTTTTTTGATTTTTTTTGTATTTTTTGAATATCTCATTTTTTTGTATTTTTTGATCTTTTCATTTTTTTTGTATTTTTCACATTTTCTATTTTTTTTTGTATTTTCAAGGTGCCTGTTTACTAGGTTTTCACTAGGATAATAGATACATCAAAGCGCCTGTTTGCCAGGTTTTCACTAAGATGATCATTTTTTTAGGACATTTTGTAATTTTTAGGATTTTTTGCAATATATCAATTTTTAGGATTTTTTCAGGATCAATAAGTATGTAAATGAGCATACTGAGAATGTCAGCTATAGAACTTCTTAGATGAAGAGCGTTGATGGGCTCTTTGAGTTGCTCTCCTTTAGTAGGAATCTCTGAGAACACAGTCATTTGTAGCAGTAGCCAGCTGAGAAGTTGCAGAATCAAAACCAGATGTTGTAGCAGTAACAAGAGAGCCAACCAGTAGTGTCCAACAGTCAAGAGATCCATAGTGAAGGAAAGATCACTTAAGTGAGACCCACAAATATCCGCATGGACACACCTTAACTCTTTGTTAGATTTCCCACGCTCTAAATGCTTAGGGAGAGTACATTCTAGATTTCTCTTAGTCATGTCATTAGTAATAAGGAGATACTGATATGCACTTTGGGAAAAGGCAAGATGGAGTGAAGAGGGTAAAGTATGAGAGGCAAGGGTGATGAAATGGAGGGAAGCATGAGAATTTTGGAAGCTCGAATGGCAACTTTGATTTTTCCTTTCTTTGGAATCCACATAGCTTTTGAACTTTTTCTTCTTTACTTTGAGGTGCTTTTGATGACAATGCCTATAGAATGGATTTCGAGATCCATTTTTTATTTTATTTTCTGGCTTTTGATTGTCTTCTTCTTTTTGAGGACCTTTGTGGTCTTTTGAACACCTTTGTTGCTTTCCTTTCATCGTAGTCACATGTCGATTAGATGGAACATGGTGACCTTGAGATATAAGTGGATTCTCATTATTTTTGTTTTTATGTTGCACATCCAAGTTACATCCAAAAGACTCAGGATTTATGGATGAAAAAGGCTTATATGACTGGTTTAGGTGGAGAGATGGAGATGGAAGTGGATGGGCCACTTTTCTGGGAGATGAAGAGGGAAGAGAAATCAATGGGATGGGCTCAAGTGCAAATATATCAATATCATCCTCATCATTCATGAATGCATTAGATAGATCAGGAAAGTAATCTTCCATAGAGCATTGTCGATTGTGAGTAGTCTTAGAAGAGTCAGATAAGTTTGGAGGAATATTATGTGAGCCTAACCAAGATGGTCTATTCCAAGAGTCAGGTCCCCTTTCAGGTGGTAAGAGTGCACGAATAGGAACCATTTCAATTTTGGATCTACCAATATTCCATGAAGCTATAATAGAATGGGGTCTTACATACCCATGATTTGTTGGAGTAGTAGGAGTATAGCTTGGAGTAGATGGCCTAGGAGCCATAGGAATGATCTCCATAGGAGGGTGGAAAGGATCATCATCAATAGCTTGATCTAGAGGATCATAACTTTCTCCTCTTTCTGAGTTGTTAAGACTAGCATATAAGTGCATAGCATCAACTGGTATTTCTATAGTAGCATCTGATATGGAGTCCCATTCAGCTAGAGACATAGTTGGAGGTAGACTTTCTTCATTGTTGTCATCTAACATAGGAAGTGTTTCTTCAATAGTAGGATCTTGTTTAGTAGTAGAAGCAGCAGAGTAATCTGGAATAGGCATATCTTGAGGCATACCCAAGAGAAGAGAAGCATCCAATAGTTTCTCCCAATCAGTATGTGTGCCATTGGACTTGGCAATAGTAGGAGTCTGTTCAATAGCAGAAGTGGTGGAACAATCTAGAGTAGGCATACCCCAGGGCATACCCAAGATAAGGGAAGCATCCAGCAGTTGCTCCCAATCAGTATGTGTATCATTGGAATCAGCAGTAGTAGGATTTTGTTCAATAGTAGAAGTGGTAGAACAATCTAGAATAGGCATACCAACGATAAGGAAAGCATCCAACAGTTGCTCCCAATCAGTATGTGTGCCATTAGAGGCAGTGACATATTCAGTAGTAGCTACAGTAGTAGAAATCTGTTCAGTAGAGTGTATAAAATCCTCCTGGTGAGGACCAAGATCATGTTCTTGAAGCACTTGAGAAGGTAGATAAGACTCTTTCTGGTAGTCTGAATCAGAATTTTGAACATTCAAAGATCTTTCATGTGTCATAGGCTGAATTTGTGTTTCTTCATTATCTGAATCCTTGCATGAGTGAAAGCTGTAGCTAGGTTGGTCAAGCTCATAGCTCTGATAGCCAATACCAAATCTATCTTCAGAGGGTTCCTCACAGGAATGTGGAGATGGAGGGAGAGTTGTCAAAGACAAGATGGACTCAATCTGATATTCCCCCATGCCAATATCTTTGATCTTCAGGGTCTTTTCTATTTCTTTTAGCTTGGCCTCATAGAACTCAGGGGATTCTCTATTGGCAGGAACAAAGCTGTCTATCATTTGGGTAAGCATCTTAGCAGAGCAAGTATTTTGGCTAGCACTATTGTCAATGAGGATGTGGGGGATACTCTTGGGGCCTATCATAACTTCAGTGTGCAGGGGAGCATCATGCAGATGGCTTAAGGAATGATCATCTTCTTCAGAGAATGATAAATAATGAGGCGAGGTCAAATGACCCACCATAGATTGAAACTGGTCGAGATCGAGATCTTTGGGGACGTTTGCCTTGGTGAGGGATTTATCCATAGATAGTTTTGGTCTGGATGTCGAAGGTTCAGGACCTTTGAGAACAATCTTTGCATGAGATCGAGGGATAGCATTCGCACAAGCTGGAGACTGTGTGGAGTTATAAGAGGGAGACGCAGGGCCTCACAAGACAAAGGGAGTTTTGGGTTTAGGAGTATCCTTGCTCCCTGGAGCAATGATCTTGTCACAGTGAGAGATCCAAGGTTTGTTTCTAGCAAATCTGGAAGGTGGTTGAGCTTCTGTCGTAGCCTTCTCAGTGGCATTGACTATTTGCATGCTAGAGCTAAGATTAAAGACAGACTTTGAGGGTTTTGGCATGTTAGAGCTGAGATTGAAAACCAACTTTGAAGGTTTTGGCATGTTAGAGCTGAGATTGAAAACCAACTTTGAAGGTTTTGGATCTCCCATCTTGTTGGTAGTATTATGAGAGATCGTGAAAGAGTTGATAGGTTGAAAAGGATCAATAGGTTTAATTTTAGAAAGTGACCCTTCAGAGTCTTGCTGGTCTTGAAACAATGGGTTATAATATTCTTGAAATAATAAGTCAGACTGTATCTGAAACAATGGATTGTAATGCTCTTGGAATGAGGAGGAATGTGAGGATTCCTCACGAAGTTCAGATTTCATAAAAAATTCAGGATGACCTATGTCTTGATTACAAGGTTTACTTTGATCTTGATCAGCGTTCTGAATGGGATAAGTCTTGCCACTTTGAGTCCTGACAGTCATAAACTAAGATGTAACGAGCAAAGATTCGGGATAAAGCTAGACTCTGTCTCAAAGATAATGAAAGGAGATAAATGGCTAGAACAGCCAAGATGCAAGATGAACCTGGTACGAATTGTCAAAAAGAGATGGCTAGAACAGCCGAGATAAGACAATCACAACACAAGGTACAAGAGCACAATGAGATAAGGTAGACTAATGAGAGACAATATGAGTCAAAGCAAAGATCGATCGATTCCTAACTCAAGACAACTAGTTTCTGACGGTGAACGACAGGAAAATAGAAAAACAGATCACAGACAAAAAGGTAGATCATATTTATGTCATTGATCAAGCACATAAGACAGCAATCAAGGAGTTCAAGCAAACAGTCTTCAAGCAATGGGCAAGGGACAAAGCAACCTTGTGCATGAACATGAATAGTGACTTAGTATTTCTACTCCCTAAGGACTCTACTTGTGTATGTTCTTGAGAATGTTTTAGCAGACACTTAAAACACAACAACATCCTAGCAAGTTGTCTACAAGGATATACATGGCTTTTCTAAAGGGAGTCCTCGATATACGCAAGGTACGTGAGGCACAAATCCGTAGATGAGAAGAATTAGAAATCACACAGCCGGGGGGAGACGGTAACCCAAATCTCCTCCTTCACTTCTCAAAGGTATAAAGTTCTTTGAGGCTTAGCCAAGAGTGAAATCTAACTCATTCCCAAGAGAGGTGTCTTTGGATTCACCTCCCGATATTTATACTCCGCCGGAACACGGGAGTTAAGGTCATCCCTTGAGGTGATGAAATCCCCAAGCAGGCCTTCTAAAAATGAAAAGGTAAGTAATTCTCTATCAAAAAGTATTGGAAAGCACTAAAGGTGGTGCATTTAACCCTTCAAGTAAATGTGAGGTGAGTCCACAAAGTGGTGCATTTAACTCCTCACACAAACTCAAAGTGAGTCCACACCCTAGAAAACAAGTGAGTTCCAAAAAGCACAAAAGGGTTGCCAAGTGGAACAATTAACGCTTCTTTCCTATAGACCCCTCCCCTTTAATGTGGCGCTGGGATTGCAACCACAGGGCGGAAATGAGGGGCCGGTGGATTAGCGAGTCCAATAACCCAAGATAGCAATCTAGATCAATCACAAGTAATCTAAAGTTGCTTATCAATACTACTCACAAATGAAAAAGGGTTGAACCAATGGAATATTTAACTTTCCAAGCAAACATAGAGTGAGTCCACAAAGTGGTGCATTTAACTCCCTATGTAAACAAGGAATGAATCCATGCCCTTAATCACTCAATGAGATATTTGATATTGGAACCAAGAATTACTTAAGGTTTAAACACAAGCATTCACTTACACAAACTTGAATGAAAGAAAATCTATGTTCATTCATTTCCCATTAAGAGCATCAATTGAAATGTGTTCTATGAAAGCATGTAAACACTCAAGCCAAACACATGAGATGTTCAATTTTATGCCCAAACCAAGTGTTATAAAGATTTTAAGAACTCACCTTAGGTCCAAAGATTTGCAATCCAGCATTTAGCACACATTCGAAAGTATAGAATCAAGACAAATCAATGACAAATCGTAAGATATGTAACATTGCTGTCTTCAAGACAGTCTTTAAAGATTGATTTATTTGACCAATAAAATCATAATATTAAAATTTCTGGAAAGAATAAAGTTTTTAGAAAATATCAAGAACTACCATTTTCCAAAGTTACAAGGTCTTATGATTTTATTTGGTTCCTCAACCAATAATGTTTTCAGACTGCAATTGTTCTGTCATAAATCAGATTTAAAACACCAAACCCTGCCTAGGGAATCACATATCTTTCTCAAAAAGAATCAAAATGAAACCAAAACAAATTCACAGTAACTATTAATGAATCTAGTATCCAAATATATAAGCCATTTATTTTTTCCATTCATAAATCATTTTTTATGAATAAATCATTGCCTGCAGCTCCAATGCAGATTGTTAAAAACTAGTTTTCACTCAAATGACCATAACTTTCATAAATCTACATAAAAATGACTCAAACCAAAAGGAAATGAAAGCTAAGTCACGTATCTTTCCAATAGATATTATTATAGATCTTGATTCTACATAATTTGTCCGCACCAGACATTTCAATCTGACTGTATTCAGAGAATCTCAAATCTGCAAATACCCAATTTCACCAAAATGATCATAACTTATTCATTTCTCAATAAAAATCAACCAAACCAAAAGCATGAGAAAGAGGATTCATCATTCTATCCATCCATTACTATATTAAAAAAATTTCAATCTTTAAATGGCCGTACAAGGCATGAAACCAACACTAAAGCTGAAAAACCAATTAAGAATGAGGCCAGAAATTGATCTTTTCTGCCCCACGGTGGGCGCCAAAATGTATGTGACTGAATGTGACCTCTAAATCAGGCACAACACAACATGGTCATTATTCACTTGATAGAATTTGGGAGAGAGTATGAAGAACTCAATCCAAATTCCATGGTGAGGCGACCTGTTGCCTCCTATGTGAATGGGGTGTTTGAATACTCTCAGAACGAGAGCCAACAGCTGGGAGACCAATTCAACAATGGAGGATTTGAAAGAAAATATGAGCAAAATGAAACTAAGCTAAGAATGAATGCAATTAATCTAGAAAACTTTGAAAGAAATATGAAATGCAGATTTTTTAGTTGATTTTGAAATAAAGATGATATTAGACTAAGAACAAGTAAGCAAATTTAATCTAAATGTGATGCAAAGATTATACTAATAATGAGATATTAATCTAATAAATGCAATAAAAGCTTTGAAAATAATGAGATATGAGACTAAAAAATGCTATAGTAAGGATGCTCTCAAAAATTGCCCTCTTTTGAATGAGAAAAAGAGGTTCAAATAAATAGAAGAGCCAAGAGGAGGAGGAAGAGTTTCTTGATTCGAAGCTCCTGACCCTTCATATCCCTTTTGGGACAAATAAGCATGAATTACTTTATTAAAAGAATGGAAAATGCCACATGAGGACCTTTCGAATATCTCAAATTATTAATTCAAGAAAAAGGTGTCCATTCAAATAACAAGCAATTATTAATTCCTTTTTATGGGTAATTAGCTAAAGAGGGTGGTTTGATTTAATTTAATTTAAAGCGCATAGGACTTTACAATTAAATTAATGTATCATAGGGGTAATTTAGCCAATTAAGTCAAAGACTTTAGGAATTAATTTAGCATTTGATTATTGCAATTTATGGTCTTTGCAATTGACATCAAGTCAAATTAAGTCAGATAGGAGAGAGAAAATTGCCTAGGGAACTAGGACTTTGGTGATGAAAAAATGAGATAATGCACCAAAATTGATGAAATTAAATAGGTGCCAATTTTGGGGTATTACACCTAGTACTCTCTCCATAGGATCAGTGAATCTCAGAAATGGGTTTCAAGAAAACCACTCGGTGTAATCATCTATCATACTAGCATCTATGATATGATCTCTCATATCCCATGCAAGGTGTGGAAGCTCTATCAACTCCTATCATGATGTCTGATAGTCTATTTGTGGGTCCCATAGAGACCTCTCAACTTGTACCTAGGTGTATAATGCCAATCCCTATGTCTGACCATACTGTCATAAGACCCTCAAGAAAAGAAAATGCTCAATAATCAGAGGTGTATGTGTTAGGAATGAATGCTTGATGATTGGTATTCATTCTATTGCAGTGGTTGTTGCATTCATGACTATGATTGTCATTGATGTCGACATAGTGATATTCTGGAGTTTAGTAGAGAAGTAGACAGTGTTTTGATTAGCGCACGTGGGATATTGTAGTTGGGATTATGCAACATTGAGGTTATGATCTTTGATGTGTTATTTAGCTATGGTTAAGAGTGTAAATAGAAATTAATTTATTCATGAAATTTATAAGCATTTTGGTGGAAGTAGCATTTAGGCAGTGTTCCTGAGTAGTGGTTTGTGGAAATCGGATGATATCTCCTAATCAAGATGGAATCTAGTTTTGTGTAGTTAAAGGGAAGTTTGACACAGATTGGTGGTGACATGGTTCACTATGCAAACTTTGAGGTCACACGAGTGAAGAGTTATTGCATTTGGAAGCTAACAGTTTTTGTGTAATTTTGATGTAGCTTGTGGAAACTTTTATATTGTAATTATGTGCTGACTCATTTGTAATTATTTAAGTGTGGTATAAAGGAAGGAATTTTTTTCCTTATTTGTATGTAGTTTGGTAATTGAAAAGAACATGAGCATGGTATTGTTGATGTGAATGTATGCATGAAGTGAAGAACAGAGCCTATGAAGTTGTTAAAGCGAGATTGTAAAGGAAGACATGTGAAGTATAGAGATCTAGAATTGAGATCTAGTGTAGCAGTGAGTGTGTTTTGGCATAGTAAGGAGGTAACATATTTCATATTATTCTACTGAATAATATTAAGGTTATTTGGACAGTGTGTTTAGTGACCTTACCCTGAAGCTGTTTGGGCAGTGGGTCCTTCTGTCTTCCATAACTCTTAACAGGGTTAGAATCTTCTAAAAGAGATTCAAAATCTCCTAACAGGGATTCATATGTACTGAATGTATTTCATAAGACTCCTAATAGAATCCATCCTTTCACAAGGAATATTCATATTAGTACATCTTTTTTGGGCATCATTCCCACCGGGGTTTACTCTTTGATGAAGAGGTTCCCTAGTCAACATATTTTGTGTTATTGTGTCATTGTGTATGAATATCTTTCTATGGTTGATAATTACATTGCTTACATGGTTAAATGCTATTGAAGTTGATAAATGTTATAATTATCAGATAAATAATTCACCCCCCCCCTCTCAGTTATCTTGGTGGACTTTACTTTCTAACAATTAGTATCATAGCAACAGGTCCTTGAAAGGAAAGTTTAACAGCTTAAGGAGATCCATGACAAATTTCAAGAAAGAAAGCCCTAAGTTTGATGGAGTAAATTTTGACAGCTGGAAAGAAAAGATGAAGACACATCTACTATGTTTAGGACCAGGCTATTGGTTGATTACAAAGAATGAGAGAGCTATAATTGAAGAAGACAGTCTTGAAACAAGTTCTAAAGATGAGGTAGATCTATTCATGTGTAACATACTTGCAAGAGAAGAACTTTTGTCAGCACTTCCAGAGAATGAATACAGTCAGGTAAAATGTTTTAAGAAATCTAATGAAATTTGGAAAGCTTTACACTCTACTTTTGAAGGTGATGAACATGAAAAGAGAGCTAGATTACATAATTGGATATGCATTTGAAGATATTAGAATGATGGAAGATGAATCTGTTAGAAGCTATATTGGTAGAATGTCAGAAGTTGTTGCAGGAATAAAATCTTGTGGAGGATCGAAGATAGAGAATGAAGTGATATGGAAAATTTTGAGGACATTGACTCCTGTATTTAAGAAGACAACACAGATGATTGAACAAGTTATACCTTGTACTAAAAACTTTACAAGAGAAACTCTTCTTGGAAGATTGGAAGCAACTGAGATGAACATGTGGTTATCAAGAGACTTACCTAGAATGGAGACAACATTCAGTGCTCTTAGTATCAACCCTACTTTTTCAAGAAGTACCAGTGTGAGTGGAGATTATGCCAGCAACAACAAATCTAGAAATGAAGAAGGTAAGAAGATTGAGGAAGGTATTGCCTTGCTTGTGAAAAGAGAACCAAATGGTAAGAAATTTTTTAATGTTGGACATGTCAAGAATATGGTCATTTTGTATCTAAGTGTCCTAAGAGAGTTAAAAAATATAAAAACAATTTCAAGCCTAGAAGAACTAAGGAATGTTATTATGCTAATGATGAAGATCGTGAAGCAGGAATTGAAAGACATTTGAGTGATAGTGATAATGAGAACATTGATGAAATAGGATTTGTAGCTATTTAAGAAGAAAATTCTGAATATGATGTTAAGGAAGAAAAAGCCTTCGTTTCCCAAGTTGAAAAGAAAGTTCATTGGATTATAGACAGTGGTTGTTCACATCATATGACTGGAGATAAAAGGAAATTCATAAAGCTTGACAATTATGATGGAGGAATTGTTAGAGTTGGTAACAATGTACCTTGTTTGATTAAAGGTATAGGATCTATTACTCTTGATGGAAAGACTAATACTGATGCATTTTACTTTGTTGATGGATTGAAACATAATCTTTTGAGTGTTGGACAGTTAGTGGATAAAGGATATCAAGTTTCATTTACTAAGAAAACTTGTGTCATTAAGGATAAAGATGAAAATTTGATTGGAACAGGATCTAGAACCAGAGGTAATGTATTTCAGTTGAATCCTACTGAGATGACATGCTTGATTACTAAAATTGATGATAGTTGGTTATGGCATAGAAGTTTTTGTCATAAAAACTTTGATAACATAGTGAAAGTGAGTACTACACTTGCAGTAAGTGATTTTCCTAAAATTATGAAACCTGGTAACATGATTTGCAAAGAATGTGTGATGGCTAAGTAGAAGAGAAGTTCTTTTCCTAGTAAGAAGTTCACATTGGTAGAGAAGTTGGAGATTGTTCATACAGACTTGAGCGGTCCTACCAGGACTAGAGGATTCTATGGAGAAAGGTATTTTATGATTCTTGTTGATGAATTTACAAGAATGATGTGGATTGCATTTCTGAAAGAAAAATATGAAGCATTTGATAAGTTTAAGATAATTAAGAATAAAGTTGAGAATGAATCTGGAATGAAGCTTAAATTTTTGAGATCTGATAGAGGTGGAGAATTTACTTCTAGAGAGTTTAACACTTTTTTGTGAAGTGAATGGAATTAAGAGATAGTTTTCAGCCCCTAGAACACCTAAGCAAAATGGTATTGCAGAAAGAAGAAATAGGTCAGTGATTAAAGCAACAAGAGCTGTGTTATTTGAGAATGATTTGGCGAAGACATTTTGGACAGAAGCAGTGAATACAATAGTATATACAATGAACAAAGTATAAGTCAGAGC
This sequence comes from Chamaecyparis obtusa, assembly GCA_027943335.1. Taxonomy (NCBI): domain Eukaryota; kingdom Viridiplantae; phylum Streptophyta; class Pinopsida; order Cupressales; family Cupressaceae; genus Chamaecyparis; species Chamaecyparis obtusa. Next base: position 235,611 of record BSBK01006170.1, read on the forward strand.
AGACACATATAATACACCTTATGAATTATGGTTTGGAAATGCACCCTCAGTTAAGTATTTTATAATTTCTGGAAGTAAATGCTATACAAAGAGAGATGATGATATTGGAAAGTTCGATCCTAGAAGTGATGAAGGAATCTTTCTTGGATATTCTTCGAAGAGCAAAGCATATAGATGTTACAATAAGAGAACTAAAACTATTGTTGAAAGCGCAAATGTTAAAGTTGATGAGAAGTTTAAAATTTAGGAAAGAATGTTTGATTATGAATTTGATGAAGTTAATCCTCAGCCTAACATTGAAACTACTGAATTATTCTATGAGACTGATAGTGAATTGCTGAATGAGAATCATACTATAGAAGAAACTAGAGAAGAAACTAGAGAGGAATCTAGAGAAGAATCTACAATTGAAGAAAGATCTGTGACTATGACACCTAACAGGTATATATCAAGACATCATCCTTTTGAACAAGTGATTAGAAGTTTGGACAGAGGAGTTATGACTAGAAATAAGGTACATTTATTTTTGATTTCTCAAATTGAACCTAAATCTACTAGTGAAGCTTGTGAAGATGAATATTGGATTAATGCTATGAAAGAAGAACTAGATCAGATTGAGAAGAACAAGACATGGGAATTGGTCCCTAGACCTAAAAACAAGAATGTGATTGGAACTAAATGGGTATTCAAAAACAAGATGAATGAACAAGCAGAAGTAGTAAGAAAAAAAACAAGATTGGTATGTAAGGGATACTCACAGCAAGAAGGAATTGACTATGAAGAAACTTTTGCACCAGTAGCAAGACTTGAAGCAGTAAGAATGTTTTTGGCTTATGCAACTTTTAAGAAATTTAAAGTGTATCAGATGGATGTGAAATCCACATTTTTGAATGGTGAATTGGAAGAAGAAGTCTACATTGAGAAACCTGAAGGTTTTCCTTTGACTCAAGAAGGAGATATGGTATGTAAACTAAAGAAAGCACTATATGGACTAAAGCAAGCACCTAGAACTTGGTATGCTAGATTGGATAAGTATTTGTTGAAATTGGGATTTACTAAAGGAACAACTGATAGCAATATATACACAAAAGAAATTGAAAATGGTTTGTTAGTTATAGTTATTTTTGTTGATGACATTATTTTTGGAGGAGAAGATGAAGCTAGTGACAAATTTGCTAATGAAATGAAGACTGAATTTTAAATGAGAATGATTGGTGAGATGAAATAACTTTTGGGATTACAGATAACATACAACAATGATGGTATCTTTGTTAGCCAGACAAAGTACTTGAATGATTTGCTGAAGAGATTTGGAATGGAGAACTGTAAACCAGTTGGAACACCTATGGTTACAGGACATAAACTATCAAGGAAAGATGAAACACCAGCAATTGAGCAAAAGAAATATAGATCCATGATTGGTGGATTGTAGTACTTGACACACACTAGACTAGATATACAACATTCAGTTGGAATCATAGCAAGATTTCAAGCTAAACCTAGAGAGTCACATTATGCAGCAGTAAAGAGGATACTAAGATATTTAAGAGGTACAATGGATTATGGACTATGGTATGAAAAATCTAATGATTTTACCCTATGTGCATATATAGATGATGATTGGGGAGGTAGTGTTGATGATAAGAAAAGCACCAGTGGTGGAGCCTTTTTTCTTGGAGGAAGATTAGTTTCCTGATTGAGCAAGAAGCAAAATTGTATTTCACAGAGTACAGCAGAAGCACAGTATGTAGCAGCAGCAAACAATTCTAACCAGATAATTTGGATGAATGCAAATGTTGAAGGATATTGGAATTAGTTTGATGAGCCTATTGTTATACATTGTGATAATACTAGTATAGTTAGTATGCCTAAGAATCCTATATTACATTCTAAGACTAAGCATATAGAGATCAAGTATCATGTTGTAAGAGAGAAAGTTGTTGAGAAAGAAGTCAGACTAGAGTACATAAGCACAAAGGAGTAAATAGCAGATATATTTACAAAGCCTTTGCCTAAGGATACATTTGAGTATCTGAGAGGTATGCTTGGGGTTATGCCCCAGCCTACTTTTGAGTAATGATGTAGTTGATTGCATTTGTCCAGTGGAATATGGCCCTATCTATTTTCTAGATTGGATGTTGGTACTTCATCTATGAGGGAGTATGTGTATCTGAGCTGAGTCATGAGGACTCGTGAATGTATTTTCTGAATAGTGTCTTTTGACATTGAGTTGTTGTTGACATAGTGATAAAATTTATGTCATTGATGTCAATGGGGGAGAAGTGTACATGAAAAACCCTGTGTACTATCTATTGCAGTGTACTGAATAGGAAAACAAAGCAAGATTTGATTGATGAATATTTGTCAGTGCAGCAGTATTGCAATATTGGATTTTTGGAACATTGGATGTTTTTCCTCTATGTTGCCATCAATGCCAATGGGGGAGATTGTTAGGAATGAATTCTTGATGATTGGAAATCATTCTATAGTAGTGGTTGTTGTATTCATGACTATGATTGTCATTGATGTCAACACAGTGATATTCTAGAATTTAGCAGAGAAGTAGATAGTGTTTTGATTAGCGCACGTGGGATATTGCAGTTGGGATTATGAAACATTGAGGTTATGATCTTTGATGTGTTATTTAGCTATGGTTAAGAGCGTAAATATAAATTCATTTATTCATGAAATTTATAAGCATTTTGGTGGAAGCAGTATTCAGACAGTGTTCCTGAGTAGCGGTTTGTGGAAATCGGATGATATCTCCTAATGGGGATGGAATCTAGTTTTGTGTAGTTAAAGGGAAGTTTGACACACATTGGTGGTGACATGGTTCATTACACAAACTTCGAGGTCACATGAGTGAAGAGTTATTGCATTTGGAAGTCGATAGTTTTTGTGTAATTTTGATGTAGCATGTGGAAACTTTTATTTTGTAATTATGTGTCGACTCATTTGTAATTATTTGAGTGTGGTATAAAGGAACGAATGTTTTTCCTTATTTTTATGTAGTGTGGTAATTGAAAATAATATGAGCATGGTATTGTTGATGCGAATGTATGCATGAAGTGAAGAAGAGAGCCTATGAAGTTGTTAAAGTGAGATTATAAAGGAAGACATGCGAAGTACAGAGATCTAGAATTGAGATCTGGTGTAGTAGTGAGTGCGGTTTGGCATAGTAAGGAGGTAACATATTTCATATTTTTTTTTTGAATAATATTAAGGTTATTTAGACAGTGTGTTCAGTGACCTTACCCTGAAGCTGTTTGGGCAGTGGGTCCTTCTGTCTTCCATAACTCTTAGCAAGGATTCAAAATCTCCTAACAGGGATTCATATGTACTGAATGTATTTCATAATACTCCTAACAGAATCCATCCTTTCACAAGGAATATTCATATTAGTACATCTTTTGTGGTCATCATTCCCACCGGGGTTTGCTCTTTGATGAAGAGGTTCCCTAGTCAACATATTTTGTGTTATTGTGTCATTGTGTATGAATATCTTTCTATGGTTGATAATTACATTGCTTACATGGTTAAATGTTGTTGAAGTTGATAAATGTTATAATTATTAGATAACTGATTCACCCCCCCCCCCCCCCCTCTCAGTTATCTTGGTGGACTTTACTTTCTAACAGTACAACCTATCATCCATCATGACATGCACATATAGGGTAACTCAGCCACATCCTCAGGCCATGCCTCACATCTAATGTATGGTCATGAAACAACCTAATCAATATCATCAATAATCCATCTCCAGTAATCTAACTTTCCCAAATGGGCCTGGACCACCATGCCCTCGTACATCTAAGAAAAGGGCTAGCCTAGATCATGATGATGAAAAAAAATAGGATGAGTAACAGAGATGTGCTCCCATGCCAATAGCTGCAACATGATCACCCTAGAAGAAACAGTAGCTCCATGATGGTACACTACATCATGTAGTTCATGATACAGTTGAGAAAGAACATGGGTCCCCAAGTGAATCTTCATGGCTACATGATCATATCCTCTAAGATACAACCCCAACCAATAGCAAAGCCATGACCTCACCGATCAGGAATGAGGAAACTACCAACTAATGCACCTAGGATGGTAGGAAGAATGGGAAAAGAGGGAAACTGAGCCTACTGAATAATATCATCTCTGATATTATCATCACAAAATACTCACCTACAAGTGGTATCATCATAAACTTGGTCATAATAAATGAGCTCCCCATCAGTTGAGATGCGCAGGATCCAATACACATCCTCGAGAGTGATAGTCATCTCCCCCATCGGCAAATGAAACGTGTTATGGTCAGAGTGCCATCACTCTGCCATAGCTATGAGAAGACCTCGATTCATGCAAAATCAAGGAAAGATAAGGAGAAATGACAAGCCACATCTACCAATGACTTAGCGCTCAGGACCGCTCAAGTCATTGATCATGTTGAAGGGTAATGGACACAAGCCTCTAACTCCAAATGATTTAAGCTCGGCCTGCAAAAAGCTAGTTAAATATATCAAAAATCAAAATCATTACATATTGCATCATTTCAAGTCAATTAGACAATCTAAATCTAAATCAAATCACAATCAATTTTCCTAATTCTATTCAGAGAGGATAGAAAATTTATCATCATCCACCATCGAAATCAAGATTAACAATCAAACATTCAATATGACATGACTCAAACTAAAAGCACATGACTCGCTATCAAATTGAACTTGATCCCTAAGCTAATTGACTGATTGATGACAACAGATGGTTTAGAAAACTAAGTCAGTAGTTGCACATTCAACCAAACAAGGTATACGCACATTTAAAATGTTTAAAAGTGTTGAAAGGAATAGCACAATTTAAAATGGTGAATGTGCTAAAGAAAATATTGAAAGTGCTATTTCAAGGTGTACGCGCTATAGATTATAGTATGCGCTACAAGAAACCCATGTACGCACTACTAAAATACTAATATGTGATCAAATTTTTACGCATAGAAGAAAAGGGTGAATGTGATTTGTGCCCTAGTTCTACCATTTGTACGTGCTATTAAATCTAGCAGATGTGCTGCACAAAACCGTGGATGCATAGGAGAAAAGTTGTACATGCTGTTAAAATGATTAAATGCACTATTTAATTTGAAAAAAAAATAAAAATAGGGTTTTTCTTGTAAAAATCTAAAAAAATTTCAAATTTAATGCATTTAATGGACAAAGAAAGTTGTTGGGGTACATATCAAAGGTCCATAGCTTGGTGGACACATGTATCGGTGGCCTTACTTGAATCTATAATCATGAATAGGGATCACCATCATCAGAAAGGTAAAAATGGCTCAGAGCAAAAAGACAAAATGGAAGGTAAAAATGAATAGTAAAAATGACTTTTACCCCTATATATAGTCCATTTTGACCTAAAAGGGCCACTTTGACCAAAAAAATGACTAGGGACCCAATTTTTTCATCCATTCTACCAAATTAGGTGCTTTTTTCATCAAACCATCATGAATACATTATCAAAAATGAAATCAAAATTCATTAAAAATTGACCTATTTCACGCAAATTAACCTAAAACATCATAATTTTTAACAACGTAAAAATTTCATTTCATTTTCGAGGGGGCATACACTCAAATAATTAGTTCCTAAGTTAGACATTTTGTAGGAAAGCTTGAGGAAGAAGAGAGACTAAGTAAATCACCACCCCCACCAAATATCATTCATGCTAAGGAATCATCTTATGCCATATGTGGGTAGATTCAAATTGTAGATAGCCTGAGGAAGACTTGGGATGCTGATTTTTTACTTTGAAGAATACCTTTTCAATTTTTTTCAAATTTTTTTGAGTATTCTATCATAAGTTGTATATATGCAAACAATAGAGGATTTTTCTTTTTGGCCCCACCTTTTCCATTGATGTAAAAGGGGGAGATATGTGTGAAAAATGATAAAGAAGGAGAGAAGTTTACTGTAAGGGGAGCCTAGGATTTTGGTGAGTTTTTAGAGACTTGGCATTTTAGATGGACACTTAGCCAGTTTTCACTAAGTTTTCCCATCAATGCCAAAGTGGGATATTGTTGGAAAGAGATCATTTTTAATGCATGATATATTTTCATTTAAAGAATCTATATTTAGTATCCTTTTCCACCTTTCAGTTTTCTATGATTACCAAAGGATTTGATGCAAGTATATGACAAAGTACCAAAAGAAGAGTTGTATATAGTTAGATAGATCAGGGTGGCATGATCTAAGGATAGAGAGTTAGGACTTGTGATTTTAAATCTTCAAAGTATTAATTATGATATGTCTAATCCAATATTTTCATGGCTTGGTATTACTTTATTTGTGAGATATTCACTGATGAATATCGATTTGACAGTATTTTGGCGAGAACATAGCAATTTTGGTAAGATTATTCAATATGCTTGGTAAATTGGTTTAGAGTTTTGGTTTGATAGGTGTTTATATTAGAGATGACTATGGAGGACATTGTATTTTCATATCAATCTATAGTATGATGATTTCATCAAGATTTTGTAGGAGTTCTATGCATTTCATTACTTTCATTTTGGGGCTAGTAGAGTTACACTTTTTAGTTAATGATCACATATATAAAATCACATTTTTGGATGTGATTAGGTGTAATGGGAAGATGCAAATGGAAGTACTAGATACATTATTAGAACAATATTTTTTGATGTGATACTAATGTTTAAATTTTTCAAAAATATATTGGAATAGTTTATGTCATTTGTCAATTCAACATTTGGGACTATAAAGTCCTATCTCAATTTTGTAATTAAAGATCAATGAACCCGTTTGAGGTTCACATAATTAGATTAAATAGTGAGCTCTAAGATATAAGTCTAAATGCATGTGCATTCCATTTTATGTACTTATACCTTTAAGAAGGTACTTATTACTATAGTACTGATATATTTTAGTGGGTACCATCCCCACTGGGGCTTTTCCCTTAACTGGGTTTTCCTCAAAAATAAATCACAGTGTTATAATGTTGTGTGTTCTCATTCTATTTTATTTTCTTTCAGTTATTTTTTCTTTCAATTTTTGTTATTGGATTAATAATTTTAATAATATTGTAGCATCAATTAGCCCCTCTCGCCCCCTCTCGGTGCTCCCAAATGCTAACAACAATATGTTTCATAGTGTAAAATAGATCCTACAGTCATCATAACAATCAATATACTAAAACTAACCATCTTTCTCAATCTAAGATAATAAAATACCTATATTATCACTTTTCTTACCTTTCAATTATACCCAATCCAACAAGAAATCATAAACACCTCCTTTCCACAACTACCTATACAGTTAGCACACTAATTCACACATAAATATGTAAATATATCCCATATCATCAATTTCCAAATATGATATTACTTATTAAGCATCCATTATCCTAAGGGTATAACACTTTCTACTTTTATCAAGATGTAATTGTAGACACATAAAAATGGTTCACACCTGTGTCCCCTTTTAACATGTCTTTTATCTTGTATCATTCCTCATTTGATCAATTACTAACTATATCATTGAAAAATGAAAGAAATTCCATTTAGGACTGGTTTATCCCTCTGAGTAGGTGGTTTTGGGTCATGTCAAATGCCTCGGATAGGTCCTTGGCTTGCTATTGGATTTTTCCCTTGTTCTACCCTATTTTCTCCTTATTTATAGCCTGTTTCTGGCACCTGGGACTGTGAATTTGAGGTTCTTGACCTCAAGGTCAAGGTTGACCTTTCGGGTCAAGTTTAACCTTAACCCTGACGATGGGTCTAGATTTCAAGTTCTGGAGGTTTTAGGATGCTGAGTTTCAGAAGAAAAAAATTTCCTACTTCCAGGTCGGCTGTTTCAGATTTCAAAATAGTAAAATCTTAAATTATATTTAATTTAGGTCCATTTCTAGAGGTATGGGCCCAATGGGAATTTATTTCTCATATGTCGGCCTCTCTAGGAGTTTTTTCCCTAGATCACTATAAAAGGAAGCCTTCTCCTTGTAATACCCCAAAAATGGGCTATAGGTTCATTAACCTCCTACATCTTCAAATTGAACGAAATCGACATCGAAGTCCTAACCTAAGGCACATCTAAACATTATCGAATCCTAATTGATTATCTCAAATTTTGCATCGAGGAATATTCCTAGAAATATTTTTAATTATCTTGATTATCTTTAATTTAATAATTATTTGGCAATAAATCACATTTATCCTAAGTTTGATTAATTGAATATTTTCATATTTAATTAATTAGATTTAATATTTGCCACTTAATTGTTTAATTAAATTTAATTCTATCTATTATTAATTGTATTATTTAATTTTGACAATAAATCCAATATCCTATGAATAATTGATTAAATTCTTATTTAATTGATTAAAGCAAATTGTCATTATTTAATAATATAGTTTCTAATAAAAGTTTGATTAAATAGTTAATTAACCCATAAATTAATTATTTATTTTCAAAAATCAGTTGAGTTGAGGATAAATCATTTTATTTATTTATTTAATTCTTAATTATTATGCACATTCAAAAGAAACAGTTAAACTCCAAATCAGAAAATCAATGCAAAGTGTTGACTTTTTGGAACTCAACATCCTTTTGGAGTTCAAAAAGCTGATCTAAACTCTAATTTGAGTTAAAAAGCCATTTTTGCATAATTTTGAGAATTAACTATCTTTCATGATCAGATAACTCAAAAATCAACCTGAGTTATTTGAGTGATTTATGGATTTGTTCCATGCACCTCCAAAGCCCTGGATTTCTATAAATTAAGGCTTCAACTCTTCACAAATCATCCACAAATTTGCACACTTACGCTGTCAGTATCAATTCAAGAGTTGCACAATCACACTAGAGAATTGGAATTGGGAGAATCAAAGCTCTTGCAAATCAACATCTTTGTGAGATCAATCTTGTTTTTGCATATCATTGTTAGATTAGCATTGCATATCAATTTTCATAGCATAGTTTCATATCAAGTTTTCATTCCTTATTGCATCATAAAATCCAAAAAAAAAAATAGCTTAATTGCATTCAATTTCATATCTAGATCAATTGCATTCAAATCCTTCGTTTAGGTGTCATCTAGGTCACTGATCTTGATTACAATCTGAGAACATCAATCTCGCACCTATTAGAAGGTAGTAAATTGCTTGGTTAGATTAGATTTCAATTTTGCATGATTTTGATTATAGCTAACCTCTAATGTTTTACTGAAGTGTTGTGTCTACAGATCAGGTACAATTTTCACACACACACTCCTCTCATTTTCTCCATCCATAATCTATGCAATCTCTCAATCAAGTCATCAAGAACATTAGCAAGAAAGCATTCAAGAAATCATGTATTCAAGCATTCAAGTTCTCCATTGAAGATCAAGGATTCAAGCATTCAAGCCTGTGAAGGGATCTACTTCAAGCATCCAAGATTCATCATTCAAACCATAGATCTATCCATCATGGTGGTGTGAAATTCCTTCAAGATCCTTTGTTCATCTTCGAGATCCATTCATTCTTCCTACAAGGTGAATTTCAAGCATACAATCTTGGAGGTTTTGAGTTACATTTATTCTTTTTAGTGTTGAGTCCAAGCTTTTATATCAGCATACTTGTTTACATTTCAAATACAATTGCATATCTATTAAATATCATAGCTTTGTTGTTAGATCTACTTCTAGTACTTGCTAGCATTCTCAATTTCATTTATATTTCAAGGTTGATTCCAAAATTGCGGTTTGACCAAGGAAAACTCCTCATCCAACTAAAAAAACCATTTTTCTTGTAGGAACAAGTGTGAAACAATGAGTTATACAACAGATCTGGATACCCTTTTCGAAAGACTTTCGAGATCTGTGAATAGAATTTTCATTGGAGAAGTGCAGGTCAAGGTAGACATTTTGGGGTCAAGGTTGACATTTCCTCCTTGGTCAAGATCAACTTTTCTCAGAAAATAAAAATATTTCTAGGTTTTGTAGATCTCACAGTTTCAGATTAGGGTCTTGTAAATCAATAGTTTTTGAGACTATTTGACAGGGTTTTCAGAAGGTTCTTTTAAGAGGTAAGTACTTTTATTTCTTCATTTCAATATTATCATTTCTATATTTACATTCCATCCCCTTATAATTCATATATATGTGTAAAATATGGGTTTAGGGTCTCTTTCATGTGCATTATTCTAAACCCTATTCCTTCATATTTTATATCTTACATTTTGGTGAACTTGTTTACAACAACTCTTTCTTTTTGGTGTTAGATTTGCATCTTGTGTTAGATCTTACATACTTATAAAAGTAGATTTATTTTATGCTCTTGCATTTATATTTCAAAAACACAAAAAAATTGAAAAATTTCTTTAAAAATCCAAAAGAATATTTACATTTTTCATGCTTTTAGTGTTACTTTGTGTTCAACATGTATGATTTTTGTTTTGAATACTTTGATGAGGCTTTTATTACAAAATAGGATAGATCCCTTAATGAGGTACATGGAAGTGAGGATGAAAATTGTTTGAATGAGATCTCCATTGATCCTATTTGTATTTCATCTTCCCCTACAACCTCTTAAATTGATCTTTACCATAGGGTGTGTGCATAGTTACCTTCATGTTCCAATATTTACAACATTGATGTACCTAGAATGTTATATCCGAAATATTCTATTCAATCTATAGAGGCCTTTGAGAAAATCCTTTGTGATAGTGATCAAGGTGTTAATCTCCTATGTGGTGTCACTCATCTTGTCCATTTAAATGTCAAGCCTTTAGCTCAAGCTTCAGGATTCACTCCTCCTATCACAAGTGTGGAACCTTCTTTTGTTCCTTTACCCAATATTCCTACTTACACTCCTCCTTTAGTGGCTACATCTCTATCATCTCTTTCAGTGAGTGTTCCTCTGGTTGTGTCTTACATTCCCGCCACTTCCTACACTTTTTCTACAGTTCCTAATCTTTGTAATCCTAATCCTATCTTTCCTAATCTGATTCCTAATATTCCCACTCCTATTTCTCCATCTGCTATTGCTAGTTCTTCCCATACTTATGATGAGGTTCAAACTATGGTTCATGATGCAGATGTGCAACAATTCTTGGATTTAACTTCCCCTTCTTATCCAATATAAGATGATATTAAAGTGAAGAGAAAAGCAACCTCTTCTAAACCTATTATTCCACCTTATACAACCTTTACTCATGAACGTAATAATTAATCACCTCCTGCAAAAGCTTTACATGATATGTACACTACGTGATATAATATGATGGCTAAACAAGGTTATAAAGGTTTAGGGCTTGGTGGTAATGAGCATGGTATTAAGTATCCAATTCATATATTCCCTAGACAAGATATGTGTGGTCTTGGATGTTCAAAATCTCAATTTAAGATGGTTGATTTTGATTTTCATCCTCCTCTTCATCTTCTTTTTATAACACCTACCTTAGATTACCCTAATACTCCTCAAGATGTGGCTAAGAAGGTGTATGTTCAATTAATGAATTCCAAGAAAGAAATCTTTAAACCTATTCTGAAAGATTCTCTCTGCTAGTACAAATATCCTCTTCACTATAGTAATACACATTTACTTGATGATTGTGTGCATTTTAAGATATATGTTAGAGAAAGAGGAGCTTTAGGAATTATAGCTCACTCTCATGTCGTATTACAATTTATTCATAATTTTACCCCTCATTCTTCTATAATATAGATCTTTTCTCCTCTTGTCTCTAGACTGGGGGGAAAGAGGTGTATTTCTTCCAGTCTTCTAGAATCCATTATGTTCTTAGCATTTTTTCTTTGAGCTTAATTGGTCATTCTTTCTCTCTTTTATCTTGATGGTTTTGTATTATGATAGCTTTTTCTCCTAATCACCCATCGCTCTCTTCTAGTATTCATGATATCTTTTCTAAAACATTTATTTTTCAAAAGGTATCCCTTGCTTTCATCCTTGGGGGGGAAGGTTGTTCCTTCTTTCTCTTTTTCTAGGGATTTGTTGTCCCTAGCTTAGTGGCATTTGTTTATTTTGCAACATTATTTCATTATGCTGACTGAGGTTTTGGTTATGGATATCCTTTTATGTGAGAGGTTGTTGTCCTAGGTCATCACCTCTTCTTTATTTTGAAAATTATGTTCTTTATAAAATCTTTCCCTTGCTTTAGGGTTAGAGTTTGATTCCTTCATTCCAAGAATCCTCTTCCTCTTGATCACAAGGGGCTTGTTGATTGAATCTTGGGTCCTTCTTTATTTTTCTTTAAAAGATGATATTTTATCCAAATCACTCCTCTATGGTGGAGGTCTTGTTGATAAGATCTCTTTCTCTTTGAGGATCCTTTTTTTCATAAGTGACATATCCTTTTCATGATTATCTATGTTCTTCGATGTAAGGGTTAATACCCTTCACTAAGAATATAGTGTACATTGTTGTTAACAGGATATCCCCTTACTTTGTGAAGTAGGTATCCTCTTTCTCTTCCTTATCTTATCTAGCGAGTAGCCATGATAAGGAGGGGGGCATATATAGGGTGTCCCTTGTACTATAGTTTTTTAATTTTCAATATGCTAAATCCTCAGAAGGTAACACACATAATTTTCTAAATCCTGAAGAGACACGTAGTTTTCAATTTTCAATATGCTAAATCCTCCGAAGGTAATGCACATAAGTTTCTAAATCCTGAAGAGACACATTTTCAAGTTCAATATGCTAAATCCATCGAAGGTAATGCACATAACTTGCTAAATCATGATGGGATGTGCATTTTATATTCCATGGTGACACAAGAATGTGGATCTATGGGTATTTCAAAAGCCATCAGAAGACACATTACAATTGCAAAGAATAATTTTTGGGTGAACTATCAGGTTGGCCACCTATTGGGCCCTCCATTCTTAGTGATTCATGGTAAGTTGGGCATCTTATTGGGAGAGGTAATCACTCTCTCTCTCTTCTCTCTCTTTTTGCTTCCATGCTAGTAGGACTGGATCATGAAGCTATGTTATTTATAGTGTTGCTCTTGTCTTTCTTATGTAATCATTTATGCTTTTATGATAGCTTTCAAAATATGATATTATTATAGGAAGCATTTCTTCGCAAGGTTTTCTTTACTACTTGATTTGGGTTTGTTTTACTACTAACCCCTCTTTTTGTGTCTTTTTAGCTTTATTTTTGTTTTTTTATTTGTTTTCACACCCTCATGCATGTATTTTGAGTTATAATCCTTGTCTTGGGGGCTCATGTCCTTAATTGAGTGATATTTTATCTCATTGTGATCCACTAGAATCTTTCTTCTCCTTTACTAAGAGTTTGCATCAAATCCATATTCTTGCTAAAGTGGGGACTAAATGTATCATCGTAAAATGGAAACACTTCCATTTAGGACTGGTTTAGACCTCTAAGTAGGTGCTTTGGGGTCATGTCAAACACCTCAGATAGGTCCTTGGCTTGCTGTTGGATTTTTTCCCCATTCTATCCTATTTTCTCCTTATTCCCACCCTATTTCTCACACCTGGCACTGTGAATTTGTAGTTCTTGACCTTACGAACAAGGTTGAGACTTTGGATCAAGGTTGACCTCAACCCTAACCTAGGTCAGATTCAACCTTGACCCTGACCCTGGGTCCAGATTTCAAGTTTTGGAGGTTTTGAGATGTAGAGCTTTGGAAAGTTTTTTTTCCCGCTTCTGGGCTTGTTGTTTCAGATTTTAGAATGGTAAAATCTTAAATTATATTTAATATAGGTCCATTTCTAGGGGTATGGGCCCAATGGGAATTTATTTCTCATATGTCAGCCTCTCTAGGATTTTGTGCCCTAGATCACTATAAAAGGAAGCCTTCTCCTCTCATTTTATCCATCCACAATCTATGCAATCTCTCAATCAAGTCATCAAGCACATGAGCAAGAAAGCATTCAAGAAATCATCTATTCAAGCATTCAAGTTCTCCATTGAAGATCAAGGATTAAGGCATTCAAGCCTTTGAAGTGATTTGGTTCAAGCATCCAAGATTCATCATTCAAACCCTAGATCTATCCATCATGGTGGTGTGATCTTCCTTCAAGATCCTTTGTTCATCTTCAAGATCTATTCATTCTTCCTACAAGGTAGATTTCAAGAATACAATCTTGGAGGTTTTGGTTTATGTTTATGTTTTTTAGTGTCAAGTCCAAGCTTTCATATCAACATACTTGTTTACATTTCAAATAAAATTGCATATCTATTGAACATCATTGTTTCATTGTTAGATCTACTTATACTACTTGCTAGCATTCTCAGTTTCAATTATATTTCAAGGTTGATTCCAAAACTAGGGTTTGACCAAGGCAAACCCCTCATCCAATAGACAAAACCATTTTTCTTGTAGGAACAGGTTTGGAACAATGAGTTATAGAGAAGATTTGGATACCCTTTTCGACAGACTTCCAAGATCCATGAAAAGGTTTCCTGTCAGAGAAGTGCAGGTCAAGGCCAACATTTTGGGGTCAAGGTCAACATTTCCTCCTAGGTCAAGGCTAACCTTTCTTAGAAAAGAAAAATATTTATGGGGTTTTTAGATCTCAGAGTTTCAGTTTAGGATTGTGAAAATTAACTATTTTTGTGATTGTATAAATTAACAGTTCCTGTGACTGTTTGACAAGGTTTTCAACATATTCTTTTCAGAGGTAAGTACTTTTATTTCTTCCTTTCAATATTAGCATTTCTAGATTTACACTCCATCCCCTTATAATTCATATGTATGTGTAAAATATGGGTTTAGGGTCTCTTTCATGTGCATTATTCTAAACCCTATTCCTTCATATTTTATATCTTACACTAACATTTCTCTCATTTTGTATCATAACCTTGACCTCTTTTGCTGAATCAATCAAGACTGAATCAATCCTAAATGTTCCTAAAACAATCCTTATCATTCCTAATTGATCCTAAACATTTCTAAACTAATCCTAATCAATCCTAAACCATGTCAGACTTTCCTAAATCATGTTGAATCAATCCTAATTAGTTCAACAACATTTCAATTCAAATAAATCCATTCTTGAATGCATTGTCAAATTTCATCGATGGCTCATTGTCATCATCCTAATCCAAGTCAATTCAAATAGAATTATCTAAGACCATCAATGCTATTTCATCATCATTAGTTAAAGACCTAATCAATATCATTCAATACCAATCCCCTTTCAATCATACATCATCAATTCAATCAATGATTTTACTAATTAATCCCCTTGGGAAAGATAACCCATAGTTTATCCCTTTTGTATTAACCTATTTATTAGATTAATCACCCTATCCTATGTCTCCTACAATTAATTAATTTTGAATTAATTAATTATTCCCTTTTTTTAATTATGGGATTTTCTAAATTCCTCAATTCCTAATTAGCCTTTATGAGGGAATAATGATTTTTAAATTATTAAAATATGACTCTTACACATTCCCTTAAATTATGCTTCATGGCTTCCTATTAATTAGGCTTCACATTTCTTCCACTTTCCCCATCCCTTTTTCCACTAATTTGGCCTCCTAATTTCCTATTAATTTTCCTCCACCTATCCTTCCACTTTGTCCTTGATCTATGCATTGATTTATGCATTCCAAATTGTGCATTCAAGTTTTCATAATTATGACAATCTTCCAATTTGCACTCTCATTTCCAAATCTACTTTTTGGTCTCCAATTCTTAAAAATTGAGATCAAATTTCTTAGTTCCAAATAACAATCTTATTTCAAATCTTATTGTCATCATTATAGTCATATTATCAATATATTGCTTTCATTGTGTCAATACGAGAGCTACATCCACTTTTTAGAGAAGCAATAAAGTGGACAATTATCAATTTGAGGGAGTTTTTTTAATAGTTTACATTTCTTTGTCTCAATTTATTTTGTGTTTGGATAGATTGATTGTGCATAATTTAGAGTTTTATGGTTAATATTATATGCATTTTTTCCTCATTTTCCTATCCTAATTTTGGTGAACCCGACATGAAATATGTTTATCTAATTTTATTTTCTTGATTTTAGTGCATTTACAGGTCACATGGAGCATTTTGATAGTTGGTTAGTATAACTACGCACTTGGTTCCTAGAACTGTGCACTTGGTGCCTAACAATATGCACTCAATCTCTAAAGCTAGTATCCCCAAGTTCACAAATTGCACAATTGGTAGCCCCAAGTGCACAAATTGCATAGTTGGTCAGGGGAACTACACACTTGGTGTGTTGAATGCAAGTTTTGGGGTTTAGGGTTCCAATTTTCAATTTGATGTTTTCTTCTTACATTTCTTGTTTGAAGCTAAAATGGACTCTCATAAGGACTAAAATACACTCTAAAGTTGGTTAATGAACTTCACATTTCAATTTGGGGTTCTTAAAAAGAATCTCACATTTTCATTTGGGTTGTTAAAATTAACCTCATATAGTTTAAGGATCAATCAAACAAACCTTGCACATAGTTAATCAGGAAATTCCAGTCATTTAAAATTCTAAAACTAGTCTAATTAGGGGTTAAGAATTGATCTTATTTCACCTAAAATTCCCTAATTAATGGTTCTTAGAATTCACATTTCACACATTTGCATTTTCCTAAAATTACTCCTACAAATATAATCTAATTCACTGTCTGATTCTATAGTTGTGCAGTTGGTAGCCCCAAGTGCACAAATGACACACTTGGTCATTCAATGTGAGCACTTGGTCATTCAAATGTGAGGACTTGGTAAAAATGTGCACTTGGTCATTCAAATGTGACGACTTGGTAAAACTACATACTTGGTCATTCAAATGTGAGCACATGGTATAATTGCACACTTGGTCATCTAAATGCAAGAACTTTGTAAAATTGTGCACTTTTTTCTCTGAACTATACAGTTGCTGAGTTTTATGTGTTTCATCTTTCAAATATGCTTTTATTTGATGTCAAATCTTTCTTTCTACACTTAGGATAGCAGGTCTTTTGTTACTAGTCATCATTTTTCAGCTTCTGGCAATCATGCGATGAAGATTCAATCCTAAACCACTAACACATTTGATGTAGGAGGTGTAACAAAAACCTTGTGTGTCTTATAATAAAATCATTTTTTTATTTTTGTAGTTAGCAAACACTTTATTTCGTGCTTTAAAATGAACCTTTCCTTTTAAGCGTTTGGTGTGTCTTCTCTTTGTAATCCCAAAGAAGTGTATAGACATATCATCTACCCTTGCCTTTGTGGAGCTTGGGTGTGAGAGAAATATATGAAATTATTTTATAGAGGTCTTCCTAAGGCATTCACTTTGAACATGCCAAGGGAAAACCTAAAGCGGTAACAGGCCAAACCCAGGTCTCCATCCAAACTTCTATATAAATGTGTGATTGTGACTAATAATCCAATTGACAGTGTGGTTGGGTGATATCTCTCATCTAGTACCCTTATGGTGCATAAAAAGTTGGCTCTCAAGGCTCAGAGACATCTTGAGGGAGTTTATCACACACCCATTGAACTAGATGTCTCATACTAAAAGCTTTTTTTCTAGTTTTCCAAAAACATTCTAAGGACTAATGCAAGGGGTCACTCATGCCTATGAAGACATCCCACACTTTTTATGGCTCTTGGTAGAGACAAAAGTTCCTTGGAAAGTGATGACCCTTGGAATTTGAAGCTTGGTGTGCATTAGAAGTGAGTGCACTATAAGGGGAACCCATTCGTCCAAGCTTCTAATCTATCCACCCTAAGTAGGCATGACTAAACTTAGTTCAAGTGGGAATTCAGTGAATATTGTCCTTCAAGCCTAGGTTGTGGTGTGTTTGTTTCTTTTTACAAAAACTATTCTTCTTGATGTGTCTTGTGTGAGTGTTCAAATATTTAAAACATTTTAAACACATTCAAAACACTCATAACACCTTTGGAAAACATTTCAAAACCTTGTCAAAAACATTCCAAGATATTCAAGAACATTTCAAAACCTTGTCATAGACTTTTCCAAACATGAAATTTTAAAACATTTTCCTTGGAGCCTTTTTCCAATCCTAGGGCAATATTTTTCATGAGTAATCCTCATTTTGTATCCTCATATCATAGTCATTTTATAACCTTTTCATAAATTTAATTACATTCCATTCCTTTGCATTTGCAATTTCAAGTCCTTGCATTAAGTTTCCCTCATTATAGTCCATTTTAATAAGTCCTCATTTTTCACTTAAGAGCTTTAAAGCTTTTGTATAATCCCACAAAATCCAAATATTTAGAGTCTTTCCATGTGCTATTGAAGATAGGATCTTGAATTGGTCCCTATATTCCTTTTTATCAAAATTGTCCTTTTTCCTTTTGTCAAACTCCATCTTTGTCATGTTGGATTTGACTTAATCCTTTTTTATCCAAACATATTTCTCCTTTTGATCCTTTCAATTCAAGATGCCTATTTAATTTACTAAGGTTATACCCTTAAATTTGTATTTTCCAAATATTTTGCCAAAATCCAGAATCCCAAAAATATAGTTACATTTTCCATAATCATTCAAAGTCGTAAAAGATCCAAAAAAAATTATATTTTCATATCTCCTAAGTTGCATTTGGCATATAGTCATCATGCAAATTGTGACAAGAAAACAAGGTTCCTACCAACCCATGAACATTTCAAGTGGTAACACACAAATACCCTTTGATCCTAGACAAGGTATACCTTTTCAAACTGACGCAGACCAAGGAGAGAGAATCCAATTAAGGAAAGTCCAACCTTGTAGCTTCAAAATTACACAACAGAAATACACAATAACACAAGCCAAGATATGTTTCAAAACATAATTTTCCTTAACATGCCCGACTGTAAGGCCTTCCGGGTTAGGGCCACTTACAATCAAGAAGATTATAATTCTATAAGATCTACACACACAAATCCAATTACAACCTCAACTAATTCAACTCCAAATACAATGAGAAGTTGATGGAAACCCTAAGGTAGATCTAAACTTGAGCTCACAAGCCTCTAAGAAATCTCCTTGTTCCCAAGTGTGTAACCACTAGCTCTGCTATTACAAACTATTAGATAATGATCTGATCTACAAGATCATAGAAGATCTTTTCCACAACTTCACCAACTCCAGCTTTGCACATTCTAGAACTAGTATTCCTGATCTACCAAGTTGTTTATTCACCCCCCTCTCCTCCTAAAACATCTACCCAAACACTCCTTAAATACTAATCATCAACCACAAGTCGAATAGATGAAAACATTAACTCATCCTAGAAAATATTAAATGCATTACGAGTCAGCTCCAAATCACCTTACAAATAATTAAATCCAACATGTTGACCAAAACAATAGCTACCAACATTAAATGTACCAATTCGGCCCAACACATCACATAGAACTCTAGACGGTAAACCAAAATAACTGAGCGACAGTGAAATAACTAAGCAGTAGTGAAATAACTGAGCATGCCAAGCATCGTTGAGCACCAGTATCAACCAATTAACACTTTCACTAAGCACCAAAAGTTCCATCAAGTTCCTTCAGTGACTGAGATTCCTTTAATAATCAAGACCATCAATTAAGGCAATAACTAAGAAAAAACTGGCCAAAACAATAACACCCATGCAGTTTCATTGAGGACATAGAATGTCCCTACTTTACCCAAGAATGCCCCTACATCAAACACCCCAGGTTACAAAAGATGTTCATATGTGAGAAGAACATCTTTCAAGATTCAGTACATAAATCTTGAACTGGTTCTTCACATACAAGTCCTCCACCTTTTCAGCTTACATACTCTTCCACTTTTGCTTCCTCCGTCTCTTCAAGTCTTTCCTAGACAATGCACAAGTCAATTCTCCAAACTGATCATTCATTTTCTCTAGATCCACCAACTCAACTCAGCTACCAATACTCATGCTTCTCCTACCAAGCGTTGTATCCCTCAGAAGCATCAGGGAAAACTTCATGTCATTCTTCTCAACAGTAAAAACATTTCTGACATGGTCATATATAGCTTTGTAATCATATTGCCAAGGTCTACTGAGCAATATATCACAACTATTCATCTTCACAATGTCACAAAACACAAGATCCTTATACTAGCCAATCTGATCATCAATGAAGCATTGTTCTCTAACTTCCAAAGCATGATCATCTTGTAACCAACCAATCCTATAAGGACATGGATGTTTCATTCTATTCAAACCAAGTTTCTGAACCATGTCCTCAGCAACAAGGTTATCAGTACTACCATTATCAATAATAACATTATAGATATTACCTCTAGACTTGCATCAGGTCCTAAGAAAATTACTCCTCTAACAAGGTTCATCCTTTGTACCGAGCAATGTTCACTGAAGTAGCAAGTTCTTAGATTTAGGTTCATTCTGAATGTTCTTATTCACCATAGCAGCTCATTGTTCAAATTTCTTCTATGTACATTCAAAAGAATGGTGTCCTTCCTCTCCACAGTTATAGCAAGTACCTTTAAAGATAACTCTATGTATCTTCTTATTTGGTTCCATAGGTTTTTGTTCATCTTTTGCATCAGTTGGTTTACTCTTCACCGAGTGATCAATCTTCTCCTTCCCTTGGGAGTTACTATGTTGTTTCCTCTTCAACTTGTCTTCTGCCTTCAGAGAATACTGATAAGCATCTTCAATAGAATCAATCTTCAACATACCAAGCTCATCCTGAATATTGAATCTCAAACCATTCACATACCAAGCTACCTTTTCCTTACCAATCTCTCAGTGTCTAGACTGAATAGTAAGCTTGTAGAAATCCTTGGTATAATCTTCAATAGACAAATCCTTCTGTTTCAGATTCTACAACTTCATAAACAAATCAAGCTCATAGTCAACTGGTATGAACTTAGCTTTCAACTTAGCCACCATCAACCGCCACTAATTGATCTTCATTTCACCTTCATCTTCTCTATCTCTTTGTAATTCCTTCCACCAAAGAGCAGCATGTCCTTTCAACTTTGTCTATGCAAATCTCACCCAAAGAGGATCTTCAATTTCTTCTAGCTCAAAGAAATCTTCAAGTTCACCAATCTAATCAATCAAGTTCTTGGGCTTCAAGGTACGAGAGAAAGTAGAAACTTCCATTTGGTAACTACTACTTAACTGAGCTCTAGATCTAGGCAACCAAGCAGTTCTGTCTTCACCAGATCTATCCCTCCGGTCATCACCACTAGATCCAACAACTTTAAATTCTTCAATAGCTTCTTCATAGCCATCCTCAGTACCAACATTTTTAGGTATACCAGTAACAACTCTCATGATCTCAGCAACCATGTCATTTTTTATCAATTCCATCTCAGATCTAAAATCTGATTTTACCTTCTCTATAATATGGGATTCCACAGTATCACAAAGATCAATAATTACTCTAGGGTCCAATCTTCTCAGAGGCATCCTTAAAGATCACAGAAACCCTCTGCCACAAATCCCACACCGACTACTTTGTGACAATCTTCCAAGTTATATGCAAGTCAGATCTCAACCTGCCACCTTACAAAACAATGAGGGAAAGATCCACAAGTTTAGTGCCATGGATCTGCAATCAAGATCATACAATCTCTTCACCAACAAAATCAACTTCACAAGATCAGCCTTGCTTGGTCAACCTTTTCTTTAACAAGATCACAAACCTTTGGCTCTGATAAGAACCTAAACAACTTCATCTGTCCAACAAGACCAAACCTTCAACTCTAATACCACCTGATGTAGACCAAGTTGAGAGAATCCAATTAAGAATAGTCCAACTTTGTAGCTTCAGAATTACACAACAGAAATACACAATAACACAAGCCAAGATATGTTTCAAAACATAATTTCCCTTAACATACCCAACTGTAAGGCCTTCTGGGTTAGGGCCAATTACAATCAAGAAGATTAAAATTATGTAAGATCCACACACACATATCCAATTACAACCTCAGCTAGTTCAGCTCCGATGGGAACCCTAAGGTAGATCTAAAATTGAGCTCACAAGCCTCCAATAAATCTCCTTGTTCCCAAGTGTGCAACCACTAGCTCTATTATTAAAAACTATCAAATAATGATCTGATTTGCAAGATCATGGAAGATATTTTCCACAAGTTCACCAACTCCAACTTCGCACATTCTAGAACTAGTATTCTAGATCTGCCAAGTTGTTTATTCAACCCCCTCTCCTCCTAAAACATCTACCCAAACACTCCTTAAATACTAATCATCAGCCACAAGTCATCTTGATGAAAACATTAACTCATCCTAACAAATATTAAATGCATTACAAGTCAGCTCCAAATAGCCTTACAAATAATTAAATCCAACATGTTAGCCAAAATAACATCTACCAACATTAAATGTACCAAGTCAGCCCAACAAATCACACAGAACTCTAGTCGGTAAACCAGAATAACTAAGCGATAGTGAAATAATTGAGCAGTAGTGAAATAACCAAGCACGACAAGCATCACTGAGCACCAGTATTGACCAAGCACCATAGGCATCACCGAGTAACACTTTCATCGAGCACCAGAAGTTCCACTGAGTTCCTTCAATGACTGAGCTTCCTTCAATAACTGAGACCATCGTTTAAGGCAGAAACCTAGCAAAAACAAGCCAAAACAATAACACCCATGCAGTTTCACCGAGGACACAAAATGTCCCTACATTACCCAAGAATGCCCTTGTATCACAAACACAAGGTTGTGACCCAAACATCATGTACCTTCCAAGACAAGGGATCCAAACATCTCCTAATCCAAGACAAAGGGCATTCTCCCATGATAAATCACATCATTCTCACGCATACTTGATCCAAAAGTTGTGAGAAAATTTGGATAAAAAAAAAAGAAAATATTGGATGAAAGGTTAATAAGATGATGGCTAATGAAAATTTTGGTGAAATTGACCTACTATATCTCATTCAAAAATCAAAGATACCAGAACTTCTTTCACAACTAGATGAAGCAAAATAAAACTTCAACCAAGGCCAATCCAATCACATTCAAGACAAAAATTCATTCAACCAAGTCCCAAGTAAATTATTCAAACAAGTCCCAAATCAAAACTTTGAATCAGAGATAGGAATAATCCAATTAGGTCCACTACCAAATTATGAACCAATATTTATTCCAATGTGATCAAATGTCCCTCAAACAATTTCACAACTTGTTATGCCAAATTTTTCTCAAATAAGCACAAGTTCAAGCAAGACATGTTTTGGACATCAATCAAGGATAATTAATGAACAACCTTTTGTGGATCATGATCTATCAGCACACACTTCACAACATGTAAATATTGAAGTGATATCACCAATAAGATTAACCAAGCTAAAAAAATTCAAACCTAAAACTTCAAAGAGTTTGTTTCAAAAAAATTATTATCTATATGAAGAGGATGAAATAAATAATTCACCCATGTCTAGAAATGGCTCATTCCAAAATAATCATATGGATAATATACCCATTTCCCATCAATAAATTAACTTTCAAGAAATGTCCATGTCCCATTCCATCCCTTTATCCCCAAAATCATTTACAAGAGAAATTCCCTCCATCTCCCTCCAATAGCATATCTAATGGTGAAACCTTCAAAGGGATATCCATACAACAAATTCAAGATAATACTTTTTTTGACACAATTCCCTTCCATGCTTCCAAAATGATATATCCAATGCCACAATGTCCTCGATTTTCAATCAATCGTATCCAAGAGAGTCTCATTCAAACTCAATATCCTTCATGTCAAAACATTGACCCTTTTCTAGAGTTTCCTATTCATATTCCAAGTCAAACCCCATGTCAAGAGAAAGAAAAAAAGCATGAAGAAATAAGTACTAAAAAAAATCAAGACCAATATCTTACCAATGAAATATCCAATCCAATTTTTGACTAAGATCCCATTTCCCTTGAATTTCATGATGATCCTATTATCCCTAACCCTCATGTCCAAGATGACCCCATTCAATGTCAAGAAAAAAGTGTCCTTCCAAGTCCCATTGACCTTCCTCTTCCTAAGAAAGATAATGATCCCCCTTCTATTTTTCCTAATAATTCCATTAAAACCTAGAGAAACACACCTTTAATATAGAGTCCCATGATCCTATTCCTAGTCAACATCAAAGTATCCCCTTGCCTTTAGACCCTACACATTATCCAATCATACCTCTAGATTATCCACAAGATCCCATAATCTCTATGGATCCTCCACAAGATCCCACCATGTCTTTGGATCCTCCCCAAGATCCATCCATTCCTTCATGTCCATGCCTATATCTTTCATATCCTTTGCAAGATTCTATCGTGCTAGATGATCCTATCATTATTTTATCATAGGATCAAATTATTCCTCCTGATCTACCTAGTGATGAAAACACATTTTTGAAAGATGTTCATGAACCCCTTACACTTCCAATGGGTTCCCCTAGTTCTATAAAGTCTAGCATACTTCATGATCCTATCAGTTCTTCCAAACTATGCATATCTAAAAATAAAATTGTGTCTTGTAGGAAGTATGCTATTTCTCAAAAGAAATATCAAGTCAAAGGGTTAATCATCCATAAACAAGGTATATTAAAACCCTTTCAAGTCAAAAAAAAGTCTAAAGGTCATGACCTCATTCCTAAAGATCACTCTCAAGGCATTGATATCCCTTTAAAAACTAATCATAAGTGTATACGTCCTCCTTCACCCCTTCCATCCATTTTTGGTCCATATATATCTCCATCCACTAGTTCACAATCCACTTACCTATTCCCACATGAAAGTTGTCAAAGGCACACATCTTGGAGAACCTTCCACCCATCCAAAATGCATTTGTACAATTCCTATCCATCCATGAATCCCCTTCATTTTCCAAGCAATTTTGATACCAAGCATAAAGTCCATAATTCAAGCAATCCACATGTAGTCAAGGATCAACATGTCTAGTCTAATAGACATGTGAATACAAAGAAAAATATGATCCAAAAAGAAAAATAAAAAGAAGTATCAAAAAGGCCACAAAGGACCATTAAAGAAAAATCAAAAGCAAAAGAAATACGGGTTCCTAAATCTCTTTTACAAATAATGCAATCAAACGACCCACAAAAGAATGAAAAATCAAAATGCATGTGGATTCCCAAGAAGCTTATTGAAGCATAGAGTCCTAAATAAAAATTAAAATTGGCATCCAAAATCTCTATCCCTCCATATAAAATCGTTCCATCTTCCAAATCCATTTTGGGTCCTTATGTCCCAAAATCCTTATCTATTCCTTTATCAAATCCAACATCTCCTTTTCCTCCATCACTCCATCACCCCTCAAGGTGTGTGTCGATGTTTTTCTTGCATCCATTTCCATCCACTCAAAATAAATCCTTCTTTCACTCCCTCCATTATCCAACCCCTCTTTTCCATCGTTTCATTCAACCTATCCAATCATTTAGCTAAACCTTATCATTACCCTACCAAGATGTTTGAGTATACTATCATAGTCATGGTCCATTAATATCTTCTGGGAGCATTATCCAAAGAACGAGGTGCTTGATTCCTTTATCCATGTCATGTCATGCATCTATTTTCTTCTAAAAAATATCAAAAAATACAAAAAAAAAAAAAGTCAAAAAAAAAGAAAAGAAAAAAAAATTGAGAAAAGAAAAATAGTTTCCTTGATGAAAACCTAGCAAATAGGCATCTTGGCAACACAAAAAAAATAGAAATAATTTAGCGCAAAAGTGAAAACCTAGCAAACAAGTGTCATGTGTAATCTCTAAACTTCTTGCATTCCATACTTGGGGGAAAATTTTGTCAATATTTCCATATCTTATTATACGCTTGTCATTTCCTCCATTATCCCTATCATGTCCTCCATTATCCTATTGCCTTTCATATCCCTTAATAGCTTTCATATTCCCCTTTTCCCAACTTTGATCCTGACAAGGTTAAGGATCTTCCTAGAAGCAAAAAATGTCCTATTTGCTTTACATTATCCTGATCCCTTTGGTCCATATCACCTATTTTTCCACATCCCTTTGGTCCATATTTTCTATCTTATCACAATATCCTATTCATATCCTTACCCTTGCCCACTACTGATCTTCCTTATCCTATCCATATCCTGTCATTGTCTTATCCAAATCCCTATCTTGGTCTTCACATAAATTAAGGACTTCAAGTGAAAAAAAATTTCAAAAAAAACCTCTTGACATGTCCATTCCTATGCATCACTTGCCATATCTTATCATATCCAATCCTGTCATGGCTTAGTTTCATTAGCCTATCATTGTCATGTTCATTCCCTCAACTTTGTCAAAAAATGTGTCCTCACATTCTGTGGATAGTACTTGGCAACCCAAACAAAGCTTCAATGACATACTCAGAAACCCCTTGGACCTTCATCCATCGACTAGCCTATCCATCAATCCATAATGTACCTACCTTGCTAGACACCGGGGGCAATTCTTGTTTGTAAATACCTTAATATCCTAAAACACTTACTAAAAATCATAAAACGTGATGATAAAAATATTAAGAAATTCCATATGATCTTGAAAAAATTACTACAAATCATTAAAAAATCCTAAACATTTGCATATGCTCTTGTAAAAAATTAGTAAAAATAATATAATGTCCTAAGAAAATCTCCAAAAAACCATAAAAAGTCTTGAAAAAAATCAAAAAAATTATAAAATGTCCTTAAAAAGCACAAAAAATCAAATATTTTCAAAACCCTAAAAATAAAAAAAATCAAACAATCTTTCAAAATCTGTAATAAATTTTGTACATAATCATTTTTCTTGTTTTCAATAAATTGTCCCTTGCAACAAGTCAAATAGTTAAACAGACACAATCTAAAGATTTTTCAAACATTGCACTTAAAGAAATCACACATCGATAGACAAACTATCCAATCATGTTAGCATTCAATCAGATCAAACTTGTCCTATCAATTAATCAACATGACACTAGTACATTTGAGACCTTTTTTCGATGGTAGATCATCAGAATTAGGATAGTTTATCATCGATATAATGACACTACCCACTGTCATAGTTTTGCAATAAAAAAAAGGTGGCTAGGATAGTCATTGTACTTATGATGACTATGACCGTCGCAAAAAGGGGGTTTTAACACAATGAATATACTATTGGATCTATTTGTAGCTGTCCCAATTTCAATAGACCGACATCAGACGTAGATAGATTATTGATGGAAATGTTGTACATGTGACAGTTAATCATCAAAGTGTCATGACGTAATACTGTCATTGGTAGATAGTTTATTGACAAAAATGCTATACGTACGATGGTTATCCGTCGAAAGTTTCTAATAGATTGTCATCGCTTTTCTGCTGGGGACATCATAATTATGATGGAAATCAATTTTTTTAAAAAAATATATACATTTGTCGATTGATTTTGTATTGATCAGTATTCTTGCAAATTTAGTTATGTCATTTAGAGATGACTTTGCAGTAGATTCGGTAGTGGCTTGTGGATTATTGAGTCAAGTCTAGAGACTTGGATTTGTAGATCACTATGGTGACTGTGATTACTTGGGAGAAGTCTTCTTCTAGGTGAACTGAGCTGAGAGACTTGGACTATAGAAAGTGGGTCATTTGATGTGACTTATGAGACATTGGATGCCTCTTCACAGTGGGTTCGTGGTACGGTCTATGGTGTTTCTTTGTGACTAGATTCTTGGTAGAGATCTGTTGATTTGGTAGCCATTGAGATGGATTAATATGACTTGATCTTGGGTCAAGACTTCTTGAGGCGAGTTGAAGTGATCATTTCTCCTTGAATTGATTGATGTTTTCAACAGATAGCCATCGCTTTTAGTTTTGTCATCAGTTATTCTTTGGTTTTCATTGTAATTGTGATGGCTCACACTATTTTTCAAAAAGAAATATATATTTGTCGTACATTGGTTGAGATCTTAAATTATTGAGCTTCTCTTTGTTTCAATAATAGTTTAACATTCTCTACTTAACAGGGCTAGGCACATAAAGGTGGAAGCTCATCTGGCCCCTCCTAGGATCCTCTTATGACCCTTTACGACACTTTAAGACCTCTAAGATGTATTCTTAGGATTGTAAAGGGTCATAAAGAGTCATAAGGGGTCCTAGGACACAACAGCTGAGAAACATAAATGTAGGCATCATGGTCACAATTGTTTGGAGACACAACATAATTGATTGCTATACCCAGATGATTGAACACAACCACTACTCCTACAGTTCTAAGTTGACATTGTGGGATCCAAAAACCAAATATAAGGAATCTATATATGGTTTTTGGATCCTGCAGTGTCAACTTAGAACTGTAGGAGTAGTGGTTGTGTTGCATCCTCTGGGTATAGCATTGAATTATGTTGTGTCTCCAAACAATTGGGACCATGATGCCTACATTTATGTTTCTTAGCTGTTGTGATAGCTACATTTATGTTTTGTAGCTATCATGTTTATTTTCATGTTCTTTATGGAGTTGAGAAAACACAACACGTTTACATTTTTTTAATAGGTCAAAATTACAATGTTCGCAATGGTCTATAGCTTAAAATAGGCAATTAAAGACCTCTATAAAAAATGCAACCCTGTTGTGTTTTTCAACTCCACCTGATATCCTATGTATACGAATTGAGATTGCATATTGAACTAGGTGTCTCCTTTTGCATTTCCTAAAACCAAGAGACTGTCATAGTTAACATCTAAAATCATTATTGAACTTTTTCTATTATTAAAAAGTATACTAGTCTCCTTTTTTTCTTGTACACCATATCTGTTGGAAATTTTCTTCATGGATGGCCTCCACCTTCTTCCCGACTACAACTATAACCACTATTCATTCTCCTACGGTCATTACTATCTTCTCTATTGATCAAACCTCCACTGCAATTTCTCTGATGAAAAATTCCAAATTGACTTTGGTATTCCTTCATCTCCCCTCAACTCCATCACTTATGGTTACAAATCAAGTTCCAAGAATCAGAATGGCACGTCTCATCATCACAACTAATCCACCTTAAACAATTGATTAACGATTCTAGACAAGATGATGATTTAAGATTTTTTGTGAAGCTTCTAACTTGGTAGTTGCAATCAACATTTGTATTACAAGTTTTGTTGTTGTTCAAGTAGTGTGTTTTAGAAAAGAACCCATTAAACATTCTAATACTAATTTCTCCCAAAGTATGAAATCCACTAAAATTTAGCGAAAACCCCTCCAACATTACAACAATGAATAAAAGGAAAATTAGTGTATAAACATGGAACTAAGCTCAAACATATGTAAATAAACATTAGTCATTATCAAATAAACATCGAGAAATAAACCACAGTCATTATCAAATAAGTTGCATAAATGAGAATCATTTTTTTTTGGCTTTTTCTTTTTTTTATGCTTCCCTATATTGCTGTAGAGGTGTATCCATGTCCACATCATCATTTATTCTTGGTTGTGCATGTGATCTCACTGTCCTTTGCAAAGGTGGGTGCAAAGGCGGGTCCTCTGTAATAACAAATAAAAGGCTTCAACTAAAAACATACTATCATAATTGGGGTTAATTTTAAAATATATTCATTATTGTTACAAGCATTTCAATACTTTAAAAACATAAACTTGATGCTCTTTACCTTTTCCAACCACATCATCTCGCTCGGTGGCTTGAACCTCAACACGCTCATCGAGAACAACCTCTACATCCCTTGCAACTACAATACAAAATGTTTAATTAATCCCAACACATTATAATTAAATTTTTATTACTATGCCAAATTCAATTTAACATGTTTTCTTGTATTAAATATTCATTAATCAAAATTCGAATAGAAAATGTATACCTTGAGTACTACAATTCACATTAGAATCGATGCCTCCGTCATGCTCGGTCGGTGCAGTATCAATATTGGGAGGCTACATTCCAATGTAAATAATTAGTGCATTTATCGACAATATATACATATAAATACAAGACAAATATTGAGAAATGTTAATCATTCAGTTTAATACATATAAATATATTCACTTTAAAGTTTTAAATAAATATATAATCAGTGTTTCCTTAAAACAAATATATTCACTTTATGTTGGAACTTAACACCAAATACAGTAATTGGTAAAGTTTTCAACTTGAAATAAAAATCATTTGGCTTATTTACCTGATCAACAGATCCAGTAGAAGAACCTTGTGCACTCATTGCTCAGTATCGTTCAGCCATGACTTTATATCCTTGTTTGTAGCCTATTTTTTTATCCTCTTATGTAATTGGTTTTTTGAACTCCAAGGCTTTCATTTTTTATTGGTATCATGAATTTTTATTGTATTGAATTTCATCAAAACTAAATTGATTTCAATTTAATTATAAATATTTGCATACGATTTTTCATTTACTAATACTTACAACTCGTGCAACAAGTTTTGAATATCCACCCGAGCCAAGCCTGTGTTGCTTGTTCTTTTTTTTTCTTGTTGTTGTTTCCTTTATTGTGTCAAGCAACCTATGAGATGTTTGAAAAATGTTAGATCACATAAGTACAAAGAGAAAATTGTACATAATTTCATTATTAACTTTATCACATACCTTCTTTCCACAAGTGATACTACTCGTCCACTATGTCTTGCACTTCTCTCAAGTGCATCCTTTTTAAGATCCTCCCACTCATTAATAGGAATATAGGGAGGCCACTCTTAATAAGGATTGTGTTCTATTCGGCTCCTATAGTTGTCCCTAATATACTTCAAAACAATGCCCACTTTGTCAAGGAATCTAAGTCTATGAAAGACTTCGGGTCCAAAAAGTGTTGTCATAGAGTCAATGAGTTTATTCTTTAACCCTTTATCTCGTAATGACCACCTTTTAAGAAAAAAAAAATGTTAGATTCATAAATGAAGTGAAGCTACCTTTTAATATACTTAAAGAAAGGGATGAAATGAAATCTAATCTTGCAATGAAATCAAAATATGATACCATGTGTATATGGTCGGCCCAAAAATGTGCAAACATTCATAATTAAGTTTTTCATAAAATAGATTATTCCCTACAAGATAATTACAAGATTATTATAATTAGTTATTGCAAGGGACCACACAGGGGGTTAGTGCAATACATTATGAGTATTATATTGTATAGTAAAAGAAAGGATCAATCTTTAAAGTACCTGGAAGCTAGGCTACTCTCAAGGGAAGTCCATCTTCATTACTCATGAGTAATTGATCACATTGTATTGTTCCTATACATTTAACATGAGTACATCCTAGAATTGCGTCATCACCTCCTACATAAAATGAATCCAATATTACAAAATGCACCCTAAGAAAGAATATATAGTTCAATTGAAATAAACACATGATAAATATGAGAGAAAAAGAGGAGTCTACTTACCAATAGTAGGTGTTGCCATCACATCTATGGTCATGTTATGCATTGCCGACATTACAGGTAGAACTACCTCTGTGGATCTGATCCTCGTACTAGGCATCGTACTCAACACAGGTTCAATAGTAGGTGCTAAACAAAAATATTGTTAGAGCATTAAAAAATATGGATAACCATGGAAAAGATGGAGGATAAAACATGCAATGTACCACCTGAAGTATTTTCATCTGAGGTGTTGCCCTTTAATCTATTTAGCATCCCCTGTAAAGAGAACACATATATATTTTAGTTAATGACATAAATAAAATAGTGTACTATAAAAATCATTATTGAACTTTTGTTATAATTAAAAACTACATTAATACTTACTCTACAATTATGAAAAAGGCCAACCAACATATCCACTGTCCTCTATGTTTCAGGAGTGTGAGGTTGAATATCTTCCATTCGAGCTAACTCTTTTGATATTGCACAAAGGACCCTTTCCAGTGTAACCACAGGATTAACCTCTGATAAAAAATCAACATCGAATGGATCCTGCTCAACTTGTAGCTCCTCATGGACTACTTGTTCCTTTCCCTTTTTCTGATCGGCACTCATTTGTGAGAACAATATTATTGTCCCTTTATTTAAAAGAAACCCAAAATAGTAGAACAACAAAAAATACGCATTAACATAACAAAAAATACTTAACATTTTTCTTGTATGTGCATTTGTACAACAACAATGAGTTTTACCTATCGTGAAGAAGTCTCATGAGAACTATCACCATCGTGCGTATCATGTGGCTATTGATCCATACTGTAGCTTTATATTTCAAAAAAAATCATTCAGACATGTTAAAACACATGTGTTCTTATTCTAAGTTATGTTGAATAACATACAATTATCAAAATGTGTACCACCTCATCCATGATAGTGATGGATTTTTTTTACCTATGTGATTCAAATTTTAACCAATAAGTAGCTCCTTGCCTCCATGTATTGATTTGATCACACATAAAAATATGCATTTTCCCTCGCGCACCTCAAATATGCAATTAGGTTGCTTCTTAGTTGACGCAGGCTATGTACTATTTATAAAACCTGCAATATTCCCTAATGCTTTTGGTCTTCCATCAACGTATATAGCTACTGATTTACTTTGTTCATTGAATTTTTGTTGTATATAGCTTTCCGCAAGTGCATACCTACACATACTTTTTTTATATTTAACAATCTGCATCCAACTACTGTAATCATAACAAGGTCCAACATACTCCATCAATTCAACAACTTTGTTGTAAGAGACCTTTATGCCATCCATAGAAAATAGGCCCAAACCATGTAATGAAGATGGTGCTATGAGATATATCCTCTCTTTAACACAAAAATTAGTGTTTACTGAAGGAAGTTCATTGGGGACCCATTGTTTTTGTAGATGTTTGTACCTAAAGGGAAGCTCAGAGTCGCATTTTCTCTCTTCATCATAAGAACACGACCCCCCTTGAGCAAGGAAAAATTTCATGCATTTATCAAATTTCTTTGTGATTTTTTGAACTTGATTTGATGCCATTGAATTACACATACTAATTAATGTCTCACTTTCTTCTTCCATTCCTAGATTTTCCTCACTCGAGGAAGACAATTCTGACAAATACCTATTTGCTGGTACCTGCACTTCATGCAATGAGAAAGACAGGTGGCAATGAGAGAGATATTTTACAAATGGTAAAAGACATTAATCTCTATGGGGTGTATTGAATTGTACATGATAATCCATGAGACTGTGTGGGATACCTAACATAAGATAATAGTTATATAATCAGACAAACATAGTTCACTCTATAGTTTTCATTATATCTTGTGATGGACATTATACATTGTTAAAATTATCTATTTATCCAACAATATTTTGAATATCTCAGCATTGCATATAACTAAACATCTCAGCATTGTATGAGACACCACTATTGTGGCATTTTGTCAAACAGTTCTCATGCCTTGCTAGTGTTTTTATTACATCTTGTGAAGGACTTTATACATTGTTAAAATTATCTATTTATACTTTCAGAATTAGCTCACTCCAATGCAGGGAACAAAGAGAATCCCCTATGATTTAACATCATTGAGATGCCTCCTTTCATTAGCTTCATGTCACCTTCTCATAGCGTCTCATAGCTTCCTATGTGTTTCATCCTTCATTTATACACTTACTTCGACCAAACTTTTAATTTTTTGACAAGTTTCGCCAAAGGCTTTGTAAAATTAATTCACTATAAATCAAGGGGCATTATAAATCATGAATTCTCTATAAAATTAATGTATTTCTCTAGTTTTCATATGGACATTTTTTCAAATGGTTGGCATGTACATTTATTCAAATGGAGTTATATCATTTGGAATGGATATATGATAGGTTGATATCGAATTATATGTCAAGATTTATAGCATTAAATTCATCATAGTTAGAAGACTCAGACACAAGAAGAATATGACTATAGCCATACACAAGAAGAATATGAATGAATGCAAACATACTCAAGTGGATGAGCATAAATAATGAAGGTACCTGATATTGCCTGAAGTAATGAAGTGTCAACCCAGGGTTCAATCCAGTATGCTCATGTATGATCCAAAAACTGGAAGGAAGGAAAGGGTGGGGTTAGATCCAAAGGATCTAAGTAATTCCTAAAACCCTATTGCTGATCCTCATCTACAATTATGCATGTGCATAGTTAAGCCATACACTTCTAAAAGTAACTATGCTACAAAACATGTGCACTCAGGAACATGTGTAGTGTATAGGCGCTGGAATCCAAATGAAGCCCTACATTTATATCTCTATGAACACCTAGTAAATCACTGTTATGGCTGCATTTATGTCTCTATGAACACCTGGTGAATCATTTTTGTGACTGCATCATCCAAATAGTGCAACAACAACACCAGATGTTGTTGTTCCACCTGGTGTTGCTATGGCATCATTTTGAAATGATGCATCCACAATAGTAACCCACCATGCCCATCAACACAAGGTAGACATGATCAAGCATAAGCAATGGAGGGGACATTATCAAGGTCAAATCAGAGGTCTAATTTCATTCCTTGAAATTTTATATTTGTACAATTATAAAGTTTCATGCCTTGAAATTTTATAACATAGTTCCTTAGCATTTGATCTTCATATTGAAGCCATGACTTGAGGTAGGCATTTGAGCTTTGTCTTCTCATTAAATCAATTTCATTTTGATGGCATTTTTTGATTTAATTGCAACACCCACTTGGTTATAAACAACAAAAGGAAGAAAAAGAAAGTGTCATTTGTAATTTTTGTGAATTCGAAGAGCTGTCATGAAGATGGCACTGCACTTTTGCATGGCGCGAAGAGGGCATTCAAGTTTGGAATACATGAAGAGGTGGGCACCGTGTGGGAAGAGGGCACTAGAACTTCAGGTAGGAATTTGAGTTTTATCTTCTCATTAACTCAATTTCATTTTGATGGCATTTGTTAATTTAATGGCACAATATGAATGTTACTAGTGGTATTGTTTACATCTTTTCATTTGGAATGCTTGATGACCTGTGAGCTTTGAGAGCTAGGACATCATTGCTATTACCTTCAAGGCATTGTGTGAAGTGTTTGATCTCTCTTTATTTATTTTTTGTTGATATTCACTATGTGGTACTCCCCGTTTATGATAATTTCATGAGCAAATGTCTTGGTGGCTTGCGGGTTGCAAGCTAGGGCATCATGCATTGTTTATGAGCTCACTGTTTGAGCATTTCATGTCCCTATTTGATTGGTCGATGCTCTGTTTGTTATATTCAATTTACATCATATATTTATTCTTAATAAATATCTTAAAAAATAACATAAAAATAACCCAAAATACTTTGTCTTAATAAAATCTTAATAAAACAATATTTTTAATTTTAATAAAATCTTATAAAACAACATATATTGTGTGAAGTGTTTGATATCTCTATATTTGTTTTGCTATTGATATTCACTAGCTATGTGGTACTCCCCATTTATGATAATTTCATGAGGAAATGTCTTCATGGCTCGCAGGCTGCAAGCTAGGGAATCATACATTGTTCATGAGCTCACTGTTTAATACTGGCATTGTTTACATCTTTTCATTTGGAATGCTTGATGACCTGTGAGCTTTGAGAGCTAGGGCATCATTTCTAATGCCTTCAAGGCATTATGTGAAGTGTTTGATCTCTCTTTATTTGTTTTTTTGTTGATATTCACTATGTGGTACTCCCTGTTTATGATCATTTCATGAGGAAATGTCTTGATGGCTCGCGTGCTGCAAGCTAGGGCATCATGCATTGTTTATGAGCTCATTGTTTGAGCACCAACCAATCAAATAGGGACATAAGGTGCTCAAACAATGAGCTCATAAACAATGCATGATGCCCTAGCTTGCAGCCAAATAGGGACATGAGGTTCTCAAATAGTGAGCTCATAAACATAGTGAATATCAACAACAAAACAAATAAAGAGAGAACAAACAGAGCACTGGCCAATCAAATAGGGACATCAGTAAGACATTTAATGCATTATTACTTCATCATGATGATAAAGATTTTATTGTCTCAAAGCACATAGAATGTGATGCAGGAGCATCCTAGGATTCTTGGCAATCCTGTATCAACCAAAAATCTATTTGTCTTTGAAGGTAGATTGTTGGTTTTGATCATGGCTTAGTGGAGTTCTTTCTCGATTTAGGAGAC
The DNA here is from genome assembly GCA_027943335.1 of Chamaecyparis obtusa. Lineage (NCBI taxonomy): Eukaryota > Viridiplantae > Streptophyta > Pinopsida > Cupressales > Cupressaceae > Chamaecyparis > Chamaecyparis obtusa. The sequence continues at coordinate 271,635 of BSBK01006170.1, forward strand.
TGGTTGCTCGATTTAGGTGGTTACCGATATGCTCAATAACTAAAGGCATTGGTTGCTTCTGGTCCTCAGTGATAATTGTGCTTCTTAGTCATGCTTAACATGGTCAGTTGACTGGCGCTTGGTTATTTCCTCTATTGCTCAGTATTCTTTCTTACCAACTGGATTGTTTGGATAAATCGACTTGGCCGACTGGTGCATTTAATTTGGGTCACACTCCTCGAGTTATGGATTGACCGTTGGATGCATGGGGACCTAGATCTGGTGTGTTGCATTCTTCTATGTGGATCTGATGACCATTGGGGCCATCTTGAAGAGTTTATTTATTTTGTAAGGCTATTTGAGAGCCGACTGATATTTTAGCATTTAATATTTGTTATTTGGGTTAATTATTTCTTTAGCTGACTTGTGGCTGGGAATCAGTATTTATAGGATACTTGGGTAGTTGTTTAGACATGAGATTGTTGGTTGGAAAGTTAGCAGCCTGTGAGCTTAGGAACAGGAAGATTGCTTGGAAGTTTGAGTACAAGTTTAGATCTTTCCTGGGTGCCTACCAGGGTGTTGTGTGTTATAGACCTGGGCTAGCTGAATGTTGATGTTGTGGAAAAGATTCAGATCCTACAAGATCTTGTAAATCATTACTTTCTTTGTACTTGGTTGTAACCAAGAAGGCATTACAGCCTGACACATTGCATGTAATCAGTGATTTGATGAATAAAGTCTTATGTTTCATTTCAAATCTATGTTTCTTATTTTGTATTTCCACTGCATATTAGTTTGGATGCAAGGTCAGTCTATCCTTAATTAGATTCACCAACCTTGACTTCACTAGGTGGTATCAGAGTGAGGTATGTTCCTGTTGGATCAAGTTGATCTATTTGAGTGAGCTTTTTTTCCATTGGAGCTAAGTGGATTTTGTGTAACTAAGATCTTGATTTGAAGATGCCTCTGAGGAGAAATCATGAGACTTCAGATGAAGAGGCTGTTGGAGAATTCAGTCTTGATGATTTTAGGGCTTTACAGAAACAAGTGCAAGACCTACAAGAGGAATTGAGAAAGAAGAAGCCTACCTTGAAAGAGGATAGTGATGATGAATCTAAAGAAGAAGATCATTTTGAAGAAGCTAGACATCTTGAGGAGAACCAAATTCTGAAAGCTATGTCTAAGATTGGAAATAGACCTAAGATTGAAGTTTCTACATTTTTTGGAAGCCTAAAGCATGAGGAATTGATTGATTAGATCAATGAGATTGATTAATACTTTGAGTATGAAGAAATAGAAGACCCCGATAGGGTTAGATTTGTAAAGACTAAGTTGAAAGGTCATGAAAATATTTGGTGGAGAGAAGTTCAGTTGGAAAGATGTAGAAGAGGAAAGGAAAAGATCACTAAGTGGAACAGAATGGTTGATAAGTTGAAGAAGAAATTCATTCTAGTGGATTATGAATTGGAAATGTTCAACAAATCGGTGTAGGAGTATACCCAGGAGTTTTACAGAATCCTGATTAGGACTAGTCATTCTGAAGCTGATAAAGAGAAGGTTGCTAGGTATGTCTATGGTCTGAGACCTAGTATTCAAGAAGAATTGCTTACTATGCGGATGATAACAATCGATGAAGCTTATCAGATGGCATTAAAGATTGAATAGAAGCTTAATAAGAAGTTTGAAGGTAGATAGAACAATAGAAACTGAGGAGGTAAGACTGATGAGACAATTGTTGAAAGTAATGTGACAAAGAATTCTAGGCCTGATGTTGGATCTAGTAGTGGTCAAGTTACTAAGAATCTTGGATAGAGAGGAAGGTGGAAGAATGAGTTCATTGGTACTTTTTATAACTGTGGTGAAGCTGGTCATAGAAGTTGGCAGTGTCTTAAGAAAAGAGTTGCATTAGTTGCTGAAGAAGACATTGAGAATGTTCCAAAGAAAGGTGAATGTCTTGTCACTAGAAGGTTGGCTGCATGTGTCTCTGAACCGGTGCAAAGAAGAAATTTGTTTAGGACCAAATGCAAGTGCAAAGATAAGGTATGTAATGTTCTAGTTGATGGTGGCAGTTTTGAGAACTTTGTTTCAAAAGAAATGGTTAGTAAATTGAATCTAGAAAGGAGGAAGCATCCTAATCCTTATTAGATTAGTTGGATACAAGATGTTTCTAAGGTTAGAGTTGAAGAGAAATGCTTGGTTAATTTCTAGATTGGATCTTACCATGATGAGATATTGTGTGATGTGTTGCCTATGGATGTCTATCATCTGTTGCTCGATAGACCTTGGCAGTTTTATAGAAATGTGTTGTTTGATAGTCATGCTAACACTATTGTGTTTAGGCATGAAGGAGCTCAGCATAAGCTGATACCTTTATAAGAGATAGGGGTTAAAGGATGTGGAGTTATCAGGTGTTGTCCTTGTGACAAACTTTAGGATCACAAGGTGGAAGAACCTATTCCCGTTAAGCCTAATTTGAAGGAGATAGTGAATGAGATATCTGAAGAGTTTCTCGTGATCAAGAAGCAGATAGTTTTGCTGGCAGAGATGGTTTAGCAGATAGTGACATTTGTGACATAGAGAGATGCATATGATACTGCATTGACTGAGAAGTCTAAACAGGATGAACCTTATTGAGGCACTGTTGTGGTCAATAGTGGTGAAAATCAGTTACTATCAATTTCCAATTGAAGGGATAAGACAGTGAATGAAGCAAAGACTACTTGGGATGAAGGACAAGGAGCGATGTGGGTGAAGAATAGATTTGGTATACCTATTCTAATTCCCTTGAGGCATTCCTGATTTCCTTAAGAGAAAATCTTTCTGACCTAGGGTGTTTGATGCAGGAGCATCCTAGGATTCTTGGCAATCCTGTATCAACCAAAAATATGTTTGTCTTTGAAGGTAGATTGTTGGTTTTGATCTTAGCTTAGTGGAGTTCTTGCTCAGTTTGGGAGACTACTTTCTCAGTTTATGTGGTTATCAGGATGCTCAGTAACTGAAGGCATTGGTTACTTCTGGTGCTCTGTGATAACTATGCTGCTCAGTCATGCTTAACATGGTTGGTTGACAAGCACTCGATTATTTCCTATGTTGCTTAGTATTCTTCCTTACTGACTGGATTGTTTGGATAAATCGGCTTGGCCGAATGGTGTATTTAATTTGGGTTGCACTCCTCGAGTTATGGATTGACTATTGGACATTTGGGGACCTAGATCTAGCATGTTGCATTCTTCTATGTGGATTTGATGACTATTGGGGCCATCTTGAAGAGTTTATTTATTTTTTAAGGATATTTGAGAGCCGACTGATATTTTAGCATTTAATATTTGTTATTTGGGTATATTATTTCTTCAGTTGACTTGTGGTTGGGAATCAATATTTATAGGATGCTTGGGTAGTTGTTTAGGCATGAGATTGTTGGTTGGAAAGTTACTAGCCTACGAGCCTAGGAATAGGAAGATTTCTTGGAAGTTTGAGTACAAGTTTAGATCTTTCCTAGGTGCCTACTAGGGTGTTGTGTGTTATAGACTTGGGCTAGTTGAATGCTGATGTTGTGGAAAAGATTTGGATCCTACGAGATCTTGTAAATTGTTACTTTCTTTGTACTTGGTTGTAATCGGGAAGGCCTTACAGCTTGGCACATTGCATGTAATCAATGATTTGATGAATAAAGTCTTATGTTTCATTTCAGATCTATGTTTCTTATTTTGTGTTTCTGCTACATATTGGTTTGGCTACAAGGTCAGTCTGTCCTTAATTGGATTCACCAACCTTGACTACACCACAATGTGGGTAGATGCATTGAATCAACACTTCCATTCTATTTTGATGAAGAGGAACTATGCTATCAAATTTTAAGGCATGAAATTTTATAACTGTACATATATTTTAAGAGTATAACTGTACAAGAGAAGAGCATCCACATGCCTTGGTTGTTACTGATCTATGAAAGGTTTTAGTTTTCCTTTAATCCCAATTGAGATGTCATCCTAAGATTCAAAAGGACCAAGGTAATAATAAGTCTTAAACATAAATTCATGATTATGGATCCTCAAGTATGAGTTGTGATGCAAAGGAAGAACACTTATATGGGTTTACCCACATAAGGACAATGGTTTCATTCATCTTTCTTTCAAGTTCTCTTGAATACTTTCCTTAGCCTCTAGGATTGGGCATCCTATAGGGGTTGAACCAAAATTACGAATGCAATAAGGACACATAGAAGAATAGGTTTGGGGACTTAGACTTATGTTCAATCCTTAGTAATGGTTTGGGGAACTAATTACTAGATGAGTGACTACAGTACCCTATTTTGCATTATTTGATGATCTTGTTTAATTTGTGTTCATTTCATGCAAAGATACATGTAAAGGAAAAGAAATTTTTTCATCTAAAGATTACATGTATATATATCAAAAATAACTTGTATATACTATACAAGGAAAATAAATTTCAAAAGAAAATGCAAGAGTACAACAATACATAAGAGGATGGACATAAATAATAAGGGTGCCAAACATTGTTTGAAGTGATGAATTTTTGTTCCGAGTATGAATCTAGTGTGCCCCTGTGTGATCTAGAATCTACAAAGAAAAGAGAGATGTGGGTTAGATAAAAAAAATATCCAAGCAATGAATGGCATCCTATTACTTATCCTCATCTACAATTATGCATGTGCATAGTCAAGCCATACACTTCTGAAAGAAAAACCATGCTACAGGACATGTGCACTCACAAGAATGTTGCAAAGAGTAAATGGTTGCATTTATGTCTACATGAACACCTGGTGAGTCACTATTATGACTACATCATCTGGTGTTGTTGTGACATCATTTTAAAATGATGCACCCACAATAGTCATACACCATGGCCATTAGCACAAGGAAGTCATGAGTAAGCAATGGAAGGGGCATACATCATCATCAAATCAGAGGAGAAAAGCATCAAATATGCATATTAAGGGAGGAGAACATCATGGATTTCAAGTAAAGATCATAACATCACAATATGGTTGATAGCCCCAAGGACTCCCCATTGCATGCAGTGAGTAAGCTAAATCAAAACAAAGAGGTACACAAATCTATATCATCTATACATTAATGCTATGGCATGAAGTATATTTGAATCTGCATTTTAAAGGATAAGTAAGAAAGTTGCATGATGTTAGTGAATCTAACAAAGGTACAGATCTAATGAAGTAATGAAGCTACTCATATTCTATGTGCTTTGAGCCAATGAAATTTTTATCATCATGATGAAGTAATAATGCATTAAATGTCTTACTGATGTCCCTATTTGATTGGACAGTGCTCTATTTGTTATATTGTTGCTATCAAAATAGAATGGCAGTGGTGATTCAATGCACTTACAGCCTCAACAACATGGTGACACTGATATAATAACATAAAATACATTACAAATGCCAAGCTCATAGTCTCAATGAAATAAACGGTGTATAAAACAATATATGGTGCACAATAGAAGCAAGCATGCAATGATAGCAATAACATTGCATGATGCTCGAGCTCAAATTCAAAATAGTAAGTGTATTGATGTATGATCTAATAGCAGCAACCTCATTGATCATTACCTTTCACTCCTCCATCATTATAGAAGAGATAACTACCTACAACTATATTTCATAATTCCTCCTTTGAAGTCTATATATATATCAAGTATAATTATGAGTTTACATCATATATTTAGTCTTAATAAAATCATGTAAAACAACATAAAACTAACCTAAAATACTTTGTATTAATAAAATCTCAATAAAACAATATATTTAGTCTTAATAAAATCTTATAAAATAACATACATTGTGTGAAGTGTTTGATCTCTCTTTATTTGTTTTGTTGTTGATATTCACTATGTGGTACTCCTCATTTATGATCATTTCATGAGGAAATGTCTTGATGGCTCACGGGATGCAAGATAGGGCATCATGCATTATTTATGAGCTCATTGTTTGAGCACTAGCCAATAAAATAGGAACATGAGGTGCTCAAATAGTGAGCTCACAAACAATGCATGATGCCCTAGCTTGTAGCCCATGATCCATCAAGACATTTCCTCATGAAATGATCATAAACAGGGAGTACCACATAGTGAATATCAACAAAAAAAATAAAGAGAGATCAAACACTTCACACAATGCTTTGAAGGTAATAGAAACGATGCCCTAGATCTCAAAGCTTGCGAGTTATCAAGAATTCCAAATAAAAAGATGTAAACAATGCTAGTATTAGACAGTGAGCTCATGAACAATGTATGATGCCCTAGCTTGTAGCCTGTGAGCCATCAAGACATTTCCTCAGGAAATGATCATAAACGGGGAGTACCACATAGCTAGTGAATATCAATAACAAAACAAATAAAGAGAGATCAAACACTTCACAAATATATGTTGTTTTATAAGATTTTATTAAGACTAAATATATTGTTTTATGAGCTCACTATTTGAGCACCTCATGACCCTATTTGATTGGTCAGTGCTATGTTTGTTATATTGATGCTATTAGATCAAATAGGGACATCAGTATTAAAATAATACACTTACTATTTTGAATTTGAGCTCATAAAGATTAAGATATCCCTATTTTATTACTAATGTCCCTATTTACATATTTTCATCAAATGACCCAAAAACATCAATAATGGTCCTATATGGTCACTAATAGCCATCTTTCAGAAGAATATAAATGAATGCAAACATACATAAGTGGATGAACATAAATAATGAAGGTCCTATATGGATGGTTCTAATGCTTTGCCATTACAACAATTGAGCATTCATCATTTGGTATATGAACAGGTGAAAAACATGTAGACATCCAGACATGTGTACTGTGAGCATTCCTGCAACAAATGGACTTGTGATGATTTTTGCAATAGTACATGTTTGGTAGGAAAGTTCAAAGTGCTGCTTAGAAAAATATGAATGTTCATCACATGTGCATATCAGAGTTGATCACAGAAGGTATATGCACAAAAAAACAAATAAAGAGAGATCAAACACTTCACAAAATGCCTTGAAGGTAATAGAAATGATCAAACACTTAAAAATAGGGACATCAGTAATAAAATAATATGCTTACTATTTTGAATTTGAGCTCATAAAATTTAAGATATCCCTATTTTATTACTGATGTCCCTATTTACATATTTTCATCAAATGACCCAAAAACATCAAGAATGGTCCTATATGGTCACTAATAGCCAACTTTCAGAAGAATATGAATGAATGCAAACATACATAAGTGGATGAACATAAATAATGAAGGTACCAAACATTGCCTAAAGTAATGAAGTGTTGACCTAGGGCTCAATCTAGTATGTTCTTGTATGATACAAAACCTGCAAGGAAGGAAAAGATGGAGTTAGCTCCAAAGGATCTAAGAAATGCCTAGCACCATATTACTATGATGATACAAGAATATAGTCAAGCCATACACTTCTCAAATGAACTATGCTACAAAACATAAATAATGAAGGTCCTATATGGATGGTTCTAATGCTTTTCCATTACAACAATTGAGCATTCATCATTTGATATATGAATAGGTGAAAAACATGCAGACATCTAGACATGTGTACCATGAGCTTTCTTGAGACAAATGGAATTGTGATGATTTTTCCAATAGTACATCTGTGGTAGGAAAGCTCCAACTATTGCTTAGGAAAATATGAATGTTCATCACTTGTACATATCAGAGTTGATCAGAGAAGGTATATGCACAACAAAACAAATAAAGAGAGATCAAACACTTCACACAATGCCTTGAAGGTAATAGAAATGATCAAACACTTCATAAGAATATGAATGAATGAAAACATACATAATTGGATGAACATAAATAATGAAGGTACCAAACATTGCCTGAAGTAATGAAGTGTTGACCTAGGGTTCAATCTAGTATGCTCTTGTATGATCCAAAACCTACAAGGAAGGAAAACATGGGGTTAGATCCAAAGGATCTAAGCAATGCCTAGCACCCTATTATTGATCCTTATCTACAATTATGCATGTGCATAGTCAAGCCATACACTTCTAAACTGAACTATGCTACAAAACATGTGCACTCAGGAAACATATGCATGCAGTGAGTAAATCAAGACCAAAATAGAGAAAAAAGTATGATGTCAAATGTGTTATCAAGAAACACCTCATGGGCTGTGAGTCAACATGGTATATATGTTGTTTATACAAGATCAATAAAAGGACATCTACAACCTCAACAACATGGCAATATTAATCCAATAACAAGAAATACATTACAAATGCCAAGCTCATGGTCTCAATGAAATAAACAGTGTATAAAACAATATATGATGCTCGAGCTCAAATTCAAAATAGTAAGTGTATTAATATATGTATGATCTAATAGTAGCAACCTCAGTGATCTAATAGCAGAAACCTCATTGATCATTCCCTTTGATTCCTTCATAACAGTGCATTATTGTTGCTGTTATGGTGCACAATAGCAGCAAGCATGCAATGGCAACAATAACATTGCATGATGTCTGAGCTCAAATTCAAAATAGTAAGTGTATTATTTTATTACTGATGTCCCTATTTTATTACTAATGTCACTATTTGATCTAATAGCATCAATATAACAAACATAGCACTAGCCAATCAAATAGGGACATTAGGTACTCAAACATTGAGCTCATAAACAATGCATGATGCCCTAGATATATCTAATTGGAGTCCAAACATAAGACTATCCAAGGTTTGGAGGATTGGGTCAAAGTCTGGTGTATACTTCCTTTGTAAAATGACCACATTGTAGGCCTAAAAACTAGGTACAGTGATGAGATAGTGTTTAGTCTGGTGTACACTTAATTTGAGCTATTAGGTGTCCTTAGGCCATTATGTGGTAAAACCTTGCAAGTCTTGTATTTTTCTTATAAATTTCCAAAGACCTTGAAGTCCACCACATCCCTCTGCAACACTTTATGATCCTAATGTACAGAACAAAGGGCAATTTGTGAGGGCACAAGTTGTGGTGGTGATGAATTCACTAAGTTTGTATTATTCTCTTGCAACTTGTGCAATTCATTATGATGCTGGGGTATGGTGTGGTAAGCACAAGTATGGGTGTGTGTTAATGTGATTCAAAAGTTATTATGCGAGATTGTTTTATTATTGAGATAAGGATATCTTAATTCTACAAGAATAAATATTTTGAGAAATATTTGAATTCCACGCACTGTTCATAGATTACGTTCAATGCATTATTTACACTTGTATTGGTGGGAAAACTCTTGAAAACATTCAAAAGAGATTGCATTCAACCATGTTGTTTACATGACACATGTAGTTTACCTCCAGCCTAAATTAGTGTTGCATACAAATTTGCGGATGGTGCATGGTATGAAGCCTTTCTCAAGCTTGAAAATGATAAGCATTATGATGTTGAGGTATGGTGTGGTAAGCACAAGTATACTTATATCTTGAATTTTCAAATGACCAATGAATGAATTCATATTGTACTTAATCTGAATGCCACTATGTAATGTTTTTACTTATGATATTTTGAGACCCCTCTCCATTTTAAACTAACCTATGACTTCAAAGGAGGAATTATGAAATATAGTTGTAGGTAGTTATCTCTTCTATAATGATGGAGGAGTCAAAGGTAATGATCAATGAGATTTCTTGTATTAGATCATACATTAATACACTTACTATTTTGATAGCAATAACATTGCATGATGCCAGAGCTCAAATTCAAAATAGTAAGTGTATTATTTTATTACTGATGTCCCTATTTGATCTAATAGCATCAATATAACAAATAGAGCACTGCCCAATCAAATAGGGACATGAGGTGCTCAAATAATGAGCTCATAAACAATGCATAATGCCCTAGTGTAAGGAAACTTAGGTGCGGAAACAGCTTCCTATACTAATCTCTAATAGGAAAGTATTGTGCAAATTCTTTTAAACCCTTACAATTTCAGATTTGATAACTAATTTAACAAAGATATTGCAACTACATACCATGCATACAGAAAAATCGAGAATGACACAATGATATACCCTGGGGAAACCTTTCGGTAAAAACCCCAGCACTCCAAAACCTACACAATGTATTGACCAAAACTATTACAGCTTACAATACACTTGCAATGCAAGTTCTTTCAAAAGATTTCAAAACCTTGAAGACAAATCACAGCAGCATAAAATATTCCAACAATACACTCACATCACATCTCTTCACAACCCTAAAAATGCTTATATCATGTGCTTCACATTTTAGGGCTACTCCCAAAGATAACCATATTAGGATTTTACCATTCTCTGAGAAAATAGGAACCCCCAAAAAAATTTGGGGGCATCCGATTGGGGAAGAGTGTATAGTATGCAAACTTATCAGTTGCCACATGTCTTCACCTATCATTAAATCTTCCTAACATAGCTCTTACGTGTCATAGGAATCTGTCATAACCATTTTAGCCATGATCTCCTTACACACAATTCAATATGCCGACACATCAACATTATTTGTAAGAAATACATTTTACAAAACAAATAATAAGAATAGGAATTATCCAAGGTTGAGACACCTTATTCCTAACATTCTCCCACTTGTCAAACACCTTGTAAGAGCAATAGGAACATAACAGGAACTAACGGCTATAGGCCAAAAGGCCCATAGACTCCAAACACCATCTAAACTTCTCAGTGCCCACTGGTTTTGTTAATGCATCTACAACATTCTTCACAGTATCTACCTTCTCCAAATTTACCTTTCCATCTTCCACCATATCTCTCACAAAGTGAAACTGCACATCAATGTGCTTCGTTCTGGCATGGAAAGTTGGATTCTTCACAAGGCAAATAGCGCTCTGACTGTCACACTAGATAGTAATCTATTCTGCATCAACACCAACATAAAAACACAATCTTCTAAGCCAAATGGCTTCCTTACAAGCATGAGTAGTAGACATGTACTCAGCTTCTATAGTGGACAAAGCAACCATAGGTTGTCGCTTACTCATCCAACTAATGGCACCACCAAACATAGTGAACACATAAGCACTAGTGGATCTCCTACTGTCAATATCACCTACCCAATCTGAATCCACAAATCCATGAATACAAACTGAATGCGAAGATCTAGAAGAGTTACCATGATAACATATGGAGTAATCTGATGTACCCTTCAAATATCTGAATATTCGCTTAACTGCATCCCAATGTACTCATCCAGGATTAGCCATAAACCGACTCAGGACTCCCACTTCTTGGGCAATGTCTGGTCTAGTACAAACCATAGCATACATAAGACTACCAACTGCACTAGCATAAGGTACTCTACTCATGTCTTCTACCTCACTAGGAGATTTTGGACAATCATCTACAGATAACTTTGTTCCCACAGAAATAGGAACACATAGTGGTCTACAATCTGCCATGCTGAACCTCTCCACCATAGACTTCACATACTTACTCTGACTCAACCAAAGTTTTCTGTTAGACCTGTCTCTACTGATTTCTATACCCAAGATGTACCTTGATGCACCAAGATCTTTCATCTCAAACTGTGCTGATAATTGAGATTTAAAATCAGAAATCATACCCTTACCCTTCCCAAATAGAAACATATCATCAACATATAATGCAACAATAAGAAGGCGATCATTTTCAACTTTGAAATAAACACAATGATCTGATTTTGATCTTACAAATCCAATTGACAACACAAAGGCATCAAACTTAAGGTACCACATCCTAGGAGATTGCTTCAAACCATATAGAGATTTCTTTAATCTGCAAACTAAGGATTCTTTACCTTTAACAATGTAGTGCTCAGGCTATGACATATAAATCTCTTCCTCCAAATCACCATGAAGGAAAGCTATCTTCACATCCATCTATTCTATCTCTAAATCATATGATGCAGCAAGAGATAACATAAATCTAATGGATGTCAACTTTGCAATAGGAGAGAATATTTCACCATAATCTATTGCCTCTACCTGTGAATACCCCTTTGCAACCAATCTAGCTTTGTACCTTTCAACATTGCCATCTGCACAGAATTTCTTCTTGAACACCCATTTACAGCCAATGGATTTTCTCCCTTGAGGAAAAGGTACAAGGTCCCAAGTTTTTTTTTTCTCCAATGAAGCCATCTCATCATCCATAGCCTCAATCCAGGAACCTGCATCTTTCATGCCCAAAGCCTCTTTCATAGATCTAGGCTCATCACTATTAGTAATCAAAGCAAAAGCACAACTAGAATCTAACATAGAATAACCAAACCTTTCTGGTTGCTTTCTTTCTCTCGTGGATCTCCTCAAGGGCTGAGGTTGAGGTTGATCTTCCTCTTCTTCTGAACTATCAGAGATACTAGAGCTCTCCTCATCATTAGGCCCAACATGGTCTCTCTATTCAGTCTTCTCAGGGGTAGGAGGCAACTGAACAACATCTTTTTCTTTTTCTTTCTCAACTGGTTGTAGCACAATAGGAGAAGATGTTAGCTCTTTGAAAATAACATTTCTACTATACAACACCTTGCTAGTCACAGGATCCCAAAGCTTGTATCCTTTCACACCAGCACTGTATCCGATGAAAATACATTTAACAACCTTGTTTTCCAACTTAGATCTTTTCTCCTTTGGAACATGTACATAAGCTTCACAACCAAAAACATGAAGATGTCTAATTGAATGCTTCTTACCAGACCACACCTCCATGGGTGTCTTACCAACAATGGCTGATGTAGGAGATCTGTTAACCAGATAGCAAGCAGTGGCCACAGCTTCAGCCCAAAACTTTTGTTCTAAACTAGATCCACTAAGCATACTCCTAGCCATCTCCATCAGTGTCCTATTCATTCTCTCTGCAACTCCATTTTTCTATGGAGTATAAGGAGTTGTCTTATGCCTTTCAATTCCTTGTTCTTTATAGAACTATTCAAACTCTGCTGAGAAAAACTCACCACCATTGTTAGTTCTCACACACTTAATCTTCTTACTAGTCTGATTCTCTACAAGAGCTTTAAATTCCTTAAACTGAATAAAGACTTATGTCTTACTTTTAAGGAAATAAATCCAAGTCCTTCTACTATAATCATCTATGAAAGATACAAAAAATAAAGACTTGGAGATTGAAGGAAATTTTAAAGGACCAAATACATCAGAATGAATAAGATCCAAAACATCAGAAGATTTGTCATAACTAGAGTAAAACTGAACATGATTTTGTTTACCATAGACACAGTGTTCACTGAAGTCGAACTCGAGATTGTAATCATTTAACCCCTCAATGAGATTTTTATTTTTTAGGGTTCTGAGACCCTTTTCACCAATGTGGCCAAATCTCATATGCCACAACATTGTCTTTTCTGCAGGAAGCTTACCTTCCAAAGTGTTTGCACTACCATCAGAACCAATAAACACAGAACTCTTCACTACTTGTTTAGATGGTGAGGATGAAGAACTATTACATAGAGGAATACATGCATCTAGCTGAAATAAAGTACCTCTCCTAGTACCCCTTGCAAGCACTATCGATCCTCTCATCATCTTGCATCCTTCTTTAGAAAAAACAACTTGCACACCTACATCATTCAACATACTTACAGATAATAGGTTTCGTGCCAAACCTGGAATGTGCATAACTCCATTGATTCCCTTTACTCCTCCATCAGGAAATTTGATAGTGACCCTTCCATGTCCAACTATCTTTAGGTGAGAATCATCACCCAAATACACCTTTCCACCATCGAACTCTTCATATTTTGAGAACCAGTTTCGATGAGAGGTCATGTGAAAGGATGCACCCGAGTCAACCAACCACACATCATCAGATGCATGGGCTGCCAAACCTGCAATGAATGCATCACCATCTTCTTGAGATCTTTTTGAAGCTGAATCTAAACCTTTCTTCTTCTTCTTTGGCTCTTTACAGTCTTTACGGAAGTGCCCAGATTTATCATAGTTCCAACATTTTGCCTTGGACTTATTGGAAGTCTTTGACTTCCCACAGGATTTGGATCTACCCTTATTGTCAAACTTATTGTCATTTTTCTTCCCTCTTTCAGTGGATCTCCCACGAATAGCAAGGGCTTCTTTTTCTAAAATGGAAGCCTTTCTCCGCATCTCCTCTGATAGCAGTGAAGACACCACATCATCCATTTTTAAGGTGACTAATGTGCTTCCGAGAGCCATCACAAGATGGTCCCATGAATCCGGTAAAGAACACAAAAGTGTGTAGCAACGATCCTCCTCCTCTAACTTGACACCAGCTGACGTCAACTGTGTAGCCAATAGATTAAATGCATTTAAATGATTCATTAAGGATCCACCTTCCTCCATTTGCAAAGAGTACAACTTCTTCCTTAGGAACAAATTGTTCACCAGAGATTTGGCCTGATACACGGCCGCAAGTCTTTCCCACAAACTATTTGTAGTTTTCTCATCTAGAACATTCAGAAGGACTGCATCGATTAAACAGAGTCTTATGAGACCCTTAGCTTTACGGTCTTTGATATCCCAATCTAATTGAGCTATAGTTTCTGGTCTTGTAGCACTTGAAGTCACTTCCCATAGGTCATGATCTTCCAACATGTCTTCCATCTTGAGTTTCCAAAACTTGAAATTAGTGCCATTAAATTTCTCCACCTCCATTCTTCCATATGATGAACTTGCCATCTCAATTTGCAAATAAGATTTAGAATGCTCTACAAAAAACTCCCACTCAAACTTGAGATCAACTCAAAAAACCCTACCCAACAACTAGGATCAAAAGTTGATCAACCTCTGATACCACTTGTAAGGAAACTCAGGTGTGGAAACAGCTTCCTATGCTAATCTCTAATAGGAAAGTATTGTGCAAATTCTTTTAAACCCTTACAATTTTAGATTCGTTAACTAACTTAACAAAGATATTGCAACTACATACCATGCATATAGAAAAATAGAGAATGACACAATGATATACCCTGGGGAAACCTTTCAGTAAAAATCCCAGCACTCCAAAACCTACACAATGTATTGACCAAAACTATTACAGCTTACAATACACTTGCAATTCAAGTTCTTTCAGAAGATTTCAAAACCTTGAAGACAAATCATAGCAGCATAAAACATTCCAACAATACACTCGCATCACATCTCTTCACAACCATAAAAATGCTTATATCATGTGCTTCACATTTTAGGGCTACTCCCAAAGATAACCGTATTACGGTTTTACCATTCTCTGAGAAAATAGGAACCTTAAAATTTTTTTCAAGGTGATGCCTCGAACCCCATGATTGGGGAAGAGTGTACAGTATGCAAACTTATCAGTTGCCACATATCTTCACCTGTCATTGAATCTTCCTAACATAGCTCTTACGTGTCATAGGAATCCGTCATAACCATTTTAGCCATGATCTCCTTACACACAATTCAAGATGCCGACACATCAACATTATTTGCAAGAAATACGTTTTACAAAAAAAATAATAAGAATAGGAATTATCCAACGTTGAGACACCTTATTCCTGTAATACCCCAAAAATGGGCTACAAGTTCATTAACCTCCTACATCGATAAATCGAACAAAATCAACATCAAAGTCCTAACCTAAGGCACATCTGCACATCATCGAATTATAATTATCTTAAATTCTGCATCGGGGAATATTCCTAGTAATATTCCTAATTATCTTAATTATCTTTAATTTAATAATTATTTGGCGATAAATAACTTTTATCCTAAGTTTGATTAATTGAATATTTTCATATTTAATTAATTAGATTTAATATTTTCCACTTAATTGTTTAATTAAATTTAATTCTATCTATTATTAATTATATTATTTAATTTTGACAATAAATTCAATATCCTATGAATAATTGATTAAATTCTTATTTAATTGATTAAAGCAAGTTGTCATTATTTAATAATATAGTTTTTAATAAAAGTTTGATTAAATGATTGATTAACCAATAAATCAATTATTTATTTTCAAAAAATTAGTTAAGTTGAGAATAAATCACTTTATTATTAAAATAATTCATAAATAAAATCATGCGCAATCATAAAAGCAGATAACTATCAATTATCAATTAAAGCTAAACTCTACTTTTGCATGTTTTTGTGAGTTAATTATCTGTTATTTAAAAATAACTCAAAAATCAACCTGAGTTATTTGAGTGATTTATGGCTTTCTTTCATGCACCTCCAAAGCTTGGGATTTCTATAAATTAAGGCCTCAGCTCTTCACAAATCATCTCATATTTTTGCACAACTACGCTATCGAATTGGAGGCTGAGGAATCAACTTGCGAATTCAAAGCTTTGTGAGATCAATTTCAATTGCATAGTTTTCATATCATAGCATAGAATTTCATAGTTTTCATATCATTGTTAGAATCTTCATTGTTAGATCATTTATCATTCATTGCATATCAGTTTTCATAGCATAGATTCATATCATTCTTATTGCATAAAAAATCTGAAAAAGAAAATAGCTTAATTGCATTCATATTTCATATCTAGAATTGTATTCAAATCCTTCGTTTAGGTGTCGTCTAGGTCACTGATCTCGATTACAATCTGAGAACATCAATCTCGCACCTATTAGAAGGCAGTAAATCGCTTGGTTAGATTAGATTTCAATTTTGCACGATTTTGATTATAGCTAACCTCTAATGTTTTACTGAAGTGTTGTGTCTACAGATCAGGTACAATTTTCACACAGACATTTTTGGCACCCACCGTGGGGCCCTAAAATGGGTTTCCAATTCAATTCTATCAATTTTTGTCTTTTTCTTTTCGGGATCTGTGCAAAACTATGATTTTTAATTTTTGTTCGTACATTTGTCATACGAGTTTCTAACAAATGTTGTATGGGAGCATACCCACTGTCATATGATACTGGCCCCACTGTCATACGACAGTATATCAGATTGAGAATTGTGTCAGATAGAACCCATTGTCATCTGGGACTTTGACTGTCCTTTCATCAGACACCCACTACCGTATGAGTTTCTGGACTGTCGTCTGGGAGCATACCCACTGTCGTACAAGTTTTGGTATCAGATTTCAATTTTCGTTTCATTTTTGTAGATAGTTTTTCAGATTTGATTTTTGGATTTTGACTGGCAGCTAACCCTAACAATTGAAATTTACTATTTCTGATTGATTTCTGCTGATTTTGATTGGGAAAAGTGCAAGAATTGCTAAAAATCAAGTAAAATCTACTAAGTGCATTGTGAGGATCACCAGGTATTCTCCTTGTTCTGAAAACATTTTGATTTGGACTTAAAATAAATCTCTCATGTGTCAAGCTTGTGTGCATCTTTTCATGCTTTTGATCTATTTCTACACACTTGCATAATTTGATACTAGGTTGTGATCCCTTAAGGATTCATTAAGTAGTCTTAGAATACTTGTGATTGATCTTGATTGCTATCTTGGGTTATTGGACTCACTGAATCCACCGGCCCCTCGTTCCACCCTATGGTTGCAAGGACAGCGCCACATTAAAGGGGAGGGGTCAACAGCAGAGAAGCGTTAAGTGTTCCACTTGGAAACCCTTTTGTGCTTTTAGGAACTCACTTGTTTTCTAAGTTGTGGACTCGTTTTAAGCTTGTGTGAGGTGTTAAGTGTTCCACCTTGTGGACTCATCTCATATTTTCTTTAAGCGTTAAGTGTTCCTCTTTCTACTTTTTGGATGCTTTTGGTAGATTTTCTTTCAGAACATACATCTATGCTCACATAGTAATTAGGCCCTATGAACACTATTCTTGATTCTTGAGGGATTGGATTCCTAGCGAAATCCTTCCTTGATGACAAAATCCTTGTAGGTAGGGAGGATACTTAGTGCATTTCACATTCAACTTGGTTAGTGAGTCTTCTCTTATTGATCAACACATTCTCTCTCTGGAGAGGTTGATAGATCACGTGGGGTTGATATCATGAGCTTTGGTGAATCAAAATTGGTTAGTGCATCTTCTCTTATTGATTGATACATTCTCTCCCTGGAGAGGTTGATAGATCACATGGAGTTGATATCACAAACCTTGGTGAAACAAACTTTGTCTTAGCATGTCGAATTCATCTGCTTGCTTTGTTTGGGTTAAAAGTGAAGAGGTGTCAAAACCTTGAATCTGGAGCCAAGTCCCCTTGTGGTATAAATTTGTGAGTCACCTTTAGAGAGGGTTAACCATAGCAGATGATCCCTTCACAGGGAAAACTGCGTTGACAAAACCTCAAGCGATCATAGCCATTTCAGATGTGGTAGTGATAGCCGCTATATAAATGTCCTTTTGGAAGAAATCTCCATGGGTATGGTTCATTGTTGGGTTGTCAGATCTCCCTAGCAGCTCTTGAAGATTAAGATCTCAGACTGTGTCAAAACCCTGGTGCACCGGGATTGGAGTTCATCCCTTTGAATTATAAAAGTTGTAGAGTCAAACCATTACTAAAAACCCTAGAGAGGCCAATTTTTCATTCTCATGTATATGTGTCTTATTGCAAAACTTTTCAGAACATACACAATTAGTACTCTCAGGGATTAGCACAATTTGGTCACTTGATTGTTCATGCGCAAGGTTTCTTTTTCCCTTGTTCATTGTTTTCAGATGTGCTTGGAATCACTTGCTTGCTATTTTGTGTGCTTGTTTATCTACTTGGCTATTAAAAATGATCAAATCTGGTATAATCTTCAAATCTGAACAGTACAATTTGCAAACAATCCAAAATTGAAAACCTTAAGTTTTGCAAAATTTAACGTAAAATCCTCTCTGGAGTCAAAGGTCATTTCAGAAAGTCAAAAGTCGTACGAGTTTTGTAAAGTGTCATTTCAATACTGCCCATCTATCGTATGATTGAGAACCCAGTGTCGTACGAGTTTTCAAACTAGCAAATTCAAGAAAGTCAAAATCCTGTTAGCAACTGTCGTATGATATTTACAACTGTTGTTTCATTGCTACCCAATTGTCATATGAGTTTAGCAACTGTCATTTCATAGACTATCCACTGTCATAAAAATCTGTAGAGTGTCATTTGGGAAAATTTGAGAGAGTTGTCAGAAATTGTCAAATTGCAAGATATCCAATGTTTCCAACCTAGTTCCAGAATCTGTCAAAAATATCATTGTGTCAGGAACAGAGCAGTAGCTATTGAGAATTCTACCATTTTTTGAGATTGATCTTTTGAATCTGATCTAGCCTTCTGTTTGATCAATTTGAGTCTTTTTTATCTCGTGTCAAAACCTTGTCATAACTATCAATCTTCAATCAATCTTCAAAAATAGACTAAGTGTTGAAAACTCGTGTCCGCTATCTTTTGGGTGATCTATCCCATACATCTAGGGCACAATTTCCTTCACCCACATCTCATCAGATCTTCAAAACAATCATAATCTTGACAAGGTTGCGTCATTCAATTTCCTCGAATCAATTTGTTCTTCAGTTGTCTTCGTCCTTTTCTTCTGTCTCATTCAAAGTTAATGGTAGAGACCAGAGCTTCTTCACAAAAGAAATAAGAAGAAACATCTCAAAACTTACCTTTGACCAATATCTGGGGTCCAATTCTCGATCAACTCATCAATTCTGGTATCTACGAAGATGATGGTTTTGGTAACTTTCGATTGAAAACTGGTTACCTACCTCCTCTATCAACTCACAGAGGTAATCAGCAAACTCCTCCTCAATCTATTCTAGAGAGTCCAAACAATCCTACCATGTCTCAAGCAGGGACAAACCATGGTTCTCTAGGAGGAGGATCCCAAGGACACCATTCTCAACATAATGCCGACCAAGAACCTACCCCCTCTGAAATCCACCGATGTCAGAATGACGATGAATTCAAGAGAATGATGAGGCATTTCTTGAGAGTGGATAGAGAGGCATACTTTTTACAATTAACCCAGGAAGGGCCTAAGCTTCCTCCCAACTTTAATGTTGATGATATAATCACACATGAGGAAGATACTCTACTCACAGCTATGACAAAATAGATGCATGCTATACAAGTCGAATTTAACAATCTTAAGAAGGAGAAGGAACACAAGGAGTTCTCCATGGAGGCCCTATGTCCTTTCCCATTTGACAAAAACTTGTATATGCCACCATTCCCAAAAAGAGTGGAGATACCAAAGTATGACAAATATGATGGACACTCTGATCCTCAAGATCATGTTAGAGAGTTCTGTATGCACTCCATGGAATTCATGCATGAACTGACCTATGTGATGCATCTTTTTCCTAGATCCTTGGGAGGAGCATCCATTCAATGGTTTTCGAGATTGCCTTCTATGATCAAAATGTTTGAGGAATTGATTAAATTATTTTATCAACAATATTCCTACAATATTCAACATCCAATTACCATGATCGATATCTGTAACCTCAAGCAATATCCAGGAGAATCATTCCTAACTTTTCTCAAGAGGTGGCGAAAGAAGTTTTCTCTATATGCTAGACCAATTCCCGAAATGGAGAAACTTGAAATCTTTATCAATAACCTTGTTCCAGACCTCAACTATCCATTACAAATGCAAGATCATGTATCTTTTGATCAAATGGTGGATAATGCAATCAAGATTGAGAAAGTACTTGTCAAGAAAGGAGAAATCACACTTCAAAAGGACAAGTCTGAATCTAGATCTAGCTCAAAAGATAAAAACAAAAGCTGGAATAGGAACAAAGGCATCATCTCTGATGGTGTTGTTGACACTATCCACACCCCATCAAAGGCACTAGCCTACAATCTCACCCTTGGCACCAAAGCCATTAAAGCTTTAGAGCAAAAATCTGCTAAACCATCTCCAAAGAAGCCATTCAAATAATGGGATAATAAATGAAAGTTTACTCCTCTTGGAGAATCTTTGGAATCCGCCCTAAGAACCCTAATAGCTAATAACATCATCTCTTTACCACCAATCCGAAACTCTGATCCGGATCCAAAACCATATTGGTGGAAAGATAATGAATTTTGTGCTTTCCATCGGACTAAAGGCCACAAAACTAATGGATGCTTCCACTTGAAACATACCATTCAAGACTTGCTAGATCAAGGGGACATCACGATCGATAATCCTACCAGCAATAATGATCACACAGCATTTAAAAAACTATTTCCACAACATGGCAAGGGAGTTTGCACTTCTCAGCCTAACATGGGGGCAAAAGTCAACTACGCTTACCCTGGAAACAATGTTGTCATCAATATGGTTGAACCATGTCTCTCTAAGAGCTGCAATGTCATCATGATTGAACGAAGAGACATAAATCAATCCTCAGCTAATGCGGTTACCAGATCACAAGCTCAGGCTCATATGAAAGGACAAACACCAGATTCATCTAATGTCCCTAAGATACCTTTCAATCTCACATCTGCTTCTAAATAGAAGGCTGCCTCGAAATCTTCCAATCCAAAGGATACAAGACCTACATCTTAAAACATCGTCCAACAACTCCAGCATACCAATGCCAAAATCTCTATGTTTGAGTTACTTCGAATATCTCCAGCTCATAGAGATGTCCTAGACAAAGCTTTGCTCGGCTCTAATGTTCCTGATGACCTAGATCTAGACAGGTTCTAGACTATGGTTGGTCATCTAATGTCTAATCAATATATCTCCTTTTTAGAGGAAGATGACAACTCTTTGAGTCACCCACATAATCAGCCCTTACACATAGAAGTCTTGATCCAGAACTGTCGAGTCAAACGTGTGTTGATAGATGGGCGCGCAGGCCTCAACATTTGTTCTTACAACTTAATCACATAGTTGGGATTCTCAGAGATGGCTATTGATCCTCGAAAGAAGATCACCATAAAGGCCTATGATGAACAGGAAAGATCTTCTAAAGGCACCATTGTCTTACCCATCTGAGTGGGTCCGGTCATCAAAGGTACCACATGTCAGGTGCTTGATCTACCATTGGCTTACAATATCCTTCTAGGGAGACCCTGGATACATGAAATGCAAGCTATTCCTTCTACGTACCATCAATGCTTGAAATTTCCCTATGAAGGAGTAGAAGTTACTATCCCAGCAGATCTGAGTACAACTTGCAATACATTGAAGGAAAGTGTCGATAAGCTTGTTCCCAATAACAGAGAATCTTCCATCAAGCAACAAAATGTGGCTTCCACTTCCAAAATAGAAGACATTGCTAAAGAGATCAATATCAAAGAAAATGGGATGGGAGAGTACACTATAGAGCCAGTCTTGTCTCTAACATCTCTCCCAATCTCACCTAAGTCATATGGACAATCTTTGAAGCAATCTAAATCAGAACCTAAGGAACCTATGGAAGCATACAAAAGAAATTTTGTGGCGGAGCAAGTATCCAAACAAGAATTTGAAGAGGATGAAGTTGTGCTGGCATCGCTATACAAAGAGGATTCTGAATCTAAAATTGTTCAAACTAGTGAATCTATAGCACCTACAATCCCTTCTAATTCATATGGTCCAGGGAAAAAATTGATAGCCAAGATGGGATATTCAAGTCAAGGACCTCTAGGAATTAGAGGAAAGGGTCTTGTGACACCCATTTCACATACTAGTAGAGCGAATAAAGATACTGTTGGCTTAGGCTTTAAGAAGAAACCCTATCATCTCAAAGGTGGTTGTTCTCATGTCATAGAACAAATTGCACCAGGAGAACCCCTTCTTAAGAAAGAAGAAGCAGAACCCTCAGATGATGATTCAAACAACTCTGAGCTTATCCCCTATGAACAATTGCCTGTGGAAATCACAAATCTTCTTGACATGGAAAATGATACAATAAAGTGAATCAATGTAGTAGAAACACAAGAACCTACTATAGAGCCTGAGAGGGTTGCCCCACAAGAACCAGCTAATCTCGAAGGCAATCAAACTAATCAAGAAGAAGGGGGTAGTTATTCTGACACTGATTCCCATGAATATGAATTCAAGTCAGAGACTGAGGGTAATCCTTCTTGGGGTATTCATCCTGATTTCACGCATTTTCTAAGATTTCCTAGAGATCCTGAATCAGAAGCTGAGTCAAATGACTATGAATGGGGTGCCATTCCAGAAGAAGATGAGCTTATAATAGAGAAATATATTGATGTTATTCACCAATATGTATCTCAACCCAACGTAGGTCTAGAGAAAAACAATAAGCTTAACGTGTCTGATCCACCTATGGCTAAAGAGGACTCCCATAATGATGTTGAGCCTATTCATGAATTGAACATTTTAAGTTGTAATATCACCTTTGAACTTGAGCATCGGGTTAGGACCAATGATGACAGATCTGTATCCATGAACACCATATCCCAAGCCTTTCCCACTTTAACTATCCAACGCCCTGATCTTATTGACCAAACTTCCATGAACCCGAGCCATGATATCTACACCTTTCCAAATGACTATGCCCTTGCTTGCTACCTCAATGCAATTGAGCCTATGAGGACTTCCATCAGCGAATCGAGCGTCATCATGACCGAGTCAAACATCAAATATCTTAGTCAAAATAATAAAAATAAAAAGAAAAAGAGTTCTGAGGGTGAAAACCACTTCATGGCAGTCTCAGAACCTACAAAAGTAAAAAGAAAAGATGTATCTAAAGGTGAAAACCTCTCTGAGGTGCCTGCAGATGAGATATTTGATGTCCTTCCGAGTCATTTACAGGATAGATCTCTAGTTCTGATTGAGCCCACTCAATCCATCAATTTGGTTACAGAAAAGGAACCACAATTGGTACATGTAGCACAATCCTTATCAGAAGAAGAGAAATAGAAATTCACTACATTCTTATCAGAAAAAAGGATCAACTTTGCATGGAAATATTCAGATATGCTAGGATTGGATCCCAATCTCATCATGCACCATCTATCCATTGCTCCTAGAATAAAACCAGTCAAACAGAAATTGAGAAAGATGCATCCTCATGTTGCACTCTTAGTCAAAGTAGAACTAGAAAAACTCCTAAAAGCCAGATTCATCCGTGTCATAGACTATGCTGAGTGGATCTCCAACATTGTACCTATTTCTAAACCAGATGGTTCAATCAGAGTGTGCACGGACTTTAGAGATATGAACAGAGCATGTCCTAAGGATGATTTTCCATTGCCTAACATTGATATGATAGTGGACATGACTGCGGGCTATGAAATGTATTGCTTAATGGATGGCTTTTCTGGGTACAACCAAATCAAAATTGTTCTAGAAGGTCAAGAGAAAATAGCTTTCACATGTTCGTGGGGAACCTTCTGTTGGAATGTTATGCCATTCGGACTCAAAAATGCTGTAGCTACATATCAAAGAGAAATGACATCTATTTCTCATGATATGATGCATAGAACAATGGAGGATTACATGGATGATACCTTGGCAAAATCCATGATTAGAACTAAACATCTAACAAACTTGAGCATGATCCTCGATAGAATGGAAAAATTTAGTCTTCGACTAAATCCTAAAAAGTGTGCTTTTCGAGTCACTTTTGGAAAGCTCCTAGGATACATCGTCTCCAAGAAAGGTATTAAGGTCGATCCAGCTAAGGTGAAAGCTATCATAGAGATGCAACCTCCCAAGAATATTAGTCAAATGTGAACTTTGCAAGGGAGAGTACAGTCCATTAGAAGAGTCATATCACAGTTAGCTGACATATCACAAACTTTCACAAAGACATTACATAAAGGTGTGACCTTTGCATGGAATGAAGAGTGTGTAGAGAATTTTGATCATATCAAGAATTATCTCTCGAATCTTCCTATCTTAATGCCTCCTATTCATGGGAAGCCATTAATATTATGTCTCCACAATAGATACATCACTGGGGGCATTGCTAGCATAGCATGATGAGAACAAGAAAGAAAGAGCCATCTACTATATCAGCAGAACTTTAGTGGCTATGAGAAGAACTACTCAATTATAGAGAAGGCATGTCTAGCTGTGATCTTTGCATCGTAGAAATTGAGACACTACATGTTAGCTCATACCACTCATTTGGTAGCTAAGATTGATCCACTGAAATATCTCCTAAGCAAAGCTGCCCTCACAGGTAGACTAGCTAAATGGGTCATGCTCTTGAGTGAATTTGACATTGAATATGTTGAAAAAAAAGCTATCAAAGGATAGGTCATTGCTGATCAATTAGTTGAAGCACCACTATTTGATGATACACCCATGCAAATGGAATTGCCCGATTCCTCTATCATGCACCTCTCTTCTAGAGCATGGTGGTTATTCTTTGATGGCTCCTAAAAACATAATGTATCTGGAGCAGGCATATTGTTCATCACTCCTCAAGGATACTCGATACCCAAAGCATTCAGACTAAAGTTTCCTTGCACAAACAATATTGTTGAATATGAGGCACTTCTCAATGGTATGAAAATGGAAATACAGTGGAGAGTTACAGAGATGCACATCCATGGAGACTCACAATTGGTTATCCACCAAGTCAATGATGTGTACCAAACCAAGGATGAAAAGCTCATTCCTTACAAGAGAATGGTAGATGATTTAAAGAAATACTTCATCTCTATCACATTTGAGAAAATACCCAGAATGGAGAATAAGGCTACTGATGCAATGGCGACACTATCTACTCTCTTACAGTAGCTCGAACATGAGCTACGCTACGAGTTCCTGGTGGAAGCCCTATCCTATCCTGCATATGACTCCCTTGAAACCCGCATGATCTGCACTATTGTAGGTTATGACTCATCTCGCTACAAAAATCTGTTCTCCTATCTCCACAACCAAATCATTCCTAATTCCTTTAACCATTTTGAGAAATGAAACCTTATCCGATCCGCATCCCGATATATCAACATTGGTAATGATCTGTACAAACGAGGTCTAGATGGTACACTGCTTAGATGTTTAGAATGGGAAGAGTCTCAATGTGCATTAGAGGAAGTCCACGAGGGTATATGTGGGTCACACTCAAATGGTTTAACGTTAGCTCAAAAACTTATTAGGGCTGGGTACTATTGGCTTGAAATGGAGAAAGAGGCTATTAAATTTGCTAGAAACTGTCAACAGTTTCAAGTACATGGCAACTTGATTCATGCTCCAGGGAGGGATCTAATTCCCTTCACTACACAATGGCCTTTTCAACAATGGGCATTTGATCTCATAGGTGCTATCCATCTGCACTCTTCCAATGGACATACCCATATAATCACAGCTACAGATTATTTTACAAAATGGGTAGAAGCAGTTCCTCTAACACAAGCAACAGGGAAATAGATCTCTATGTTCATCCTAAACTACATCATTTGTAGATATGGGATTCCTCACTCTATAATCACAGATAATGGGGGACAATTCAAAAACAAGGACATAGATGACTTATGTGCTAAGTTCAAGATCACACAACATTGGTCATCTATCTACTATCCTCAAGGGAATGGACAAGCTGAAGCTTCAAACCAAAATCTCTTGAAAATCTTGCACAGAACAGTGAATAAAATAGGAAGAGACTGGCATCTCATGATCAATCCAGCTCTCTGGGCCTACAGAACAAGTATCAGAATGCCTACTAGGGCTACTCCATTCGCTTTAGTTTATGGGACTGAAGCAGTACTACCTATTGAGGTTGAAATCCCATCAATCAGAATCAGAATGCATGGACTTGTCACTGATGAAGACTAGAGAGTGTCTAGGTTACAAGAACTTGAATTACTAGATGAGAGCAGGCAAGCGGCGTATGATCATCTCAGAGTGTATCAGAAAAGAATGTCTAGAGGCTACAACAAGAAAGTCAGACACAAAGAATTTCAGGTTGGCGATCTAGTGTTGAGAGAAAATCCTAAAAATCAATCACATTGAGAACACAAGGGGAAGTTTGAACCCAACTGGCTAGGTCCCTTTGTTATCACTGCTACTTTTGGCTCTGGTGCCTATCAACTCTCAATGACTGAAGGAGAACAGCTCTGAGAACCAATCAACGTTCTCCATCTGAAGAAATTCTACGCCTAAGGCATTCAGTGCTTGGTAAATGTCCTGAAAAAATCTTAAAAATCTGAAAAAGTCCTGAAAAAATGAACATCTTGGTGAAAACCTAGCAATAGGCGCCTTGATGATTCACAAAAAAAATTGAAAAAATAAAAAATATCAAAAACAATTGAAAAAATGAAAAATACAAAAAAAATGAGAAAGAGAGAAAAAAGTGCCTTGGTGAAAACCTAGAATGGGCACCTTGGTAGCAAAAATAGAATCTCTACCAAGATGGTGAAAACTTGGCAAACAGGTGCCACTTGTTTCAAAATGCTCCATCTATCAGCGCAATCTTGGTCCTTCCCAGTTTTAAGTCTTGCTTTAGTTTGTGCATATCTCCTGTTCTGTATCTATCCTAGTTTCAATAAGCCAATTTGTACACCAATCCGCTTGAGCGTCTGTACCCTATCAATGTTCAAACTTGGGGGCAATCAATATCATATCCTATGGTCTCCAATGTATCTTAGACGTGTCATATCTAGTCAGAGTCCTGTGAAGCTTCAAGTTAAGTCAGTCAGTCAGTCTCATCTCCAGAAAGGATTTTGCATCTACAACAACACAATAAAACATCAACACAAACTGAAAATGATCTGTGCTTCATACTTTTATCTCCTTGTATGCTTACTGATTCGCATTGAGATTTTTGCATATTTTGTTCCCACGAACTCTTTGATGATGTCCTTTACAGGATTTAGAGCGTGATGACTGGGGGCATAATCTTTTCTTGGTTTTCTGCTTGTATGTGAAAATCTAATAACTTTGGAAATTTTGAATTGAAATGGTGTCCGACTATAAGAGCCTCTATCTCAAATTGGATGGCCATGCGTACCTCGACCATTGATACCCAGAAAATTCAAAGAACGTTTGATCTAACTATTATCTTTTTGAAGTGAATTCTTTCTCCTACTGTGAACCTCGATCTTGCCTAAGGATGTGAACAATAAAGGGTCACTACGGGTAATTCACACTGGATTTAGAATGATATTTTGATTGTTTGATGTGTATGTTAAACGCAAGGCATACTTAGGTCATCACGATGTTTATGTTTTGATGCTTGTACAAATTGCTATATCAAAATGGATATGATATTCAGGTCATCCTGGTGTTTGTGCCTTGGTGCTTATATCTAATCCAACATTCTGAAAACAAATCAATATTCATATGTCCATGGTTGTCTAACCAGTGGGTGTTGTATTGATTCTTGCGCATACAAATCAATATTCATATGTCTATGGCTTCATGGCTAGTGGGCATTGTATTGATTTATCCGATTACCTAAAAGTTCAATGATGATAACAAATCGACACATGATCAGTGACTAGGTCCTAGGTCTTAGGTTGCATTTCATCTTGCATGTCTCTTTGCATTTTGCATGTTTGCATGATCTCACAATGTTTGGATAAAACTTCAAAGCTTAAATGATTCTTCAATCACCTATTCAAATCTAACAAGAGCTGAATCTTACATGAAGGTTCCTCCAATGAAATAGCAAGTAGAATCCTTTTTCGGGATCAAAATTGAAATCTGAGATCATTCATATTATTAACTGCTTGCATAATCAACCTTTAATCTTCATAGAAATCCAGAATTCAACTTAACTGATTATCTTTCATCAAACTATCGATATTTCAACTTGGTCAACCATGGTCAACTCATGGTCAAACCTAGTCAAACTTGGTCTTCAAGACCTTCAAACAATGCAGAATGCATTCTCGAACGTGTCTAACCACTTCTCAAATCAATTCACATGCTTCTAAACCATTCAACACTGACTTTTCTTGTCAGATTTCAATTTTAATCCTGAACGGGGCATGGTATTGCACATCATTCAAGTCTGTAAATCTAATTCTATCGATCAAATCTATCAATATCTTTCATCAGTGATCAAGACAACAACCATGTCTAGTCGCTGATTCATCAAAAGTCCTGATCACTCGGGGAAAATCTATCATCACTTGGGGCATATCAGATTCATCAATCCATATCAATATGGTATTCTCTTAATCTTGTAATCTGTATCAGCTTTTCATAACCATCGGTTCATTAGTGTTATTTCCTTGGTTCTTTGGAAACTAAAGGGTTCGAATGTGATACCTGCTAGTTCTGCTAAGACAATCAAGTCTAGAACTGGTCACTCACTTCTTAGCAATCCTAAGGTTCAAAATCAGGTGTTTTGACACTTTTTCACAATCATCGGTTCATCGCTGCTATAGTGAACATTATCTCTGGTCATCAGGACCTAATATCTCCATATCTTTCAATCGATTTCTATCTTGAGATTGGTTAATCTTTAGAATCAGTTTCATATCTTTATCATACAAAGACTATCTTTGAACCACTGCGCCTTGCACAATAATTCAAAGAGGGGCAAAATGTAATACCCCAAAAATGGGCTACAAGTTCATTAACCTCCTACATCGACAAATCGAATGAAATCGACATCAAAGTCCTAACCTAAGGCACATCTGCACATCATCAAATTATAATTGATTATCTTAAATTCTGCATCGGGGAATATTCCTAGTAATATTCCTAATTATCTTAATTATCTTTAATTTAATAATTATTTGGCGGTAAATAACTTTTATCCTAAGTTTGATTAATTGAATATTTTCATATTTAATTAATTAGATTTAATATTTGCCACTTAATTGTTTAATTAAATTTAATTCTATCTATTATTAATTATATTATTTAATTTTGACAATAAATCCAATATCCTATGAATAATTGATTAAATTCTTATTTAATTGATTAAAGCAAGTTGTCATTATTTAATAATATAGTTTTTAATAAAAGTTTGATTAAACGATTGATTAACCAATAAATCAATTATTTATTTTCAAAAAATTAGTTAAGTTGAGAATAAATCACTTTATTATTAAAATAATTCATAAATAAAATCATGCACAATCATAAAAGCAGATAACTATCAATTATCAATTAAAGCTAAACTCTAATTTGAGTTGAACTCTGCTTTTGCATGTTTTTGTGAGTTAATTATCTGTTATTTAAAAATAACTCAAAAATCAACCTGAGTTATTTGAGTGATTTATGGCTTTCTTCCATGCACCTCCAAAGCTCGGGATTTCTATAAATTAAGGCCTTAGCTCTTCACAAATCATCTCATATTTTTGCACAACTATGCTATCGAATTGGAGGCTGAGGAATCAACTTGCGAATTCAAAGCTTTGTGAGATCAATTTCAATTGCATAGTTTTCATATCATAGCATAGAATTTCATAGTTTTCATATCATTGTTAGAATCTTCATTGTTAGATCATTTAACATTCATTGCATATCAGTTTTCATAGCATAGATTCATATCAGATTCATATCATTCTTATTGCATAAAAAATCCAAAAAAAAAAAAAGCTTAATTGCATTCATATTTCATATCTAGAATTGCATTCAAATCCTTCATTTAGGTGTCGTCTAGGTCACTGATCTCGATTACAATCTAAGAACATCAATCTCGCACCTATTAGAAGGTAGTAAATCACTTGGTTAGATTAGATTTCAATTTTGCACGATTTTGATTATAGCTAACCTCTAATGTTTTACTGACGTATTGTGTCTACAGATCAGGTACAATTTTCACACACACAATTCCTAACACCTAGCTTGCAGCCCATGAGCCATCAAGACATTTCCTCATTAAATGATCATAAATGGAGAGTACCACATAGTGAATATCAACAACAAAACAAATAAAGAGAGATCAAACACTTCACATAATGCCTTGAAGGTAATAGCAATGATGCCCTATCTCTCAAAGCTCGCAGGTCATCGAGCATTCCAAATGCAATGATGTAAACAATGTCACTATTAAATCAAAAAATTCCATCAAAATGAAATTGAGTTAATGAGAAGACAAAGCTCGAATGCCTACCTCAAGTCATGGCTGTCATATAAAGATCAAATGCTAAGGAACTATGTTATAAAATTTCATGCCAAATTTCAAGGCATGAAATTTTAGAATTGTACATATATTTTATTTGACTCCCCCATATTGTAAACTCAATGCTAAGGAGAAAAAAGTATAATGTCAAAAAGCATAAAATTTCCTTAGCAGCTGCCATATGAAGACCAGTGCAAGGGGGCAGCTTTCCCATTTTACCATAGTTAGGGCCCTCTTTTACCATGCTTTATGAGCTTTATGTTTTTTTTTAAGTCAAAAAAAAGATTATCTTAATTTGTTATCTTTAAATTTTATTCATTTTATGATTTTAAAAATTGAAATAAAAAACATTAACTTTTAAGAAACTTTTACATCTTTTCATCAAATGACCCAAAAATATCAAGAATCGTCATATATGGTCGCTAATAGCCAACTTTTAGAAGAATATGAATGAATGCAAACATACATAAGTGGATCAACATAAATAATGAAGGTACCAGACATTGCCTGAAGCAATGAAGTGTTGACCCGGGGTTCAATCCAATATGCTCTTGTATGAACCAAAACCTGCAAGGAAGGAAAAGATGGGATTAGATCCATGCTTTCTTACATTAAAAGTTAATTTTTTCTCTGATTGGGGAACTATTTATTCTTGACTATATTCTTTTGGGGTCTGATCTATTGTAGTTGTTTCTTTTTTCTTTGAATCATTGTTTACAATTACTTTTGATGCAATATTTGTGTGAAGAACAAGAACAAAATGGTGAATGAGTGCATTTGACAAAGATAAACATGACACATTTTGTTGGGCTGATTGGGTTGGCCTAGTATCATTTACATGGCCTGGCCAGATATTAAATAGTGAGCTCATGAACAATGCCAGTATTAAACAGTGAGCTCATGAACAATGTATGATGCCCTAGGTTGCAGCCTACGAGCCATCAAGACATTTCCTCATGAAATGATCATAAAAGGGGAGTACCACATAGTGAATATCAACAGAAAAACAAATAAAGAGAGATCAAACACTTCACACAATGCCTTGAAGGTAATAGAAATGATGTCGTAGCTCTCAAAGCTCGCAGGTCATCAAGTATTCCAAATGAAAAGATGTAAACAATGCCAGTATTAAATAGTGAGCTCATGAACAATGTATGATGCCCTAGCTTGCAACCTGTGAGCCATCAAGACATTTCCTCATGAAATGATCATAAACGGGGAGTACCACATAGTGAATATCAATAGAAAAATAAATAAAGAGAGATCAAACACTTCACACAATGTCTTGAAGGTAATAGAAATTATGCCACATCTCTCAAACCTCGCATGTCATCAAGCATTCCAAATGAAAAGATGTAAATAATTCCATTATTCAATAGTGAGCTCATAAACAATGTATGATGCCCTAGCTTGTAGCCCACAAGCCATCAAGACATTTCCTCATGAAATGATCATAAACAGGGAGTACCACATAGTGAATATCAACAACAAAACAAATAAAGACAAATCAAACACTTCACACAATTCCTTGAAGGTAATAGCAACAAAGCCCTAGCTCTCAAAGCTCACAAGTCATTGAGCATTCCAAATGCTAAGATGTAAACAATGCCAATATTAACATTCATATCATGTCATTAAATCAACAAATGTCATCAAAATGAAATTGAGAAAATGAGAAGACAAATCTCGAATGCCTAGCTCAAGTGCTAGTGCACTCTTCCCACATGATGTCAGCCTCTTCACGCATGCCAAACTCAAATGCCCTCTTCATGCCACACAAAAGTGAAGTGTCATCTTCGCGGCAGCTCTTTGAATTCAAAAATTACAAATGACACTTTTTTTTTTGGTTTATAACCAAAGGGGTGTCACAATTATGATGTCATCATCACTATTATAACACCGTTGGGGGAACTTTAAAAAAAAATCAAAAAAAACAAACACAAATTGTAGTGGGGTCACAAATTGGTGTCAAAATTTGACCCCAAATGTTGTAGTGTCAATTTGACTTTTATCAAACATATCACTTCTCTTATACAGGGTGTGGTATACTCGATACTAGATGGTATCTATCTTAGATGGGGTACTTCATGCCTGAAACTAGACGCCATCACTATCATTATCTCAACAAAAAAACTATCAATTATGGACACTAGATTAGAATGGTTGTTGGCTTGCTTGGTTTAGGGAGTCTTATCTTTTATTGATTTATCTCTTTTTAATTTTATCTTCTTCTTGTTGGGTGTTTTTCATAAAGCTCTGGAGCGCGTATGTCATATGCTTCAGAATGAATGGAAACATTCTTTGTCTACTATGTGTTTATTTTTATGCAAAAGGATCACATTATCATCCTTCCTTGTGGTGCCATGGTGTGATGCATCCAATTTTTTCATATTAAATAAAGCTCTCATGACACGAAATGCACTTATGAAAGAAATGTTTCATCATTACTAACTTTTATCCATCTAATTTTAGCCTTTTACTAACATTCCTTCCATCAATCCTCATCATCATTCTCTTTTCAAAAAATTGTACTTGAATCAATTTCTATCCAATTTTTTGAGGGTGCATCCTACCTCCCTTTTTTTGATCCATTGAGGCATGATCCTTTATTTTTATTTGAACCAATGCTCATAATCAAATTGTCTCAAAGAGGGAAAAAATGTAGACACCTAAAAATGGTTCACATCTAAGTGTCCCCTTTTAACATGTCTTTTATCTTGTATCATTCCTCACTTGATCAATTACTAACTTTTCCCTCATTTTGTATCATAACCTTGACCTCTTTGACCAAATTGATCTAGACTGAATCAATCCTAAATGTTCCTAAACCAATCCTTCTCATTCTTAACCAATCCTAAATTTCCTAAATTGATCCTAGTCAATCATAAACCATGTCAAACTTTCCTAAATCATTTTTAATGAATCCTAATCACTCCAACAACATTTCAATTCAAATCAATTCAATCTTGAGTGCATTGTCAAAGTTCATCAATGCCTCATTGTCATCATCCTAATCCAAGTCAATTCAAATAGCATTGTCCAAGATCATCGATGATATTTCTTCATCGTCATTCAACCCAATAGTATTGTCAAAGTTCATTGATTCTATCTTAGCATGTCATATTCAATTGCACACATTGTCAAAGCTCATCAATGTTGTGTTGATCCCTAATCAGTTTTCAATCATCAAGATTAGTTCAAGCCCTAATCAATATCATTTATTAGATTAATCTCCCTATCCTAAGCCTCCTACAATTAATTAATAGTCCCGTTTTTGAATTATGGGTTTTTTAAATTCCTATTTAGCCTTTTTGAGGGAATAATGATTTTTAAATTATGAAAATATGACTCTTCCACATTCCCTTAAATTATGCTTCATGACCTATTAATTAGCCTTCACATTTCTTCCACTTTCCCCATCCCCTTTTCCACTAATTTGGCCTCCTAATTTCCTATTAATTTTCCTCCACCTATCCTTCCACTTTGTCCTTGAGTTGTGCATTGATTTATGCATTCCAAATTGTGCATTCAATTTTTTATAATTATGACAATCTTCCAATTTGCACTCTCATTTCCAAATCTACTTTTTAGTTTCCAATTATTATAAATTGAGATCAAATTTCTCAATTCCAGCTAACCATCTTCTTTCAAATATTCTTGTCATCATTATAGTCATATTATCAATATCTTTCTTTCATTGTATCAATATGGGAGCTATATCCACTTTTTAGAGAAGCGAGAAAGGGCACAATTGTCAAATTGAGGGAGTTTTGTTAATAGTTTACATTTATTTGTCTCAGTTTCTTTTGTGTTTGGATAGATTGATTGTGTATACTTTAGAGTTTGATGGTTACTCTTGTGTGCATGTTTTCCTCATTTTCCTATCCTACAGTAATGAATTATATGCTATAAAGCAAAATGATCCCTTCTAATTCTAATATGCATGAATGAACAAGGTAAGATATGCATTTTTCTAACTTGTCAAAGTACAAACATTAGATAAATACATAACAAGGCTCTAGAGTTTCATTCCATATGGACTCATGATTCCCTACATCTATTTCATCACATACACCCACCAAGCATTCCTTATCCATCCTTTGTGAATAAAACACATTATGACACAAGATCAACCTTTGAAAAGCATCAAGGAGAAGTTGGCTTAGCCATCAAAGTTCAAAAATAGATGAATTTACGCTATAAATTTCAACAATAAATAATATAAATTCAATGACTCATAATAATAAATAAAGCATAAAAATGAGTCTCACAAGTTGTGACTAAACCATCACAATCAAGGTAAAATAGATCACTGATCCATATAGTCAAAGATAAAAAAAATCATAAAATGACACATCACATCACTATGTGGCTAGTAGCTGGCCACCCAATGAGGAAGAGGAACCATTTATCTAGTTTCTGGATAAATGATTGATTTTCCACAACACTAAGGGCATACAAAGACTATTAAGAACTATTTTCCACAAGGGATATAGAACAAATAAGAAATTCCTAATTCATTTGCATACACTCAACAACACCTACAGAGATAACATAGTCAGATAATGGCCTTATATATTAAATATTAGAGAGATTGTTATGTTGGAATAATATCAAATTTTACATAGGCTAATAATCATCAATGTATACACTTACAGTCATATCTTCAATTACTAGGCAAAAAGATATTAATCATCAATCTATAAACTTATAGTCATATCTTCAATTACTAGGCAAAATGATGACATAGAAAAAACAAAATTAAGCATGAAGTCAAAACAAAACCTATAGAGAAAATTTTAGGAAGATACATTCATAAAAAATTTCAACATACAAAAAGGGATTAGCCACTCTAAAGAAAATACTACGAAAGGATTAATATTTGAGAATTATGTCTCAAAATACACATTAAGAATGCACAATGAGCACATGAGACCTATAGTTCCCACTATGGGAACACATGCTCTAATTCTAGATATAACACCCTCACCGGGGAACCCAAGAGGACAACTCAATTAACTAAGAAAAGGGTAAATCATTTTTAAAAAATAAATAAATATTGCAACTAAAAAATTACAATATAGCTACATGATACAAGAACTTATTTGACACATTTCATTAGATGCAACATGAGAGAAAACATTAATTAAATATATGGGTCCTCTTAGGTTTCCCAATGTTGCTACTAGAAATGTATAATGTACATTACAATTCAATTACACAACCATGAGTCAATGAACAAAATTACATCATAAACCAATTCATTTAAACCTTGCAATGAAAGATAGCCTACATTCTTACAAAATCAATCAAATCATCATCTATCCTCTGCAATTAGTTGAATACAAATAATTGTTGATACATGTTTACTTTTATAATTGCATCATCTCCTCAAGGGAATCAAAATATTACCTCAATCATCATGAAAAATATACATATCATGATACAATGAACAATAATAATTATCTGATCATATGAAATGTGAAACTATCGAGGAGATGCATGACTATCCAAGAACACCCAAACAAACTCTAAAAAAATCAATGGAAAAAATACTTGCCACCCAACCATGTGGAACCCTGAGGTCCAATCCCTCATTGATAGGAGATAGACACAAGACCTCATGCCACAAAATCAACCACAAGTAAGACAAAAAAAATTAACAACAAAATCAAGGAATGGCATAGAAGATTCACAAGGGCTATACAAAAGGGATACCATAGGAAACCCACAAGGATAAATGGAGAGAATCCTAAGACACATGTAGGAGAGTGTCATCACATAGCCCTTAACTATCTTG
This sequence comes from Chamaecyparis obtusa, assembly GCA_027943335.1. Taxonomy (NCBI): domain Eukaryota; kingdom Viridiplantae; phylum Streptophyta; class Pinopsida; order Cupressales; family Cupressaceae; genus Chamaecyparis; species Chamaecyparis obtusa. The sequence goes on from BSBK01006170.1 coordinate 308,255, forward strand.
GGATTTTTTGCCAGTCTCTCTAGACCCGAGTCCCCAAGTGGTGACTTGTGTAGAACTGATAACCTTTCATAAGGAAAAAGATTTTATCTACTAGACTTACACCACATAGGAAGCTAGGCCTTATCCATCCCATCCTTAGTCTATATGAGCACTCAAGGCCATGAGAGGTAACATAATTATCTTTTGTAATGTTTTAACTCATCCCAAAAAAATTATTAAGTTATCACTAGATTATCTACTCACAATGGGTTGTTACCCTGGCATAACTCATGGCCCCAACTCCCATTGTGAGCCACTCCCATAACAATGCTCCAAAAAACCCACTCCTATGATCACAACTTAAAAACCAAAGGAAAACATCACAAATAAATAACCATAATAAGATCCTCATAAATACATCATTTCCAGTAAAATCTCAAAAAGGGGAGTTTCCAACACAAAAATATGAAATCATCAATATGATCCATTTATGCCATCATAACTAAAGGGGCATCAAAACCAAATCATGTGTTTCATCCTATAAATATCATAGGAACCTCTCTATATTCCAAAACAAAGACTATGATCCATACAAAAAAGTTCATGCATATTGTTGGTGTAATTAATTATTCCTAATTACACTTTACTTAATCTTACTTAGGATAATGCATTGCATAGTAGTTTTTTATTGAGACACCTAGGATTATGCACATCTATTAAGCACATGGTGTAGGAGGAATTCCACTTTTGGTGTGATAGTTTTCATCACATACCTCATTGTGTGTGAGATCCACCTTTCATGCTCTTATCACATTATCATCCTAATCCAATGCACATACTTTATTGCATATTGGAGGATGATCCACATTTGGTGGACATGTGATTACACCTAGCATAGGTGATAGCTTACCAGCTCCTTATCATTCTCTCTTATTGTCTTTCCTATATAAGGAGGCCTATTATGTAATCATTTCATTGAACATTGAGAGCATTGAGCATTGAACATTCAATCAAGGTGAATTCATTGGATCTATTCAATCCATCCTTGCATTCATATTTTCTCTCTTGTGCTTTTCTTAAACCTCTAGATGCTTGGTTCAATATTTTCTATTTTCAAATTCTTACATGGTATCAGAGCCATGGCTTCCACACATCCTGAGCAAGGTAAATGGATTCTTGATTCAAGTGCATCACATCATATGGAATCCTCTATGGATATGTTTTCTTCTATTGAGCTTTGTAATTCTCCTAATATTTTGATGGGTAACAACACATTCATGAGAGTTTGTGGGAAAGGCTCTATTCCTACGGGAGAAGGGACATTTAACGATGTTCTTTGTGTACCATCCTTGACCACTAATCTCCTTTCTATTTACCAAATTACACATGGGGCATAAGGTAAAATTGTTGAGTTCACTCCTGATTATGTCTACATTAGGGACATGGAGACTAGAGATGCCATAGCTATGGGAGTTGTTGATCATACATCCCGCTTGTATTCTTTTTCTACTTTTGTTGATAATGATGATGATATTCATGATGTACCCATCCCTTTGCCAAGGGATAATTATGAGGAGAATTTTGGGCACTTGAATCATTTTTTTGTTGAGACAAGTGTTGATCTTCCTACTCCTCCACTTCCTGCTTCTTCAGACATGGGCTCTACTATTCATCAGGATGATCATAGTGTTTTAGATCTTGCAGAATGTGATGACTACTTGGATGCATCTTCAGCATTTGTTGATTCTCATGATGCAGATTTGGAAGACATACATGAGGGGGTTTCTCTTTCCCTTGATGATAGTTTCATCATAGATGGGGACACTTCTTCACCTTCTTTGGAGAGTAGTGTACTTGATTCTTCTCCTTCTTCACTTGATTTGTCACATGAAGTGATAGATTCCTTGAGCTTGGAGATTCCAACTCAGTCTTCAAAGATTCATTCATGGAGACCTACATCTTCTTCCTCATTCCATTTTAACATGGATTGGCTTCTTCATCATTTGATATATCTATTTCTTCCTAAGGGGAGACATGTTTCTTGTAAGCATTGGCTTATCTATTTTTTGCAAGTACTCTTCATCAACATGGGAGCTTCTACATTATGGGGGAGATATCATGTCTCCAACTATCCTTCTTATGGGGGGATACTTCTTTGTATATACATGATGTATGTAGTTCTTGGTGGGTCTTGAGCACTCCATCCATCCATGCATCTTGTTTTCTTCTCTCTTTTTGGGGGAGGGTTTTTCCCATGAGGTTTTCCCTCTTTCTCCACTTTATAAGAGTTATGCATTTCATGTAATTTGTACATGGGTACCTAACATGGCCTAGTTACCAGGACCCATCTTGCATTGTGAGTTTAAGTGCATTCCTCTAAGCTGCACTTAAGGGGGGGTGTTGGTGTAATTAATTATTCCTAATTACACTTTACTTAATCTTACTTAGGATTGCATGTGTGAAAATTGTACCTGATCTATAGACACAACACTTCAGTAAAACATTAGAGGTTAGCTATAATCAAAATCGTGCAAAATTGAAATCTAATCTAACCAAGTGATTTACTGCCTTCTAATAGGTGCGAGATTGATGTTCTCAGATTGTAATCGAGATCAGTGACCTAGACGACACCTAAATGAAAGATTTGAATGCAATTGATCTAGATATGAAATTGAATGCAATTAAGCTATTTTTTTGGATTTTATGATGCAATAAGGAATGAAAACATGATATGAAACTATCCTATGAAAACTAATATGCAATGCTAATCTAACAATGATATGCAAAAACCAGATTGATCTCACAAAGATGTCGATTCGCAAGAGCTTTGATTCTCCCAATTCCAATTCTCCAGCGTGATTGTGCAACTCTTGAATTGATACTGATAGTGTAAGTATGCAAATTTGTGGATGATTTGTGAAGAGCTGAACCCTTAATTTATAGAAATCCCGGGCTTTGGAGGTGCATGGAAGAAAGCCATAAATCACTCAAATAACTCAGGTTGATTTTTGAGTTATTTTTAAATAATAGATAATTAAGTCACAAAAATCATGCAAAAGCACAGTTCAATTCGAATTAGAAGTTTAGATCAACTTTAAAACTCAAAAAGATGTTGAGTTTCCAAAAGCTAACAACTTGCATTGATTTTCCAATTTTGAGTTTAACTGGTCCTTTTATGTGCACATGGATAATTATGATTTAATAAATAAATAAAATGATTTATTCTCAACTTAACTGATTTTTGAAAGTTAAATAATTGATTTATGGGTTAATCAATTATAAATCAAACTTTTATTAAAAACTATATTATTAAATAATGACAACTTTCTTTAATCAATTAAATAAGAATTTAATCAATTATTCATAGGATATTGGATTTATTGTCAAAATTAAATAAAATAATTAATAATAGATAGAATTAAATTTAATTAAACAATTAAGTGGCAAATATTAAATCTAATTAATTAAATATGAAAATATTCAATTAATCAAACTTTAGGATAAATATGATTTATCACCAAATAATCATTAAATTAAAAATAATTAAGATAATTAGGAATATTGCAAGGAATATTCCATGATGCAAAATTTAAGATAATCAATTAGATTCAATGATGTGCAGATGTGCCTTAGGTTAGGACTTCAATGTCAATTTCGTTCGATTTGAAGATGTAGGAGGTTAATGAACCTATAGCCCATTTTTGGGGTATTACATTTTGCCCCTCTTTGAATTACTATCCGAAGGGCAGTGGTTCACAGATAGTCTGTGTTTCATAAAGATATGAAACTTGATTCAAAAGTTTAACCGATCTCAAGATAGAAACCGATTGAAAGATATGGAGATATTAGGTCCTGAATGACCAAAGATAATGTTCACTATAGCAGCGATGAACCGATGATTGCGAAAAAGTGTCAAAACGCCTGATTCCGAACCTTAGGATTGTGAAGAAGTGAGTGACTGATTCTAGACTCAATTCTCTTAGCTTAACCATGATAGAGGTATCACATCTAAACCCTTCCGTTGCCGAAGAACCAAGGAAATAACACTGATGAACCGATGTTTGTGAAAAGCTGATACAGATTACAAGATTAAGAGGATACCAAATTGATATGGATCAATGAATCTGATATGCCCCAAGTGATGATAGATTTTCCCCAAGCGATGAGGACTTTTGATGAGTCAACAACTAGATGTGGTTGTTGTCTTGATTACTGATGAAATATATTGATAGATTTGATCGATAGAATTTGATTTACAGACTCTGAATTGATATGCAATACCATGCCCCCTTCAGGATTAAAATTGAAATTTGACAAGAAAAGTCAGCATTATAGTTTAGAAGCATGTTAATTGATTTGAGAAGTGGTTATACACATTTGAGAACGCATTCTGCATCTTTTAGAGGTCCTGAAGACCAAGTTTGACTAGGTTTGACCATGAGTTGACCATGGTTGACCAAGTTGAAATTTTGATAGCTTGATGTAAGATAATCAGATAAGTTGAATTCTAGATTTCTGTGATGATTGAAGGTTGATTATGCAAGCTATAGACCGTCTTGGTCCCAAAAATTTTAAATCGCAATTTTGACATAATAAACGACCTCAAATTTTGATTTTGATCCCGAAAAAGGATTCTACTTGCTATTTCGTTGGAGGAACCTTCATGTGAGAATCAATTCTTGTGAGATTTGAATAGTAGATTGAAGAATCATTTAAGCTTTGAAGTTTATTTAGCCATTGTGAGATCATGTAAAGTGCAAAAATGCAAAGAGACATGCAGAATGAAATGCAACCTAAGACCTAGGACCTAGTCACTGATCATGTGTCGATTTGTTATCATCATTAAACTTTTAGGTAACCGGATAAATCAATACAATGCCCACTAGCTATGAAACCATAGACATATGAATATCGATTTGTATGTGCAAGAATCAATACAACACCCACTAGTCAAAATAACCATGGACATATGAAGATTGATTTGTTTTCGGAATGTTGGATTAGATATAACCACCAAAGCACAAGTGCCAGGATGACCTAAATATCATGTCCATTTTGATATAGCAATTTGTATAAGCATCAAAACATAAACATTGTGATGACCTGTATACACCTTGCATTATAAACACATCAAACAATCAAAAGATCATTCTAAATCCAGTGTGAATTACCCGTAGTGACCCTTTATCATTCACATCCTTAGGCAAGATCTCATTTCATAGTAGGAGAAATAATTCACTCAAAAAGATAATAGTTAGATCAAACTTCCTTGCATTTTCTGGGTATCAATGGTTGAGGTACTCATGGCCATCCAAATCAAGATAGAGGCTCTTACAGTCGGACACCATTTCAATCCAGAATTTCCAAAGTTGTTAGATTTTAACATACAAATAGAAGACAAAGAAAAGAGTACGCCCCCAGGAATCACTCTCTAAATCTTGTGAAGGACATCATCAAAGAGATCGAAGGGACACAATATGCAAAAATCTCAATGCGATCAGTAAGCATACAGGGAGATAAAAGCATGGAGCACAGATTGTTTTCAGTTCATTTCTTTGATTGTGTTGTTGTAGAGGCAAAATCCTTTCTGGAAACGAGATAGACTGACTGACTCAACTTGAAGCTTCAAAGGACTCTAACTAGATAGGACACGTCTTAAGACATACTAGAGGCCATAGGATATGACATTGATTTCCCTCAAGTTTGAACATTGATAGGATACAGACGCTTAAGCTGATTGGTATACAAACTGACTTTATTGAAACAAGGATATATACAGACAAAAGTAGACTGAAAGCTAGGAAAGACCAAGATTGCATTGATAGATGGAGCATTTTGAAACAAGTGGTGCCTGTTTGCCAGGTTTTCACCATCTTGGTAGAGATTCTATTTTTGCTACCAAGGTGCCTATTTCCAGGTTTTCACCAAGGCACTTTTTTCTTTTTTTTTTGGTATTTTTCATTTTTTCAATTTTTTTTGTACTTCTGATATTTTTTACTTTTTTTGTGAATCATCAAGGTGCCTATTGCTAGGTTTTCACCAAGATGTTCATTTTTTCAAGACTTTTTCCAATTTTAAAGATTTTTTCAAGACATTTTACCAAGCACTGAATACCTTAAGCATAGAATTTCTTCAGATGGAGAACATTGATTGGTTCTCAGAGCTGTTCTCCTTCAGTCATTGAGAGTTGATAGGCACCAAAGAAAAAATTAGTTGTGATAACAAAGGGACCTAGCTAGTTGGGTTCAAACTTCCCCTTGCGTTCTCGATGTGATTGATTTTTAGGATTTCCTCTCAAGATTAGGTCACCAACCTAAAATTCTTTGTGTCTGACTTTCTTGTTGTAGCCTCTAGACATTCTTTTATGATACACTCTAAGATGATCATACGCTGCTTGTCTGCACTCATCTAGTAGTTCAAGTTCTTGCAACTTGGACACTCTGTAGTCATCGTCGGTGACAAGTCCATGCATTCTGATTCTGAGTGCTGGGATTTCAACCTCAATAGGTAGTACCACTTCAGACCCATAAACTAAAGTGAATGGAGTAGCCCTAGTGGGAATTCTAATACTTGTTTTGTAGGCCCAGAGAGCAGGATTGATCATGAGATGCCAGTCTCTTCCTATTTTATTAACTATTTTGTGCAAGATTTTCAAGAGATTTTTGTTTGAAGCCTCAGCTTGTCTGTTCCCTTGAGGATAGTAAATAGAAGACCAATGTTGTGTAATCTTGAATTTTGCACATAAGTCATCTAGGTCCTTATTTTTGAATTGTCCCCTGTTATCTATGATTATAGAGTGGGGAATCCCATATCTGCAAATGATGTAGTTCAGGATGAACATAGAGATCTATTTCCCTGTTGCTTGTGTTAGAGGAACTGCTTCTACCCATTTTGTAAAATAATCTGTAGCTGTGATTATATGGGTATGTCCATTGGAAGAGTACAGATGGATAGCACCTATGAGATAAAATGCCCATTGTTGAAAAGGCCATTGTGTAGTAAAGGGAATTAGATCTCTCCCTGGAGCATGAATCAAGTTGCCATGTACTTGACACTGTTGACAATTTTTAGCAAATTTAATAGCCTCTTTCTCCATTTCAGGCCAATAGTACCTAGCCCTAATAAGTTTTTGAGCTAACGTTAAACCGTTGGAGTGTGACCCACATATACCCTTGTGGACTTCCTGTAATGCACATTGAGACTCATCCCATTCTAAACATCTAAGAAGTGTACCATCTAGACCTTGTTTGTATAGGTCATTACCAATGATAACATATCGGGATGCGGAGTGGATAAGGTTTCATTTCTCAAAATGGTTAAAAAGATCAGGAATGATTTGGTCATGGAGATAGGAGAATAGATTTTTGTAGCGGGATGAATCATAACCTACAATGGTGCATATCATGCGGGTTTTAGGGGAGTCATATGCAGGATAGGATAGGGCTTCCACCAGGAACTCGTAGTGTAGCTCATGTTTGGGCTGCTGTAAGAGAGTGGATAATGTCGCCATTACATCGGCAGCCTTATTCTCCGTTCTAGGTATTTGCTCAAATGTGATAGATATGAAATATTTCTTTAAATCATCTACCATTTTCTTGTAAGATATGAGGTTTTCATCTTTGGTTTGGTAAACATCATTGACTTGGTGGATAACTAGTTGTGAGTCTCCATGAATGTGTATTTCTATAACTCTCCACTGTATTGCCATTTTCATACCATTGAGAAGTGCCTCATATTTAGCAATATTGTTTGTGCAAGGAAACTTTAATCTAAATGCTTTTGGTATTGAGTATCCTTGAGGAGTGATGAACAATATGCCTGCTCTAGATCCATTCTGTGTGTAGGAGCCATCAAAGAATAATTGCCATTCTCTAGAAGAGAGGTGCATGACAGAGGAATCGGGAAATTCCATTTTCATGGGTGTATCATCAAACAGTGGTGCTTCAGCTAATTGATCAACAATGACCTGTCCTTTGATAGATTTTCTCTCAACATATTCAATGTCAAATTCACTCAAGAGCATGACCCAATTAGCTAGTCTACTTGTGAGGGTAGCTTTGCTTAGTAGGTACTTCAGTGGATCAATCTTAACTACCAAATGAGTGGTATGAGCTAACATGTAATGTCTTAGTTTCTATGATGCAAAGATCATAGCTAGACATGTCTTCTCAATCATTGAGTAGTTCTTCTCATAGGCCACTAAGGTTCTATTGATATAGTAGATGGCTCTTTCCTTCTTGTTCTCATCATGTTGTGCTAGTAATGCCCCCAATGATGTATCTGTTGTGGAGACATATAATATCAATGGCTTCCCATGAATAGGAGGCATCAAGATAGGAGGATTTGAGAGATAATTCTTGATATGATCAAAATTCTTTGCACAGTCTTCATTCTATGCAAAGGTCACACCTTTATGTAATGTCTTTGTGAAAGGTTGTGATATGTCAGCTAACTATGATATGAATCTCCTGATAGATTGTACTCTCCCTTGCAAAGTTCACATTTGATTTGTATTCTTGGGAGGTTTCATCTCTATGATAGCTTTCACCTTAGCTTGATCGACTTCAATACCTTTCTTTGAGACTATGTATCCCATGATTTTTCCAGAAGTGACCCCAAAAGCACACTCCTTAGGATTTAGTCAGAGACTAATCTTTTCCATTCTATCTAGGATCATGCTCAAGTCTATAAGATGTTCAGTTCTAATCATGGATTTATCCAAGGTATCATCCACATAATCCTCCATGGTGCAATGCATCATATCATGAAAAATAGATGTCATTGCTCTTTGATATGTAGCTCCAGCATTTTTTAGTCCGAATGGCATAACATTCCAATAGAAGGTTCCCCAAGCACATGTGAAAGTTGTTTTCTCTTCATCTTCTAATGCAATTTTGATTTGGTTGTATCCAGAAAAGCCATCCATTAAGGAATACATTTCATAGCCTACAGTCATGTCCACTATCATATCAATGTTAGGCAGTGGAAAATCATCCTTAGAGCATGCTCTGTTCACATCTCTAAAGTCTGTGCACACTCTGATTGAACCATTTGATTTAAAAACACGTACAATGTTGGAGATCCACTCAGCATAGTCTATGACATGGATGAATTCAGATTTTAGGAGTTTCTCTAGTTCTGCTTTGACTAAGAGTGCAACATGTGGATGCATCTTTCTCAATTTTTGCTTGATTGGTTTTACTCCAGGAGCAATGGATAGATGGTGCATGATGAGATTGGGATCCAATCCTGGAATATCTGAATATTTCCATGCAAATTTGATCTTTTTTTCTGATAAGAATGTAGTGAATTTATGTTTCTCTTCTTCTGATAGAGATTGTGCCACATGTACCAATTGCGGTTATTCTGTTGTACCCAAATTGATGGATTGAGTGGGCTCAATCAATACTGGAGATCTATCCTATAAATGACTTGGAAAGACATCAAATATCTCATCCTCAGGTGCCTCAGAGAGGTTTTCACCTTCAGATACGTCTTTTCTTTTTACTTTTGTAGGTTCTAAGACTTCCATGAAGTGGTTTTCACCCTCAGAACTCTTTTTCTTTTTATTTTTATTCTTTTGACTAAGATATTTGATGTCTGACTCGGTCATGTTGATGCTCGGTTCGCTGATGGAAGTCCTCATAGGCTCGACTGTATTGAGGTAACAAGCAAGGGTATAGTCATTAGGAAAGCTGTAAACACCATGGCTTGGGTTCGTGGAAGTTCGGTCAATAAGATCAGGGTGTTGGATAGTCAAAGCGGGAAAGGCTTGGGATATGGTGTTCATGGACATGGATCCATCATCATTGGTCCTAACCCGATGCTCAAGTTCAAAGGTGATAGTATAGCTCAAAATGTTTAACTCATGAATAGGCTCAACATCATCATGGGAGTCCTCTTCAGCCATAGGTGGATCAAACATGTTAAGCTCATTGTCTCGCTCTAGACCTATGTTGCGTTGAGATACATATTGGTGAATAACATTAATATATTTCTCTATGATAAGCTCATCTTCCTCTGGAATGGCTCCCCATTCATAGTCATTTGACTCAGCTTTTAATTTAGGATCTCTAGGAAATCTTAGAAAATGTGTGAAGTCAGGATGAATACCCCAAGAAGGATTACCCTCAGTCTCTAACTTGAATTCATATTCATGGGAATCAGTGTCAGAATAACTACCCCCTTCTTCTTGATCAGTTTGATCACCTTCGAGATTGGCTGGTTCTTGTGGTGCAACCATCTCTTGCTCTACAGTAGGTTCTTGTGTTTCTACTACATTGATCCTCTTTATTGTGTCATTTTCCATGGCAAGAAGATTTGTGATTTCCAAAGGCAATTATTCATAGGGGATAAGTTCAGAGTTGTCTGAATCATCATATGAGGGTTTTGTTTCTTCTTTCTTGAGAAGGGGTTCTCCTAGTGCAATTTGTTGTATGACATGAGAACAACCACCTTTGAGATGATAGGGTTCCTTCTTAAAGAATAAGCCAAAATTATCTTTATTTGCTCTACCAGTATCTGAAATGGGTGTCATAAGACCCTTTCCTCTGATTCCTAGAGGTCCTTGACTTGGATATCCCATCTTAGTGATCAATTTGTTCCCTGGACCATATGAAGTAGAAGGGATTTTAGGTGCTACAGACTCACTAGTTTGAAAAATTTTGGATTCAGAATCATCTTTGTATAGCCATGAAAGCACAGCTTCATCCTCTTCAAATTCTTGTTTAGATACTTGTTCCACCACAAAATTTCTTTTGTATGCTTCCATAGGTTCCTTAGGTTCTGATTTGGACTGCTTCAAAGATTTTCCATACGACTTAGGTGAGATTGGGAGAGATGTCAAAGACAAGAATGGCTCTATAGTGTATTCTCCCATCCCATTTTCTTTGATATTAACCTCTTTAGCAATGTCTTCTATTTTGGAGGTTGAAGCAACATTTTGTTGCTTAATGGGAGATTCTCAGTTATTGGGAACAAGCTTATTAGCAGTTTCCTTCAATGTATTGCAAGTTGTACTTAGATCTGCTGGGATAGTAACTTCTACTCCTTCATAGGGAAATTTCAAGCATTGATGGTACGTAGAAGGAATAGCTTGCATTTCATGTATCCAGAGTCTCCCAAGAAGTATATTATAAGCCAATGGCACATCAAGCACCTGACATGTGGTATCTTTGATGACTGGGCCCACTCGGATGGGTAAGACAATGGTGCCTTTAGAAGATCTTTCCTATTCATTATAGGCCTTTATGGTGATCTTCTTTCGAGGATCAATAGCCATCTCTGAGAATCCCAACTGTGTGATTAAGCAGTAAGAACAAATGTTGAGGCTTGCGCCCCCATCTATCAACACATGTTTGACTCTACGTTTCTGGATCAAGACTTCTATGTGTAAGGGCTGATTATGTGGGTGACTTAGGGAGTTTTCATCTTCCTCTAAAAAGGAGATATATTGCGGAGATGTTAGATGACCAACCATAGTCATCAGGAATATTAGAGCTGAGAAAAGCTTTGTCTAGGACATCTCTGTGAGCCTAAGATATTCAAAGTAACTCAAACATAGAGATTTTGGCATTGGTATGCTGGAGTTGTTGGATGATGTTGTAAGATGTAGGTCTTGTATCCTTTGGATTCGAATATTTTGAGGCAGCCTTCTATTTGGAAGTAGATGTGAGATTGAAAGGTATCTTAGGGACATTAGATGAACCTGGTGTTTGTCCTTTCAGATGAGCCTGAGCTTGTGATCTGGTAACCGCATTAGCTGAGGAATGATTTATGTCTCTTCATACAATGGTGATGACATTACAACTCTCAGAGAGACATGGTTCAACCATATTGATGACAACATTTTTTCCAAGGTAAGCATAATTGACTTTTGCCCCCATGTTAGGCTGAGAAGTTGAAACTCTCTTGCGATGTTGTGGAAACAGTTCTATAAATGTTGTGTGATCATTATTGCTGGTAGGATTATCGATCATGATGTCCCCTTGATCTATCAAGTCTTGAATGGTATGTCTCAAGTGGAAGAATCCATTAGTTTTGTGGCCTTTACTCCGATGGAAAGCATAGAATTCATTATCTTTCCACCAATATGGTTTTGGATCTGGATCAGAGTGTCAGATCGGTGGTAAAGAGATGATGTTATCAGCTAGTAGGGTTCTTAGAGTGGATTCCAAAGATTCTCCAAGAGGAGTAAACTTTCATTTATTATCCCATCTTTTGTATTCTAGTTTCTTTTGAGATGGTTCAGAAGACTTTTGTTCTGAAGCTTTAATGGCTTTGGTGCCAAGATTGAGATTGTAGGCTGGTGCCTTTGATGGGGTGCAGATAGTGTCAACAATGCCATCAGTGACGATACCTTTGTTCTTGTTGCAGATTTTGTTTTTATCTTTTGAGCTACATCCAGATTCAGACTTGTCCTTTTGAAGTGTGATTTCTCCTTTCTTGACAAGTACTTTCTCAATCTTGATTGCATTATCCACCATTTTATCAAAAGATACATGATCTTGCATTTGTAATGGATAGTTGAGCTCTGGAACAAGGTTATTGAAAAAGAGTTCAAGTTTCTCCATTTCGGGAATTGGTCTAGCATATAGAGAGAACTTCTTTCTCCACCTCTTGAGGAAAGTTAGGAATGATTCTCCTGGATATTGCTTGAGGTTACAAATATCGATCATGGTGACCAGATGTTGAATATTGTAGAAATATTGTTGATAAAACAATTTAATCAATTCCTCAAAAGTTTTGATCGTAGAAGGGAATCTCAAAAACCACTGAATGGATGCTCCTCCCAAGGATCTAGGAAAAAGACACATCAGATAGGTCGGTTCATGCATGAATTCCATGGATTGCATATAGAACTCTCTGACATGATCTTGAGGATCAGAGTGTCTGTCATATTTTTCATATTTTGGCATCTACACTCTTTTTGGGAATGGTGGCATATACAAGTCTTTGTCGAATGGAAAAGGACATAGGGCCTCCATGGAGAGCTCCTTGGGTTTCTTCTCTTTCTTAAGATTTTTAAGTTTAACTTGTATAGCATGCATCTATTTTGTCATAGCTCTGAGTGGAGTTTCTTCTTCATGTGTGATGATATCATCAATGTTAAAGTTGGGAGGAAGTTTAGCTCCTTCCTGGGCTAATTGTAACAAGTATGCCTCTCTATCCACTTTCAAGAAATGCTTCATCATTCTCTTAAATTCATCATCATTCTAAAATCAATGGATTTTAGAGGGTGTAGGTTCTTGGTCGGCATCATGTTGAGAATGGTGTCCTTGGGATCCTCCTCCTAGAGAACCATGGTTTGTCCCTGCTTGAGACATGGTAGGAGTTTTTTGACTCCCTGGAATAGATTGAGGAGGAGTTTGCTGATTATCTCTGTGAGTTGATAGAGGAGGTATGTAACCAGTTTTCAATTGAAAGTTACCGAGACCGTCATCTTCGTAGATACCAAAATTGATGAGTTGTTCAAGAGTTGGACCCTGGATATTGGTCAAAGGTATGTGTTGAGATGTTTCCTCTAATTTATTTTGTGAAGAAGCTCTGGTCTCCACCATTAACTTTGAATGAAACAGAAGAAAAAGATGAAGACAACCAAAGAACAATTTGATTCAAGAAAATTGGATGACACAACCTTGTCAAGATTATGATAGTTTTGAAGATCTGATGAGACGTGGGTGAAGGATATTATGTCTTGGATTTATGGGATAGATCACCCAAAAGATAGCGGACATGAGTTCTCAACACTTAGTCTATTTTTTAAGATTGGTTTGAAGATTGATAGTTATGACAAGGTTTTGACACGAGATAAAAAGGACTCAAATTGATCAAATAGAAGGCTAGATCAGATTCAAAAGATCACTCTTGGAAAATGGTAGGATACTCAATAGCTACTACTCTGTTCCTGACACAATGATTTGTTTGACAGATTCTGGAACTAGGCTGGAAACATTGGATATCTTGCAATTTGACAATTTTCTGACAACTTTGTCAAATTTTTCCAAATGACACTCTACAGACTCATACGACAATGGGTATTCTATGAAATGACAGTTGCTAAACTTGTACGATAGTGGGTAGGTAACCATATGATAGTTGAAAATATCATACGACAGTTGCAAGCAGGATTTTGACTTTCTTGAATTTGCTGGCATGAAAACTCGTACGACACTGGGTACTCAATCATATGATAGATGGGCAGTACTGAAATGACACTTGACAAAACTTGTATGACTTTTGACTTCCTCAAATGACTTTTGACTCTAGAAAGGATTTTATGTCAAATTTTGCAAAATTTAAGGTTTTCAGTTTTGGATTGTTTTCAAATTGTACTGTCTAGATTTGAAGGTTATACCAAATTTGTTCATTTTTAATAGCCAAGTAGATAAACAAGCATACAGAATAGAAACCAAGTGATTCCAAGCATGTCTGAAAACAATGAGCAAGGGAAAAAGCAACCTTCCGCATGAACAATCAAGTGATCAAATTGTGCTAATCCCTGAGAGTACTAATTGTGTATGTTCTAAAAATTTTTGCAATAACGCACATATACCTAAAAATAAAAAATTGGCCTCTCTAGGGTTTTTAGTAATGGTTTGACTCTGCAACTTTTATGATTCAAAGGGGTGAACTCCAATCCCGGCGCACCAGAGTTTTGACACAGTCTGAGAACTTAATCTTCAAGAGCTACTAGGGAGATCTGACAACCCAACAATGAACTATACCCATGGAGATTTCTTCCTCAAGGACATTTATATAGCGGCTATCACTACCACATCTGAAATGGCTATGACAACTTGAGGTTCCGTCAACGCAGTTTTCCCTATGAAAGGATTGTCCGCTACGGTTAACCCTCTCTAAAGGTGACTCATAGATTTATACCACAAGGGGACTTGGCTCCAGATTAGAAGTTTTGATGCCTCTTCACTTTTAACCCAAACAAAGCAAGCAAATGAATCTGACACGCTAAGACAAAGTTTTGTTTCACCAAGGTCTGTGATATCAACTCCACGTGATCTATCAACCTCTCTGAGGAGAGAATGTATCAATCAATAAGAGAAGATGAACTAACCAATTTTGATTCACCAAAGCTCGTGATATCAACCCCACGTGATCTATCAACCTCTCTGGAGAGAGAATGTGTCGATCAATAAGAGAAGATGCACTAACCAAGTTGAGTGTGAAATGCACTAAGTATCCTCCCTACCTACAAGGATTCCATCGTCAAGGAAGGATTTCGCTAGGAATCCAATCTCTCAAGAATCACGAATAGTGTTCATAGGGCCTAATTACTATGTGAGCATAGATGTATATTCCCGAAAGAAAATCTACCAAAAGTACCCAAAAAGTAGAAAGAGGAACACTTAGCGCTTAAAGCGAATATGAGATGAGTCCATAAGGTGGAACACTTAACACCTTACACAAGTTGAAAATGAGTCCCCAAATTAGAAAAAAAGTGAGTTCCTAAAAGCACAAATGGGTTGCCAAGTGGAACACTTAACGCTTCTTTCCTGTTGACCCCTCCCCTTTAATGTGGCACTGACCTTGCAACCACGGGGTGGAACGAGGGGCTGGCGGATTAGTGAGTCCAATAACCCAAGATAGCAATCAAGATCAATCAAAAGTATTCTAAGACTACTTAATGAATCCTTAAGGGATCAAAACCTAGTATCAATTATGCAAGTGTAGAAATAGATAAAAACCATGAAGAGATGCACACAAGCTTGAAACATAAGAGATTTATTTTAAGCCCAAATCAAAATGTTATTACATGAAAGATAATACCTAGTGATCCTCGCAATGTGCTTAGGAGATTTTACTTGATTTTTAGCAATTCTTGCACTTTTCCCAATCAAAACTAGTAGAAATCAATTAGAAACAACAAATTTCAATTGTTAGGGTTAGCTGTCAGTCACAATCTGAAAATCAAATCTGACAAACTATCTGCAACAATGAAACGACAATTGAAATTTGGTACCGAAACTCGTACAACAGTGGGTATGCTCCCAGATGACAGTCCAGAAACTCGTATGACACTGGGTGTTTGATGAAACGACAGTCAAACTTCCAAATGATAATGGGTATTCTCTGGTATGACTCTCAATCTGATAGACTATCATACGACATTGGGTACAGTACCATACGACAATGGGTGTCATCTCATACGACATTTGTCAGAAACTTGTACGACAGTGGTATGGAAAAAAATTAAAAATCATAGTTTTGCACAGATCCCGAGAAGAAAAAGATAGAAACTGATAGAATTGAATTGGAAACCCATATCAGGGCCACACGGTGGGCATCAAAAATGTGTGTGTGAAAATTGTACCTGATTTGTAGACATAACACTTCAGTAAAACATTAGAGGTTAGCTATAATCAAAATCATGCAAAATTGAAATCTAATCTAACCAAGTGATTTACTGCCTTCTAATAGGTGCGAGATTGATGTTCTCAGATTGTAATCGAGATCAGTGACATAGACGACACCTAAACGAAGGATTTGAATGCAATCGATCTAGATATGAAATTGAATGCAATTAAGCTATTTTTTTGGATTTTATGATGCAATAAGGAATGAAAACTTGATATGAAACTATGCTATGAAAACTAATATGCAATGCTAATCTAACAATGATATGAAAAAACCAGATTGATCTCACAAAGATGTCATTTCGCAAGAGCTTTGATTCTCCCAATTCCAATTCTCTAGCGTGATTGTGCAACTCTTGAATTGATACTGACAGCGTAAGTATGCAAATTTGTGGATGATTTGTGAAGAGTTGAACCCTTAATTTATAGAAATCCTAGGCTTTGGAGGTGCATGGAAGAAAGCCATAAATCACTCAAATAACTTAGGTTGATTTTTGAGTTATTTTTAAATAACAAATAATTAAGTCACAAAAATCATGCAAAAGAACAGTTCAATTCGAATTAGAAGTTTAGATCAACTTTAAAACTCAAAAAGATGTTGAGTTTCCAAAAGCTAACAACTTGCATTGATTTTCCAATTTTGAGTTTAACTGGTCCTTTTATGTGCACATGGATAATTATGATTTAATAAATAAATAAAATGATTTATTCTCAACTTAACTGATTTTTGAAAATTAAATAATTGATTTATGGGTTAATCAATTATAAATCAAACTTTTATTAAAAACTATATTATTAAATAATGACAACTTGCTTTAATCAATTAAATAAGAATTTAATCAATTATTCATCAGATATTGGATTTATTGTCAAAATTAAATAATACAATTAATAATAGATAGAATTAAATTTAATTAAATAATTAAGTGGAAAATATTAAATCTAATTAATTAAATATGAAAATATTCAATTAATCAAATTTTAGGATAAATATGATTTATCGCCAAATAATCATTAAATTAAAAATAATTAAGATAATTAGGAATATTGCTAGGAATATTCCACGATGCAGAATTTAAGATAATCAATTAGATTCAATGATGTGCAGATGTGCCTTAGGTTAGAACTTCGATGTTGATTTCATTCGATTTGAAGATGTAGGAGGTTAATGAACCTATAGCCCATTTTTGGGGTATTACAAGGATAATGCATTGCATAGTAGTTTGTGATTGAGACTCCTAGGAGTGTGCACATCTATTAAGCACATGGTGTAGGAGGAATTCCACTTTTGGTGTGATAGTTGTCATCACATACCTCATTATGTTTGAGATCCACCTTTCGTGCTCTTATCACATTATCATCCTAATCCAATGCACATACTTTATTGCATATTGGAGGATGATCCACATTTGGTGGACATGTGATTACACCTAGCATAGGTGATAGCTTATCAGCTCCTTATCATTCTCTCTTATTGCCTTTCCTATATAAGGAGGCCTATTATGTAATCATTTCATTAAACATTGAGAGCATTGAGCATTGAACATTCAATCAAGGTGAATTCATTGGATCTATTCAATCCATCCGTGCATTCATATTTTCTCTCTTGTGCTTTTCTTCAACCTCTAGATCCTTGGTTCAATATTTGATATTTGCAAATTCTTACACATATGCCCTCCTTTGGATCTAATCCATCAAATACCATAGTACACTCACCATCAAGTGGAATTTATTGAATCCAACCTTGAAATACCCAAGAATAACAACAAATCCTCATATGAACTCTATTACATAGTTGGGCCTCAAATCAATGTGCCACAATAACACATGATAAACCAATCATATGAGAGCATGAAAACATTAACATTCAAGAAAGAAGAAGAAATTAAAACATCAAGACAAACCCTAACCTTTGGTAATACTTATAACAACCCAAAAATTACACCAAAACACCTCTACCATCACATTAAGAAAAAAATATTACCTATATATGCTCAACAAATCATGTAGGAGCATCTTGGGTTTATGGAAATCATGTATCTTGGTAGCTTGTTATATGTGCTTGGTAACTACTTTGGAGTTCTTGGTGGAGTGTTCCTAATTTTTCACTGACGAGCTTGATTACTTGTCTCTACTCAGTGGTTCCTTTCACCAAGTAGATTTGTCTTGTCTTGTTTCTTCTCAGTGGTATTCTTCACCAAGTTGGTTCACTATGTTTGTGTTTCTTGGTGGCCTAGTTTGTCGATGAGTTTTTTTTTTTTTTTTTGGTTGGCTGACCTATGAATTTAATCTTGGTCATGATATTAATGTTGGGATCATTCATTGGGAAATTTGTGGACCTAAATCTAGGTTGTTTCTTTCTCCAATGTTGGATCTAAAAGATTCTTTGGGCTAACCTATTTGGTAGCCTCAGTATTGTAGACACCGAAAAATCCTTCAGAAAATAAATTATTTTTGTTTTCTGAAAATCCTTGATGACATCATCATTTATTAATTAATTAATTATTTAATTATTTAATTTATTTTTATGGCATTAAATCCCTCTCTCTTAATTAAAAATCTTTAATTAAGGAATCTAGCCTAAAAATGTCATTTGGACATTATCCCTAATTTATTAATTATTTAATTAATAAATTGACCAAAAAACTTCAAAAATAAATTAATTTATTTTTAATTTATTTTTTATCCCAAAGTTGGCCAAAATTCTAAAGAGCACTAAACTCTTCTAGAAAGTCCTAAACCTTCCTCTAAATGGGTCAAATCCCTAATCTAGTCCCTTCAAACCCTAAGCCTAGATATTTAATATTTATTAAATTTACCTTTAATAAATATCTAAATCTCACCAAAAGCCACTTGCCCATCCCTTTCTCCTAATCCTAATCCTAATCCCCTTTCTAATCTTGTCACATTCCATTAGCAAAAGGTTTACCAAAACTTATGCTAACCTCCTCCTTAGTCAACAAGGATTGCCACCTCTTGAACACCTCTTGCAAATGCATTTAAGGATGCATTTAAGCCTTCCTTATCTTTCTTACATGCATTCATTATGCATTTAAGACCTTCTTATCCCTTCCTTGCCACCTCTTGGCCTTGGGCACATTTATCAAATTGTGCACATGCCCTCAAACTTTCAACTCAATCCTCCCTTGACACTTGTCCTTGACTCAACCCTAACCTTAGCCCTAACTCTGACTCATCCTTTTAAACCAAGCCCTTCCCTTTTCCTATAAATACCCTCACTTCCTAAGGCAAATCATCTTTCAACTCTCAAACTCAATAGCAAAGTTATAATGCCATTTTCATTCTAGCATAAGCATAAACTCATCATTTTTAGATCTTTTTCAAGCTTAAATCACATCTAAATTAGCTTAATGGGATTAACATAGATTCATTTCTTGTTTAATCAATCTTAGTTCATCTTTTAGCTTTGCATATTTGTGTGTTCTTGAGGCCTTTGAGGAAAAATAGGTTCCTCATACCTATTTTGTGTCATTTTGGGTCTTCTTGATCCTCAAATCATCCTATTTTGCATGCTCCAAGTGCTTGAGTTTGCACACCCACATTCATCTATATCTAAGCATATCAAACGGTGCATGGGCACATCCATTTTAGGCTTAAACTGAGGTGGCTTTGATTTTAGTTTGTTTACCATTAAATTTGATTTGATTATATGCTATGATGTTTGTTTGTCTTTGGCCTTCAAAACAGGTTTAGGTGCACGCTCAAATCCTAGTCTACATTCTGGCACGCCCGGTGGGACCCAAACCACAATCAACTTGATCAAAACACACTTTTCATTCTTGCTGTCGTAGGAATTAAAAGAAATCATGCCTTCAAGCAAAGAAATCTCGCCTACAGCAATGAAATGTCACCTTCAGCAAAGAAATGTCGCCTTCATGAAAACAAATGTCACCTACATACTATCCAGTCACGCCTTCTTGCAAAGAAATGCCGCCTTCAACTAAAGAAATGACGCTTATTAGCTCTATTTTCATGCTTGCATAACTGAGATTTTCCAGTGATCGATAACTTCTATTCCGTTCTAGAATTCTCTTCTGTCACCTCCATGTAAAGAAATCACGCCTCTGCATATTTATCTGTCACCTTTTGAGGTACAGATTCTCGCCTGTAAAAATGAAATGTCACCTCTGCACTTTCCAGCGTCGCCTATAAGCTGGACAGTGTCGCTTTTCATTTTTTTTGTTTTGAGTTGCTTGGGACTAGTTTTTCATTTCTTTTATTACAGCAAAGGTCAAAACAAAATCTTGAATGACATTAAGGAAATGAACTTAGGTCCTAGAATGTCATTGTCATTTTGAAAAGCTAACTAAATCTCGAATGCACTAAAGGAAACAAACAACTCTATTCCCTATCTCGTTTCAAATTCCAAAGCAAGCAAACAAATTCAATCTTGAGTGATCTAAGGGATAAAACAAAGCTTTTTCAAAGTTCTTAAATCAACTCGCTAATCAAATCTTGAATGCACAAAAGGAAAGAACTTGTAACCGTTCCAATCATTTACATTTTGGAGAAAGGAACAAATCAAAAGCTAATCACGAGTGTCTTCATTTCAAAGTTCAACATCACTTAATCAAATTTGGGGAAAATGAACAAAATCTGCTTGATGTGCATGTAGGATTTTTTCAATTCTTGCATAATCGTTGTTAGAGTAAGCAACGTGGAACATTTGAACTTGGACAAGTTCACCTGTTCTACTTTTAGCGAGGTCTATCCAAGGAGAAGCGCTTCCTCCTCAGAGAACGACCTCAAACCGGTATCCCCTCCGGCCGGTATACAAATAAGTGAAGTCCAAAAGAATCACTTATATCTCCTAATCGCCGGGCATTCATGCCAAACACGTGTCTGGGGATGGTAAACATTCCTCTCCCCCAGCATTATTGGCAAGGCTCTTAAGTGAGTCACGGATGATCAGCAAAACTGGGTATGGAGACACCATGGAATCATTAGCAAACTGATAAAATAGAGGCTACCCTATCTACATCCGAAAGTATCAAAATCCTTGTGCAAGGACCGATTCCAAGGGGTTTACCGGGTCGCCTCAAGATTACTCACCATTTGTATTCCCTTCTAGGGGATACCAAGCTGTGCGCAAGTGATTTTGATACTCACCTTCCTTAGGTAGATCTGTTTGAAGTGCTTGATAGTCAAAGACTCCGTGAAAACACTTGTTGAAACATACACTTTTTCGAAAGCATTTATCAGAGTCTTTTATCTTGTTTGTATCTCACAAAGTTGCTTTGTCCTTTGTGAAGATTGCTTTTATCAAATCCTTTGCCAATGGAAAAACATCAAGCAGATCTATAACTTGGTTTGAAGGACAATCAGAGCAGCCATCCCAAAACTTGGTTATCTCCCATCCCTTTGTCTGTCTTCTTCCGTCAGTCATCCCAATTTGAGTCTTAGTCTTCCAAACCATCTTCGTCCTTCCTCCTTATCCAACTCATTTGTAAAGTCAGCATGTCTCAAATCTATAATGATTTTGGTTATGATATCTCTCCTCTCCGTCCAATCGATCCTAATGATGATGAAGGTCTTGTAGACCATGATGCCTATTTCAGCCAGTTTGCTCCAAGCAACCCCCAGCGTTCCATCATTCTTCCAATCCAGCCAACCATGCCATTGCGCTTATCTCCTAGCACTCCCTTTCATGTCCTCGGCAAGGCTAGCACTTCTTTTCATGTCCTCGGCAAGGCTAGCACTTCTTTTCATGTCCTCGGCAAAGCAAACCCAGTATCTTATCCATCCCCAGCATACCCTTGTCTTTAACCCAAACCTCTTCCATATGCTCCTTTCAGGCCTCCACCTTCTGCTATGGTCATATCCTAGTCACCATCATCCCATAGAAGTGCTTCACGTTACTTTCCTTATCTAAGGCCTCCATCTACCCATCCTCCAAAACATTCTGAAAACCAAGATTCTAGTCTTCCTATCCTTTTCCCCAATCCTCCATCCTGTCCCAAACCACCATCCTCTCTTCCAAACCACATTACCAAAAGTCTCTTCCCTCAAGCAGAATGCTCCCCTCAACCCGCTTCATATCCTGTACCTCAAACCATCACCCCCATCTTTTCAGCACCGTCATCCCTTCAAACCACTGCAGCTACATCATCCCCTCAAGCAAAACCCAAAGCTCCCTTTTCAAAGTCATCTTTTTCATGGGTGTTCCCTTCTTTCTCTCCTCCTTCGCGAGCATCTACCTAGGCATGATCCCCACCTTCATGTAGGGATCATCCAAGCTCCCCATCTCCTCCACCTTCCAATTCTTCTTCACCGCAAAAGTCTCCAAGGAAACTAATAACAGAACCCAAGGAAGAGCCAATAACAAATCCCACACCAGAAGTTGAAGAACCAAGAAAAAAAGAGCTGAGCAAATCTTCATATGAAGCCATCGTTGATGTGGCCTATCCAGCACTCCCATCTGTTATCTATCCTCCATCTATCCTAATCGATGATCTTCTTCCATCCCCCAGCATTGTTGAGACCCCTCCATCTAAAGTCTCCATCCAATTAGCACTGCCTCCTTCTGGCATTACCCAAAGCATATCTGAAGAACCTCATGAGTTCACCCTTCTTCCTACCATTGCAGCTGAAAGATCTTCCATCCTTTTATCCATACCATCTGAAGAGTTCTTCCTTCTTCCAGACACCCCAGCAGCAGAGTTCCCAATCCTTCTATCCACTCCCTTTGAAGAGTCCATCCATATATCCCCTAATCCTCTATCTGAACAAATCCCATCGTGTCAAGATCGGGACCAAAAGCATGTTGAAATATCTATAGAAGAACATCAAGATCCAACCCCTTTACTTCCCCCATCGCATGTTCTATTGCCTCCATCACCTTCAATCCAAAATCCTACAAACCCAATTCCTCCAATCCAAGATCCTATCATCCCAGTTTCTCCAACTAAAGATCCAATACCATCCCCCAATCCTAGTCAAAATCCCAACATCCTATCCTCTCCTCTTGAGGATCCTCCTAACCAAACTGTCCAGCTGTCGTCACTCTATCCTCTTGGGTCACTAACATTTGTCAAAGGTAAACCACTTGAAAAAGAAGACATCAGCTTCTTATCTTCCATCAGGGAACCAGAAAATGGCTGTTTGTCATTCACCCCAAGTCAAAAATATCCTTGTCTGGATAAAATGCTGAAAAGATGGAACTATCAAGGCAAAGGCCTTGGCACTCACGAACAGGGAAATATACAGCCCATTCAAGGCAAGAAACATCTGAAAGGCTGTGGAATCGGTTGCACACCAGATGAGGGCACTTCTTCCACATCAGCAAAGGGCGCTTCCTCCAGAAATGTTGGTACAGCTAAAGAAAAATTTAAACATCCTTACAAAACCAACAAAACATCTTCCAAGAACCACAACGCAATTCCTCCCCCTCCATCGTTACAATCGAGGACAACCTATCATATTCCTCCTTCATCCTCCCCATCCATTTTGGGTCCCTATGTCCCAAAGTCTTTCAGCGCATCTCTGTTACCCAGCAAATCCATTTTGGGACCTTATATCCCAAAATATCATCCTCCATCTTATCCTACTCAGCCTTTCATCCAACATCCAAGCATCCCTAGTCAAGATCAACAACGGCACATGTCCACATATCCTATCTACCAATCTCCTTCCATCTCTCCATCCAAATTTCCTCCATCCCAGACAACTCCTCATATTCCTCCCAATGCTCCTCGCAACTTGGATGCCATATCGCGCACGAATAAAGGGAAATATCCACAAAAATCCAAAGATTGTTATGTCCAGCCTAATCGACATGCGCAATCAAAGCAAAAACCTATCAGGGAAGCTAAAGCAACCCACTGGCCGCAAAGGCCAAGCAAAGAAATAGCAATACCTTACACATCCCAATGGCCGCAAAGGCCCAAAAATGATTACCATGTCCAGTCCAATCGACATGGTCAATCAATGCAAGCTCCAATCAGGCAATCAAATGCACCGCAAAGGCCTAGCAAAGAGCCAATCAGGCATGCTAAAGCACCCCAATGGCTCTGAAAACCTAGCAAAGTCCAAGAAAAATCTATCACATGGCCACAAAGACCTAGCAACGAAAAATCACAATCTGATGCCCACCAATGGCCGCAAAGGCACACTAAAGCTAAAACAAAAATGATGTGGATCCCAAAGCAAAAAGATGTAATCCATCTAACAAAAACATCCACAATGGCATCCAACGTCGCCCATCTCCCAGCTCCTCAATCTTCCCCTCCATCTCCTCCATCCTCTAGCATAAATCCTCCATCACATCTATCTCTATCTTCCATGTCCAATCATACATCTTCCTCGCAACATGTGCCAATGTTGATCCTGACAACATCCCCCTATCTTGATCACTTTCCATCCTTCCATCCAAACACTTTCTACCACCATCTTTCCCATCTCCCCCATCTAATCCATGACTTTGCATGATCCCCCCCATCCTGCTATAGTTGTACCAACATCCAGACACACAATCAGAAGAAATCAGTGAGGAAAGTCAGCAAAGATCAGTCAGCACATCTAAAATAGCAAAGGGAAATCAATGACAAATCAGAGAAATCAGCAAAATCAGCAATCGATCAGGCTTCAGCATCAACATGTGTCCATCAGCTTGAAACGGAAGCATATTTTGGAGAAGAGGCAAGCTTTAGTCGCAAAAGTTAAAAAAGCAAAGGCAAAATCATGAGTCTTTATGTGAAAACCCTTCTGGGGCACATTCTGATTCCAAAATAGTAACAATAAAGGGCGTATCTTCTAGTGAAAACTTGGCAATTCAAGCGCTAGAAGATGGAGCTTTGCCTCTTCCTCCTATCTGGGATAACAACACATGATAGTTCCCTATCAACATTGCAGAAACCAAGCTAAATCAACTTGGGTACAAAAGGATGTTTGTGGCTCATCTACATGGAGGTTAACCTGATAGAAAGTGAATCATGACCTTAAGTGCCTTGCTCCGAGGAGTCAATTATCAACTGTGCATGGTCATATGCACATGCCTAGGTGTGATCTTAAGCTTGTCGTCCATCATCTAGCAATGGATCCCCATGACAAGCCGGCAACATCAGAAAATCAACAATCCACATCAGAAAATCAGTGAAGAATCTCTCAGAAGATTAACATCAAATCACATGATAGCACCAAAATCAGCACAAAACTCAACGCCACATCAGAGAGTTAGCAACAACATCAAAATGTCTGTGCAAAATCAAAAAGAGTAGGGCCATCATCAAATCATAAGGGAACATCCAATCAAAGAATCAGCAACACCATCAGAATATCAGTGACAAATCAAAAGGTCACCATCTAATCAAGAGGAAGCGCCAAAAGGATGACATCAGCTGATCAGCAAGCATGACAGCATTAAATCAGAGCTTCAGCAACAAATCAAAATGTCAGTGCATATCAGCACCGAATCAGCAACACATCCAAACAAAATCAAAAGTATCAATGCATATCAGCACAAGCTCATCAACAAATCAGCAAGATCAGCACAAAGTCAAGGAAAAAACACAAAATTCCACAAAAATTGGATAAATCAAAGGAGCAAATTATCAACAAAGCAAAAATCAAGAGAAAAACATTCGTCCTCTGGTGAAAACTTGGCAATTCAAGCGCCTTGGACAAGTACCATGGTGAAAACCTAGCAAACAGGTGCCATGCGTAGTGCCCCCCCCTAATTCCTTTCTGCAGTTAGGGGCTCCTTTCTATCACCTCTTATCCAACATGTCCTCCATCCCCTTTTGTCTCTCACTTCCTTCATTTCCCATTGGATCTTGATGACAAAAATAGAGACTATCAGATGTACATGCTTTTGGGCACCTCCTTGGCATCCATTGCACCTTTCAGCTACATATCCTCTATCCAATCCTTTCATCCTAGCTTCCATCCTTCCTCATCCTCTTGTTGGCATATCTTCCGTCCAAGCATACACCATGCCTTTAAAACACATGAACTATCTTAAATAGGGGGCATCCTCTTCCTTGGTGACGTATTCCTTGGAGGCTATCCAAATCCGAATCTTCCATCTCCCAAAATCCTCAGTAATTTCTCTATCCAAATCCAAACCAACCACCATCCAATCCTTCCAGCACTCCTCTATCTTAATCCATCAGCAGTTCCTCCAGCATCCTCTATCTTTATCCACCAGCAAACCAACTCAGCGTCCCATATCCTTTATCAGAATCCAACATCCACCATCCACAGTAGAAAGAAAATTCACCATCTTTTGCACCAAAATCCAGAGCTCCAAATCCACAAGCATTATCCTGTTCCAGCCCTTTGATTTGTTTCCATCCCTATCCTAAATTAGAAATCATCCTCTTTTTGGCACAACGTGTTGTCTTAAAGAAATCAAAACCTTGTCCTTGCATAGCCTTATCATCTCGAGCAAGAGATTGGCTTGTATTGACAAGAATCCAGTTGATCGAAGATCATCAGTCTATCCTAGGTTGACGTAATCCTCTCACTGATCCTCCATTGGGAAAACAACAGCTCATTTTGTTGACACTTGGTAATCTTCCACCAGCTTTCCATCTTCCACCAGCTTTTCATCCTCCAAGCAGCTTTTCCATCTTCAAAATCCTCTAGCAGTTCCACCATCCAATCTCCCCGAATCTTCCTCCATCCAAATCTTCTAGCAGTTCCATCCTCCCCATCCTAAGCATTTTCCTCCATCTTTCCAACACCTAGTATCTTCTCTTGTCATTGGTATCTAGCTTTAGGCCAACCTCATTGCAATCCAATGCCATTCATTCCTATCCACACCTTGCTAGCAATCTTCCCAACCTATCCATCTCTTCTAGCTATCCAACATCCAAGATCAAGCTAACTGATGAAATCGCATCCTTCATCTTGTAGCAAGCCTTGATCTCGATCCAATCATCATCATTGGGATATGTCTTTCCCAAATCTGTGTCATTTTAGGACACATCATCCATCGCCAGTCTGTCTTGGCCTTCCAACCTAGCTCGGGCACCATCTTGCATATCTTTGAAGTTGTCAGCTTCATCCCCAGGTTCTTTGTATATCCTATTCTTGAGTCTTGTACCATAGCGTCAGTCGTGTCTCCACCTAAGCTCATTTGTACATTTGTGTCGTTAGGACCCATCCTTTGTCTTAGTTCTTGTCCATCCTACAGTAGCATTTGATCAGGAATATCTTGTCCCACCCCCAGCCTTAGAAAACTTTTGGTCCCACTCGGGCCTTGTGCTTCAGCAACATCAATTGTCGACTTATCCTTGCTCATCCTGATTATTCCTTGAACTTCAGCTTTTGCCAGCGAACAACTACACTTATTCTCTCACCAACCCATGGGTCCTTGAGGATATATCGTTCCTCCTGTCTGACCTAATCTTCCATCCTGGTCCTTGAGGATATATCATTCCTCCTGTCCGACCAATCTTCCCACCATCAATCAAACCTAATCTCTCTCCTTGGAAAAGGATGTCTTTTTGGAGTTATCATTTTGATCTTGGATTTTTCTCCTTTGGGTCTTGTTAATCTTTTTGGCTTCTCTTTATCCCACCAGGGTCACCACGATTCTTTATATCATGGTGTGTTGCGTGTGCGGATAATTTGGGGCAAGGTCTTTTGATCTTTCGCTTCTGCCTGTGAGTCAGTTGTGTGTTTGTGGTTCCTTCAGCATCGGTTCTGCCATGTCGCCTCTGTGTTTCATATGTGATGTTGGGGCAACCCTATGTGTTTGTTTAGCGTCAGTCCTCGTCAGTCCTCTGCGACAATGTTGACAGGCCTTGTGATCCTAGTATCTTTGGCAGGTCTCTAACATAGCTGTATTAAATCTAGGTTGTGCACTCCCATTTGCACTTGGAGTTATCTGGTCCCTTGCATTTATCATATAGATTAATCTTGCATCTTTGCATATGGCTGCATCTTGCATCTTGCATTTCCATCTCATCTTGCATATCATCCACCTTTTGCTTATAGAAGTGAGGTTATTTATCTCCCCTTTCTTCCTAGGCCCTTCCTTCCTCGTCCCAGCAGGGCACTCTTTGTCTTCTTGCTGTCCCAGGGCGTGATCCCTCTTCCTTCCTCGTCCCGCCAGGCACACTCTGTCCCAGGGCGTAATCCCTCTTTCTCCTTGTCCCACTGGGTGCATCTTCCATGATTTTGTCCCGCCGGGGCATGTATCCTCTTTCTTCCAATTCCCCCCGCGCGTCATACCCTCTTCTTCTGATTCTAGCCTTGGCATCTTCTTTTCTTGTCTTTGACGCCATGCCACTTGCGGCATCGCATCAAAGAGGGGAAAAATGTAGACACCGAAAAATCCTTCAGAAAATAAATTATTTTTGTTTTCTGAAAATCTTTGATGACATCATCATTTATTAATTAATTAATTATTTAATTAATTTATTTATTTTTATGGCATTAAATCCCTCTCTCTTAATTAAAAATCTTTAATTAAGGAATCTAGCCTAAAAATGTCATTTGGACATTATCCCTAATTTATTAATTATTTAATTAATAAATTGACCAAAAAACTTCAAAAATAAATTAATTTATTTTTAATTCATTCCTATCCACACCTTGCTAGCAATCTTCCCAACCTATCCATCTCTTCTAGCTATCCAACATCCAAGATCAAGCTAACTGATGAAATCGCATCCTTCATCTTGTAGCAAGCCTTGATCTCGATCCAATCATCATCATTGGGATATGTCTTTCCCAAATCTATGTCATTTTAGGACACATCATCCATCGCCAGTCTGTCTTGGCCTTCCAACCTAGCTGGGGCACCATCTTGCATATCTTTGAAGTTGTCAGCTTCATCCCCAGGTTCTTTGTATATCCTATTCTTGAGTCTTGTACCATAGCGTCAGTCGTGTCTCCACCTAAGCTCATTTGTACATTTGTGTCGTTAGGACCCATCCTTTGTCTTAGTTCTTGTCCGTCCTGCAGTAGCATTTGATCAAGAATATCTTGTCCCACCCCCAGCCTTAGAAAACTTTTGGTCCCACTCGGGCCTTGTGCTTCAGCAACATCAATTGTCGACTTATCCTTGCTCATCCTGATTATTCCTTGAACTTCAGCTTTTGCGAGCGAACAACTACACTTATTCTCTCACCAACCCATGGGTCCTTGAGGATATATCGTTCCTCCTGTCTGACCTAATCTTCCATCCTGGTCCTTGAGGATATATCGTTCCTCCTGTCCGACCAATCTTCCCACCATCAATCAAACCTAATCTCTCTCCTTGGCAAAGGATGTCTTTTTGGAGTTATCATTTTGATCTTGGATTTTTGTCCTTTGGGTCTTGTTAATCTTTTTGGCTTCTCTTTATCCCACCAGGTTCACCACGATTCTTTATATCATGGTGTGCTGCGTGTGCGGATAATCTAGGGCAAGGTCTTTTGATCTTTCGCTTCTGCCTGTGAGTCAGTTGTGTGTTTGTGGTTCCTTCAGCATCGGTTCCGCCATGTCACCTCTGTGCTTCATGTGTGATGTTGGGGCAACCCTATGTGTTTGTTTAGCGTCAGTCCTCGTCATTCCTCTACGACATTGTTGACAGGCCTCGTGATCCTAGTATCTTTGGCAGGTCTCTAACATAGCTGTATTAAATCTAGGTTGTGCACTCCCGTTTGCACTTGGAGCTATCGGGTCCCTTGCATTTATCATATAGATTAATCTTGCATCTTTGCATATAGCTGCATCTTGCATCTTGCATTTCCATCTCATCTTGCATATCATCCACCTTTTGCTTATAGAAGTGAGGTTATTTATCTCCCCTTTCTTCCTAGGCCCTTCCTTCCTCGCCCCAGCAGGGCACTCTTTGTCTTCTTGCTGTCCCAGGGCGTAATCCCTCTTCCTTCCTCGTCCCGCCGGGCACACTCTGTCCCAGGGCGTAATCCCTCTTTCTCCTTGTCCCACTGGGCGCATCTTCCATGATTTTGTCCCGCCGGGGCATGTATCCTCTTTCTTCCAATTCCCCCCGCACGTCATACCCTCTTCTTCTGATTCTAGCCTTGGCATCTTGTTTTCTTGTCTTTGACGCCATGCCACTTGCGGCATCGCATCAAAGAGGGGCAAAATGTAGACACCGAAAAATCCTTCAGAAAATAAATTATTTTTGTTTTCTGAAAATCCTTGATGACATCATCATTTATTAATTAATTAATTATTTTATTTATTTATTTATTTTTATGGCATTAAATCCCTCTCTCTTAATTAAAAATCTTTAATTAAGGAATCTAGCCTAAAAATTTCATTTGGACATTATCCCTAATTTATTAATTATTTAATTAATAAATTGACCAAAAAACTTCAAAAATAAATTAATTTATTTTTAATTTATTTTTATCCCAAAGTTGGCCAAAATTCTAAAGAGCACTAAACTCTTCTAGAAAGTCCTAAACCTTCCTCTAAATGGGTCAAATCCCTAATCTAGTCCCTTCAAACCCTAAGCCTAGATATTTAATATTTATTAAATTTACCTTTAATAAATATCTAAATCTCACCAAAAGCCACTTGCCCATCCCTTTCTCCTAATCCTAATCCTAATCCCCTTTCTAATCTTGTCACATTCCATTAGCAAAAGGTTTACCAAAACTTATGCTAACCTCCTCCTTAGTCAACAAGGATTGCCACCTCTTGGCCACCTCTTGCAAATGCATTTAAGGATGCATTTAAGCCTTCCTTATCTTTCTTACATGCATTCATTATGCATTTAAGACCTTCTTATCCCTTCCTTGCCACCTCTTGGCCTTGGGCACATTTATCAAATTGTGCACATGCCCTCAAACTTTCAACTCAATCCTCCCTTGACACTTGTCCTTGACTCAACCCTAACCTTAGCCCTAACTCTGACTCATCCTTTTAAACCAAGCCCTTCCCTTTTCCTATAAATACCCTCACTTCCTAAGGCAAATCATCTTTCAACTCTCAAACTCAATAGCAAAGTTATAATGCCATTTTCATTCTAGCATAAGCATAAACTCATCATTTTTAGATCTTTTTCAAGCTTAAATCACATCTAAATTAGCTTAATGGGATTAACATAGATTCATTTCTTGTTTAATCAATCTTAGTTCATCTTTTAGCTTTGCATATTTGTGTGTTCTTGAGGCCTTTGAGGCAAAATAGGTTCCTCATACCTATTTTGTGTCATTTTGGGTCTTCTTGATCCTCAAATCATCCTATTTTGCATGCTCCAAGTGCTTGAGTTTGCACACCCACATTCATCTATATCTAAGCATATCAAACGGTGCATGGGCACATCCATTTTAGGCTTAAACTAAGGTGGCTTTGATTTTAGTTTGTTTACCATTAAATTTGATTTGATTATATGCTATGACGTTTGTTTGTCTTTGGCCTTCAAAACAGGTTTAGGTGCACGCTCAAATCCTAGTCTACATTCTGGCACGCCCGGTGGGACCCAAACCATAATCAACTTGATCAAAACACACTTTTCATTCTTGCTGTCGTAGGAATTAAAAGAAATCACGCCTTCAAGAAAAGAAATCTTGCCTACAACAATGAAATGTCACCTTCAGCAAAGAAATGTCACCTTCATGAAAACAAATGTCGCCTACATACAATCCAGTCACGCCTTCTTGCAAAGAAATGCCGCCTTCAACTAAAGAAATGACGTCTATGAGCTATGTTTTCACGCCTGCATAACTGAGATTTTCCTATGATCGATAACTTCTGTTCCGTTCCAGAATTCTCTTCTGTCGCCTCCATGTAAAGAAATCACGCCTTTGACGAAAGAAATCATGCCTCTGCATATTTATCTGTCACCTTTTGAGGTACAGATTCTCACCTGTAAAAATGAAATGTCACCTCTGCACTTTCCAGCATCGCCTATAAGCTGGACAATGTCGCTTTTCTTTTTTTTTTTCTTGAGTTGCTTGGGACTGGTTTTTCATTTCTTTTATTACAGCAAAGGTCAAAACAAAATCTTGAATGACATTAAGGAAATGAACTTAGGTCCTAGAATGTCATTGTCATTTTGAAAAGCTAACTCAATCTCGAATGCACTAAAGGAAACAAAAAACTCTATTCCCTATCTCATTTCAAATTCCAAAGCAAGCAAACAAATTCAATCTTGAGTGATCTAAGGGATAAAACAAAGCTTTTTCAAAGTTCTTAAATCAACTCGCTAATCAAATCTTGAATGCACAAAAGGAAAGAACTTGCAACCGTTCCAATCATTTACATTTTGGAGAAAGGAACAAATCAAAAGCTAATCACGAGTGTCTTCATTTCAGAGTTCAAACATCACTTAATCAAATTTGGGGAAAATGAACAAAATCTGCTTGATGTGCATGTAGGATTTTTTCAATTCTTGCATAATCATTGTTAGAGTAAGCAACGTGGAACATTTGAACTTGGACAAGTTCACCTGTTCTGCTTTTAGTGAGGCCTATCCAAGGAGAAGCGCTTCCTCCTCAGAGAATGACCTCAAACCGGTATCCCCTCCGGCCGGTATACAAATAAGTGAAGTCCAAAAGAATCACTTATATCTCCTACTAGCCGGGCATTCATGCCAAACACGTGTCTGGGGATGGTAAACATTCCTCTCCCCCAGCATTATTGGCAAGGCTCTTAAGTGAGTCACGGATGATCAGCAAAACCGGGTATGGAGACACCACGGAATCATTAGCAAACTGATAAAATAGAGGCTACCCTATCTACATCCGAAAGTATCAAAATCCTTGTGCAAGGACCGATTCCAAGGGGTTTACCGGGTCGCCTCAAGATTACTCACCATTTGTATTCCCTTCTAGGGGATACCAAGCTGTGGGCAAGCGATTTTGATACTCACCTTCCTTAGGTAGATCTGTTTGAAGTGCTTGATAGTCAAAGACTCCGTGAAAACACTTGTTGAAACATACACTTTTTTGAAAGCATTTATCAGAGTCTTTTATCTTGTTTGTATCTCACAAAGTTGCTTTGTCCTTTGTGAAGATTGCTTTTATCAAATCCTTTGCCAATGGAAAAACATCAAGCAGATCTATAACTTGGTTCGAAGGACAATCAGAGCAGCCATCCCAAAACTTGGTTATCTCCCATCCCTTTGTCTGTCTTCTTCTAGAAAACTATCTTCTTCCGTCAGTCATCCCAATCTGAGTCTTAGTCTTCCAAACCATCTTCGTCCTTCCTCCTTATCCAACTCATTTGCAAAGTTGGCATGTCTCAAATCTATAATGAGTTTGGTTATGATATCTCTCCTCTCCGTCCAATCGATCCTAATGATGATGAAGGTCTTGTAGACCATGATGCCTATTTCAGCCAATTTGCTCCAAGCAAACCCCAGCGTTCCATCATTCCTCCAATCCAGCCAACCATGCCATTGCGCTTATCTCCTAGCACTCCCTTTCATGTCCTCGGCAAGGCTAGCACTTCTTTTCATGTCCTCGGCAAAGCAAACCCAGTATCTTATCCATCCCCAGCATACCCTTGTCTTTAACCCAAACCTCTTCCATATGCTCCTTTCAGGCCTCCACCTTCTGCTATGGTCATATCCCAGTCACCATCATCCCTTAGAAGTGCTTCACGTTACTTTCCTTATCTAAGGCCTCCATCTACCCATCCTCCAAAACATTCTGAAAACCAAGATTCTAGTCTTCCTATCCTTTTCCCTAATCCTCCATCCTGTCCCAAACCACCATCCTCTCTTCCAAACCACATTACCAAAAGTCTCTTCCCTCAAGCAGAATGCTCCCCTCAACCCGCTTCATATCCTGTACCTCAAACCATCACCCCCATCTTTTCAGCACCGTCATCCCTTCAAACCGCTGCAGCTACATCATCCCCTCAAGCAAAACCCAAAGCTCCCTTTTCAAAGTCATCTTTTTCATGGGTGTTCCCTTCTTTCTCTCCTCCTTCGCGAGCATCTACCCAGGCACGATCCCCACCTTCATGCAGGGATCATCCAAGCTCCCCATCTCCTCCACCTTCCAATTCTTCTTCACCACAAAAGTCTCCAAGGAAACTAATAACAGAACCCAAGGAAGAGCCAATAACAAATCCCACACCAGAAGTTGAAGAACCAAGCAAAAAAGAGCTGAGCAAATCTTCATATGAAGCCATCGTTGATGTGGCCTATCCAGGGCTCCCATTTGTTATCTGTCCTCCATCTATCCTAATCGACGATCTTCTTCCATCCCCCAGCATTGTTGAGACCCCTCCATCTAAAGTCTCTATCCAATTAGCACTGCCTCCTTCTGGCATTACCCAAAGCATATCTGAAGAACCTCATGAGTTCACCCTTCTTCCTACCATTGCAGCTGAAAGATCTTCCATCCTTTTATCCATACCATCTGAAGAGTTCTTCCTTCTTCCAGACACCCCAGCAGCAGAGTTCCCAATCCTTCTATCCACTCCCTTTGAAGAGTCCATCCATATATCCCCTAATCCTCTATCTGAACAAATCCCATCGTGTCAAGATCGGGACCAAAAGCATGTTGAAATATCTATAGAAGAACATCAAGATCCAACCCCTTTACTTCCCCCATCGCATGTTCTATTGCCTCCATCACCTTCAATCCAAAATCCTACAAACCCAATTCCTCCAATCCAAGATCCTATCATCCCAGTTTCTCCAACTAAAGATCCAATACCATCCCCCAATCCTAGTCAAAATCCCAACATCCTATCCTCTCCTCTTGAGGATCCTCCTAACCAAACTGTCCAGCTGCCGTCACTCTATCCTGTTGGGTCACTAACATTTGTCAAAGGTAAACCACTTGAAAAAGAAGACATCAGCTTCTTATCTTCCATCAGGGAACCAGAAAATGGCTGTTTGTCATTCACCCCAAGTCAAAAATATCCTTGTCTGGATAAAATGCTGAAAAGATGGAACTATCAAGGCAAAGGGCTTGGCACTCATGAACAGGGAAATATACAGCCCATTCAAGGCAAGAAACATGCGAAAGGCTATGGAATCAGTTGCACACCAGATGAGGGCACTTCTTCCACATCAGCAAAGGGCGCTTCCTCCAGAAATGTTGGTACAGCTAAAGAAAAATTTAAACATCCTTACAAAACCAACAAAACATCTTCCAAGAACCACAACGCAATTCCTCCCCCTCCATTGTTACAATCGAGGACAACCTATCATATTCCTCCTTCATCCTCCCCATCCATTTTGGGTCCCTATGTCCCAAAGTCTTTCAGCGCATCTCCGTTACCTAGCAAATCCATTTTGGGACCTTATATCCCAAAATATCATCCTCCATCTTATCCTACTCAGCCTTTCATCCAACATCCAAGCATCCCTAGTCAAGATCAACAATGGCACATGTCCACATATCCTATCTACCAATCTCCTTCCATCTCTCCATCCAAATTTCCTCCATCCCAGACAACTCCTCATATTCCTCCCAATGCTCCTCACAACTTGGATGCCATATCGTGCACGAATAAAGGGAAATATCCACAAAAATCCAAAGATTGTTATGTCCAGCCTAATCGACATGCGCAATCAAAGCAAAAACCTATCAGGCAAGCTAAAGCAACCCACTGGCCAAAAAGGCTATTCAAAGAAATAGCAATAACTTACGCATCCCAATGGCCGCAAAGGCCCAAAAATGATTACCATGTCCAGTCCAATCGACATGGTCAATCAATGCAAGCTCCAATCAGGCAATGAAATGCACCGCAAAGGCCCAACAAAGAGCCAATCAGGCATGCTAAAGCACCCCAATGGCTCCGAAAACCTAGCAAAGTCCAAGCAAAATCTATCACATGGCCACAAAGGCCTAGCAAAGAAAAAGCACAATCTGATGCCCACCAATGGCCGCAAAGGCACACTAAAGCTAAAACAAAAATGATGTGGATCCCAAAGCAAAAAGATGTAATCCATCTAACAAAAACATCCACAATGGCATCCAACGTTGCCCATCTCCCAACTCCTCAATCTTCCCCTCCATCTCCTCCATCCTCTAGCATAAATCCTCCATCACATCTATCTCTATCTTCCACGTCCAATCATCCATCTTCCTCGCAACATGTGCCAATGTTGATCCTGACAACATCCCCCTCTCTTGATCACTTTCCATCCTTCCATCCAAACACTTTCTACCACCATCTTTCCCATCTCCCCCATCTAATCCATGACTTTGCATGATCCCCCCCATCCTACTACAGTTGTACCAACATCCAGGCACACAATCAGAAGAAATCAGTGAGGAAAGTCAGCAAAGATCAGTCAGCACATCTAAAACAGCAAAGGGAAATCAATGACAAATCAGAGAAATCAGCAAAATCAGCAATCAATCAGGCTTCAGCATCAACATGTGTCCATCAGCTTGAAACGGAAGCATATTTTGGAGAAAAGGAAAGCTTTAGTCGCAAAAGTTAAAAAAGCAAAGGCAAAATCATGAGTCTTTATGTGAAAACCCTTCTGGGGCACATTCTGATTCCAAAATAGTAACAATAAAGGGCGTATCTTCTAGTGAAAACTTGGCAATTCAAGCGCTAGAAGATGGAGCTTTGCCTCTTCCTCCTATCTGGGATAACAACACATGATAGTTCCCTATCAACATTGCAGAAACCAAGCTAAATCAACTTGGGTACAAAAGGATGTTTGTGGCTCATCTACATGGAGGTTAACCTGATAGAAAGTGAATCATGACCTTAAGTGCCTTGCTCCGAGGAGTCAATTATCAACTGTGCATGGTCATATGCACATGCCTAGGTGTGATCTTAAGCTTGTTGTCCATCATCTAGCAATGGATCCCCATCACAAGCAGGCAACATCAGAAAATCAACAATCCACATCAGAAAATCAGTGAAGAATCTCTCAGAAGATTAACATCAAATCGCATGATAGCACCAAAATCAGCACAAAACTCAACGCCACATTAGAGAGTTAGCAACAACATCAAAATATCTGTGCAAAATCAAAAATAGCAGGGCCATCATCAAATCATAAGGGAACATCCAATCAAAGAATCAGCAACACCATCAGAATATCAGTGACAAATCAAAAGGTCACCATCTAATCAAGAGGAAGCGCCAAAATGATGACATCAGCTGATCAGCAAGCATGACAGCATTAAATCAGAGCTTCAGCAACAAATCAAAATGTCAGTGCATATCAGCACCGAATCAGCAACACATCCAAACAAAATCAGAAGTATCAATGCATATCAGCACAAGCTCATCAACAAATCAGCAAGATCAACACAAAGTCAAGGAAAAAACACAAAAATCCATAAAAATTGGATAAATCAAAGGAGCAAATTATCAACAAAGCAAAAATCAAGAGAAAAACATTCGTCCTCTGGTGAAAACTTGGCAATTCAAGCGCCTTGGACAAGTACCATGGTGAAAACCTGGCAAACAAGCACCATGCATAGTGCCCCCCCCTAATTCCTTTCTGCAGTTAAGGGCTTCCTTTCTATCACCTCTTATCCAACATGTCCTCCATCCCCTTTTGTCTCTCACTTCCTTCATTTTCCATTGGATCTTGATGACAAAAATAGAGACTATCAGATGTACATGCTTTTGGGCACCTCCTTGGCATCCATTGCACCTTTCAGCTACATATCCTCTATCCAATCCTTTCATCCTAGCTTCCATCCTTCCTCATCCTCTTGTTGGCATATCTTCCGTCCAAGCATACACCATGCCTTTAAAACACATGAACTATCTTAAACAGGGGGCATCCTCTTCCTTGGTGACGTATTCCTTGGAGGCTATCCAAATCCGAATCTTCCATCTCCCAAAATCCTCAGCAATTTCTCTATCCAAATCCAAACCAACCACCATCCAATCCTTCCAACACTCCTCTATCTTAATCCATCAGCAGTTCCTCCAGCATCCTCTATCCTGATCCACCAGCAAACCAACTCAGCATCCCATATCCTTTATCAGAATCCAACATCCACCATCCACAGCAGAAAGCAAATTCACCATCTTTTGCACCAAAATCCAGAGCTCCAAATCCACAAGCATTATCGTGTTCCAGCCCTTTGAGTTGTTTCCATCCCTTATCCTAAATTAGAAATCATCCTCTTTTTGGCACAACGTGTTGTCTTAAAGAAATCAAAACCTTGTCCTTGCATAGCCTTATCATCTCAAGCAAGAGATTGCCTTGTATTGACAAGAATCCAGTTGACCGAAGATCATCAGTCTATCCTAGGTTGACCTAATCCTCTCACTGATCCTCCATTGGGAAAACAGCAGCTCATTTTGTTGACACTTGGTAATCTTCCACCAGATTTTCATCCTCCAAGCACCTTTTCCATCTTCAAAATCCTCTAGCAGTTCCACCATCCAATCTCCCCGAATCTTCCTCCATCCAAATCTTCTAGCAGTTCCATTCTCCCCATCCTCAGTATTTTCCTCCATCTTTCCAACACCTAGTATCTTTTCTTGTCATTGGTATCTAGCTTTAGGCCAACCTCATTGCAATCCAATGCCATTCATTCCTATCCACACCTTGCTAGCAATCTTCCCAACCTATCCATCTCTTCTAGCTATCCAACATCCAAGATCAAGCTAACTGATGAAATCACATCCTTCATCTTGTAGCAAGCCTTGATCTCGATCCAATCATCATCATTGGGATATGTCTTTCCCAAATCTATGTCATTTTAGGACACATCATCCATCGCCAGTCTGTCTTGGCCTTCCAACCTAGCTGGGGCACCATCTTGCATATCTTTGAACTTGTCAGCTTCATCCCCAGGTTCTTTGTATATCCTATTCTTGAGTCTTGTACCATAGCGTCAGTCGTGTCTCCACCTAAGCTCATTTGTACATTTGTGTCGTTAGGACCCATCCTTTGTCTTAGTTCTTTTCCGTCCTGCAGCAGCATTTGATCAGGAATATCTTGTCCCACCCCCAGCCTTAGAAAACTTTTGGTCCCACTCGGGCCTTGTGCTTCAGCAACATCAATTGTCGACTTATCCTTGCTCATCCTGATTATTCCTTGAACTTCAGCTTTTGCGAGCGAACAACTACACTTATTCTCTCACCAACCCATGGGTCCTTGAGGATATATCGTTCCTCCTGTCTGACCTAATCTTCCATCCTGGTCCTTGAGGATATATCGTTCCTCCTGTCCGACCAATCTTCCCACCATCAATCAAACCTAATCTCTCTCCTTGGCA
The DNA here is from genome assembly GCA_027943335.1 of Chamaecyparis obtusa. Taxonomy (NCBI): domain Eukaryota; kingdom Viridiplantae; phylum Streptophyta; class Pinopsida; order Cupressales; family Cupressaceae; genus Chamaecyparis; species Chamaecyparis obtusa. The sequence continues at coordinate 347,703 of BSBK01006170.1, forward strand.
AAGGATGTCTTTTTGGAGTTATCATTTTGATCTTGGATTTTTGTCCTTTGGGTCTTGTTAATCTTTTTGGCTTCTCTTTATCCCACCAGGGTCACCACGATTCTTTATATCATGGTGTGCTGCGTGTGCGGATAATCTAGGGCAAGGTCTTTTGATCTTTCGCTTCTGCCTGTGAGTCAGTTGTGTGTTTGTGGTTCCTTCAGCATCGGTTCCGCCATGTCACCTCTGTGCTTCATGTGTGATGTTGGGGCAACCCTATGTGTTTGTTTAGCGTTAGTCCTCGTCAGTCCTCTGCGACATTGTTGACAGGCCTCGTGATCCTAGTATCTTTGGCAGGTCTCTAACATAGCTGTATTAAATCTAGGTTGTGCACTCCCGTTTGCACTTGGAGCTATCGGGTCCCTTGCATTTATCATATAGATTAATCTTGCATCTTTGCATATAGCTGCATCTTGCATCTTGCATTTCCATCTCATCTTGCATATCATCCACCTTTTGCTTATAGAAGTGAGGTTATTTATCTCCCCTTTCTTCCTAGGCCCTTCCTTCCTCGCCCCAGCAGGGCACTCTTTGTCTTCTTGCTGTCCCAGGGCGTAATCCCTCTTCCTTCCTCGTCCCGCCGGGCACACTCTGTCCCAGGGCGTAATCCCTCTTTCTCCTTGTCCCACTGGGTGCATCTTCCATGATTTTGTCCCGCCGGGGCATGTATCCTCTTTCTTCCAATTCCCCCCGCGCGTCATACCCTCTTCTTCTGATTCTAGCCTTGGCATCTTGTTTTCTTGTCTTTGACGCCATGCCACTTGCGGCATCGCATCAAAGAGGGGCAAAATGTAGACACCGAAAAATCCTTCAGAAAATAAATTATTTTTGTTTTCTGAAAATCCTTGATGACATCATCATTTATTAATTAATTAATTATTTAATTTATTTATTTATTTTTATGGCATTAAATCCCTCTCTCTTAATTAAAAATCTTTAATTAAGGAATCTAGCCTAAAAATGTCATTTGGACATTATCCCTAATTTATTAATTATTTAATTAATAAATTGACCAAAAAACTTCAAAAATAAATTAATTTATTTTTAATTTATTTTTTATCCCAAAGTTGGCCAAAATTCTAAAGAGCACTAAACTCTTCTAGAAAGTCCTAAACCTTCCTCTAAATGGGTCAAATCCCTAATCTAGTCCCTTCAAACCCTAAGCCTAGATATTTAATATTTATTAAATTTACCTTTAATAAATATCTAAATCTCACCAAAAGCCACTTGCCCATCCCTTTCTCCTAATCCTAATCCTAATCCCCTTTCTAATCTTGTCACATTCCATTAGCAAAAGGTTTACCAAAACTTATGCTAACCTCCTCCTTAGTCAACAAGGATTGCCACCTCTTGGCCACCTCTTGCAAATGCATTTAAGGATGCATTTAAGCCTTCCTTATCTTTCTTACATGCATTCATTATGCATTTAAGACCTTCTTATCCCTTCCTTGCCACCTCTTGGCCTTGGGCACATTTATCAAATTGTGCACATGCCCTCAAACTTTCAACTCAATCCTCCCTTGACACTTGTCAGGACACTTGTCCTTGACTCAATCCTAACCTTAGCCCTAACTCTGACTCATCCTTTTAAACCAAGCCCTTCCCTTTTCCTATAAATACCCTCACTTCCTAAGGCAAATCATCTTTCAACTCTCAAACTCAATAGCAAAGTTATAATGCCATTTTCATTCTAGCATAAGCATAAACTCATCATTTTTAGATCTTTTTCAAGCTTAAATCACATCTAAATTAGCTTAATGGGATTAACATTGATTCATTTCTTGTTTAATCAATATTAGTTCATCTTTTAGCTTTGCATATTTGTGTGTTCTTGAGGCCTTTGAGGCAAAATAGGTTCCTCATACCTATTTTGTGTCATTTTGGGTCTTCTTGATCCTCAAATCATCCTATTTTGCATGCTCCAAGTGCTTGAGTTTGCACACCCACATTCATCTATATCTAAGCATATCAAACGGTGCATGGGCGCATCCATTTTAGGCTTAAACTGAGGTGGCTTTGATTTTAGTTTGTTTACCATTAAATTTGATTTGATTATATGCTATGATGTTTGTTTGTCTTTGGCCTTCAAAATAGGTTTAGGTGCACGCTCAAATCCTAGTCTACAAGTATAAATGTAATAATTTGTTCTAGATTTAAAGTAGTGAAGATAGAAGGGATATAGAAGGCTATAGATTGTGGATCTCACATGCATGAGCATTTTAATGTTTCTATAATTTAATTATGTTGTATTGGCAGTAATCGGGAAGGCCACTCAATCTGACATGTATTAAATTTGATGAATGAATGCATACGATATGCATTCCTTCTCTCCTTTTATGTGTTATTTCTTTTGTGTTATGATTCTACAAGGTGGTCTGGTATTTGAGTGAGCCTTTGGACCCACTTACCTCCTACCTTGTGTTATGATATAGGAGAATCTCGGTTCCTTGACAATCTTGTGTCACCAAAAAGATGTTTGAAGTTTTCAATGTTTCTCAATTCCTTTCTTGACTGAGTTGGTTTAGTGTTTCTTGGTTTCCTTCATTTACCATTGTTGGCTGGTTATCTCTTTGGTGCTAGGTGAATTTCCCTAGCACATAGTGATGCTTTTCTAGCGCTTGATTGTCCTTTCTTACTGATTTGTTTCTTTTGAGTTCCTGTTGAGGCTGATTCATGCAATTAATTTTAGTCATGGATTTAATGTTGGCATCTATCATTGGGAAGAAGCGTGCGGACCTAGATCTGGTCATTCCTTCCATTAATGATGGATCTGAAGGCTAACTTTTTTGGTAGCCTCTTATATAAATGTAGTTGTTTGGTTAAAGTTTTGGGTAGTCATTTTTAGATTAAGTTTTGGATAGAAGATAGAAGATTAGAGATTGTTGGTAGATCCTCACATGTTGGAGGACTTATGTACTTGATTGTAATATCTGGCCTAAACTGGGAGGGACTTATAGCCCAATATGTATGAATCAATTTGAAGATAATATATAAAAAGATCATTGTATTCTTCTCTCACTTGTTTTCTTGCTTCCGTATGTTGTTCTGCAAGGTGGATCTGGTTAGGTTGTGCCTTTGGCCCCTCTCCCAATCCTCCCTTTCATCAGGTGGTATCAGAGCGAGGTGAGATATGGATCTAGGTTTGAAGGTTCCTTCTTGTTAAGCCCTAGTTGATTTGTTGTGGGGTAGCTGATTGCATTCTGACTTGCAATTGTAGAGGGTTTTTGAGATGGTTTATGGGAGGCGAGATGCGGGTCCAGCATTGGGTGACATGTTGAGACAACTTGCTGCTAGATTATAAGTTGTTGAAATGGCCCAGAGAAGAGGAAGACATCTTGAAGATGTGAGTGATGATGAAATTGAAGAGGAACAAGTTCATATAGAACCTACACCTATGATGGATTAGGGTGAGGAAAGATTGTTGAAGGCTTTGACAAATCTGAAGTCCACCACACTTTAATCCTCTTGAGTATTGTGGAAAATTGTATTATGATGAATTGATGGACTGGATCACTGAGATGGAAAAGTACTTTGAGTGTGAAAATGTACCTAAGGAAAAGAAGGTGAAAATTGCAAGCACAAAGTTGAAAGGTCATGCATCCTTATGGTGGGAACATCTGCAATTGGACAAAAACAGCAAAGGAAAACATAAAATCAAGGTATGGAATAAAATGGTGAATAAATTAAAAGGAAAGTTCTTACCTTGTGATTATCAAATTAACCTAGTTAAGAAAATGCAAAGTTTGAGGAAGAAAGATAGCTCGGTAAAGGATTATACTAAGTAATTCTACAGATTGGATATCAGATCTAGACATGATGAAGATGATGTGGAAAGAATTGCTAGATATCTGAATGGTTTGAGAGTTTCCATCCAAGAAGAAATTAGTTTGGTCAAATTGGAGAACATTGAAGAGGCTTATCAATTTGCATTGAAAGCTGAGGACAAATTGAACAAGAGACATGAGCAAAGACAAAGAAGTAGATGTGGTAGATTCCCTAGAGGAAGAGGTAGATCTCATGGTGAAAATAGTAGATCTGAACTTGAAAAGAAAAATTTGGATAAAGGCAAGACCGAGTGGAAAGGTGAAATTTCATCTAGAGGTAGAGGCAGTAACTACTGAGGTGGTTATAGTAGAGGTAATTTCTGAGGAACTTGTTACAATTATGGAGAAGGACATAGATCTTTTGAGTGTACACATGCAAGTAAGAAGGCTGGTAGTAGTAGAAATGCTTTGGTGCAAGAAGAGTCACCGAATGAACCTAAGAAGGAAAATAACTTGATGGTAAGGACACCACTTTGGAGTGAAAGGAATAAGGAAGATCTGGTAAGGAAAATTTTGTTCAAGACCAGATGTAGAGTTTATGATGAAGTTTGGAAAGTTATCATTGACAGTGGTAGCTTAGAGAATTTGGCATCTGAGAAATGGTTACAAAGTTGCAGTCGAAAAGGTTAGAACATCTAAAGCCCTATTAGATTTCATGGATCAAGGATGAGCATACACTCTTGGTAAGTGAACAATGTTATGTGAATTTGAAAATTGGGAACTACTATGATAAGGTGTTATGGGATATCATGCCTATGGATTGTTGTCATATTTTTTGGGGTAGACCTTAGCAATATGATAGACATGCTATATATGATGGGAGATTGCATAAATATACTATTTGGACTAATGGAAGAAAATAGATCTTGTTACCCTTGATTGAAGAGACTATTAGTAATGTTTGTACATTTGTGAAAATCTGTCTGATGGAAGGAAGAAAGTTTGTTAAGGATTGGAAAAAAAATGATGTATATTTTTTTGTGATTCCTAAAAAATTGAATAAGAATACTGAAAATAGTATCCCTGAGGAGATTGATAAGTTACTCACTGAGTACAATGAAATCATTTCTCATAATGTACCTGATGTTTTTCCACCAAAGAGAATCATTTATCATTGTATGGATCTAATCCCTGGAGCTAGTTTATCAAATAAGGCACCACATCGGTTGACACCTACCAAGAATCGGGAATTGAACCAACAGATTTAGGAGTTGTTGCAAAAATGTTTGATCAGATAAAGTTTGATTTGTTGTGTAGTACCTATTATATTGGCACCTAAGAAGAATGGAGAATGGCGAATGTGTACTGATTCCAGAGAAATCAACAAGATAATAGTGAAATATAGGTTTCATATACTGATAATGGATGAAATAATGGATAGTTTGATTGGAGCAAAGTATTTTACCAAAATTGATTTGAAAAGTGGGTATCATCATATCAGAATTAGAGAAGGTGATGAATGGAAGACTACTTTTAAGATAAAAGAAGGTTTGTATGAGTGGTTGGTTATGCCTTTTGGTTTAACTAATGCACCGAGTACTTTTATGAGATTGATGAATGAGGTTTTGAAGAAATTCTTGGGTAAATTTGTGATTGTATACCTAGATAATATTTTGATATTCAGTAAGACTAGAGAAGAACATTTGTTTCATGTTAGACAAGTATTGCAGAGATTGAAAGAGGAAAAGTTTCTGATAAATCTAAAAAAGTGTTCATTCATGAAAGAGGAGATTGTGTATTTGGGATTTGTGATTTCAGCTGATGGTTTGAACATGGATCCTAAAAAGGTTAAAGCTATTTTGAATTGGCCTACAACTAAGAGTGCTAGTGAGGTAAGATCATTTCATGGTTTGGCAAGTTTTTATCGAAAGTTCATTAGGAATTTTAGTTCAATTTGTAATGCTATGACTGAGACTATGAGAGGAGATAAAAGGGAATTCAAGTGGACACATGGAGCTGATAAAAGTTTTGAGACTCTAAAGTAGAATGCTATTGAATTGTCTATGTTAACATTACCTAATTTCAATAAGGTATTTCAAGTGGAATGTGATGCAAGTGGAAGTGCAATAGGAGTTGTGTTGAGTCAAGAAGGTAAATCTATTGCTTTCTTTAGTGAAAATTTCAATGATGCAAGAAGAAAATATTTTTTGTATGATCAAGAATTCTATGATATTGTTCAAGCCCTAAAGAAACAGAGACATTATTTGATACTGAGTGAATTTGTGTTGTATACCGATCATAAAACTTTACAATATTTGGGTAGTCAGAATAAGTTAAATCAGAGACATATGAAATGGGTTGAATATTTGTAGAGCTATACATTTGTGATAAAGCATAAGAGTGGAGTCACTAACTGAGTTGTTGATGCATTGAGTAGAAGAATATCTTTGATGACCACAATGAGAATTGAAGTTCTTGGTGTTGATAACATAAGAGATTTGAATGAAACTAATCCTGATTTTTTGAGCTGTGGAGAAAGTGTAGACAACCTATTCAAGATCAACCATGTACAAAATGGGAAGAATATTTCATTTAGGAAGGTGTGTTGTTTAAAGTTAGTCAGTTGTGTATACCAAGATGACAAATGAGAACTAATTTGATAAAGGAGAAACATAGTAGTGGTTTGGCTAGACATTTTGGTATTGATAAAACATTGAATTTTCTTAAGGAGAAATACTATTGGCCACAATTGTTGATGCAGTGCAAGGTAGGAGAATCCCCGATGGAGATGTCCTAGCGCCCAGCAAATAACCACACAATGGAAAATAATAACAATACCGAGATATAGATCCACACAATGCCAATCCTCATAATAGAATCATCATATTTTCATCCAACATGCCCGGATGTAAGGCCTTCCGGGTTACGGCCAAATACAATGCAAGTACAATAGAAACCCCACAACATCTCACAAGATCCAAACCAAACCCTAGCTAGCCTAGATCCATGCACTGGTAGGAAACCCCAAGGAAGATCTAAACTTGTGCTCGCAAGCCCACCAAGCAATACCCTTGTTTCCCAAGCCGTAGCCACTAGCTCCTCTCAAAACTCACTCCTCTACCTCTTCCTCTTCTCCAAGATGGATGAATAATGAATAAAGACTTCCCCAAAACCCCTACTTATACCAATCTAAGCCACAGGTCAGCCCTGAACATAAATTAAATACAAATACATAAATTAAATGCCACAAGTCGGCCAACAACAACAATTAAATGCCCAAAATAGATTTCTTAGTAAAATTGTGATATCTCCTAGATCCAAATGAATTAGAACTCGTGCTTCAAACCGTAGGTAGAGATATAGGTCCTCTTCAATCCTTGAAATTTTCAGCCTCTAACTCTTTGTGAAAAATTAATTATACAGCCTGTAATAGGCACCAAATTCCTAAGCAAGGCTGAGCTCCTCCTAGGCCATGCTGAGCAACCAAGGCCATGCTGAGCAACCAATTACCCAAGACCCAAGTAGGTTTATAAAACTCTACCAAACCCCTCACATATGAAAATAAGTCCATATGACTCCATCAAATCTCCCAAACATGCAGGATAGCCAACTACCCTGTGATGCTCCTGCATCAGACTCCCTAGGTGCGAAAAGAAGTATGCCTCATACTTTGACGCTAGATGAAATATCTGCAACCATCTTCATCTTCACCAAAGGCTTCCACTCCAACAGGGACAATAGAACCAACATGCAAATCATCTAAATCTGCATCCATCTGTCAACCACTAGAATCTCAACCATCCAATCAACATGCTCACTCCCAGGAACAAACTGAACATCATACCTCATCAATAACCTCTGTAACTTATCAAAACCATCAATGTCCTCAAGCATGAAATCCATGTTAGCAACATGTAAGCTTAAATTGACAATAGGAGCAACATGTAAATCCTCAACCATGTCAACCACCAACAGGTCCACATCAGGAACATACAAATCTGCAGTATCATGTAGATCCTTAACCACATCAAAAACTAGTGAATCCACACCAACATATCGATCATCACCCTTAGCAACCTGATTATCCATGACCAAGTGCTCCACAATTTCCATGTCAAACTCAACCAACTGATCATGAAAACCAATCTCAATCATAGCATCAACAAGGTTAGGAAGCTCCATAGAAACATCCACAAGTTTCTCCGCAGGTTCTGCATCAGCCTTCACACACTGATCAACAAAACCAACTTCCATCTTGACCTTGCTATGCCCTCTTCTATCATCATCTCTTTTATGATGAATCGCTCTTCTCTTTTTCAGCTCCGCTTCTAATTCAACCACTTGCTTCTTCAAATCCAGTATTGCAACTCTTGTCACTTCTTGATATCTCTCTCTAATTTTCTCAAGTCTAGGAATTCTAAGAATCCATCCAATTACAAAAGTCATCTTCTTCTTTCTCTTCTCCATACTCGTGTCCTCTTAAGGAAAACTTTACCCAACCCAAGGTCCTGGTGCAAACTACCTCACATTCGGCACTCTGTCCACACACTTAGGAATGACTGTGTTATGATAAACTCCACCCAAGGTCCTAGTGCAAACTGCCTCACATTCAGCACTCTTTCCACACACTTAGGAACAATTGTGTTATGCTAAACTCCACCCAAGGTCCTGGTGTAAACTACCTCACATTCAGTGCTCTGTCCACACACTCAAGAACAACTGTGCTCTGATAAACTCCACCCAAGGTCCTGGTGCAAACTGCCTCACATTTGGCACTCTGTCTGCACACTCAAGAACAACTGTGTTATGATAAAATCCACCCAAGGTCCTGGTGTAAACTGCCTCACATTTGGCACTCTATCCACACACTCAAGAACAACTGTGCTCTGATAAACTCTACCCAAGGTCCTGGTGCAAACTGCCTCACATTCAGCGCTCTGTCCACACACTCAGGAACAACCTTTGCTCTGATACCACTTGATGTAATGCAAGGCAAGAGAATCCTTGATGGAGATGTCCTAGCCCCCAGCAAATAACCACACAATGGAAAATAATAACAATACAGAGATATAGATCCACACAATGCCAATACTCATAATAGAATCATCATATTTTCATCCAACATGCCCGGATGTAAGGCCTTCCGGGTTATGGCCAAATACAATGCAATTACAATAGAAACTCCACAAGATCTCACAAGATCCAAACCAAACCCTAGCTAGCCCAAATTCACGCACTGGTAGGAAACCCCAAGGAAGATCTAAACTTGTGCTTGCAAGCCCACCAAGCAATCCCCTTGTTTCCCAAGCCGTAGCCACTAGCTCCTCTCAAAACTCGCTCCTCTACCTCTTCCTCTTCTCCAAGATGGATGAATAATGACTAAAGACTTCCCCACAACCCCTACTTATACCAATCTAAGCCACAGGTCAGCCCTGAACATAAATTAAATACAAATACATAAATTAAATGCCACAAGTCGGCCAACAACAACAATTAAATGCCCAAAATAGATGTCTTAGTAAAATCATGATATCTCCTAGCTCCGAATGAATTAGAACTCGTGCTTCAAAATGTAGGTAGAAATATAGGCCCTCTTCAATCCCTAAAAGTTTCAGCCTCTAAATATTTGTGAAAAATTACTTATACAGCTTGTAATAGGAACCAAATTCCTAAGCAAGGCTGAGCTCCTCCTAGGCCATGCTGAGCAACCAAGACCATGCCAAGTTCCATTAAATACATCAAAACCAATTATCCAAGACCCAAGTAGGTTTATCAAACTCTACCAAACCCCTAACATATGAAAATAAGTCCAGATGACTCCATCAAATCTCCCAAACATGCAGGATAGCTAACTACCCTGGGATGCTCCTGTATCAATTGTATAGAGATGTTTAGAAATTTGTGAAAAGTTATGGAATTTGTGAAGTTGCAAAAGGAGTAAGTTAGAAAAATAGATTGTATACACCGATTTCTATTCATGAGAAATCTTGGATTGACATCAGTATGGATTTTGTTCTTCACTTACCGAAGATAGTAGGAGGTAATGATTCTATATTTGTTGTTGTGGATAGATTTTCTAAGATGGCATATTTTATACCTTGTAGAAAGACATCAAATGCAGTACTTGAAGTAGATCTTTTCTTTAAGGAAATTTTCAGAATGCATAGATTACTGAGGAGTATTATCTCTGACCGAGATAGTAAATTTATTGCATACTTTTGGAAAACTCTTTGGAGAAAGTTTGGCACTGAGTTGAAATATAGTTCTACATTTCACCCACAAACCAATGGATAGACTGAAGTTGTGAATAGAAGTTTGGGTAATATTTTGAGATGTTTAGTTGGAGACACAGTGATTAATTAGGATTCTATGTTAGCACAAGAAGAGTTTGCATACAATAATTCAGTGAATTGGACTACTGGAAAGTCACCTTTTGAGATTTTAAATGGCATACAACTAAGAGGTATATCAGATTTGAGGGATATTTCTGATGAAAGAAAGAGAAGTGCTGAAGGAGTAAAATTTGTTGAGTACATGAAGACATTGCATGAAGATGTGAAACATAAGTTGGAGAAAAGTAATCAGAAATACAAAGACTAAGCTGATAGATCAAGTAGACATAAGACTTTTGCAGTCGGTGATGAAGTCATGGTTCATTTAAAGAAAGGTAGATTTCCTATTGGAACATATGGGAAGCTAAAAATGAAGAAGTTTGGACCTTGCAAGATTTTGAAGAAATTTGACAGTGGAAATGCATATGAGATTGAGTTACCTGATGACATGGATATATCACCTATATTCAACATTTATGATTTGTATGAGTATCATGAGTTGGATGAAGAAATTACAATACCAAATGATTATCCTAAGAAGCGGATGGAAGAAGTTGAGCATATTTTGGAGAAAAGAATTGGCAGAAGTACAAGAGGAAGATAGTATATGGAATATCTGGTTAAGTGGAAGAATAGACCGATTGAAGACATTTCATGGATTTCATAGTCTTAGCTGGATGTAGCTCAGATCATACCTATTTCATGATTTAGAGAATCATTTCAAAATAACCCCAGGTGTCTCATGTAGGAGCATCTCAGGTCCTTGGAAATCCTGTGTCACGAAAAAGATGTCTGAACTTTTCAGTGTTGCTTGGTTCCTTCCTTGACTGAGTTGGTTTGGTGTTGCTTGGTTTCCTTCATTTACCAGTGTTGGTCAGTTATCTCTTTGGAGCTTGGTGAATTTCCTTGGCACTCAGTGATGCTTGTCTGGCACTTGATTGTCCTTTCTTACCAATTTTTTTTCTTTTGAGTTCCTGTTAAGGCTAAATCTTGCAATTAATTTTGGTCATGCATTTAACGTTGGCATCTACCATTGGGAAGCATGTGGACCTAGATCTGGTCATTCTTTCTGTTAATGGTGGATCTAAAGGTTGACTTGTGTGGTAGCCTCTTCTATAAATGTAGTTGTTTGGTTAAAGTTTTTGGGAGTCAGTTTTAGAGTAAGTTTTGGATAAAATATTTGTGATTTTTGGTAGATCCTTGCATGTTGGAGGACTTCTGTATTTGATTGTAATATCTAGCCTAAACTGGGAAGGCCTTATAGCCTAACATGTATGAATCAATTTAAAGATAATATATAAAAAGATCCCTACTTTCTTTTTCTCACTTGTTGTGTTGTTACTTCTACGTGTTATTTTGTAAGGTGGATCTAGTTAGGATGTGCCTTTGGCCCCTCTCCCTTTCCTCCCTTGCATCATGTTAGGTGATATCACAAATCAAAAATTCACCCAAGAAATTCTTCAGGACCTCATTCATTAACCTTATAAAAGTACTCAGTGCATTAGTTAAACAAAAATGCATAGCCAGCCATTCATACAAACCTTCTTTTTTCCTGAAAGCAATCTTCCATTCATCACCATCCCTGATTCTAATCTAAAAAAGTGTTCCTTCATGAAAGAGGAGATTGTATATTTGGGATTTTTTATTTCAGTTGATGGTTTGAAAATGGATCCTGAGAAGGTTAAAGCCATACTTGAGTGGCCTACACCTAAAAATGTTGGTGAGGTAAGATCATTCCATGGTTTAGCAATTTTTTACCAAAATTTCATCATAAATTTTAGTTCAATATGCAATGCTATGACCGAGAAAATGAGACAAGATAAAAGAGAATTCAAGTAGACACATGGAGCTAATGAAAGTTTTGAGACTTTGAAACAAAAGGTTGTTGAATTTCTTGTGTTAACTTTACATGATTTCAATAAGGTATTCCAAGTTTAATGTGATGTAAGTGGCAGTGCAATAGGTGCTGTGTTGAGTCAAGAAGGTAAACCTATTGCTTTCTTTAGTGAAAAGTTGAATGATGCTAAAAGGAAATATTTGGTGTATGATCAATGATTCTATGTTATTGTTCAAGCCTTGATGAAATGGAGACATTATTTGATGTCAAAGGAATTTTTGTTGTATACTATTTATAAGTCTTTATAGTATTTGGGTAGTCAAAATAAGTTAAATCAGAGGCACCTGAAATGGGCTGAGTATTTGCAAAATTTTACACTTTTAATAAAAGATAAGGGTGGAGTATCTAATCAAGTTGTTGATGTACTGACCAGAAGAAGATCTTTGCTAACTGAAATGAGAATTGAGGTTCTTGGTTTTGATGATATGAAGAATTTGTATGAAATTGTCCTTGATTTTTTTGAGCCATGGAGAATGTGTAGAGCACCTATTCTATATCAACCAAGTAAGTGGGAAGACTATTTCATTCAAGAAGATAAGTTGTTCAAAGGAATTTAGTTATGTATACCGAGAGGATCAATGAGAACTAATTTGATAAAGGAAAAATCATAGTAGTGGTTTGGCTAGACTCTTTGGCATTGATAAGACATTGAATTTACTTAAGGAAAGGTATTTTTGGTTGCAGTTGTATAGGTAAGTGTATAAGATAAAATATGGATGGGGTCCTAGAACAATGGTTTGCACATAAAAGAGACCCCGAGATCAATATTTTACACTTATATGAAATTGTATTGATATGGAAAGTAAATGTAGATGATTAATATTAAAATGAAGAAATAAAGGTACTTACCTCTGAAAAGGAATCAGTTGAAAACCCTATCAAAAGGTCACAGAAAATATTTATTTTGGCAAATTAGAATCGAAACTGCGAGATCTACAAAACCCATAAATCTATTTCCTTTTCTAAGGTAAGGTCATCTTTGACTTTGTTCGCGGATCTTGGAAGTTTAGCGAAAAGGGTATCTAGATCTGAACTTCAATTCATCATCCCGCACCTGTACCTACAAGAAAAAATGGTTTTTTTTGTTGGGGGGAAGGGGTTTTCCTCAGTCAAACCCCAATTGAGGAATTAACCTTGAAATTAAATTGAAATTGCAGAGATAAACAAAGTAAATGAAACAATTCACCTTTCTTATGTTGAAAACCCTTGTGGACGATTCAAATCCTTGAATACACAAGCATGGATGCTCCAAATAAATATAGAATTGAATGTAGGATGTGTCCAATCAATTGTCTTAAGATCTTCAACACCAATCTTGAATGGATCTTGGAATAGGAAGAGGCTTGAATGGATGGAACTTCAACAAGAGGGCTCCATAGAGCTTCAATCCTTTAATGACATCTAATGGATCTCCTTGAAGAATTCAATGCTTGAATGCTTGAATTCTTGATCTTATTTATTTCTTGCACTTGAGATATTGTGAGATGAGATAGAGAAAATGAGAGAGAAAGGCTCCCTTTTATAGTGATCTAGGGCACAAGAGGGGCCTTGTAGAAAACAATAATTAAGGGCCCATGGCACAAAACTCTAGAGAGGTGCACCTAGAGAGGAAATTAAATTAAAGTCTTGACACAAAACCCTAGAAGGGGACCAACCTTAATATAAAAATAAAATAATTATTTAAGAGCCTTGTCACAAAATTCGAGGTAAGGCCAACCCCAAAGTTAATTTGAGCATTAGGCACACAACTGGAGAAAGGCTAATCTCCAATAATAAATTAGGAATCCTATACAAATCTTGAGAAAGGTCCACCTCAAATATTAATTTGATAATTTGACACTTAATCCGAGAAATAGTGGCCCCAAAGAGCGAAAAGACAAGATTTTGATGAAATCTCAAAACTGGAAGCTAACCCTGAGGAGCCCAAACCCTAGGGTCAAGGACAAGGTCAACCTTGACCTAGGTCAAAGTTGAGATCATCCCTGACCTAGGTCAGGGTCAAGCTCGACCTTGACCTAAGAGGTCGACCTTGACCCCGAGGTCAAGAATCCCAAGTTCTCAATTGAGGATGGAAGAATTATGCCAGGAAGAAGTGGAAAAAGGGGCAGAACAAGGGAAAAAGCTAGATCCAAGTTGAGTACCCATTCAAGGCATTCAACATGATCCCAAACCACTTACTCAAAGGGCTAAATGTTCTTACCATGGAAGTGCTTCCATTTTAAGACAATACATTAATCCCCCACTTTAGCAACAGTATGAACTCAATGAAAACTCTTGGTAAAGGAGATAATAAAGAAAAAGGTAATCTTATTGAAATCAAAGGGAAAAAATCATCCTCAAGCCCCTAGAGACTCGACTCTCCATCAACTCCAAGATTGCAATAAGAGAGACATCACTAGAAAAATATAGAAAAGGGAAGAGAGGAGTGGCTAACTCGCCCAGTAAGATGTGTGTATCTCACTGTGAACCACAAAAAGGATAGGATGGCTCACCAAGCAATAACTTGATAGTCACCCCATAAAGTTGTGTGTCTTCTAGCAGCTTTGTGCATGTATGTAGTGTATCTTCTGACAACTTTTGGAATACCCATAGATCCACCTTCTTGTATCACTATGAATATGAAATTTGTGTCTCCTCAGGATTTAGTGACTTATGTTTGTTACCTTCAGAAGATTTAGCATATTGGAAATGCATGTCTTTTCAATATTTAGCAGCTTATGTGCATTACCATCCAAGATTTAGCATATTTGAAATTGGAAATGCATGTCCCTTTAGGATTTAGTAACTTATGTGTGTTACCTTCCAAGATTTAGCATGCTACAAAATAAAAGGTTAGAACAAAAATACATAATATAGAGTGAGGGAGGCCGTATATATGCCCCCCTCTTTAATATGGAAAAAACATACTATTTTGACATGTTAAGGAAATAAAAGACCAAGGATAAAGCCTTCTTCAACATCAAGACAATATCCACAGACAACACCTAGTCCAAGCGAAGAAGGTCACAGCTCCTATGAGGCCATGGAAGGGACAAATGCAAAGAGATATCATGTGAGAAATGAAAAAGTAACCCTTGTGAGGGATAGTACACTATTCAGTTTCTAAGGTGAGAGATTGATCAAAAATGGAAACCCAATGTCAAACAATAAAATAGGTTGTGATCAAGGACAAGGATCCTCAATGCAAACCAAAATTTTCATGTATGATTAGATATCACATAATAGATAGATACTACTTAACCAAGGAAAGAGGTGAATCCTAGAAAGACAAAAAAGAAGGAGATGACATCCTTGCCCCCTAAGCATAGGAACAAAGATGGAAGGGGACCTATTATTTCACTCACAACACTATGCAAGACAATGAGTCCCCAAGAATTAGGCTAACATTGTTTACATAATGTGGAGGTCCATAATAGGAACATAAATGTTATTTAGAGAAAATAGTATTGAAATACAACTCATTTTCGCATGATATATAAATAACATTACTATCAGTGAGCTACCTAATCTTATAATGTAAAGCATGACATTCATTAGTAGAGTGATCATGAAATCTATGATAGAAAAAAAAAAGGAAGAGTCTTCAAGTGTGGACTACATTTATTTTTGCATTAAGGTCTAGTAATCATCTTAGCATGAAGGATTTTATGCAAAAGAACTTGGTCAAATTCCTTCATAGGTTCATCATGTTTTGAAGTTTTATTTGAGATGTTGTTAACATTGATTTTTTGTCGAGGATTAAATCCTAATCCATAAGAATGCTCATGCCCCCCAGTGTGTAAGGGCATTTGAATTCCCTATTTATGCTTACCACATCCTTGACCATTAAATCCTTGTTTAACTAGGAAATGATAACCATGACCATAACAAGAAGCCATATCAGAAGGAGTCAATGGAACTTTAGTAGTCACAATATCATCCTTAGTAGGTTTGACAAATTCATTGTGGGTAGAAGTAGCAATAAAGTTATTACTAAGGGCTTTAGAAGTAAAAACTCATTGTTCAAATTATCTTTGTTTCTTCATAAAATCAAGATCATTAACCTTATACTCTCCAATAAAGGTAGGAGTAAAATCCAGGGTTCCCCAATCATCATCAAGAAGACCATTAGAGGAAGAAGGATTACTATTAGGAATAGGTGTAGTGTGAGTTTGAATATTTAGACAAGGATTAGGTGCATCATTCACATGAAGTGAATACATCTTTTTGTTATGTATAAACTTGACTTTACAGTGAAGGGTGGAAGGAACGACATGCATCTCATGCAACCAAGGTCTACCCAAAAGAAGGTTATAATTGAGAGGTTGAACCATAACATGAATAGGTATATTTAGGATGATCGGTCCTACTTTGATATGTAAGGCAATGATCCCTAAAGTGTTCCTAGCAATGTTATCAAAGCCACGTATAGGAACATTGTTAGGTTGAATAGTTGAAAGATCAACGTTAATTGCTTTGAGCATGTCCATGCTACAAACATTAAGCCCAGATCCATTATCAATCAGGGTCCTACGAATGATACTTTTATTGATAGAAATAGAAACCATAAGAGCATCATATTGATTTTGAACTTCTTTAAAAGGTAAATCTTTTTGAGTAAATACAATATCAGGAGGACCCGGGGTAGCATGCATGCATTATAAGAAGTTATTGATGTTCTCTTGATTAGGAGGTAGAGTAGGAAGAGTTACTAGAGCTTTTTTCAAGGCTTCATAGTAGGTAGGTGAAGTTTGAAGTAGCTCCCATAAAGAAATCATGGCAGGATTATTTTGCAATTGGTTAATCAAATCATATTCCTTGCTAGGAAAATGGGGTGGAGGAGGAAGAATAGGTTGAGAAGGTGACAAAGAAGTAGAAACCACCAGATTAGGTTGAGGATTATTCCTTGTATGATATGTGTGAGCTATGCAATCTTGATCATTGAAAGACTCCATAGGTTTACCTTTGAGAGTAATGTGAGGACAACCTTTGACCGTCAACAAGGGTTTTAGAAACACCATGTTAGTTGTCTCAACACTACAAATAGATTCACAAGAAGGAAGAAAAGAATACATCATAGGAGGAGATGAGGTAGGATCTTGATTCTCCATAATATCATCACTAAAAGGGAGAGCATTAAGGGAATTCATATCATTCTCCACTAATGCCTCATCACTAGAAGGAATCCCAAATGAAGGTAAAGCATCTATAATATCATCTTCTTTCACTAAAATGTCTACATGTGTTTTAGAAAAAGATTTATCATCATGTATGAATATGTCATCCATTAATAAATCACCCTCTTGTATCAAAGCTTCTTCGCGAGGAGGGGATAAATCAATGTCTTTATCTAAGGGATTATCCACAATGGTTTCATGAGAAAAGAATAATCAACATCCAAATCCAAAGGTTCATCCCAAATAGGAGGATTATCATCCCTATCAATAAGGCACCTGAAAAATACTTGAAACATCTTGTGCAACATGATAATGAATAAAGAAATGCATAGAAAATAGATCTAGATATATCCCAATGCATTCAAATGAGATTTATAAGTATGAAAAGGGAATCAAACACAATAGGGCATCTAATTCCAGAAAAGAAAGGGGTAAGCTTGTTAGGTTCACCAAAATGTATAAGATAAAATATGGATGGGGTCCTAGAATAATGATTTTCACATAAAAGAGACCCCAAGACCAATATTTTACACTTATATGAAATTGTATTGATATGGAAAGTAAATGTAGATGATTAATATTGAAATGAAGAAATAAAGGTACTTACCTCTAAAAAAGAATTGGCTGAAAACCCTATCAAATGGTCTCAAAAATTGTTGATTTCCACCCATTTAAACTAAAACTGCGAGATCTACAAAACCCAGAAATATTTTTCTTTTCTGAGGTCAGGTCATCTTTGAATTTGTTTGCGGATCTCAGAAGTTTAGCAAAAAGGGTGTCCAGATTTGAAATTCAATTCATCATCCCCCGCCTGTACCTACAAGAAAAAATATTTTTGTTTGTTGGGGGGAATGGATTTGCCTTAGTCAAACCCCAATTTAAGAATTAACCTTGAAATTGAATTAAAATTGCAAAGATAAACAAAGTAAATGAAACAATTCACCTTACTTATGTTGAAAACCCTTGTGGAGGATTCAAATCCTTGAATCCACAAGCATGGATGCTCCAAATGAATATAGAATTGAATGCAGGATGTCTCCAATCAATTGTCTTTAGATCTTCAACACCAATCTTGAATGGATCTTGGAATAGGAAGAGGCTGTATGTGACTGAATGTGACCTCTAAATCAGGCACAACACAACATGGTCATTATTCACTTGATAGAATTTGGGAGAGAGTATGAAGAACTCAATCCAAATTCCATGGTGAGGTGACCTGTTGCCTCCTATGTGAATGGGGTGTTTGAATACTCTCAGAACGAGAGCCAACAGCCGGGAGACCAATTCAACAATGGAGGATTTGAAAGCAAATATGAGCAAAATGAAAATAAGCTAAGAATGAATGCAATTAATCTAGAAAACTTTGAAAGAAATATGAAATGCAGATTTTTATTTGATTTTGAAATAAAGATGATATTAGACTAAGAACAAGTAAGCAAATTTAATCTAAATGTGAAATGCAATTATACTAATATGAGAAATTAAACTAGATAATGCAATAAAAGAGCTTTGAAAACAATGAATCAAATGAGACTAAAAAAATGCCTATAGTGTAGATGCTCTCAAAAATTGCTCTCTTGAATGAGAAAAAGAGGCCAAATAAATAGAAGAGCCAAGAGGAGGAGGAAGAGTTTCTTGATTCGAAACTCCTGACCCTTCATTCCTAATTGAGACAAAAAGACAATGAATTATTTAATTAAAAGAATGGAATTTGCCACATGTGGGGAGTAACCTTTCGAGTAATTTGAATTATTAAATTCAAATAAAGAGGTGTCCATTCAATTAACTAAATATTTATTAATTCCTTTCAAGGGTATTTAGCTAAAGGGGGTGGAGTTTAATTTAATTAAAAGTACTTAGGACTTCATAATTAAATTAACTTATCATAGAGATTATTTAGCCAAATAAAGTCTAGGACTTAGGAATTATTTTAGCATTTGATTATTGCAATTTAGGGTCTTTGCAACTGACATCAAGTCAAATTAAGTCAGGTAGGAGAGAGAAAATTACCTAGGGAACTAGGACTTTGGTGATGTAAAATCGAGATAATGCACCAAAATTGATGAAGTTAAATAGGTGCCAATTTTGGGGTATTACATTTGCCCCTCTTTGAATTGATGTGCGAACAGTGCGTTGATTCAAAGAATAGTCTAAAGTGACAGATGAAAGCAGATCAAAGCATGAATTTTTCGAAGTCTAAGTTAGATTACGAAGACAACGGTCTTAAAAGAGAACCGGAATTGGGGTTAGATTGCCCCAATACCAATTGATGAAGATGCATATTTAGGACTATCTCCGAATCAGGGTTAGATTTCCCCAATACGAAGCTTAGTCCTCCGAGACCCAGGTTAGATTGCCCAGATAACGGTCTAAAAGAGATTTCAAGAGTTATCTCCAGAACAAAGCTTGACTCCCAGGAATCAGGGTTAGATTGCCCCAATACCCAAAAGATTTCAAGAACCATCTCCAGAATGAAGAATGATCCTCGAGGATCTGAGTTAGATTGCTCAGATACCTAAAAAAATAGATTTCCAGATGACAAGATGCGAGGCACCAAGATGCCCCTAGCGATGAGAACTGATGATTCAAATCAAACTGATTCAAGAATAGATTCGACAAGATTCAAATGATGTAATCATCCTGCCCCCTCGGGAGTGAAATTGAAAGATGACATGTCAGAAGGATGATAAACAACAAGAGATTGTAGAGCAAAAGCAATTAGACTAGATTCGCGAAGCTATAGAAGTGAAACGGAGCAAAGCAGAGGTCTTGCTGACCAAGTTTGACCATAGTTGACTAAATTTGACTTGAATTGACTTTGATGAAAAGAGAAAAGATCTCAAGAACATGATGCAAAGATGAGGATCTGGCAGGAAGATGACACCAGAAGGCTGACTGCACAAGCATTCGATCCAGAAGGAATCCAATATTTAAAACGTGATTTTGAGCCACTTAGAGATGTCAGATTTCAATTTCGATCCCGAAAAAGGATGTAGCCAAGATGAGATTGGGACAGAAGATGAGAACCTTTGATGAGAAGATCCAGAAGAAATCAATCAAGAGAGAAACAAGAAAGCACTCCAAATGCAAGCCTAGAATGAAAGATGCAAGTCTAAATACAGGCCTAGGATGAACAAATGCAATCCTCTAAACTCGGCTGTTGGACTCATCGTATTTATCATCATAGAGTCTTTCAAGGTTGGACAATCGCAAGATGTCATACAATCCTCACTAATATCGCTATCATGAGAATATGAATATGACATGAGTCTTAAATTTGTCGGAATGAGGTGTAAGAATTAAGGCACAAGAAGCCAGAATGACCTGAACACCTATTCCTTTTAATTTAGCAAGTTAACATAAGCATCAAAGAACATTTTCTAGAATGACCTGAATGTCTCTTGCGAACAAACACACCAAGCACGCAGGAGTTCTTTCTTTTGCCAAAGATTGCTCGCAGTGACCCTTACGTTCACTTAACAGGACGAGCATGCAATTTCATCAGTAGCAGAAAGAAGTCACTCAAAAGACAAGGAGAAGAACCAACCTCACCAAAGCATCCATATAAAAGGAGTCGAGGTACGCATGGCCATCCAATACAAGATAGAGGCTCTTACAGATGGACACCCCTCTTAAATGAATTCTTTGGATCATTGGAACTAAACCAACAAGCAGAAAGCAAAAAAAGCAAACAAACAAACACTCAAAGAAAACAAAGCTCAACATGCCTCAAAGGAACACACATTTAGTTTTAGTTTCAGTTTAAGTTCGTGTTCAAGCGGATTGAAGACAATTCGGAAAGATAACGTTCGAAGTCTCAATGAGATAATGATAGTAGGCAGACATAATGAGAATCAGTGGTGATTGATAAAAGGGAGAAATCCCGAAGAAGAGAGATCGAACAAAAGCTAGGTATCCACAGGCAGGCATAGTGGGAACCACTGGCGACCAATGCTCAAAAAAGAGTTTTCAAAAGTGATAGGACAATGCCCCCTAGACCAAGCAGGTGCCCCCAAGTGTGAACCAGTTCCAATCCATGAAGAGTCAAGGAAAACTCAAAGACAAGCGCATGAGCTAGCAAACCAAAGCAGGAAACAAACTAAAACAGGAAAGCGGGAAAACAAACTAAAGCAGGAAAGGAAGGAAACTAAAGCAGGAAACTAAGAGCCAAGCGACGCTGAGATGAGATGTTACTTCAGGAAAACAAGAGGTGCCTGTTTACCAGGTTTTCACCATCTTGGCAGAGATTCTATTTTTGCTACCATGACGCCTGTTTACCAGGTTTTCATCAATGGCACATTTTTCTCTTGTTCAATTTTTTTGTACTTTTCTCTTTTTTTCATTTTTTTGTATTTTTGTATTTTTTTCATTTTTTTGTATTTTTTATCTTTTCATTTTTTTTGTATTTTTCACATTTTCTATTTTTTTTGTATTATCAAGGCGCCTGTTTACCAGGTTTTCACTAGGATAATAGATACATCAAAGCACCTGTTTGCCAGGTTTTCACTAAGATGATCATTTTTTCAGGACATTTTGCAATTTTTAGGATTTTTTGCAATATATCAATTTTTAGAATTTTTTCAGGATCAATAAGTATGTACATGAGCATACTGAGAATGTCAGCTGTAGAACTTCTTAGATGAAGAGCATTGATGGGCTCTTTGAGTTTCTCTCCTTTAGTAGGAATCTCTAAGAACACAGTCATTTGTAGTAGTAGCCAGCTGAGAAGTTGCAGAATCAGAACCAGATGTTGTAGCAGTAATAGGAGAGCCAACCAGTAGTGTCCAACAGTCAAGAGATCCATAGTGAAGGAAAGATCACTTAAGTGAGACCCACAAATATCCTCATGGACACACCTTAACTCTTTGTTAGATTTCCCACGCTCTAAACGCTTAGGGAGAGTACATTCTAGATTTCTCTTAGTCATGTCATTAGTAATAAGGAGATACTGATATGCACTTTGGGAAAAGGTAAGATGGAGTGAAGAGGGTAAAGTATGAGAGGCAAGGGTGATGAAATGGAGGGAAGCATGAGAATTTTGGAAGCTCGAATGGCAACTTTGATTTTTCCTTTCTTTGGAATCCACATAGCTTTTGAACTTTTTCTTCTTTACTTTGAGGTGCTTTTGATGACAATGCCTATAGAATGGATTTCGAGATCCATTTTTTATTTTATTTTCTGGCTTTTGATTGTCTTCTTCTTTTTGAGGACCTTTGTGGTCTTTTGAACACCTTTGTTGCTTTCCTTTCATCGTAGTCACATGTCGATTAGATGGGACATGGTGACCTTGAGATATAAGTGGATTCTCATTATTTTTGTTTTTATGTTGCACATCCAAGTTACATCCAAAAGACTCAGGATTTATGGATGAAAAAGGCTTATATGACTGGTTTAGGTGGAGAGATGGAGATGGAAGTGGATGGGCCACTTTTCTGGGAGATGAAGAGGGAAGAGAAATCAATGGGATGGGCTCAAGTGCAAATATATCAATATCATCCTCATCATTCATGAATGCATTAGATAGATCAGGAAAGTAATCTTCCATAGAGCATTGTCGATTGTGAGTAGTCTTAGAAGAGTCAGATAAGTTTGGAGGAATATTATGTGAGCCTAACCAAGATGGTCTATTCCAAGAGTCAGGTCCCCTTTCAGGTGGTAAGAGTGCACGAATAGGAACCATTTCAATTTTGGATCTACCAATATTCCATGAAGCTATAATAGAATGGGGTCTTACATACCCATGATTTGTTGGAGTAGTAGGAGTATAGCTTGGAGTAGATGGCCTAGGAGCCATAGGAATGATCTCCACAGGAGGGTGGAAAGGATCATCATCAATAGCTTGATCTAGAGGATCATAACTTTCTCCTCTTTCTGAGTTGTTAAGACTAGCATATAAGTGCATAGCATCAACTGGTATTTCTATAGTAGCATCTGATATGGAGTCCCATTCAGCTAGAGACATAGTTGGAGGTAGACTTTCTTCATTGTTGTCATCTAACATAGGAAGTGTTTCTTCAATAGTAGGATCTTGTTTAGTAGTAGAAGCAGCAGAGTAATCTGGAATAGGCATATCTTGAGGCATACCCAAGAGAAGAGAAGCATCCAATAGTTTCTCCCAATCAGTATGTGTGCCATTGGACTTGGCAATAGTAGGATTCTGTTCAATAGCAGAAGTGGTGGAACAATCTAGAGTAGGCATACCCCAGGGCATACCCAAGATAAGGGAAGCATCCAATAGTTTCTCCCAATCAGTATGTGTATCATTGGAATCGGCAGTAGTAGGATTTTGTTCAACAGTAGAAGTGGTAGAACAATCTAGAATAGGCATACCTTGAGGCATACCAAAGATAAGGGAAGCATCCAACAGTTGCTCCCAATCAGTATGTGTGCCATTAGAGGCAGTGACATATTTAGTAGTAGCTGCAGTAGTAGAAATCTGTTCAGTAGAGTGTATAAAATCCTCCTGGTGAGGACCAAAATCATGTTCCTGAAGCACTTGAGAAGGTAGATAAGACTCTTTCTGGTAGTCTGAATCAAAATTTTGAACATTCAAAGATCTTTCATGTGTCATAGGCTGAATCTGTGTTTCTTCATTATCTAAATCCTTGCATGAGTGAAAGTTGTAGCTAGGTTGGTCAAGCTCATTGCTCTGATAGCCAATACCAAATCTATCTTCAGAGGGTTCTTCATAGGAATGTGGAGATAGAGGGAGAGTTGTCAATGACAAGACAGACTCAATCTGATATTCCCCCATGCCAATATCTTTGATCTTCAAGGTCTTTTCTATTTCTTTTAGCTTAGCATCATAGAACTCAATGGACTCTCTATTGGTAGGAACAAAGCTATCTGTTTTTTGGGTAAGCATCTTAGCAGAGCAAGTATTTTGGTTAGCACTATTTTCAATGAGGACGTGGGGGATACTCTTGGGGCCTATCATAACTTCAGTGTGCAGGAGAGGATTATGCGGGTGACTCAACATGTGATCATCTTCTTCAAGGAAGGATAAATAATGAGGTGAGGTCAAATGACCCACCATAGATTGAAACTGGTCGAGATTGAGATCTTTGGGGAAATTTTCCTTAGTGAGGGCTTTATCCATAGATAGTTTTGGTCTGGATGTCAAAGGTTCGGGACCTTTGAGAAAAATCTTTGCATGAGATCGAGGGATAACATTCGCACAAGCTGGAGATTTTATGGAGTTATACGAGGGAGACGCAGGGCCTCGCAAGACAAAGGGAGTTTTGGGTTTAGGAGTATCCTTGCTCCCTGCAGCAATGATCATGTCACAGTGAGGGATCCAAGGTTTGTTTCTAGCAAATCTAGAAGGCGGTTGAGCTTCTGTTGTAGCCTTCTCAGTGGCATTGACTGTTTGCATGCTAGAGCTAAGATTAAAGACAGACTTTAAGGGTTTTGGCATGTTAGAGCTGAGATTGAAAACCAACTTTGAAGGTTTTGGCATGTTAGAGCTGAGATTGAAAACCAACTTTGAAGGTTTTGGATCTCCCATCTTGTTGGTAGTATTATGAGAGATCGTGAAAGAGTTGATAGGTTCAAAAGGATCAATAGGTTTAATTTTAGAAAGTGACCCTTTAGAGTCTTGCTGGTCTTGAAATAATGAGTTATAATACTCTTGAAATAGTAAGTCAGACTGTATCTGAAACAATGGATTGTAATACTCTTGGAATGACAAAGAATGTGAGAATTCCTCACGAAGTTCAGATTTCATAAAAAATTTAGGATGACCTATGTCTTGATTACAAGGTTTACTTTGATCTTGATCAGCGTTCTGAACGGGATAAGTCTTGCCACTTCGAGTCGTGACAGTCATAAACGAAGATGTAACGAGCAAAGATTTGGGATAAAGCTAGACTCTGTCTCAAAGATAATGAAAGGAGATAAATGGCTAGAACAGCCAAGATGCAAGATGAACCTGGTATGAATTGTCAAAAAGAGATGGCTAGAACAGCCGAGATAAGAAAATCGCAACACAAGGTACAAGAGCACAATGAGATAAGGTAGACTAATGAGAGACAATACGAGTCAAAGCAAAGATCGATCGATTCCTAACTCAAAACAACCAGTTTCTGATAGTGAACGACATGAAAATAGAAAAATAGATCACAGACAAAAAGGCAGATCAGATTTATGTCATTGATCAAGCACATAAGACAGCAATCAAGGAGTTCAAGCAAACAGTCTTCAAGCAATGGGCAAGGGACAAAGCAACCTTGCGCATGAACATGAATAGTGACTTAGTATTTCTACTCCCTAAGGACTCTACTTGTGTATGTTCTTGAGAATGTTTTAGCAGACACTTAAAACACAACAACATCCTAGCAAGTTATCTACAAGGATATACATGGCTTTTCTAAAAGGAGTCCTTGATATACGCAAGGTACATGAGGCACAAATCCGTAGATGAGAAGAATTTGAAATCACACAGCCGGGGGGAGACGGTAACCCAAATCTCCTCCTTCACTTCTCAAAGGTATAAAGTTCTTTGAGGCTTAGCCAAGAGTGAAATCTAACTCATTCCCAAGAGAGGTGTCTTTGGATTCACCTCCCGATATTTATAGTCCGCCAGAACACGGGAGTTAAGGTCATCCCTTGAGGTGATGAAATCCCCAAGCAGGCCTTCTAAAAAAAATGAAAAGTAATTCTCTATCAAAAAGTATCGAAAAGCACTAAAGGTGGTGCATTTAACCCTTCAAGTAAATGTGAGGTGAGTCCACAAAGTGGTGCATTTAACTCCTCACACAAACTCAAAGTGAGTCCACACCCTAGAAAACAAGTGAGTTCCAAAAAGCACAAAAGGGTTGCCAAGTGGAACAATTAACGCTTCTTTCCTATAGACCCCTCCCCTTTAATGTGGCGCTGGGATTGCAACCACAGGGTGGAAATGAGGGGCCGGTGGATTAGCGAGTCCAATAACCCAAGATAGCAATCTAGATCAATCACAAGTAATCTAAGACTGCTAATCAATACTACTCATAAGTGCAAGAGGGTTTGAATCATGGAATATTTAACTTTCCAAGTAAACATGAAGTGAGTCCACAAAGTGGTGCATTTAACTCTTCATGTAAACTAGGAATGAATCCATGACCTCAATTACTCAATGAGATATTTTGATATTTGAAACCAAGAATTAATTAAGGTGTAAAAGACAAGCATGCACTTAAACACAAACTTGTATGAAAGAAAATCTATGTTCATTCGTTTCCCATTAAGAGCATCAAAAATGTGTTCTATGAAAGCATGTAAACACTCAAGCCAAACACATGAGAGGTTCAATTTTAATCCCAAAGTCCAAATGTTTTAGAGATTTTAAGAACTCACCTTAGGTCCAAAGATTTTCAATCCAGCATTTAGCACACATTCGAAAGTATAGAATCAAGACAAATCAATGACAAATCGTAAGATATGTAACATTGCTGTCTTCAAGACAGTCTTTAAAGATTGATTTATTTGACCAATAAAATCACAATATTAAAATTTCTAGAAACAATAAAGTTTTTAGAAAACATCAAGAACTACCATTTTCCAAAGTTACAAGGTCTTATGATTTCATTTGGTTCCTCAACCAATAATGTTTTCAGACTGCAATTGTTCTGTCATAAATCAGATTTAAAACAACAGGCCCTGCCTAGGGAGTCACATATCTTTCTCAAAAAGAATCAAAATGAAACCAAACTAAATTCACAATAACTATTAATGAATCTAGTTTCCAAATATGTAAGCCATTTATTTTTCCCATTCATAAATCATTTTCTAAGAATAAATCATTACCTGCAACTCCAATGCAGATTGTTAAAAACCAGTTTTCACTCAAATGCCCATAACTTTCACAAATCTGCATAAAAATAACTCAAACCAAAAGGAAATGAAATATAATTCACGTATCTTTCCAATTAATATTATTAGAGATCTTTATTCTGCATAATTTGTCCGTACCAGATGTTTCAATCTGACTGTATTCAGAGAATCTCAAATCTGCAAATACCCACTTTCACCAAAGTGATCATAACTTATTCATTTCTCAATAAAAATCAACCAACCCAAAATAATGAGAAATATAATTCATCATTATATCCATCCATTACTATATTAAAAAATTTTCAATCTGTAAATGGCCGTACAAGGCATGAAACCAACAGTAAAGCTGAAAAACCAATCAAGAATGAGGTCAGAAATTGATCTTTTTTGCTCCACGGTGGGCGCCAAAATGTATGTGACTGAATGTGACCTCTAAATCAGGCACAACACAACATGGTCATTATTCACTTGATAGAATTTGGGAGAGAGTATGAAGAACTCAATCCAAATTCCATGGTGAGGCGACCTGTTGCCTCCTATGTGAATGGGGTGTTTGAATACTCTCAGAACGAGAGCCAACAGCTGGGAGACCAATTCAACAATGGAGGATTTGAAAGAAAATATGAGCAAAATGAAAATAAGCTAAGAATGAATGCAATTAATCTAGAAAACTTTGAAAGAAATATGAAATGCAGATTTTTATTTGATTTTGAAATAAAGATGATATTACACTAAGAACAAGTAAGCAAATTTAATCTAAATGTGAAATGCAATTATACTAATATGAGAAATTAAACTAGATAATGCAATAAAAGAGCTTTGAAAACAATGAATCAAATGAGACTAAAAAAATGCCTATAGTGTAGATGCTCTCAAAAATTGCTCTCTTGAATGAGAAAAAGAGGCCAAATAAATAGAAGAGCCAAGAGGAGGAGAAAGAGTTTCTTGATTCGAAACTCCTGACCCTTCATTCCTAATTGAGACAAAAAGACAATGAATTATTTAATTAAAAGAATGGAATTTGCCACATGTGGGGAGTGACCTTTCGAGTAATTTGAATTATTAAATTCAAATAAAGAGGTGTCCATTCAATTAACTAAATATTTATTAATTCCTTTCAAGGGTATTTAGCTAAAGGGGGTGGAGTTTAATTTAATTAAAAGTACTTAGGACTTCATAATTAAATTAACTTATCATAGAGATTATTTAGCCAAATAAAGTCTAGGACTTAGGAATTATTTTAGCATTTGATTATTGCAATTTAGGGTCTTTGCAACTGACATCAAGTCAAATTAAGTCAGGTAGGAGAGAGAAAATTGCCTAGGGAACTAGGACTTTGGTGATGTAAAATCGAGATAATGCACCAAAATTGATGAAGTTAAATAGGTGCCAATTTTGGGGTATTACAGAGGCTTGAATGGATGGATCTTCAACAAGAGGGCTCCATAGAGCTTCAATCCTTCAATGGCATCTAATGCATCTCCTTGAAGAATTCAATGCTTGAATTCTTGAAGGCTTGAATGCTTGATCTTCTTTCTTTCTTTCACTTGAGAGATTGTGAGATGAGATGGAGAAAATGAGAGAGGAAGGCTCCCTTTTATAGTGATCTAGGGCACAAGAGGGGTCTCGTAGAAAATAATAATTAAGGGCCCATGGCACAAAAATCTAGAGAGGTGCACATGAAGAGGAAATTAAATTAAAGTCTTGACACAAAACTCTAGAAGGGGAGCACCCTTAATATATAAATAAAATAATTATTTAAGAGCCTTGTCACAAAATTCGAGATAAGGCAAACCCTAAAGTTAATTTGAGCATTAGGCACCGAACTAGAGAAAGACTAATCTCCAATAATAAATAAGGAATCCTATACAAATCTTGAGAAAGGTCAACCTCAAATATTAATTTGATAATTCAACACTTAATCCAAGAAATAGTGGCCCTAAAGAGGGAAAAGACAAGATTTTGATGAAATCCTGAAACTAGAAGCTAACCCTGAGGATCCCGGACCCTAGGGTCAAGGATGAGGTCAACCTTGACCTAGGTTAGGGCTGAGTTCATCCCTGACCTAGGTTAAGGTTGAGGTCAACCTTGACCTAAGAGGTTGACCTTGACCCTGAGGTCAAGAATCCTAGGTTCTCAATTCAGGATGAAAGAATTATGCCAAGAAGTGGAAAAAGGGGCAGAACGGGGGGAAAAGCTAGATCCAAGTTGAGTACCCATTCAAGGTGCTCAACATGACCCCAAACCACTTACTCAGAGGGCTAAACATTCTTATCATGGAAGTGCTTCCATATTAAGATAATACAATAAGTTCACAAATTTTTGAATATTTGTGGATTTTGTCAAGTTGGAAAAGGAGTTAGTCAGAATATTGGATTGTATACACTAATTTATGTTCTTGAGAAACCTTGGAGTGATATCAACATTGATTTTATTCTTGTCTTACTAAGGATAGAAAGAGGTAATGATTCTCTATTTTTTTTTGTGGATAGATTTTCCAAGATGGCACATTTCATACCATGTAGGAAAACACAAGAAGTGATGCATATAGAATATCTTTTCTTCAAGGAGATTGTTAGACTGCATATATTACCAAGGAGTATCATCTCTGACTGAGATTTTTGGAAGAATCTATGGAAGAAGCTAGACACTAAGTTGAAGTATAGTTCTACATTTCATCCAGAGATTGGTGGATAGAAAGAGGTTGTAAATAGGAGATTGGGTAATCTGTATAGATGCTTAGTTGGAGACAAATAGAGTAATTGGGATTTAATGTTAGCACAAGAAGAGTTTGCATACAATAATTTAGTGAATAAGAGTACTGTCAAAACACCCTTTCAGGTTTTTACTAGCATACAACCCAGAGGTATATCAGACTTGAAAGATATTGTTGGAGAAGAGAAGAGGAGTGTTGAAGGGGAATAATTTACTGAATCTATGAAGTCATTCGATGAGGAGGTGAAACATGAGTTGGAGTAGAGTAATTAGAAATATAAAGATAGTGCAGATAGGTTGAGATGACATAATATTTTTAAAGATATTGATGAGGTAATGGTTTATTTGAAGAAAGGAAGATTTCCTGTTGGAACATTTAGTAAGCTGAAGATAGAGAAATTTGGTCTCTGCAAGGTATTAAAGAAGTTTGACATTGGAAATGCTTATGAAGTAGAGTTACCTAATGACATGGACATATCACCAATATTCAACATTGTAGATTTGTATGAGTATCATGAACCTGATGAAGAAGTGATAGTACCGAGTGATTATCCTAAGAAGAAGACAAAAGAAGTTGAACAAATTTTGGACAAAAGAGCTCGCAGAAGCACAAGAGGAAAGGATTACATGGAATACTTGGTAAAGTGGAAGAATAGACTGATTGAAGACTCTACATGGATTTCTCAATCTGAGTTGGATTAAGCTCAGGTTGTACCTCACTCATGATTTGGATAATAATTTATTTTCAACCCTATGTGTCTGATGCATGAGCATCTTGGGTTTATCGAGATCCTAGATCTTGGTAGCTTGTTAGATGTGCTCAGTAGCTACTATGGAGTTCCTAGTGGAGTGTTCCTATTTTTTCACTAGCAAGCTCAGTAACCTATCTCTTCTCTATGGTTCCTTTCACCAAGTGGCTTTATTGTGTATTGTTTATGCTCAATGGTGTTCTTCACCGAGTTGGTTTGGTGTGTCCGTGTAGCTCAAAGGCCTAGTTCATTGATAGGTTTATTTTGTTTGTTTTTTTTGTATAACTTGTGTATTTAATTTTGGTCATGATCTTAATATTAGTCTCATTCATTGGGAAATGTGTGGACCTAAATATAGGTCATTTCTTTCTCCAATGCTGGATCTAAAAGATTCTTTAGGCTGACCTATTTGGTAGCCTCGGTATAAGTGTAATAATCTATTATAAATTTAGGGTAGAGAAGTTAGAAGGAAGATAGAGGGTTGAATATTGTGGATCTTGTATCCATGAGGATTGTAATGTTTCTATAATTGAATTCTATTGTATCGGTTGTAATCGGGAAGGCCTCACAGCCTGGCATGTATGAATTTTGATAAATAAATGTAAATGGTCTATGTTCCTTCTCTCCTTTTTTGTGTTATTGCTTTTGTGTTGTGATTCTGCAAGGTGGTTTAGTATTTGGGTGAGCCTTTAGCTCCACTTACCTCCTACCTTGTGTCAACAAGGAAAACTATCACAACATAACTAATACGATTAACACATATCCAAACACAAATTAGAAATAACATATAATCAAGACTTGAGGAATGTCAAATTATTGCAAACCCTTAATCAAGCCTCTAGCATACAATATGAAAATCCAAACAACCATCAAACCAAGCAACATGAATTCTACAATTAACTATCACTTAAGCCCTAAC
The DNA here is from genome assembly GCA_027943335.1 of Chamaecyparis obtusa. NCBI lineage: Eukaryota > Viridiplantae > Streptophyta > Pinopsida > Cupressales > Cupressaceae > Chamaecyparis > Chamaecyparis obtusa. Next base: position 379,087 of record BSBK01006170.1, read on the forward strand.
TCACACTTAATCAACATAGATTAAAATCAAGAATTTAAAATACAAGGAAAACCAAATTAATATTAACTTTCAAGCTACTAAGCCTATCATAAATACATCTGATGAAAATAATTCAATACCTAAAAAATACTACCAAAATACAAAGAATACCATGGTACCCACTTATAATATAAATGGTGCTCCATAGTTACAACATAATGCCTATACAACAACATCAATTCAAAAGTAACCATGTTTATAACTAGATATAAGTTAAGTATCGCAAACAAACTACTACATTATTTTGTATAATTAATATACTAATGATAAAAGAAGATGTTATTCTAAATAGAATACAAATATAATGCTCTAACTTCGTACAAAAATCATTTCCTAGATAATCCTGATCCATCATTCATTAAAATTTAATGAAATAGAAATAATCAATTAAATGACTAGAATATAAAAATGAATAATGATTAATTAATTTTACAACTAAATTATATGAACATTAACTAAACAAACTAATGTGTCAAATACATTACATTAACTAATTAATTTAAATGAGTATATTACTTATGAAAAAATAACCTACATATTTTCTTCTAACTAAATGATGATAGACCTTCACAATATGTAGTCCAATACATGATCTATAAAGAATACACAAAAATTTTTAACCATACAATTAATAGATCTATGAACAAAGTTAACTAAGCTAATAACATGAATAGGGAAACTTTTAGATTCCTTATTAGACTAATCTAAAATAATTCTATTCTAAGATGTCATTTAAACAACCAATTTATAAAACTAACACAAGAAATTATTCACAAGACAAATAACAAAAATAATATACTCATAAACTTAAGTTTTTTTATAAAATTTAAAATTAACTACATTTAAACCACTCAAATAAATCAATATAAATATTACCTAATTCCCAACTATGTTGACAAGGTTTTGTCTATCTCAAATTTTAAAATTGATGTTAAAATCTTAATTACCTAATTACCTAATTCCTTTCAATCTATTTCGATGACTTGATATTATTTTGGTTGTTGGGTTCAGACCCTCTCCCAATTGACTAAATCAGATATTGGTTTTGTCCATCTAAAATATTTAATGAATTTAAAATTAAATAAGCTAATGAACTCTTTAATCTACACTCACTTGCACCTATGAATACCCTAAGAATCTATCTGTAGATGCAATTAAGATGGAAAATACAAATGCATTGACCAACACTGAAGGTAACAGAGAAAACATGACAAATACATATGGGTGTATAATGAAAAATCATATAAACATAAAAATAATAAAATTGGATACAAAATTGAATGATAGGTATATTTAAACTTGAAACAAATCAATTAAATATTAACATGTGTCATATATTGAAACCATCAAAATGAACACAAAAAACAAGGAACACGACTCCAAGAAAGTAATAGTGATCTTTGTTAAAGATAGACTCCTACTCAAGACATTGTGGTTTCCTTTTAAATGGAACCTAATTCTAATGAGAAAATTGGAATCAAAATACCCCTTAGTCAAAACATTTCTATGCTTACAAGAAACTGTTGGAGATTTTCCATAAAGACAGTGTTGACTATATGTTTGTCATTGATGACAACATATGGTAAGTAGCATGCATTGAAGTTATATGAATGTAGCCTTGAGAATATGTTGCCTACATATGTTATCAGCATGATATCATAAGTGTAGAGGTCGATTCTAAGTACAAATAGTTGTGCAGTTGTTCGTATCAGTAGTGTTCCTGACAATGTTACAAACATAGTTTTGGATGTAATTTTCAATATGGTTATGATGGAGCCTTGCATATTTATATTTGTGTTGTAGACATGTATATGAAGCTATGATCATGGATGTAGAGTTAGTTGTGTAGTTATAGTTGAGTTATGATGTTTTCATCTGCCAATTACAGTTTCTTGAGATTGTTTATTGGAGTCAACAGTGTTTATAGTGTTTCAGTAGTTACGCTTATCATTATGATATGCGTGTTTGGTTTCATGTTTGGATAAGAGTTAAGAATTTTTGGTTAAGAGCGCGTAACATATTTCATCTTGAGATTAAAATTTTTAGTTGATTTGGTGGAGCTAACAGAGTAAAGTGTCGCATCTACTCATCTTGAGTTGTGTGGTCCCTTTTGTGTTGCGTGCTTGGTTTAGCTGTTGGAGATGCTATTGGAGAGTTTTATTTTTTCTCTATTATGATTCCAAGAAGGTTCTAATAGGCTGAATTGATTATATCTTATGGAGAAGGATACTTATAGTTGGTCAATTGTGATCGCTAAGTATGGTAGATAGTTGAAAGATAAGAGCAGAGCAGAAGGTGCAAAGTATTGAGACATTAGTAGAAGGTCTATGTGACAAAGAAGAGAGTGTATGCTATTCATTGGAACTGATCAAGACAGCAGGTCTAACTCACAATTCACCAAGATTTAGATATAGTGTGTATCTATTATGCAAAAGGTTCCAGCCTTCACCATTTGAGCAGTGAGCTCTTGGACAGTGAGTCCTCACCCCTAATAGGGTTATTTGTAAAAGACTCCTAATAGGGTTTGACCTTTGACCAGGTCACTATAATTATTGCATTGTAAAGATCAACTCCTAACAGGGTTGTAAGATCTTCTAACAAGGATCATTATACTCTAGTGAAGTTCATAGTGGGTGCTAATTCCCACCAGGGTTTTTACTGTGTGTGTGATGAATACACCTTCATGAAATAACAAGATTTAAAAGACAATTTACACTATTCAAAGAAAACTAATCTAAATAATGCACAATTAATCTAAATATCTCATGGATCTCTAAATTGAAGTGGTAAATGAGGCTCTCAGCTGCAAATCCTCACTAGTGACACTCTAATTATGAGAATTGAACTAAGAATGATATGCAAAACTAGATGTAATTATCAAATTCTAGCTCTATTTGATAAGAAATCTACAAAATGATCAACAATTAAGCTAATTATTAATGAAAATAGCTAAGTGAGTGGTGTGGATGCAAATTGCAAGAGCTTTGCTGCAATTCAAAGATATGGAGTGGATGAATTATGCCTCTAAATGCCTTCAATATATAGGATTTTCCCAAGGGTAGGGGGTAGAGTGAGATAACCATGGTCATGCTTGGGTAAGGTCAATTGGCTTTTCTTTGTCCATAAATGGGGGGACAAGTATTTAAATGGTTTCAAAAGGCTAGACCATTTCAACAAAAGTGAGTGATTTGTGTCCATTTTGTCTCCTTTTTGCTTTGTTGAGGGAAATTAGTATTTATTAATTAATTAAAGTAATTAAATTTAGCTATGAAGGGTAAGATGTTCATTTTGATTTTTGCTTTCAACAACTATGTCAATAATTGAATTTAATCAATTTTGTAGTGTTTTTCCCTTTTTCAAGCTTTATTTAATCATTTAATTGAATTTTCCTTTGATTTGAATTGCCTTTGATTCCATTTATTGATTTTTCATGCTATTTTGATGATTTGTTTGCACCTTTTGATTGATTTAAGCCTTTTGCCAATTTTTCATGTCTACAAATGCCCCTCTTTGATTCGATGTGTGAAGAACACCGATTCAAAGATTCTCTTAGTATGATGATCTGATTTAGGTCCTGGTTCTGATATGCCTCTGATCATTCTGATTGATGTACTTCCTAATGATAATGATGTGCCTCTGATAATGGTGCTGATATGATTCTGATGCCTCTGATATGATATGGCTCCTGGTTTGATGATAGGTCCTGGGTTCACTGATTGTTGATATGTTGATAGGTTTGATATGATATGGTAACTGATCTGATACTGATTTGCCTCCTGATATGAAACTGATATGATATGCCCCACTGATAAATGTTTTTGATGTGATGCCACTTTGATACTCTGATGCCCCCTCAGAAATAAAACATATTGAGTCCTAGATTTGAAAGATTTTGATTGATTAGTCCAATATGTTTTCATTTCTGATACCATTGTAAAGAAATAGGCAAGTTTGATTTATGCCCCGGCTAATGAAGATGTCGTATAATAGGTCCAAAGTGCATTTTTAAGTGTTTATTAGGGCCAATTTGACCTTAAATAGGGTAAAACCCCTCATTTTACTATTCATTTTCACCTTTCCTTTTTGAGATTTTAGCTCTGATTTTAGCACTTTTTACATGATGGTGGTCCCATATTGCGAGCATCGGTTTGAGAGAGCGCGCCGGTTCGGTCAGAGAGCGAACTATGGTCCTCCGATATGTCATTCAAATTTGCTTCATGTTTCGAAAATTGTATTTATGACTGCATTTAATGCTTTTTAAAGTTTTAATTCTATGTTTATGAAAAGAAATGTCGCCTCCGTGCAATTTAGTCATGCCTGAAAAAATTAAATGTCACTTCTTGAAAATTTAGTATCGCCTTTCGTTGATCTGTTTACGCCTGTAGAAAATCTTTTATCGCGTGCAGAAAATTAGGTATCGCTTAGGGCTCGAAAATTTTATTTGTTTATCGCATGAAAATTCCTAGATAATAAAATGTCACCTTGGGTAAATCTTATATCGCTTCTATCAAATGAAGGCACGCGTATGATGAATTAGATGTCGCCCCTATTAAAAGAAATTATGCCTGAATGAAAAGTCGCGTAAGTGAAAAATGTTTTACGTTGCTTGAGACTTTGTTATGACATCTGATTGCTCGATTTCGTCAACCTGATTGATATCGATCACTTCAATGAATTTGATCGAATGTATAGTTAGGGTGTTCCCCTTGTTTGATTTTAACAATGAATTAGGACATTGGTAACTATGATATCGAAGGATAGGGTAAATCAATCTTCATCACGAATGATAGGTCATGGGTCTAATCGTCCATTCATTTTATTCTCAAATGCTTGGAGACATAAAACTAGGATCATCCTTCCTCAATGCTTAGAGTTAGGATTGGTAGGTCTTATAGGTATATTTAAATTGATGACTTTGATTGATTGTTTGATTTCCTGACATTAGGTTACTCATGTGATTCCATTGTGTTGATTAAACAGGAGGATGTCCCTATTCTGTACCTCCTGACCATGCCACATTGGGTGATGGAGCTTAGAGATCAGTTGACTGACGTTGAGAGGCGATTGATTAGGCGTTGCGGTTTGTTGTGTGTATTAGAGCTTCCTCTGTTCCAGATGAACTGAGGTTTGATTACCGCTGTTGCAAAGCATTGGCACTTTGAGACAAACACCTTCTGGCTGCCACAGGGAGAGATGACCATCACTCCTAAGGATGTATATAGGTTGCTGCGGATCCTGACACATGGGGAGATAGTATATTATGATGCAGCATATGATGGGACCTATTGTCGTCGAGTATTCACAGATCATACTATTGGTGATGATTGCATCATATGGCCTTAGTTTGCTTCATTTCCTGTTCTTCCAGCGATGTTAGGTGCTATTATTGGTGGCATGTTACTACCTGATCATCAGGGTCGTAGGTTTTCAGTGGGTTGGGGTAGGATTATCGAGAACTTGCTTCATCAGACTCGACAATTTGATTGGGGATCTTGTGTGCTTACATAGCTATACCATGATCTTCATGAGGTAGTCTATAGGAGATCAGCTACTTTATCTGCTAGGATTCACATTTTGCAGCTCTGGATATGGGAGCATTTACCAGTTAGTCATCCAATATCAGAGTGAGACCGACCTTTAGGGTATCCTTTTGCTTGGCATTACACAGGGATGGTCACACAGCATCACTTGGGACATTTGGAGTATTGGCGACGACAGATGGATGATATGGATGAGGTCTATTGGAGACCATATGTCGATGTGGAGGAGTGGAGAGAGGATGGCTTGGAGTTACCGTATATGTTCACTCCTCGATGGATGATCGGCAAGATCAATTCTATCCTTGAGAGATTTTTGGTAGGTAGGGTGCTACGGCAGTTTGGGCAGATTTAGCCTATGCCTTAGGGATCGGCAGTTTATGCTCATTCTAGTGCAGAGAGGGCTACTTGGGGACACATGCCTTCATATGATGATGCTATTGAGTAGATATCATGGCTTGGTTTCATGGACTGGGATATAAGATTACATATTAGAGATGCTGGGGTTACTCAAGAGTATCTGGATTGGTTTATGGAGCATCCTATGCCTTGATTTACAGACCTTGCAGAGCTAGTGCCTGGGAGAGATGATGATAATGGTGTCGGTGGTGGGAGGAGATGCAGAGGTAGACCACGAGGTAGGGTGGTGGTTAGACTTAGAGGATGAGCAAGAGATATACATATACAGGCACCACCTCCTCCTCTTGTAGTAGTACAGAGATAGAGGGCAGATCGTTAGGACCATGTGAGGGCTGCTAGGTAGGATTCAGCATCAGGACAGGATACGAGAGCAGGATTACCGCAGGCTACCGTGGATGGTCAGGATACAGGTGCACAGCAGATGCCAGCAGCCTCTTCCCGTGATCAGGGGAAGGCTCCTATAGATATAGGTGATCCTCAGAGTACCTACGAGGTTGGTGAGAGTTCTAGTACTATCCAGCTATGAGCAGATGTGGGAGCGTTACAGACAGAGGTATCACAGATGTCTTCGATGATTCAGCAGTTAGTGTCAGGTCTGTCTCCATTGGTTCCTCTCCTTGTTGCTATGGTTGGTCAGACACCTCTTTAGCCGCCTCAGCAGCCTCCATCACAGCCTCCTCCACAGCCTCCTCCAGGACCTCCTCCCAGTGGTGACAAGAGTTGAGCTATGAGTACTCTTGTTGATCAGTTGTGTATTGATGTTGAGAGACTTGATGCTGTACCATATTCTTGTAACCGTGGTGTTACCTTTCCAGTTGTATTTTGATACTTGTTTGACATTGATGCCCCTGTTGATGGGCGATTATAGAGTTGATTTATGATATCATTGTTAGACTTGATGCATTGATTTTTGAGTAGATGTGTGATATGAGGACATTTATGATCTTTCCTATTTTACTTGACGATATATGAGATTACCTTTAGATGCTGCTATATGTGTTTATCCAATGCATTTGTTGTTGGATGGCTATTTCTATGGATGCAATGTATCTTATGTATGATATAGATAGATGGATGCATTTCATTCTTCATGTATGGATGCAGTTCGTTGTTTTTAGTATTTTCTCATGTATGCAATCTGTATCTCTGTCTAGATGTATGCACATGTAAATGGTTATTTCCTTCTTTTCCTCGATGGTATATCTATGTAATGATTAATGCTATGAAATGAATGCAAAAAGTGTAATCACATGTTTTTATGGTAGAAAGATGATATTGAGTTGATGTTGTCCTTGTTGATTTGACCTTGTTGATGATGTTATGTACCCCCCCCTTTTTTTTTGATGCAAAATGAAGCCCTTGGAAATAAAATTCTTGTGCAATTATTCTAGCATGGGAAATGCATTTTAACCTTTCAAAGAATGCAATTAACCTTTTTATGAATGCATTTTAACCTAAGTGTCACTAGCTTTTAGCAAATAAATGCCTTGAGGATATATTTTCATCATTGAGCACTTTGGGACCGGAAAGTCGATACAATCACCACTGCCCACTAACATGATGATATGAATATCGCTTTTTATTGCTCATTTGGTAACCTCCATTTTGCTTTCCCATCGGTCTTGTCGATACGACTATCACTAATTACAAACAATCATGAGAGTACGAATACCGATTTTGTCAGATTCTATGTTGCAATTGGATTTTGGCATTTAGATATGAAGAATCTAAATATCCAAGGCATCTGGTTGCATAAACAAACAAAGGTTAACTTATTGTTTTATAAGATAATCCTCGATGGTTCTTTGATGACCATGTCTTTAGATGAATTCTCATAAGGCACTGAATCTTCCTCCAAACATTCACTTCATAGTCAAGAAAAATATCATGTCTTCATTATTGCCAATTTAGTCGAAACATCATTGATTAGCTAAAAAGACTTGATACAAATTGAATCAATGTAAGTAAACAGATTTTTAACCAACGTTTCCATAAGAATCTATCCAAGTGTTTTGCATTGTTTTCTGATCTTCAAATAATATTTCCAAGTGTTTTGATCATGTAATGATGTTTGATTTTTTTGATTTTTTTAAATCCTGAATAATAAGTCAATGTAGGTTCAAGGATTTGTTGTGGTAATCAACTTCTTGGTTGGTAAACAATGATATCAATCAAAGGTTTACGAAAATCTGATCTCTCTTCTAAAAATGTTAATCCTTTTCTGCTTGTGACTGAATATTGCTCGTTTGAATCCTTTTTGAGGTACCCACTTTCCGATCTATTTTATGCTTCCCCCAAGTGTTTGATGTATCAGTTTTGACAATTTTGGGCAATGCAAATGATGATGCTAAAAGTGTTATTATGACTATGTACAAATGATGGATGCAATGAAGGTTTGGACAAGTGGGATGATGAGATGCGTTATGTGCACATGTGACTAAGAAGGAAATGACTTAAGGAAACCAAAAGTGCTTGTTGCCAAGTTTTCACCTTTGGGTGTTTATTTTCTTTTTTTGCTACCGAGGCGCCTATTGCTAGGTTTTCACCAAGGCACTTTTTTCTTTTTCATTTTTTAAAATTTTTTTTTCTCTTTTTTTTTTTTTTTTTTGTTTTTTGTATTTTTTTTTTAAATTTTTATTTTATTTTTTTTTATTTTTATTTTTTTTATCACCTTGGCGCCTGTTTGCTAGGTTTTCACCAAGAGATAGTTTTTAAATGTTTTTGCCTTCTTCATGCTCAATTTTCCACTATTTTTTATCTTTCTTCTTTTCCAATGTTTTTTGGATTTGCCATTTTCAAATGTTTTTGTATTTTCAAGATCCCTTTTCAACTATGTTCAATAATGATGATGCTCTCTCATCTGATACTCTATATACTCTTTCATCTGCTTTAGGTATAGAACCTCTTCAAATGAATGTTGTTTATGGGTTCTTGTAACTCTTCACCATTATAATCTGATAACTTATATGTTCCAATTCCAAAGGATGACACTATCACAAATGGGCCTATCCAATTAGCTTCCCACTTTCCTTTCCTTTCTCTTTCCACTTGATTTTTGGGATTTTCTCTTAATACCAAGTCTCCTACTTGAAAATTTCTTGGTTTGATGTGTTTGTTGTAATTCCGTGAAATCCTATTTTGGTAAACTCTTAAATGTTCATAAGCTTGAGTCTGGTGTTCCTCTAACAATTCCAATTGTTGCAGTCTGGCAACCCTATAATCCTCATCAGTGACCAATCCTCTTAATGAAACCCGTAGAGATGGGATTTCAACTTCTAATGGTATAACTGCTTCGGCTCCATAGACTAAAGAGAATGGTGTGGCTCATGTAGGTGTTCTGATACTAGTTCTATAAGCCCATAGTGTGGGATTTATTTGCACATGCCAATCTCTTCCTGATTTGTTAACTGATCTTTTTAATATCTTGAGGATATTTTTGTTCGTTGCTTGAGCTTGGCCATTTCCTTGTGGATAATAGATGGATGATGAATGATGTGTAATATGGAATGTCATGCAAACTTCATCAATATCCTGATTTTTGAATTGTTTCCCATTATCCATGATAATGGCATGTGGAATACCATAGCGGCAAATTATGTGGTTCAATATGAACATTGAAATTTGTTTGTCGGTTGCTGTTGTTAATGGAACTACTTCCACCCACTTGGTGAAGTATTCTGTTGCTGTGATGATATACTTGTGTCTGTTTGAAGATGGGGGATGTACGATTCCAATCAAGTCAAAACCCCATTGATAAAAAGGCCATGGTGTAATGAATGGGTGTAGTTCTTGAGCCGGTGCATGTATCATGTTACCGTGGTATTGACATTTGCTACATATCTTCACAAATTAACAAGCATCCTTTTCTAATGCTGTCAAAAAGTATCCTAAACGAAGGATTTTCTTAGCTAGATTAAGACCGCTTGAGTGTGACCCGCAAATGCCTTCGTGGACTTCGCGTAGAGCTAACTTAGACTCTTCTTCCTCTAAACATCTAAGTAACATCCCATCAAGACCCTTATGATACAATGTGTCTGAAAGGATTAGGTAACGGGCGGCTTGGCGTATGAAATTACATTTTTGAGCATGAGTTTGGTCTACGGGGAGTATTTGGTCTTTAAGGTAAGTATAGATGGGTCCATACCAAGGAGAGTCATGTCCATGTAAAAGAGAAACAATTTGGGTGTCGGGAAGGTTGAATGCCAATTTTACCAACTCTTCCACCAAGAACTCATACTTCTTATTTTGATCTGGTTTTTGAAATAAGGAAGCCAAGGTAGCCATGGCATCTGTTGCTCTATTCTTTTCTCTTGGAATCTGTTCAAATGTGATCAAAGAAAAGTACTTCTTCCATCCATCAATCAAGATTTTATATTTCATCAATTTGATATCCTTGGTATTGTATTCATTATTAACCTGATTGATTATGAGTTGGGAATCCCCATACACTTGTAATTCTGCAATATTCCATTCCAAGGCCATTTTGATGCCAATGACTAATGCCTCATATTCCGCTATGTTATTGGTGCACGGAAATAGGAGTTTATAGGACTTTGGGATGGTGTACCCTTGACGGGTAACCAATAATATACCTGCTCCAGAACCTCCTTGTGTATAAGATCCATCAAAATATAATTTCCATGTCTTTGCTTCTATGTTGACAATTGTTGCATCTGGAAATTCTATTTGAATGGTTTGTGTAGACTCCATTGGGTTATCTGCTAAGTGATCTGCTATCACTTGTCCTTTAATTTCTCTTCTATCAACATATTCAATGTCGAATTCACTTAGGATCATGACCCATTTTGCTATTCTACCTGTTAAGGCAGTTTTACTTAGCAAGTATTTGAGAGGATCAATCTTGGCAATTAATTTGATCTTATGCATCAACATATAATGTCTTAATTTTTGAGATGCAAAAACCACTGCTAGACATGCTCTTTCCATGAATGAATAATTTAGTTCATATTTTATTAAGGTTCTCCTAAGATAGTAGATTGCCCTTTCTTTTCCTTGCTCATCTTCTTGTGCCAATAATATGCCTAGAGACCTTTCTATTGCTGATATGTATAACAATAGTTCTTTGCCTTTGATAGGTGACATAAGAATAGGTGGGTTTATCAAATAAGTCTTCAAAATAGCAAAGGCCTTATCACATTCTTCATCCCACATAAATGTAGTGTCCTTGTGCAGCAATCTGGTGAAGGAGTGACACTTTTCTGCTAATTGAGATATAAATCTCCTTATTGATTGAATTTTTCCTTGTAGTGATCTCATTTGGCTAATGTTTCTTGGAATCTCCATCTCTAGAATGACTTGTACTTTTTTAGGATCAACTTCAATTCCTTTTGCTGACACTATATAACCCAATAGCTTGCCGGATTGGACACTAAAGGCACACTTCTTTGGGTTTAATCTAACATTGAATTGTTCCAACCAAATGAATATTTTTCTTAGGATTTGTAAATGTTCTTCTCTTTTTTGGGACTTTGCTAGAATGTCGTCCACATAATCTTCTAAGAAAGTGTGCATCATGTCGTGAAAAATAGTTGTCATGGCCCTTTGATATGTAGCTCCAGCGTTTTTAAGATTGAAGGGCATGACATTCCAACAAGAAGTACCCCAAGGGAAAGTAAATGCTATCTTTTCTTGGTCTTCGGGAGCAATCTTTATTTGATTGTAGCCACTAAATCCATCCATTAATGAGTACATTGCGTGACCTGCTGTCAAATCCACTATGGTATCTATGCTTGGCAATGGGAATTCATCTTTGGGACATGCAAGATTTAAATCTCTGAAATCCGTACACACACGGATAGATTTATCATGTTTAGTAACCGGCACAATGTTAGAAATCCAATCAGCATATGCTATTGTTCTTATGAACCCCACTTTTAACAATTTTTCCAATTCTGCCTTGACTAGGAGAGCCACATGTGGGTGCATTTCCCTTAGTTTTTGCTTCACAGGTTTAACTCTGGGTCTAACATTCAAATGGTGCATTATGAAATTAGGATCTAGTCTAGGCATGTCGACATATGACCATGCAAAGTTCACTTGTTGTTCTTGGAAGAATTTGATAAAGTCCTCTCTTTCAAGAGATGTAAGTGATGTAGCCAAGTGTATGAACTTTGGATCTACTTCCGTATGAATGTTCACTTTTTCTATTGGTTCTATAAGAATAGATGACCTTTCTTCCTCATGTTCGGGAAAAGTATCCAATCTCTCTTCCTTTGGTGCCATAGTTGGGTTTTCACCAAAAGAAATGTCTTTTATTTTCATTGTTTTTTGTTCTAATGGTGCCACAGTTGGGTTTTCACCAATAGAACTTCTCATTTTTTTATTTTTTTTCATTTTTTTCTTTTGACTAAGAGATTGGACCCTTTCTATTGTCATTATGTCCGCATTGAGTTCGTTGGTGAAAGAGGGTTCAACTGCATTGAGGTATTGGTGTGTTGCTTGGTCATTTGGGAGGTAAAGTAAATCATTTGGTTTCGTTTGGTCCCAATCAATGAGGTTCGGGTGCATCAAAATTAAGGAATTATTGGGTAAGGTATCATCAATAGGATTTATGGACATGACTTCATTTGAAGGTTCATACATTGTATTGTTTAGATCTATGATGTGCACTTCCTCAAGATGATCCATGGAAGAAGGATCAAAGTCCCCTTTGTTCGAATCCTCATCAACCTCTACGGGAAACAATGTGGGAAAAGCCACAAGAGGGTTAAAACTAACATTTGAATTTTCCTCCTCTGAAGGTGTCCAAAATGTTTCTATCCATGCTCCACTAGTAGATGCTTGTTCTATATTAGGCCTTTGAATAGGAGGTTCTTCACTAATTGGAGCTTCTTGTTTTTGGATTTTTGCATAAGTATGTATAGCAATGACTTCTTTATCCTGACATGACTCCTCTGATAAATTATCCCATTCATAATCCCGAGAGTCATCACTATCTCCTTCGGATTCTAATGCATTTATTTGAGGATGAAAATCATGCATTGGACTTGAACTTTCTCCTTTGGATTGGAAACCTACTCCAGATTTTTCATGACTTGCCCTCCAAATAGGTTCAATAAGTTCTAATAACCCTCTATTTCTTTTGCATAAAGGTCCTCTTCCTTTGTATCCTATCTTTTGTATAATATCAAATCCTTTCCCATATTGTTCAGTTTGTATATTGACATGCTGAATTCTTTCCATGGGAGTGTCTGAGGTATCATCTTCATCATGATAAAGCCATTGAAGGACTTCATCTTCTTCCTTATCCCATGTTGCTTTGCTATCTTCCCTCACAAAATAAGAATGATACTTATGTGGAAGATGCTCTTTTGATGGTTTACCATGTGATTTGGGAGATATGGACATGTCAAATAGAGAAACTGAATATTCTCCTACTCCTTTTGAACTAATCTTGCATTGTTTGTCAAATTTTTTCATCATCTCACTCATGTGTTGGTAATGATCTTCTTTAGCTTGTTCCTTTTCCTCTTCAGTAGGTTTGTAGATCACTGTTTCCAATTTAGGTGCTAAATATGGACTTTCCATTACATTTGGACCCTCGTAGCTCACTTTTTCCTTGCCCTTAGTTGATGTAGTTGAGATAGCTTGAAGAGGATTTTGTGTATCTTCATTGGTGATTCTTGGAATAATTCCTTCACGATTATGTGGAATGTATAATTCATGCAAGGGTTTGAGTGCATTACAATATTGGAATGGATTTGAGTCTCCTCCAATGGTGATTTCTTCACCCATGTATGAAAACTTGATGCATTGATGGTATGTGGATGGGACGGCTTGCATCTCATGAATCCATGGTCTTCCCAATAAGATGTTATAAGTTAATTTCATGTCCAACACTTGACACTTAGTTTCCTTCTTAACTGGTCCCACTTGGATGGGCAATACAATCATGCCTTTAGAAGCTCTTTCAGCTTCATCATAAGTTTTTATGGTGATTTTCTTTGTAGGGTCAATGCAAGACTCAGATAAACCTAAGGATTTTACAAGACTTAATGTGCAGATGTTAAGACCAGCCCCTCCATCGATAAGGGCTCTTTTGACTCTATGCCTTTCAATTAAAACCTCTATATGTAATGGAAAATTTTGAGGATGAGTTATAGACATGTCGTCTTGATCGGAAAATGAAAGACAATGAGGAGCCACTAGATGTCCTACCATATTTTGAAATTTTTCTTCCCCTAAGGTAGTAGAAACATGCCTCTCTTCTAAAGATTTTTTGAAAATCTCTTTATGATTCAGTGATAACTTCAATAACTCTAAGATTGAGATTTGTGCTAGAGTACGTTGCAATTGATCCACCAAACTATAAGGCCTTGCTGTTGTAGGAGGTTGTTTGACCACAATGTTGGACTGTGGGATATTGGTGTTTTGAGCGACTATCCCTTGTAAAGTCATTCTAGAATTCTGCCCTATTGTAATGACATTTGTTGTTTCCTTTTGAGATTATTCATTAATTATTATAGCATTAACAATATGATCATATGATGGCGCAAAGTTGAGATTATTGGCACTTTGTTTCTTGCCATTTGATGACTCACCTTTATCATGTTTGTAAAAAGGTTTTTTGAAGGCCGTATGATCTTCATTATTTTGGGGTCCATCCACTATGATTATGTTATTATCTATCAAGTCTTGCACCACATTCTTCAATTGTAGACATTCATTTGTAGTGTGTCCCCAAATTCTATGATATTCACAATGATTCTTAGCACCCCACTAGCCAGGCTTGTTGTCTGGTTCATAAGGCTTAATAGTAGGTAATGTAATAACATTGTTAGCCATGAGAGCTTTTAATGCAGTTTCAAGAGATTCTCCCAAGGGTGTAAAGTGTCTTGAAGGAGTGGGTTTCAAATACTTATCATGCTTGTTGTTTTGATCATTGTTTCGTTGATTATTCTTGTTGGCATTGTTGTTTTTGTTGGAAGGTGCATTATATTCTTGAATAGTATTGTTCACTTGATTAGGTGTCTTTGTAAGGGAAAATGGAATCACCTTCAAGTTGCTGGATTCCACCACACCATCACTAAAAATGCCCTTGTTATTATTTTTTGCAGCATAACGACTATTGTTATTGTACCAACCTTTATTTTGATTGTTATTATTGTTGGTATTGTTGTTGTTGGAGTTAGAGTTGTTCTTATTTTCCTTATACAATTTCAGCTCTCCACTCTTAATCAACACTTCTTCCATTTTAATTCCATTATCAATCAACTCTTGGAAGGTTTTAGGGCATTGCATCCTTAGCCTATAATTTAATTCGTTGCTTAAACCATTAATAAAGATACCCATTTTCTCTTTTTCCGGTACACTTCTTGGATATCTAGCAAATGCAGTCCTCCATCTTTGCAAGAATGTGAGGAAGGCTTCTCCATCTCGTTGCTTCGTGTTACATAACGTTATCATTGTGACCTCATGTTTGATGTTATAGGAGTAATGAGTCACGAATTTAGAAGCTAATTCTTTAAAGGTTTTGATGCCGGATGGTAGTTTTGAAAACCAATCCATGGCCATTCCTCCCAAGCTTCTTGGGAATAGTCTCATTAAATAGGTTGTATCATGCATGAATTTGAGACTCAATGCTCAAAACCCCCAAAGATGATCATGTGGGTCAGATGTTCCTTCATATCTATCATACTTAGGAAATGTTACATTAATGGGAAAAGGCACCATGACCAAACTCTTATCGAATGGAAAAGGACATAATGTTTCAATAGAGAAAGGCTTAGGAGCCCCATTTTGTTTCAACCTGTCGATTTCCATTTGTAATGCCTTGAATTGTTCCCTTATTGCTTCCATAGGGTCTTCTACTTCCTTGGGCTTTAGTTGTTCTATGTCAAAATCTTTAGGTAGTTTTACTCCCATTTGTATCAAATCCATGAAGTATTTTTCTTTATCCATAAGCATGGTCTTTTTCATTAGTTCTATGAAATAAGGACATTGTCTTGCCTCTAACGCCTTTTCATCCGTGGCTTCTTCCGTAGTTGGGGGTAAGTTTGTGTTATGAAGAGGAGGCAAGTTGTTGCCTTGTGAATTTTCTTCTTGGGAATTAGGATCTCTTCCTCCATTATTAGAATTTTCTTGATTGTTGTTAAGACCCATACCCCCATTCATGTTGTTTCCTTGGTTGTTAGGATCGATATTTCCTAGGGTGCCGCTAAATATCTTGTTAGTATCTTTTTCCTTAGCGGGTTTTTCAATCACTTGTGAAGTAATGAAAGTGTCCCCCGGAAATGGGAGATCTTCTCATTTGTACATCCCGTCTGTTTGTAATGTTTTCTTTATAGAGTGTGATCTTGTAAGAACAGGCATGAACAAACTTTAAGGGTATGTTGACTTCTTCTTTTGATAATCTAGTTTTTGGAATAAGGTAAAAGTTTTTGATCAATTTTAAATGGTTTAAAATCTTTAATGATGTTTTGATCAATAACTTTAGAATATCTTGTTTGAAAATATAAAAACAATCTCAACACACACATCAATTTGGTACCATATCCCTAGAATGCTCTAATGTGTGTATTTTCGAACATTTTCACAGGTTGAAACACAAGAATAGCTTCCACGTAATCTACCTAGCACATAATTGGTTCGTAAACATGGCTCTAATAGGTAGTTTTGCTATTTTACCATTATGTAGTAAGTTTTCCATTCAAAATGGATCTTAGCCATTCATCCCCCAAGTATGTTAAGGGGCTTCCCACACGGACCGAAGCATGATTTTGCACAATTCGTTAAGACTACTAGAGGAAGTACAAAAGAGCTAAAATCCTTTTGTCATGCACCCCATTAAGGATACACGTGTTTCTTTTTATAGTGGGTCGGATTCTCACGGCAAAAGCAAGTGTATCCCACTTTGGGCTGTCCCTCTCACCAGCCCTTTCAAGGCAATCTTGGGAGGCGAGCCCACTAAGTTTTAAACACATTCATTTGAAAGCATGAAAAGTGGATTTGGTAGAGCAAGTTTGGGAATTTGATTCACTCAAAGAGTGAAGAGCATATCCCTATTGCTTTTCCCTTATCCCAAACACTCACAATCAATTTGGTTCTTTTTCAACCCCGTGACAAAGGGATTCTTAGAATTGAAATGTTTGTTATTTTCCTTTTATGATTAAACTATGTTTTGAACTTTGAAAATGCCACAATTTAAGGGAAGTTTGCAAGCTTGATGAGATAAATACCTCAAACGATGCTAGCAAAGGCTAGGCGCATTTTTAAATAGTAGATTTTCTCATTTTTCTCTCCAAATCCTTCCCTTACCTTAGGGAAACATTCCCTCCACCAGAAAGTTAGTCGGCATAAACAAACAAAGTGAGGAGAAACCAAAATCAAAACTTAGAATGCTACAATTTGGATTATGCTCTTGATTCCTTCTTTTACTTCAATATTTGAAAAATATTACAAACTTAGGGACTAAACTCCCAATTTAATGATATGTATTTTTGTTTGTAAGCATTTACAACAGTAATGTATTTAGCATATACCTCTACATCCCTTTCTAAGTCATTGTTGAGAACAAAGGTGGTGTGTATCCGGTTTTCCTTTCTTATCCTCTTAGCTATCAATTTCTCCTTCAAGTTATGTCTTCTCTCTGGTTTTTGAACTTTCTTATGACAGACCATATTCTTGAGACATAAAAAAAATTGTGAAGTCAGAATACAGTCATTATTTTAACATTTTTGATAAAATATCACAGTACAGCCACGTGACATTTTCCAGACTGTACGCGAGATCTAATTTGATAAACGTGTGACTACTTTAATCACGAGCGTCACCATGCGGGGTTCAAGAGAGATTAAAATAACCAGAAGCGATATCAAATTTTATCTACGTGTGAAATCTTTACCAGAGCGTGACAAACTGTTGCAATAAACTATTGCTTACTTGGAGACAAATAGAGTAATTGGGATTTAATGTTAGCACAAGAAGAGTTTGCATACAATAATTTAGTGAATAAGAGTACTGTCAAAACACCCTTTCAGGTTTTTACTAGCATACAACCCAGAGGTATATCAAACTTGAAAGATATTGTTGGAGAAGAGAAGAGCAGTGTTGAAGGGGAATAATTTACTGAATCTATGAAGTCATTTGATGAGGAGGTGAAACATGAGTTGGAGTAGAGTAATTAGAAATATAAAGATAGTGCAGATAGGTTGAGATGACATAATATTTTTAAAAATATTTTGATGAGGTAATGGTTTATTTGAAGAAAGGAAGATTTCCTGTTGGAACATTTAGTAAGCTGAAGATAGAGAAATTTGGTCCCTGCAAGGTATTAAAGAAGTTTGACATTGGAAATGCTTATGAAGTAGAGTTACCTAATGACATGGACATATCACCAATATTCAACATTGTAGATTTGTATGAGTATCATGAACCTGATGAAGAAGTGATAGTACCGAGTGATTATCCTAAGAAGAAGACAAAAGAAGTTGAACAAATTTTGGAACAAAGAGCTCACAGAAGCACAAGAGGAAAGGATTACATGGAATATTTGGTAAAGTGGAAGAACAGACTGATTGAAGACTCTACATGGATTTCTCAATCTGAGTTGGATTAAGCTCAGGTTGTACCTCACTCATGATTTGGATAATAATTTATTTTCAACCCTATGTGTCTGATGCATGAGCATCTTGGGTTTATGGAGATCCTAGATCTTGGTAGCTTGTTAGATGTGCTTAGTAGCTACTATGGAGTTCTTAGTGGAGCGTTCCTATTTTTTCACTAGCAAGCTCAGTAACCTATCTCTTCTCTATGGTTCCTTTCACCAAGTGGCTTTATTGTGTATTGTTTATGCTCAATGGTGTTCTTCACCGAGTTGGTTCGGTGTGTCCTTGTAGCTCAAAGGCCTAGTTCATTGATAGGTTTATTTTGTTTGTTTTTTTTGTATAACTTGTGTATTTAATTTTGGTCATGATCTTAATATTAGTATCATTCATTGGGAAATGTGAGGACCTAAATATAGGTCATTTCTTTCTCCAATGCTGGCTCTAAAAGATTCTTTAGGCTGACCTATTTGGTAGCCTCAGTATAACTGTAATAATCTATTATAAATTTAGGGTAGAGAAGTTAGAAGGAAGATAGAGGGTTGAATATTGTGGATCTTGTATGCATGAGGATTGTAATGTTTCTATAATTGAATTCTATTGTATTGGTTGTAATCGGGAAGGCCTCACAGCCTGGCATGTATGAATTTTGATGAATAAATGTAAATGGTCTATGTTCCTTCTCTCCTTTTCTGTGTTATTGCTTTTGTGTTGTGATTCTGCAAGGTGGTTTAGTATTTGGGTGAGCCTTTAGCTCCACTTACCTCCTACCTTGTGTCAACAAGGAAAACTATCACAACATAACTAATACGATTAACACATATCCAAACACAAATTAGAAATAACATATAATCAAGACTTGAGGAATGTCAAATTATTGCAAACCCTTAATCAAGCCTCTAGCATACAATATGAAA
Source organism: Chamaecyparis obtusa (assembly GCA_027943335.1). NCBI lineage: Eukaryota > Viridiplantae > Streptophyta > Pinopsida > Cupressales > Cupressaceae > Chamaecyparis > Chamaecyparis obtusa. The sequence goes on from BSBK01006170.1 coordinate 398,563, forward strand.
ATCCAAACAACCATCAAACCAAGCAACATGAATTCTACAATTAACTATCACTTAAGCCCTAACTCACACTTAATCAACATAGATTAAAATCAAGAATTTAAAATACAAGGAAAACCAAATTAATATTAACTTTCAAGCTACTAAGCCTATCATAAATACATCTGATGAAAATAATTCAATACCTAAAAAATACTACCAAAATACAAAGAATACCATGGTACCCACTTATAATATAAATGGTACTCCATAGTTACAACATAATGCCTATACAACAACATCAATTCAAAATTAACCATGTTTATAACTAGATATAAGTTAAGTATCGCAAACAAACTACTACATTATTTTGTATAATTAATATACTAATGATAAAAGAAGATGTTATTCTAAATAGAATACAAATATAATGCTCTAACTTCGTACAAAAATCATTTCCTAGATAATCCTAATCCATCATTCATTAAAATGTAATGAAATAGAAATAATCAATTAAATGACTAGAATATAAAAATGAATAATGATTAATTAATTTTACAACTAAATTATATGAACATTAACTAAACAAACTAATGTGTCAAATACATTACATTAACTAACTAATTTAAATGAGTATATTACTTATGAAAAAATAACCTACATATTTTCTTCTAACTAAATGATGATAGACCTTCACAATATGTAGTCCAATACATGATCTATAAAGAATACACAGAATTTTTTAACCATACAATTAATAGATCTATGAACAAAGTTAACTAAGCTAATAACATGAATAGGGAAACTTTTAGATTCCTTATTAGACTAATCTAAAATAATTCTATTCAAAGATGTCATTTAAACAACCAATTTATAAAACTAACACAAGAAATTATTCACAAGACAAATAACAAAAATAATATACTCATAAACTTAAGTTTTTTTATAAAATTTAAAATTAACTACATTTAAACCACTCAAATAAATCAATATAAATATTACCTAATTCCCAACTATGTTGACAAGGTTTTGGCTATCTCAAATTTTAAAATTGATGTTAAAATCTTAATTACCTAATTACCTAATTCCTTTCAATATATTTTGATGACTTGATATTATTTTGGTTGTTGGGTTCAGGCCCTCTCCCAATTGACTAAATTAGATATTGGTTTTGTCCATCTAAAATATTTAATGAATTTAAAATTAAATAAGCTAATGAACTCTTTAATCTACACTCACTTACACCTATGAATACCCTAAGAATCTATCTGTAGATGCAATTAAGATGGAAAATACAAATGCACTGACCAACACTGAAGGTAACAGAGAAAACATGACAAATACATATGGGTGTATAATGAAAAATTGTATAAACATAAAAATAATAAAATTGGATACAAAATTGAATGATAGGTATATTTAAACTTGAAACAAATCAATTAAACATTAACATGTGTCATATATTGAAACCATCAAAATGAACACAAAAAACAAGGAACACGACTCCAAGAAAGTAATAGTGATCTTTGTTAAAGATAGACTCCTACTCAAGACATTGTGGTTTCCTTTTAAATGGAACCTAATTCTAATGAGAAAATTGGAATCAAAATACCCCTTAGTCAAAACATTTCTATGCTTACAAGAAACTGTTGGAGATTTTCCATAAAGACAGTGTTGACTATATGTTTGTCATTGATGACAACATATGGTAAGTAGCATGCATTGAAGTTATATGAATATAGCCTTGAGAATATGTTGCCTACATATGTTATCAGCATGATATCATAGGTGTAGAGGTTGATTCTAAGTACAGACAGTTGTGCAGTTGCTTGTATTAGTAGTGTTCTTGACAATGTTACAAACATAGTTTTGGATGTGATTTTCAATATGGTTATGATGGAGTCTTGCATATTTATATTTGTGTTGTAGACATGTTTATGAAGCTATGATCATGGATGTAGAGTTAGTTGTGTAGTTATAGTTGAGTTATGATGTTTTCATTTTCCAATTACAGTTTCCTAAGATTGTTTATTGGAGTCGACAGTGTTTATAGTGTTTCAGCAGTTGCGCTTATCATTATGCTATGCGTGTTTGGTTTCATGTTTGGATAAGAGTTAAGAATTTTTGGTTAAGAGCGCGTAACATATTTCATCTTGAGATTAAAATTTGTAGTTGATTTGGTGGAGCTAACAGAGTGAAGTTTTGCATCTACTCATCTTGAGTTGTGTGGTCCCTTTTGTGTTGCGTGCTTGGTTTAGCTGTTGGAGATGCTATTGGAGAGTTTTATTTTTTCTCTATTATGATTCCAAGAAGGTTCTAATAGGCTGAATTGATTATATCTTATGGAGAAGGATACTTATAGTTGGTCAATTGTGATCGCTAAGTATGGTAGATAGTTGAAAGATAAGAGCAGAGCATAAGGTGAAAAGTATTGAGCCATTAGTAGAAGGTCTATGTGACAAAGAAGAGAGTGTATGCTATTCATTGAAACTGATCAAGATAGCAGGTCTAACTCACAATTCACCAAGATCCAGATATAGTGTGTATCTATTATGCAAAAGGTTCCAGCCTTCACCATTTGAGCAGTGAGCTCTTGGACAGTGAGTCCTCACCCCTAATAGGGTTATTTGTAAAAGACTCCTAACAGGGTTTGACCTTTGACCAGGTCACTGTACTTATTGCATTGTAAAGATCAACTCCTAACAGTGTTTTAAGATCTTCTAACAAGGATCATTATACACTAGTGAAGTTCATAGTGGGTGCTAATTCCCACCAGGGTTTTTACTGTGTGTGTGATGAATACACCTTCATGAAATAACAAGATTTAAAAGACAATTTACACTATTCAAAGAAAACTAATTTAAATAATGCACAATTAATCTATATATCTCATGGATCTCTAAATTGAAGTGGTAAATGAGGCTCTCAGCTACAAATCCTCACTAGTGACACTCTAATTACGAGAATTGAACTAAGAATGATATGCAAAACTAGATGTAATTATCAAATTCTAGCTCTATTTGATAAGAAATCTACAAAATGATCAACAATGAAGCTAATTATTAATGAAAATAGCTAAGTGAGTGGTGTGGATTCAAATTGCAAGAGCTTTGCTACAATTCAAAGATATGGAGTGGATGAATTATGCCTCTAAATGCCTTCAATATATAGGATTTTCCCAAGGGTAGGGGGTAGAGTGAGATAAGCATGGTCATGCTTGGGTAAGGTCAATTGGCTTTTCTTTGTCCATAAATGGGGGAACAAGTATTTAAATGGTTTCAAAAGGCTGGACCATTTCAACAAAAGTGAGTGATTTGTGTCCATTTTGTCTCCTTTTTGCTTTGTTGAAGGAAATTAGTATTTATTAATTAATTAAAGTAATTAAATTTAGCCATGAAGGGTAAGATGTTCATTTTGATTTTTGCTTTCAACAACTATGTCATTAATGGAATTTAATCAATTTTGTAGTGTTTTTCCCTTTTTCAAGCTTTATTTAATCATTTAATCATTTAATTGAATTTTCCTTTGATTTGAATTGCCTTTGATTCCATTTATTGATTTTTCATGCTATTTTGATGATTTGTTTGCACCTTTTGATTGATTTAAGCCTTTTGCCAATTTTTTGTGTCTACATTTACCTATTTGGGTTTTCCCGTAACCAAAATTGTGGTGTTGTGTTAAGTGTTATCTTATTGTGTATGTGCTTAATGTTATTCTATACTTAATTGGATAAAGAATTGAATCTTGTAGATAACTGATTCACCCACCCCTCTCATTTATCTCTTGGGATTGTTCCTAACATTTGGTATCAAATCCAAGTGCCTCAAAGAGAAGTTTAACAACTTGAGGTTGATCAAATGGCATTCTCTAGAAAAGAAAGTCCTAAGTTTGATGGAGAGAATTATCTAGACTAGAAGAACAAAATGGTAACACATTTATAGTGCATTGGTTTTGAGATTTTTGAAGTAGCAACTCGAGATGTTGTTATTCCCTCCTTATCAGATCTTGCAAAAGATGATGCAACTTTGAAGCAAAAGGAATTGTTCACTCAAAATGCAATTGCAAAAGAAGCCCTTATCAACACCTTATCTGACAATGAGTTCTCTGAGATCAATAAATTAACTAAAGCCTACAGAATATGGAAGTATCTAGAAGACATGTTTGAAGGAGATATTCAAGCCAAGAATGCACATAGAAAGACATGGAAGAAAAGATATAATACTTTGGAGATGCTACCTGAAGAGAACATCAGAACCTACAATCAAAGAATCAATGAAGCAGTTGTAGGAATTAGAAACAATGGTGGAGAAATTTCAAAAGAAGACATAATGGATAATTTGATGACTACTTAGACACAAAAATATGAGAGAAAGATAAACATCCTATAAGAGACTATGCAGTTTACAAAAGACTTCAAAAGAGAGACTTTAATAAACAATATTTTAGCATTTGAGATATCAAGATTTAAGACAGAGCCTACAAGTGAAACAACATTCAAAGCCTCAGTCCGTGGAAAGAAATCTTTGAACACCTTTGGTAATTTTGATGATGAAGATGATGATAGAGAACTAGATGATTTCATTGATATGATTGCTAAGAAGGAAAGAAAAGGAAAAGGAAAATACGAAGGTTAGCTACCATTCAAATGTTTTTCTTGTAACAAGATTGGTCATTTTGCATCTAAGTGTCCTACAAGAGTCAAGAAGTAGAAAAATAATTACAAGCCTAACTTTAAACAATGTTAATATGCTAGAGATGGAGTATCGGATTAAGATTTGGGAGAAGATGAAATAGGATTCATTGCTATTAAAGATATAGAAAGAATGTTTGATGAAATGGATAAAGAAGATGAAAGGAAAGCACAAGAGCTAGCATTGATTTCACAAGAAGACACAAGGACAGACTGGATCGTTGATAGTGGTTGTTCACATCACATGATAGGAGACAAAGATAGATTTTTACATTTGGATAAGTACAAAGGTGGAATGGTTAGATTTGGAGACAACACTCCTAAACCTATCATAGGTAGAGGAGCTATCACTTTGGATGGAAAGAATAGCACTAATGATGTTCTATATGTTGATGGTTTGTAGCATAACTTACTTAGTGTTGGACAGTTGCTTGACAAAGGATATCAGTTGGAATTCAAAAACAATAAGTGCATCATTAATAACGAAGAAGGATAAATGATTGCATTAGGTTCAAAGACTAAAGGTAATGTTTTTCAGCTTAATTTAGAAGCAAGTTGTTTTGTTGCTAAAGTAGATGATAGTTGGTTATGGCATAAAAGATTGTGTCACATAAATTTTGACAATATAGTAAAGATAAGAAATATAAAGGTAGTAAGAGACCTCCCTAGTATTGCAAAACTAGTTGATACTATATGCAGGGAATGTGTGATGAGAAAGCAAGTAAGAAATTCATTCAGAAGAAAGCATAATTTAGTAGAGAACAAATTGGATCTAGTGCATACAGACTTATGTGGATCAACTCAAACAAGATCATACTATGGTGAAAGGTAATTTATTTTGTTTGTTGATGATTATTCTAGAATGATGTGGGTTGCATTCTTAAGAGATAAATTTGAAGCATTTGAGAAGTTCAAAATATTCAAACCTAAAGTTCAAAATGAGTCTGGATTAAAGATAAAATGTATGAGATCAGATAGAGGAGGAGAATTCACCTTCGATAGATTTTATGAGTATTGTGAAGAACATGGGATAAAGAGAAAGTTAAGTGCACCTAGAACCCCTCAGTAGAATGGAATTGCAAAAATGAAAAATAGGATCATACTTGACACAACGCACACTATCATGATAGAAGGAAATGTTGCACACACCTATTGGAGAGATGCAGTAAATACAACAGTCTATACTATCAAGAAAATTCAATTAAGGCCAGGCACAGACAAGACACCTTATGAGCTATGGTTTGGTAATTTACCTATAGTAAAATACTTCATAATCTTTGGAAGCAAGTGCTACATCAAGAGAGATGAAGCTATTGGCAAGTTTGATACAAGAAGCAATGAAGGTATTTTTCTTGGTTACTTTACTAAAAGAAAATCTTATAAATGTTTTAACTTGAGACTCAAGAAGATCATTGAAAGTGCTCATGTAAAGATTGATGAAAATTTTATGATTCAAGAAAGATATCATGATTATGCAGCTATGATTGAAGAAGAACCTAGACCTACTAGTAGTGAAGCAATTATTATCCTAAAACAAGTGAAGAAGAAACATAGAAGATAGGAGAGAGAGTCACACCTAATGTTCCAAAATTTACATCTAGATACCATTCAAAAGAAGATATCATTGGATATCAAAACAGAAAATTCATGACAAGATCAAAAGCAAAGAGTTCAACAATTGATGAAGTGGTATGTTTACTTTCACAAATTGAACCCTTAAGTGTTGAAGATGCATGTAATGATTCAGATTGGCATGAAGCAATGAAAAAAGAGCTAGATTAGATAGTTAAGAATGATACATGGGAACTAGTCCCTAGACCTAGTGACAAAAATGTGATTGGAACCAAGTTGATATTCAGAAACAAGATGAATGAAGATGGTATAGTGGTAAGAAACAAAGCAAGACTAGTATGTAAAGGATATGTGTAGAGAGAATGGATTGATTACTCTGATACATTTTCCCCTATAAGAAGATTGGAATCCATAAAATTATTTCTAGCCTATGCAACATTCAAAGACTTTAAGGTATATCAGATGGATGTCAAGTTAGCATTCCTGAATGGAGAGTTAAAGGAAGAAGTATACATAGAGAAACCTAAAGGATTCAGCTTATCAAACAAGCCTGATATGGTATGAAGATTGAAGAAAGTCCTCTATGAACTTAAGAAATCCCCTAGAGCATGGTATGAAAGACTAGATGGTTACTTAACTAAGATTAGATAGAAGAAAGGAGCAGAAAATTGTAACTTATTCATAAGAGAGACACCTGAAGGATTATTACTAGTTGCTATCTTTGTTGATGACATTATTTTTGGTGGTAATGATAAGCTTAGTGAAAAATTTTATAAAGAAATGCAAAGAAAATTTGAGATGAGCATGATTGGACCTATCAAGTACTTTTGGGATTAAATGTGAATCAGACAGACAAAGGTATTTTCATTAATCAGTCTAAATATGTGAAAGAGATATTGAAGAAATTCAAGATGGATGATTGCAAGCCAGTGAGTACCCCTATGATAACAAGAAGCAAGCTTTCAAAAGATGATGATTCTATAGTAGTAGATAAGACTCTATATAAGTCTATGATTGGTAAACTCATATATCTTACTCAATCTGGACCAGATATTTCTAATGTAGTTGGTATTGTTGGAAGATTTGTATCAGAACCTAAACAAATCCATCTTATTGCAGTAAAGAGGATATTCAAATATTTGAAAGGTACTATAGACTATGGTTTATGGTATCCCAACTCTGAGAATGTAGAGCTTCATGTGTATACAGATGCAGATTGGGAAGGTTGTGTTGATGATAGAAAGAGAAAATCAGGAGGATCAGTATTTCTTGGAGATAGACTAGTTACTTAGACAATCAAGAAGCAGAACTATATTTCTCAGTCAACAACAAAAGAAGAGTATGTGGCAGAAGCACTAAATTGTTCTACAATTGTTTGGATCAAATAGATGATAAAAGACTTTAGAATCCAAATTAATTATCCTTTTCTTATTCATTGTGACAACATTAGCACTATCAATATGTCAAAAAACCCTGTGATGCATGCAAAGACAAAACATATTGAGATAAAATATCACTTTCTAAGAGAGAAAGAAGTAAAATTAGATTATGTGACTACTAAAGAACAATTAGCAAACATTTTCACAAAGCCTTTTCCGAAGGATACTTTTACGTATCTCAAGGAGAACCTGGGAGTAATTCCCTTCCCTAGATCTGATTAGAGTTTGTAGTAATGCATCAGTCCTTAGTGACTAATGAATGGTTGACTACTCTACTTTAGGAGTAGTACCAGTGCTTTTTTTTTCACATCCTTTGCCATTGATGTCAAAGGGGAAGTATATATAGTCATGAAAAATAAGCAAGAGTATGAAGTAAGGGGGAATGTTGTTGAGGAAATGGAGAAAGTTATAATATTATTATACTTTTGGATTGGTGGTGTTTTTCATTCAATATGTTGCCATCAATGCCAAAGGGGGAGATTGTTGGAGATTTTCCAGCAAGACAGTGTTGACTATATATTTTTCATTGATGAAAATATATGGTAAGCAATGTGCATTGAAGTTATATAAAGAGATCCTTGAGAATATGTTTCCTACATATGTTATTAGCATGATATCATAGGTGTAGAGGTTGATTTTGAGTATAGACAATTGTGCAGTTGTTTGTATTAGTAGTGTTCCTGACAGTGTTGTAGACAAAGTTCTGTATGTGATTTCCGGTATGGTTATGATGGAGCCTTGTGCATTTATATTTTTGTTTTAGACATGTATATGAAGCTATTTTCATAGACACAGAAGTTATTTTTGTAGTTACAATTGAGTTATGATGTTCTCATTTGCCAATTATAGTTTCTTGAGATTGTTTATTGGAGCCGACAGTGTTTATAGTGTTTCAGCAGTTGCGCTTATCATTATGATATGTGTGTTTGGTTTCATGTTTGGATAAGAGTTAATAATATTTTGTTAAGATTGCATAACATATTTCAACTTGAGATTAAAGTTTCAGTTGATTTGGTGGAGCCGACAATGTGAAGCGTTGCATCTACTCTCTTGAGTTGTGTAGTCCCTTTTGTATTGAGTGCTTGGTTTAGCCGTTGGAGATGTTATTGGAGAGTTGTATTGTTTCTCTATTATTATTCCAAGAAGGTTCTAATAGGCTGACTTGATTATATCTTATGGACAAGGATACTTATAGCCAGTCAATTGTGATCGCTAAGTATCATAGATAGTTGAAAGATAAGAGCAGAGAAGAAGGTGTGAAGTATTGAGGCATTAGTAAAAGGTCTATGTGACAAAGAAGAGAGTGTATGCTATTCATTGGAGCTAATCAAGATAGTAGGTCTAACTTTTTGTTCACCAAGATCCAAATATAGTGTGTATCGGTTGTGCAAAAGGTTGGAGCCTTGACCATTTGAGCAGCGAGCTCTTGGATAGTGAGTCCTCACCCTGGACAGAGTTATTTGTAAAAGACTCCTAATAAGATTTGACCTTTGACTAGGTCACTGTACTTATTTCATTATAAAGATAAACTCCTAATAGGGTTGCAAGATCTTCTAACAAGGATCATTATACTCTACTGCAGTTCATAGCGAGTGTTAATTCCCACCAGAGTTTTTACCTATTTGTGTTTCCCCATAACCAAAATTGTGGTGTTGTGTTAAGTGTTATCTTATTGTGTATGTTCTTAATGTTCTTCTATACTTAATTGGATAAAGAATTGAATCTTGTAGATAATTGATTCACCCCCCCACCCCCCCTCAGTTATCTCTTCGGACTATTCCTAATAGAAACTCCATAAAAGAGAACCCAAGAAAAATTTCTATGTTTATAGACTCAAGCATGTGAAGAGAAGGTAGGGAAATCACACACCAAAATAGAAAAATCTGATTGCCGATGTAAAAAATGTAAGGGAAACATACAAGGAAAATAGAGAAGCTACAAATTCAAACTACAAGAAAATGGTGGAGAAAAAAATATAAACACGCAAGAATAGAGAAAAGAAAGACATTAATATAAAATGGTCTCTTCAAGCATACACACATGTAGAGGTGTGAAGTGAATAATAGTCACAAAAAATTGCAATGTCAAATTACAGACCCAACTATCATGGTCTCAGTACTAGATGCAATCAATTCTCCATTAGCTCCTCTAATAGAGCAATGAGCATCCTTGAATTCCAAATGATAACCCTTGTCCACAAGATATTCAACACTTAGCAAGTTATGTTTTAAGCCATCCATAAAAAGTACATCATCAGTATTAGTCTTTCTATCTAAAGTAATTGATCCTTTACCAACAATCATTCTAGTAGTATTATCACCAAACCTTACAATTCCACCATCAAACTTCTTTAGCTGAATGAATCTATCCTTGTCAACAGTCATATGATGTGAACATCCACTATCAATTATCCAACCAATTTTCCTATCAACATGAGAAATTAAGGATTTTTATTTATCAAAACAATCATCTTCCTTGATAGCGACAAACCCCAAAACATCATTGAATTCATCATCTAAATCTTTAGATCCATCACTAACATAATAGCATTCCTTATCATTCTTGTACTTCCCATATTTAGGCCTTTGCTTAGGTATTCTAGTTGGACATCTAGATGAAAAATGACCAACCTTATTACAGTTAAAACATTTCAAAGAAAGTTTTCCTTCAAAATTACCTTTACCTTTGATTTCTCTCCTAGCGATCAGAGCCATGATATTGTCATCCACTTGATTTTCTAGCCTTTGAATATCTTCCCATTCTTTAGTATATTCTCCAAGATCTTCACTATGCTTTTTCACTCTGCTAGATCCAACACCAATAGATCTAGTTCTCTACATAGTAGCCTTAAATATTGTTTCTACCTTATGTAGTGCATCCTTTAACTCTACGGTCTCAAATGTAGTCAACTTAGCCACTAACATTTTTTTGGTGAAATCTTTGTATTGTGGTATAGTCTCCTCCAAGGAAAGAACTTTGGATTTGTAGGAAGGAGTCACAGATCTCAAAATATTTTCTATGACTTCATCTTTTCTATAAGTTCCTCCATTGTTTCTAATTCCAATCACACAGTTAGATACTCTCTGAACATACATCCTTATTGTTTCATCATCCTTCATTTGTACTATTTCCATCTTTGTTCTCCAATTTTGCAACTTTGCTTGATTAGTGTTTCATCTCCTTCATAAAGTGCAATTAGTCTTTTCTAGATCTCAATTGCTTTTCTTACATCTCTGACCTCTATAAATTCACCATCAAATAATTCATTAACCAAAGCTTCCTTTGCGACAACATTACACACAAACCTTTTCCTTTCTTCTTCAAGAGTAATAAGTATCTCAAGGTCTTCCTCCTTTATGATAGGCACATCTTTCCAGGTAATGAGCTAGTATTTCAATCCCACGCACATCAGATGATTCTTCATCTTCTCCTTCCATGTGTCAAAATTGTCTACATCAAACTTAGGACTCTCCTTTCTGAATAAGGCCATCCTTATCTTTACCTCAAGCTATTAGGCTTCGTGAGTAAGGACCAAAGCTCTAATAGCAATTGTTATAATAGAAATGTCCTAATCAACTAAGAGGGGGCTGAATCAGTTGATGCCAATATATAATACTATAAATTCAACACTGATCTTATTGCACAAAACAAGATACTGAACTGAAAAGTAAATGCAGTAATAACACACATACACATCACTACTAAATTTTAGCTATATTTTCAACAGTGATTAGTCAATTTTTAGACGGCAATTGGTCGACCAAATGACCATAACTGTTGTCGAACTTTTTTTGTTGATTATTCGACACATTATATGTTTGTTGAATATTCGACCTCTATATTCATTGAAGTATCGACTAATCCATCGTTGAAATAATCTCTTCAATCTGGAAGAATTATCTGGCATAACTTTTATCTCTTCGACCAATGTTGGTTGAAATAATAATATAGTGTTGGTCAAAATTGAGGTATTTTAGTCAACGTGGTTGTCACAATAGTGACGGTTGATGGTCAGAATATTCATTGAATGTATAGTGCTCTTATCGAACGTATATTCTTTGGGCATCGAAAAAGAAACATCAAATCTATTTTTTTTTGTAAATATATATTATCAAATATATTAATATATTATATAGTACATTTATATTTATAATTTTATAATACTATACTATTATATACTAATATTATCTTATAATTTGTTCCACTTGATGAGGTAATTTGGTATGTAGAGTGGGTGATGGAAGACAAAGCATTGTAGAAGTTTTAAATCAATAAAACTTAAATTATTCTCTGCAAATCATTTCTCTGTTCCATGGGTATAGTAAGGAACTACGAGTTCCAATGTTAGTTTAGAGTGTGATCTGTTAGAATAACTGAGAGGGGGTTGAATTAGTTAGATCAGTTATCCTACAATCCCAAATACAAAGATGTAACACTTTAAACAATATCAATAGATTCTGCAACTCGATAACATAAATTACTAAACTTTTTGTGTCTTTTACCGATTAGTAGTTAACTAACTCACTGTGATTACTGACCAAATCAAATATGCAGTATGTAAAGTATGACAATTAAATAATCATCACAAAAACACATAACACAATGATTTAACATGGAAACCCTATTAAGGGAAAAGCCACCTTGGACCGGTAACCCAAAATAATTTTCACTCTTCTGAAGTGAGTTCGGTGAAGAGCCAACCCTGTTAAAGATTACAAACACACTGTTAGGTGTGACCTTGTTAGAGGATTTAAGACTAATAGTTATCTTTCAACCAACATTCACTATAGGGTCAATTAGATAACAATGTACATTCCTTGAATGACATAGGGGCATAACATAAGACGGTTAAGTCCACTCGGTTAAGAGATTTTTCTGTATCAATGGTTAAACTAAAATAGTAGTTGATCTGATTACATGACAACTCAATTTGCAAAAGTTCAGATCTATTATAAGCCCATACAAATCCTCTAATCAATATATCAATTCACTTCCTCAACTTACTTTTACTCGGTTATAGCTCTTTGATGCTCGGTACTATTATGTAGTTTGGTTCTTCTTAACCCAATATGATCAAGTTTTGGTACTCTAAAAAATCTAGATAGTTTTGAGCCTACATTCAAAGATTTTCCCCTAAAGCAAAGTTCAGTGCTTCAAAGAATAGTTTTAAAAGACCTACGTTTGAGTGAACATAAAGATGGGCCTGATGATTTTCATGGGGTAGGGCTTAGGACATGTGTTCCATGCCTTTCATTAAGCATATACAGATGGTTGCAACTCCCAGAATTTAATTTAGACAAGTTTTGAAGGTACCCATTTGGAGACCTGTGCTCAAATCTGCACTTTACATCTTGTTCAGTTTTTACTAAATGGCCTACTTTGGAGGTTTTCATCTGATGCCTAGTTAACGGTTATGATATGCAGGTTGTGGAATCATGCTATAAGCATGAGAAATAATGTCCATACCAATTTTCAGCCCCCCATGTTCCTGTTTGACATGTTTTCCAGATCCATTCCATTTGCAGATTGATAAGTTTCTCTAAGAGTGCATAGTTCAATTTTCTAAGTGGCTTATTTTGGGGTCTTGCCATTTCCACCTGGTTCAAGGTAAAACATAATTGATGGTTGTTTCATAATGTAGACATGCAAATGATGATGCTTGATAAGTTTCAGATCATGGCCAATCCATTTGACCCATTTTCTCATTCAGTTTCGGATGCAACTTCTACTGTTTCACTATTTTCTAGTTCAGGATGTTCCAAGTGGCTGACTTTGAAGATTAATTATTGATAATTGGTTGATCATCTGATGAAATGAATCAAAGCCTTATTTTCTATGTGTGAGAAAGATCATCTATCTAGGGTTTTAGACTGTGAAGGTTCTGTTTGACGTGATTGCAAGATCAGACAAAAGGCGTTCAATAATGATGAAAAGTGTGGATAGAATAACTCTGTAAAGTAACCATTTTCTTAAATTCATAGTTTTGGGTCAGATGATCATTTTTGGACAAGGGTTATTTTTTTGTGTTCCTTGTATATGAGTCTTTTTCCAATTTCAGTGGCGTGCCCTCAGCTCATCGTCTGATATTTTTAAATCATCTCCTTCTGAGGCAGTCAATAGTGTTTTCAATTTGCGATTTGTCGGCAATCCTGAATGGGTGTTTTCAAATTTTAAATATCTCGCCTTGTTTATCTTTATAAAGAACCATTTGACGAAGTGTTTTCCTATACTAAAAAGTTCGTACTCACCAAATTTTAGCTTCCAGTGAAATGTTTTGATTGGTCTTTTAATGGCGCAACTGGAGGTGTTTTATTTAGATTTGGCGACTGGTGAAGTAATAAAAGTTGAAGTTTTTTTAAGTTTTTGGTTGTCCGGATTGGATCTGGTTGCAGACGCTAGTCATTCTGGATGTTTTTGAGGTCCGGTTGTTTGAGTTTGAAAATGTTTTAGGCCGGACCCGCTTAGGGCCCAAGCTGCCTCATTATTTTGAAGATAACCTGTGATGGCACAAATGATTTGAGAAAGATACAAATGACATGCATACGAAATTATGAAATTATAAGATGGAGTTTTAATGGTTTTTGAAGAGATTTGCAAAATTTTTCAAAGGTCGATTCCATAAGGCCAAATGTCAAGGTGATTTTGGGATGTTTATACCAAATTGAAAATATTAAAAATGCTGCACACATTTTGAAAGAATACTTTATGCACCAATTGCCTCTCTTCTCCCAATATTTTTTTTTCTCTCTTGTTGCGCAAGACGAGAGGTCTTGTGTAAGCCTCCATATTGAGTGCCTGTCCAGATTGGGAGGGTGTACACACTTGTCATGAAATGGTTGTGCATTCTCCTTTTGATTGGGGCTGCACATGTTTTTGAGATGGGTTGTAAGCTTTAGAGAAGCTACGTGAATCTCTAGGGGTTTCAGTGAGATTTTGGAGGAGTTTTTTCTGCCTGGTGCTCACCCAATGCACTTGTTGTGTACGCCATCATAATGTTGAATGCATTATTTATATGTGTTGAGCACACTTTTAAATGTCTTGTGCATACAATGATTTTCTTTTTGATAGAGGCTGCTTTCTTTTCAAAATGATACGCACATCCTTCACTAGGCTATGTGCACTTTTATGTAATATGTTGGTGCGCATGTGAGTGAGCTGTGCACACACTCCTATGGTTGGAACATTTGGAGCCTATGGGAAGGTGTCTCTTTCCTAAGAAGTATAGTGCAAACAAAAATTCACACACCAAGGATGCAATGAAGTTGTGCACGCACCAATTATGTTTGGAGGCTTGCGTGGGAAAGCTTGTGATAAGTTTTATTTAAATGTGTGCCCCCCATCTTGTATGATGTCTGCAAGCTCTTCAAGGAGGTCTCAATCTTTGTAGGGGAAGTAGCACACAAAAGAAGGAAGGAAGATTGGGCTTTCGTAAGGCTTCTAGCCTTATGTGTGCCCCTTTGGGTGTTGGCTTGTAGGCCAAGTCAAATGGTAACAAACGTGGGGTGTGTGCAAATAGAGTTGATGTTATCATGCCTTTCTCCCACACACACCAACAAGGAGAAGATAAGAACTAAGGCTCACGCGCAGGTATAGGGACTATCAGATGTGGATTGCCATGTGGGGCATTATCCCACATGCGCCCAATATGCTTTGCCATGGGATTTTAAATACATCAAGGCTCAAGTTAATAGTAAAGAAAGAGGGAAAGAGGGCTATGTTTGTGGGCCCAGCTTGTTTATCCACACAATGAATATTTTGACTGAAAGATTATTTAAAATAGAGAGATTTAGTCCCACACTGACCGCATGGAGGAAATATGAAATGTTTATGAGGAAAAACACACAGTAATGAAATGTCCAAGTATAGATGCATATACAAAGGTCGATCTCACACATGCGAAACCTGAGGTACTAAGTTGGCATTGACAAGTGGATGATGATGAGGACGGTGGTCCCACATGCAAGGTAAAGTATATTTTGATGAAACATGTGTTGATGAGCAAGTCAGATGCATCGAGATACATGCCCAAATCCAACAGTCATCACTATTTTGAAAGGGGAAAGATGCATGAGAGATACCTTGGTGAAATAGCGATAGAGTGACATGTGTCAATTGTTGAGCTAGTGGGAAAGGTTGCAGATTGACACCCAGTCGGCGATACAAGCAAATCAGAGAGTGCAGTGTGGCAGAGGGTATGCTAGCAGGTCTAACATGGCGATGATGTCGATCGTTAGATGAATTAGATCATGCCATGTGGCACATAGGGCCCACTTCAAATTCAAAGTCTCCAAGAATAAATAAAAATGAACTTATATAGTTTTCACTATATCAATAAATCAAAATTTAAATGATGTAGGTTGTTCATGGAAAAATGTCTGCAAGACTCATTTTTTTTCCAAATATATAAGTATTATATGTTTTCAAAAATTCCAGAAGACCAAGAATATAATGGCAGTGGTTAAAATTAGTTTTGACCAAATTGGTAGAAGCAAAAATGACTATCATTTTCTGGATCAAAGTTTGGTGAAGATTTTTCATTTCAGACTTGACTGATATGCAAATCCAGCAAAGGGAGAAGATTAGTTTTTTAGCAACTTGGTTTTCCTCGCAGAGTTTCTTCTTGGGTTCACAAAGATATCAGATTTGTTGATTATTTCAAGTGCTTTATTGTTGATTTGATCTTTTTCAAAGGAAGTAGCTGATTATTCCCGAGAATGTCTTGCAGAGTACAAACATATCAGATTTTATTCTCCTGCTGATTTTTGGGATTGATTGGTTAGGTTTAAGGTTTTCAACCTAAATAATTTTTTTCTCATTGTATCCTTGTCTCTATAAAAGGATTTTTATGGTCATTTAGAAGGGGCTGGCTAGAAATTCTTGACATAGGAAGCTGAGAAGCTAAGTTTGTATCCTCAGTCCAGATTGTAATATATCTTGCTAGTTGTGTCAATATATTGGAAAACTCTTCAAAATCCTTTGCATATTGTTTAAATGTTGTATTCTAGAATAGTTTGTAATACAGGAGTTTGAATCCTTATACTTAATGCATTTTTCAGTTTTCAGATCTCTCCTTTGGTTGTGCTTCTTGAGTTTTGGGTTTTCTGATCCCTTGCTCATAGTTTATCTGTGTATGTGTTTTATTTCTTAGCATTGATCTGGGATCAAGTTAAAAGTCTCTGAAATAAACATAGATTCATTTGGTTCAACTAAAAGGATGTTTGTAAGCAGTGTATGAATCTGGTTTATTGTGTTTATGGCCTGGAATCTTTGTTCTTGTATTCTGAATCTATCTTAGATATATTGTCCAATGGACAAGGCACTAATCAGAAATTAGTGTCTCCTATAGTGATGCAAGTTTGGCATGGTTGTTTACATTTTGCAAGAAACATAAATCAAAATCCTTTCTATCCTTTATATCCTTTCAGTTTTATGTATTTTGGCCTCAGTTATTTCATAGCAATGGAGAGTCAATGAATGAATAGTTATCATTTAGTACTTTCTTGCTATTATCTACTTTATTCAATCCAGTCTTGACGTTGTAAAAAGTTCTATTTTACTAGATTAGGTGCACCCACCTTGGTTCTGTAGAGACAGAAGTGAAGAGGGAAGTCTTGTCCCTATAGTTGGTCTAGTTACCTACAGATTTCCCCATATTTGGAACTAACCCCTCCTTAATATCAGTCTTAGGTATATTGGTGTCTCATGGAGTGTAAAATCCTTTCTAGGAACCAACAAAATGGTGACTCTGTTGGGGAGATTATAATCATGAATAAATAATGCATGTTCCAAGTTGAGCTAGATTCCTAGCTTGCTTATTTTTCTATCCAGCGGTTTCCATTGAAGTGTATAAGAGTCACTTTTAAAAAGGTTTCAAATCATCTCACCTAGTTGTGAGTGGCGACTATGAGTTCTTTGTTTGATCAGTGCATATAATGATATATTTTCAGTCTTGATAAACAGTTTCTATACCCTATTGAAGTTTTTTGTGTTGATGGAAAGAGATACAAAAGGAGTTTTCAGTAGTTAAGGTATTTGTCCTCTTCAAGGAGGTGGTGGCTCTACAATTGTTTCAGCAAAGCAAGCTTCAGATTCAGAGGCTTTCCATTCAGAAAGTTTAGTTTCAACTTCAACACTTCTAGGTATTTTTGATCTTCATGTGTTTCTCCATAAGATCAGTTGTAAGGTATTTTGTTACTAATAAGAAGGGAAGAGTGTCTTAAATAGTTTCATGTTTCCATGTTGAATATCTTGTCATGAAACTTTAAATTTACTGTCATAGAGGTTTGAATGTTTTGGTATACCTCTTGTAAAGACAAAATGAGATGAATAGTTCTCATCTTGTTCCAAACCAAATGGATAACCAAGAAATGATCCAGCCTAGAAGGTTGTGTTTTATTAGGCTGGACAAGGCTTTAGGTTGAGATCATATTCATGGATCCCCAAATTCTTTTCCTAGTGACCTCATTGATTTAATTCTAGTATTTGACGATCAGTTAGATTTAACACTAGGACATGCCCTAGCATTCTTCAGATTTGTTGTAAAATATCAGATTTAAGATGAAGATGTTAGCATGATGTTTTTTGGGAAATCCCTTAAAGGGGTTGCAGCTGATTGGTATTTAAGTTTACCCCCAAAACATATATCTTCATTGACTGACTTTAAGTGGTTGTTCTTAGAAGAATTTGCTGATAATGATGAATGGGATAAGTTGCAAAAGGATCATCCACAAAGAAATAATACAAACAGTATTTCAGAACATCCTACGTTTAAAGATGAGAGTGTTTCTCAGAATGATGAAGTTATGTTAGAAGAACTTTTAGATTATAGTAGTAATAAAAAATCAGAATCATTTTATACAAGGTCTTCTACTTGTTCAGAGAATTCTGAATTTGAAAGTCAGAATTATTTGAGTAAAGATTATGATGAAGATGTCAAGGATGAGTTGTCTCTGCACTTGTCTGAACCAATGCTAAAAAATCAGGACAGTGTTTCTCATGTTTCCAGAATTTACATCAGTTGTGATTCTTTACCGAGTAAAGATGTGTGTTCTTCTGATAATCAAAATGATGAGGATTTTGATATTGATTGTGCAAGTACTTATGGTCATGAAGAGGCAATGCATGCAAATGAGTTAAGTTCTCCTTCCCTCAGTACTGATGAGATCTCTGACTTGTTGATAGCTGAATGTAATAAGTGTACACATCTATCTGATTAGCAAATGTTAGGCCCTGCTGATTTTTGTTTTGATACTTAAAATGTTGCAGAGGGTTTATATGAGTGTGAATCCTTTGATGAGAATGATCAGGGTATAAGTTCTTGTGATGATCATGAGCTGATTGTGGATACAAAATCAGATTATCAAGATATGACAGTAAGGTCTCCTTGTGAGCAACCTTGTGAAAATAAAGATGATGGTGTTGTTTCCCTTTGTACTGGTAATGTTGGTTATGATGTTGATAGTGAATTCAATGAATGTAAAGATGTCAGAGAAGATTCTATAGTTGAATATGCTTCTATTAAGTTTGTAGACCTTTCTTTTTATTAGCATAAGAGAACAGTCTTATTGTCTCGGTATAAGAGATATTTGTGCCAACAGAAAAAGGATAGATATGATGTGGATGAAAGTTTCTACAGTGATGGTTGTGCATTAGAGGATATGAGCCAAGAGTTTCCAAACCCTATTCAAAACAAGAATGATGTTTGTAGCATCAAGCATGAAGCCAAGGGAAATAAAAATGAAATCCATTATCCACTAAACAGTGAGGAAATCTCGAACATCTTAGAAGCTGATTTTCAAAGGTATGCTCTTATTTTTTACTCTACCCTTTCATGCCCAAAGGATATGTGTTTTGACAGTGATGATGTTAGCAAGGGTGTGGAGTATCATGCATATAATGTCAATTCTGTTCCTATGACTAGATTGGATACTTTGCAAGATTATGATCCATATGAGTGTGAGAAATATAAGAGTGTCATGTATGATGAATATGAAGATTCATATGCTGGTGTGAATTCAAATTTTTATGAGCATAGTGTCAGGGATCATTGTATAAATTAGGGTATTGAGGAAAGTAATGAATCCAAATGTGATCTCTCATCCCTACAAGTTTTAGAAGAAATGCCATTTGATCTAGATTTATGTGTGCAAGACATTAATAGAAGTTCTGAGGAAAGTGTTACTTTTCAGTCAATTTATGAGGAGATGTTTCCCCTTAGCCTGCAAACCAATCTTGCAACTAAAAACATTGCTTCTTCACAATTTAATAAATCAAGTTACTCAGTGATTGAAGTATCTCATAAAGATAAATCTAAGGATCCAGTTCCTTTTTAGTCAGGTGAATTTCTAGTAATGCATGATGATATATGTAGTGGATCTTTTGATGCATTACTAGATAGACCTTATATCTTCCGTCAATATCAAGAAGAGATAAAGGATGTTCCATATTTTCTAAGATATGAACATGAGGTTGGTTGTGACTGGAAGATTTTGGGTTATGGCAAGTACATGATTACCTTTCAGCTCAAATTTTTTCATATATGTTGGCAGCCTATTTATCAAAAGTTTTTCAAGTGGCTGGTCTCATATATGGATGAAAATCATATTTATGATAGAGGTAAGAAGTGGTTTCAATTCTGAGGCTTTGAGCCTTTGAAAATGATGTATATATTGTATAGTTTCTTTCTTTCAGTTGTGTGGTGTGTTTCTTTCAGTAAGGTTCCCTATTTTTGAAGAAAGAGAAAGAAGTCAGTTTTCATTTTTAAGTGGTCTATTGTACCAAAGATTCATGAATTCTCTGCATGCCCACAATGGGCACGCATCCCTAACTAGAGCCACTGTTGGTACTCTAAAAAATCCAGATAGTTTCGAGCCTATATTCAGAGATTTTTCCCTAAAGCAAAGTTTAGTGCTTCAAAGAACAATTTAAAAAGACCTAAGTTTGAGTGCACATAAAGATGGGCTTGATGATTTTCATGGGGTGGGGCTTAGGACATGTGTTCCTCACCTTTCATTAAGCATATGTAGATGCTTCCAACTCCCATAATTCAATTTGGACAAGTTTTGAAGGTACCCATTTGGAGGCCCGTGCTCAAATCTGCACTTTACATCTTGTTCAGTTTTTACTAAATGGCCTACTTTGGAGGTTTGCATCTAATGCCTGGTTAATGGTTATGATATGTGGGTTATGGAATCATCCTATAGGCATGAGAAATAATTTCCATACCAATTTTAAGCCCCCCATGCACCCGTTTGACATGTTTTCCAAATCCATTCCATTTGTAGATTGCTAAGTTTCTCTAAGAGTGCATAGTTCAGTTTTCTGAGTGGCTTACTTTGGGGTCTTTCCATTTGCACCCGGTTCAAGGTCAAACATAATTGATGGTTGTTTCATAATTTAGACATGGAAATGATGATCCTTGATAAGTTTCGGATCATGACCAATCCATTTGACCCATTTTCTCATTCACTTCCAAATGCAACTTCTACTGTTTCAATATTTTCTAGTTCAAGATGTTCCAAGTGGTCGACTTTGAAGATTAATTATTGATAATCAGTTGATCATCTGGTGAAAGGAATCAAAGCCTTGTTTTCTATGTGTGAGAAAGATCATCTATCCATGGTTTTAGACCGTGAAGGTTCTATTTGACGTGATTGCAAGATCAGACAAAAGGTGTTCAATAATGACAAAAAGTGCGGATAGAATAACTCTATAAAGTAACCATTTTCTTAAATTCGTAGTTTTGGGTTAGATGATCATTTTCAGATCAGGGTTGTTTTGTTGCATTCCTTGTATATGAGGCTTTTTCTAGTTTCAATGGCGTGCCCTTAGCTCATCGTTTGATATTTTTAAATCATCTCCTTCCAAGGCAGTCAGCAGTGTTTTCAATTTGTGATTTGTCAGCAATTTTGAACAGGTATTTTCAACTTTTAAAATATCTCGCCCTGTTTATCTTTATAAAGAACCATTTGACGGAGTGTTTTCCTATACTAAAAATTTCACTCCCCAACTTTCAGCTTCCAGTGATATGTTTTGATTGGTCTTTTAATGGCACGATTGGAGGTGTTTTATTTAAATTTGGCAACTGGCAAAGTAATAAAAGTTGAAGTTTTTTAAAGTTTTTGGTTGTCTGGATTGGATCCGGTTGCAAACACTAGTCATTCTAGATGTTTTTGAGGTTCGGTTGTTTGAGTTCAAAAATGTTTTAGGCCAGACCCGCATGGGGCCCAGCCTACCTCACTATTTTGAAGATAGCCTGTGATGGCACAAATGATTTGAGAAAGATACAAATGACATGCATACGAAATTGTGAAATTATAAGATGGAGTTTTAATGGTTGTTGAAGAGATTTGCAGAAGTTTTCAAAGGTGGATTCCATAAGGCCAAATGTCAAGGTGATTTTGGGATGTTTATACCAAATTGAAAATATTAAAAATGCTGCACACATGATTAAAAATGCTGCACACATGATTAAAAATGCTGCACACATTTTGAAAGAATACTTTATGCACCAATTGCCTCTCTTCTCCTAGTATTTTTTTCTCTCTCTTGTTGTGTAAGATGAGAGGTCTTGTGTAAGCCTCCATATTGAGTGTGTGTCCAGATTGGGAGGGTGTGCACACTTGTCATAAAAGGGTTGTGCATTCTCCTTTTGATTGGGGCTGCACATGTCTTTGAGATGGGTTGTAAGCTTTAGAGAAGCTATGCGAATCTTCAGGGGTTTCAGTTAAATTTCGAAGGAGTGATTTATACCTGGTGCTCACCCAATGCACTTGTTGTGTATGCCATCATAATGCTGAATACATTATTTATATGTGTTGAGAACACTTTTAAATGTCTTGTGCATACAATGCTTTTATTTTTTATAGAGGCTGCTTTCTTTTCAAAATGTTGCACACATCCTTCACCAGCCTATGTGCACTTTTATGTAATATGATGGTGCACATGTGAGTGAGCTGTGTGCACACTCCTATTGTTGGATCATTTGTAGCCTATGGGAAGGTGTCTCTTTCCTAAGAAGTATAGTGCAAACAAAAATTTACACACCAAGGATGCAATGAAGTTATGCATGCACCAATTGTGTTTGGAGGCTTGCGTTGGACAACTTGTGATAAGTTTTATTTAAATATGTGCCCCCCATCTTGTATGATGCCTACAAGCTCTTCAAGGAGGTATGTGTCTTTGTAGGGGAAGTAGCACACACAAGAAGGAAGATTGGGCTTGCGTAAGGCTTCCAACCTTAGGTGTGCCCCTTTGGGTGTTGGCTTGCAGTCCAAGTGAAATGGTAACAAACGTGGGGTGTGTGCAAACAAAGTTGATGTTTTCAGGCCTTTCTCCCACACACACCAACAAGGAGAAGATAAGAACTAAGGCTCACACATAGGTATAGGGACCTGCTGGATGTGGATTGCCATGTGGGGCATTATCCCACATGCGTCGGGTATGCTTTGCCATGGGATTTTAAATACATCAAGGCTCAAGTTAGTAGTAAAGATAGAGGGAAACAGGGCTATGCATGTTGGCCCAACCTATTTATCCAAGCAATGAATATTTTGACTAAAAGATTACTTAAAATAGAGATATTTAGTCCCACATTGACCACATGGAGGAAAAATGAAATGTCCAAGTATGGACGCATATACAAAGGTAAGTCTCACGCATGTGAAGCCCGAGGTATTGATTTGGCATTGACAAGTGGATGATGATGAGGATGGCGGGCCCACATGCGAGGTAAAGTATATTTTGTTGATACATGTGTTGATGAGCAGGTTGGATGCATCGAGATATGTGCCCAAATCCAACTATCATCTCCATTCTGGAAGGGGAAAGATGCATTAGAGATACCTTGTCAAAATAGTGATAGAGTGGCATGTGTCAACCGGTGAGCTGGCGGGAAAGGTTGCAGATTGATGCCCAGTTAGCGATATAGGCAAATCGGAGAGTGCCAAGTGGCAGAGGGTGTGCTAGGAGGTATGACATGGCAATGATGTGGATCATCAGATGAATTAGATCATGCCACATGGCACATAGGGCCCACCTTCAAATTCAAAGTCTCCAAGAATAAATTAAAATGAATTTATATAGTTTGCACTATATCAATAAATCAAAATTTAAATGATGTAGGCTGTTCACGGAAAAGTATCTGTAGGACTCATTTTTTGTCCAAATATATAAGTATTACATGTTTTCGAAAATGCCAGAAGACCATAAATACAATGGTGGTGGTTAAAATCCATTTTGACCAAATTGGTAGAAGTAGTAATGACTGTCATTATCGGGATCAGAGTTTGGTGAAGATTTTTCATTTCAGACTTGATTGATATGCAAATCCGGCAAAGGGGGAAGATCATATTTTTAGCAACTTGGTTTTCCTCGCATAGTTTCTTCTTGGGTTCACAAAGTTATCAGATTTGTTGATTATTTCAAGTGCTTTATTATTGATTTGATATTTTTTAGAGGAAGTAACTGATTATCCCCAAGAATGTCTTGCAGAGTACAAACAAATCAGATTTTATTCTCCTATAGATTTTTGGGATTGATTAGTTAGGTTTAGGGTTTTCAACCTAAATGATCTTTTTCTCATTGTGTCCTTGTCTCTATAAAAGGATTTTTATGGTCATTTAGAAGGGGCTGGCTAGAAATTCTTGACACAGGAAGCTGAGAAGCTAAGTTTGTCAATCCAGATTGTAATATATCTTGCTAGTTGTGTCAATACAATGGGAAACTCTTAAAAATCCTTTGCATATTGTCTAAGTGTTGTATTCTGGAATAGTTTGTAATACAGGAGTTTGAATTCTTATACTCAATGTATTTTTCAGTTTTCAGATCTCTCCTTTGGTTGTGCTTCTTGAGTTTTGGGTTTTTTGATCCCTTGCTCAGAGTTTATCTATGTATGTGTTTTATTTCTTAGCTTTGATCTAGGATCAAGTTAAAAGTCTCTGAAATAAACATAGATTCATTTGGTTCAACTAAAAGGATATTTGTAAGCAGTGTATGAATCTGGTTTATTGTGTTTATGTCCCAGAATATTTGTTCTTGTATTCTGAATCTGTCTTAGATATATTGCCTAACAGACAAGTCACTAATCATAAATTAGTATCTCCTATAGTGATGCAAGTTTGGCATGGTTGTTTACATTTTGTAAGAAACATAAATCAGAATCCTTTCTATCCTTTCTATCCTTTTAGTTTTATGTATTTTGGCCTTAGTTATTTCATAGCAATTGAGAGTCAATGAATGAGTGGTTATCATTTAGTACTTTCTTGATATTATCTACTTTGTTCAATCCAGTCTTGGTGTTGTAAAGAGTGTTCTATTTTACTGGATTAGGTGCACCCACTTTGGTTCTATAGAACTAGAAGTGAAGAGGGTAGTCTTGTCCCTATAGTTGGTCCAGTTACCTACAGATTTCCCCATATTTGGAAATAACCCCTCCTTAAAATCAGTCTTAGGTATATTGGTGTCTCATGGAGTGTAAAATCCTTTCCAAGAACCAACATCAGGCATGCATGAAACTATATTCAAGTGAAATCTCTACAGTCTTCTTTCTCCTAGCATGTTTTAATAAAGAAACTCATATTTGTTATATAGATAGATAAACTGTTTTCATATCATCCATAAGATTTTTCCTCTTATTCTCCTTTGTTAATTTTTCCTCGTAAACATTCCTTGGCAGATGTGCCAATAACACATTTCAATTCCATCCTTTAGATCTTGTCCAAATTTTTTCAGTCATGGATCTCATAACAAACTTTATCCTCAATCTCAAAATCATAACAATTTCCAGCTCATCAATTTTAGTCGGCTAAACTCAAGCATTTAATACTTTCATCCATCATCGATTAACAAAGAAATGCATCGGTGAACACAAGCTCGGTGCATACTGAAGTGCTTCATTTACCAACCATATTGCCTTTTACAATTTTGTTTCCTCCTTCATAATAGATTAATGCAACATAATCAAGTCAACAATATGAAGTCATTGACTCATCGATAAGTTACCCAAATTATTCCTTATCCTCATCTATCATATCCATCTTTCTTCATGTAGATATCTCAGTTCTTCATCTTTTCTCTCCTCTTTACAGATGTTCAAATATTTCAACCAATGTGATAAGTGTAAAATATAAAAATATATCTTAGATATATTTTTATATCTATATGGATGTGTATGGGGGTGTGAAATATAAGATCTACCCATAAATCCAAATTTCCAAAGGAGAGATCCAAATTGATCAACCAAAAGCTTAATGCATAAAAGAATCAATCTATGGAGAATATGAATGAAGGAGATAACCTTATATTTTTCTATGAAAAGGTGTGTAATAACAAAGTGTAAATATATGATGGAAAATGTTATGGACATAAAAGAGAAATACTTATCTTGACAAGAGGCTCATGCAAAAATCACTATTTTATGATGTCTGTGTTCAGTTTTGGAAGATTCTACAACCTCCTCCAAACTAGAAATGTCAAGATAGAGAAAACCCAAAAAAAAAATTTCCTTCTGAGGTTAGGTCAACTTTGACCCAGATAGCAGGGCACAATCTTACTTTGGGGCACAATCTTACCCCTCACTGAAGGTCATCCCTAACCTGGAACAGCTCTGACAAAAATTAGTTCATGGATCCTGGAAGTTTTCCGAAAAGGGTACCCCTAGAAATGGACCTAAATTAAATATCATTTAAGAGTTTACCATTCTAAAATATGAAACAGTTGACTCGGAAGAGGGAAATAAAACTTTTTGAAACCCAACATCCCAAAACTCCCAGAAACTAAAATTTGGACCTGGGGTTAGGGTTGAGGTCAACTCTACCCTAGGTCAGGGTTGAAGTCAACCTTAACCTAGGTCAGGGTCGAGGTTGTCTTTGACCCTTCAGGTCATCCTTGACCCAGAAAGTCAAAGTCTTCAGTTTCTCAGATAAAGTTGCCAGAAAGAGGTTGGAAACAAGGGGAAAGAAATAGAACAAGGGAAAATAGCCAAATCTAGTGAAAGACCAATTCACGACACTTGACATGACCCCAGATCACTTGCTTAGAGGGATAAACACTCTTAACATGGAAGTACTTCCATTTTAAGATGATACATTAAGCCCCCACTTTAGCAAGAGTATGGACTAGATGCAAAATCTTGGTAAAGGAGAAGAAAGAGGAGATCCAAGTGGATTCACAATGAGATAAAATAACACTTAGCTAAGGACACAAGCCCCCAGGCCAAGGATTCTAACTCAACATACACGCACGAGGATGTGAAAATAAAAACAAAATAAAAAATCACACAAAAGAGGGGTTAGTACTAAAACAAACCCAAATCAACTAGCATAAGAAACCTTGCTAAGAAATATTTCTCACACTAATATCATATTTGGAAAACTATCATAAAAGCATAAATGATTACATAAGAAAGACAAGAGAAAAACTATAAATAACATAGCTTCATGATCTAGACCTACTATCATGAAAGCGAAAAGAGAGAAAGTAATAACCTCGCCCAATAAGATGCCTACCTTACCATGAATCACCAGGGGAGGGAGAGCCAAATAGGTGGCCAAACCTGATATTTCACCCATAAACTATGCTTGCAATTGTAATGTTTCTTCTGACGGCTTCTAGAATACCCATAGATCCACCTTCTTGTATCACTATGAATATGAAATGTGTGTCTCCTCAGGATTTAGCAACTTATGTGCATCACCTTTAGAAGATCTAGCATATTGAAAATGTGTGTCTTTTCAGGATTTAGCAACTTATGTGCATTACCTTCCAAGATTTAGCATGTTGAAAATTGAAAAATGTGTGTCTCCTCGGGATTTAGCAACTTATGTGTGTTACCTTCGGAAGATTTAGCATATTGAAAATTGAAAAATTTGTGTCTCCTCAGGATTTAGCAACTTATGTGTGTTACCTTCAAAAAATTTAGCATATAAATAAATAAAAACTATAGTACAAGGGAGACCCTATATATGCCCCCCTCCTTATCATGGGTATCTACTAGACATGATAAGGAAGAGGAAGATGACACCTACTTCACAATGCAAGGAGATATCCTGCTTACAACAATTTATACCATATTCTTAGCAAAGGGTATTGACCCTTACATCCAAAAGCATAGATAATTGTGAAAAGAATATGTCACTCATGGAAAAAGGATCCTCAAAGAAAGAGATCTTATCAACAAGACCCCCACCAAAGAGGAGTGCTTTAGATAAAATATCATCTTTCAAAGATAAGCCAAGCAGGAACAAAGATTCAATCAAGCCTCCTACAAACAAGAGGAAGAGGAATCCTTGAATGAGGGAAACAACTCTAACACCAAGCAAGGGTAAGAGTTTATAAAGAACATAATTTGAAAAATAAAGAAGAGGTGATCACCTAGGACAACAATGTCTCGTAGAAAAGGATATCCATAGTCAAAACCTCGGTCCTTATAATGAAATAATGTTGCAAGATAAACAAATACCACTAAGCTAAGGAAAGCAGATCCCTAGACAAAGAGAAAGAATGAAGCACCTTTCCCCCTAGGGATGAAAGTAAGGGATACCTTTACAAAAAAAATGTCTTAGAAAAGATATCTTAAAAAATAGAATCTATGGATGATTATAAACATAATACAAAACCATAGAGAGAGAAGATATAAAGAATATTGATTAAGCTCAAGGCACAATATATGCTAAAAGCCTAATGGATCCTAGGAGACTGGATGAAAATACAGCTCTTGCCCCCCAGTCTAGAGACAAGAGGGGAAGAAATTTTATATTATATCAGAATGAGGGGAATCCCCTATATCAAAATTATGAAGGAATTGTAAAATTGCACGAGAAAAAGGTATAATCCCTAAAGTAGCTCTTTCTCTAACATATAACTTGAAATGCTTACAATCAGCAAGTAAATGTGTATTATGATAATGAAAAGGACATTTGTATTTGTATAAATAATCTATCAGCATAGGTCTAAATATTTATTTCTTGGAATTCATTAACTCAACATATGCCTTCTTAGCCACTTCTTGACAAATATTAGGGTTATCTAAGATAGGTGTAGGGAGAAGATCATGAAGAGGAGGATGATGATTAACATCAACCACCTTATTTTGATATTGTGAACAACCAACACCATGCATATCTGGTTTAGGGGGTATATGAACTGGAAACTTGATACCATGCTCATTAACTCCAAGCCCTAAACCTCTATAACCTTATTTAGTCATCATATTATATCATGTAATGTACATATCATGTAAAGCTTCTAAAAGAGGTGATTGTTTATCATGTTCATGAATAAAAGTCATATAGCGTGAAATAATAGGTTTTCAAGAATTTTCTTCACCCTTTCCTTTAATATCATCATGAATCGGAGGAGAAGGTAAATCAAAGAACTCTTGCACATCCGCATCTTGAACTATAGCGTGAATCTCATCATAAGTATGGGAAGAATGAGGATTAAAAGATGGAGAATTAGGCATAGCATTAGGAATAGGAAGGTTAGGAATCAAATTAGGAATGATAGGATCAAGATTAGGAAGATTAGGAGATGGTGTATCATCTACCAAAATCTTCACATAATTCAAAATAGCATTAAGTGTACCGCATGAATCTTTAATGAAAGTTTTGAAAGTAGGAAGACTAGTATCAGTCAATTTCACAAAAGCATAGGCAAGTGTAAAATGAAGATTCATCAACATAATGAAGTGTATAATACTCTCATAAACATCATAGGTATGATAAAGAGATGCTAAAAGAAGGGTAATAAAGAACATAACCACACACCAAAGCATCTTAAAGATCTTCATAGTAAATGAAGTGCAATAAATATTTTTAGATTTTTGTTGAATAAATAGATTTTTTTTTGTATTTTTGAAATTTAAAATGCAAGAGAATAAAATAAATCTAATCTTAATGCAAGAAAATATTAAACTACGAATCTAACACAATAGGGCATCTAAAACCACAAAAGAAAAAGGGTAAGCTTGTCGGGTTCACCAAAATGTAAGATATAAAAGTATATCTTAGATATATTTTTATATCTATATGGAAGGTGTATGGGGGTGTGAAATATAGCATCTAACCTTAAATCCAAATTCCCAAAGGAGAGATCCAAATTGATCAACCAAACGGTTAATGCACAAAAGAATCAATCTATGGAGAATATGATTGAAGGAGATAACCTTATATTTTTCTATGAAAAGGTGTGTAATAACAAACTATAAATATATGATAGAAAATATTATGGACATAAAATAGAAATACTTATCTTGACAAGAGGCTGATGCAAAAATCACTAGTTTTCGATGTCTATGTTCAGTTTCAGGAAATTATGCAACTTGCTCTGGACTGGAAATGCCAAGACAAAGAAAACCCAGAAAACTTTTATCCTTCTTAGGTCAAGTTGACTTTCACCTAGATAGCAGGGTACAATATTACCCTGGGGCACAAGCTTACCCCTCATTGAAGGTCATCCTTAATCTAGAACAGCTCTGACAAAAATTCTATTTGTGGATCCTGGAAGTTCGTCGAAAAGGGTATCTAGATCTACACTTCAATTCATTATCTCGTACCTGTACTTGCAAGAAAAATTGTTTTGTTGTTTGGATGAGGAGTTTTCCTTGGTCAAACCATGGTTTGGAATCAACCTTAATAAAGGAATTGAAATAGAGAATGCTAGAAAGTAGTAGAATTAGATGAAGTAGATCTAACAACAAAGCTATGATATCCAATAAATATGCAATTGTATTTCAAATGTAAACAAGTATATTGATATGAAATCTTGAACATAACATTAATAAATGTAAATCAAAACCTCCATGATTGTATGCTTGGAATCCACCTTGAGAGAAGAATGAATGGATCTTGAAGATGAACAAAGGATCTTGAAGGAAGATCACACCACCATGATGTATAGATCTAGGGTTTGAATAATGAATTTTGAATGCTTGAACCAAATCCCTTCTAAGGCTTGAATGCTTGAATATTTTATCTTCAAAGGAGAACTTGAATGCTTAAATGGATGATTTCTTGAATTCTTCCTCGAAAATTCTTGATGAAATTCTCAAAAGATGGAGTGCTTGATGGCAAAAGAGATGGCTATGAGATTGCTTGATTGTGGATGGAGAAAATGAGAGAGGAAGGTTTCATTTTATAGTGATCTAGGACAAAAACTTATAAAGAGGCCAACATTGGAGAATTAGATCCCAATTAACATTAACCCCTAGAAATAGACCTAAATTAAATATCATTTAAGAGTTTACCATTCTGAAATCTTAAACAGGCGACCTAGAAGTGGGAAATAAAACTTTCCAAAACCTGACATCCTGAAACTCCCAAAAACTAAAATTTGGACCTAGGGTCATGGTTGAGGTCACTACCCTAGGTCAGGGTTGAGGTCAACCTTAACCTAGGTTAGGGTTGAGGTCATCCTTGACCCAGAAAGTCAAACTCTTTAGTTTCTTAGAGAAAGTTGCCAGAAAGAGGTTGGAAACAAGGGGAGATAAGCAAAACAGGGGGAAATAGCTAGATCTAGTCAAAGACCAATTCATGGTGCTTGACATGACCCTAAACCACTTACTTGAAGGGCTAAACACTCTTAACATGGAAGTGCTTCCATTTTAAGACGATACAATAAGTACTCTCAAAACTAGTTGACATCAATGACAACATAATGACTGTTTTAATTGTAATACCCCAAAAATGGGCTATAGGTTCATTAACCTCCTATATCATCAAATCGAACAAAATCGACATCAAAGTCCTAACCTAAGGCACATCTAAACATCATTGAATCTAATTGATTATCTTAAATTCTGCATCGGGGAATATTTCTAATAATATTCCTAATTATCCTAATTATCTTTAATTTAATAATTATTTGGCAATAAAACTTCAAAGCTTAAATGATTCTTCAATCACCTATTCCAATCTAACAAGAGTTGAATCTAACACGAAGGTTCCTCCAATGAAATAGCAAGTAGAATCCTTTTTCAGGATCAAAATCAAAATCTGAGATCATTCAAATTATTAACTACTTGCATAATCAACCTTCAATCATCAAAGAAATCTAGTATTCAACTTAACTGATTATCTTTCATCAAACTATCAAAATTTCAACTTGGTTAACTATGGTCAACTCATGGTCAAACCTAGTCAAACTCAGTCTCCAGGACCTCCAAACGATGTAGAATGCGTTCTCGAATGTGTACAACCACTTCTCAAATCAATTAACATGCTTCTAAACTATAACACTGACTTTTCTTATCAGATTTCAATTTTAATCCCAAAGGGGGCATGGTATTGCACATCATTCAAGTCTATAAATCAAATTCTATCGATCAAATATATCAAAATCTCTCATCAGTGATCAAGACAACATCCACATCTAGTCGCTGATTCATCAAAAGTCCTCATCGCTAGGGGCAAATCTATCATTGCTTGGGGCATATCAGATTCATCGATCCATATCAATCTAGTATTCTCTTAATCTTGTAATCTGTATCAGCTTTTCGTAACCATCGGTTCATTAGTGTAGTTTCCTTGGTTCTCCGGCAACTGAAGGGTTCAGATGTGATACCTGCTAGTTATGCTAAGACAATCGAGTCTAGAACCGGTCACTCACTTCTTAGCAATCCTAAGGTTCGGAATCAGGCATTTTGGCACTCTTTTGCAATCATCGGTTCATCGCTGCTATAGTGAACATTATCTTTGGTCATTCAGGACCTCATATCTCCATATCTTTCAATCGGTTTCTATCTTGAGATCGGTTAATCTTTTGAATTAGTTTCATATCTTTATCATACACAGACTATCTTTGAACCACTACGCTTTGCACAGTAATTCAAAGAGGGGCAAAATGTAATACCCCAAAAATGGGCTATAGGTTCATTAACCTCCTATCTCATCAAATCGAACAAAATCGACATCAAAGTCCTAACCTAAGGCACATCTAAACATCATTGAATCTAATTGATTATCTTAAATTCTACATCGAGGAACATTTCTAATAATATTCCTAATTATCTTAATTATCTTTAATTTAATAATTATTTGGCGATAAATCACATTTATCCTAAGTTTGATTAATTGAATATTATAAATATTTAATTAATTAGATTTAATATTTGCCACTTAATTATTTAATTAAATTTAATTCTATCTATTATTAATTGTATTATTTAATTTTGACAATAAATCCAATATCCTATGAATAATTGATTAAATTCTTATTTAATTGATTAAAGCAAGTTGTCATTATTTAATAATATAGTTTTTAATAAAAGTTTGATTAAATAGTTAATTAACCCATAAATTAATTATTTTATTTCAAAAATCAGTTGAGTTGAGGATAAATCATTTTATTTATTTATTTAATTATTATGCACATTCAAAAGAAACAGTTAAACTCCAAATCAGAAAATCAATGCAAGTTTTTGACTTTTTGGAACTCAATATCCTTTTGGAGTTCAAAAAGCTGATCTAAGCTCTAATTTGAGTTAAAAAGCTATTTTTGCATGATTTTGAGAATTAACTATCTTTCATGATCAGATAACTCAAAAATCAAGATGAGTTAATTTGAGTGATTTATGGTTTTTTTCCATGCACCTCCAAAGCCCTGGATTTCTATAAATTAAGGCCTCAGCTCTTCACAAATCATCTCATATTTTTGCACAATCACGCTGTCGACTCGGAGACTGAAGAATCAACTTGCGAATTCAAAACTTTGTGAGATCAATTTCAATTGCATAGTTTTCATATCATAGCATAAAATTTCATAGCTTTTGCATATCATTGTTAGATAGATTTCATATTAGTTTTCAATAGCATTCATAGCATATCAATTTCATCTAGCATAGATTTCATATCAGATTCATATCATTCTTATTGCATCGAAATTTTTTTAAAAAAATAGCTTAATTGCATTCAATCTCCTATCTAGATCAATTGTATTCAAATCTTTCATTTAGATGTCATCTAGGTCACTGATCTCGATTACAATCTAAGAACATCAAACTCGCACCTATTAGAAGGCAGTAAATCGCTTGGTTAGATTAGATTTCAATTTTGCACGATTTTGATTATAGCTAACCTCTAATGTTTTACTGAAGTGTTTTGTCTATAGATCAGGTACAATTTTCACACACACATAAAATGTGTGTGTGAAAATTGTACCTGATTTGTAGACACAACACTTCAGTAAAACATTAGAGGTTAGCTATAATCAAAATCGTGCAAAATTGAGCTCTAATCTAACCAAGCGATTTACTGCCTTCTAATAGGTGTGAGATTGATGTTCTTAGATTGTAATTGAGATCAGTGACCTAGACGACACCTAAACGAAGGATTTGAATGCAATTCTAGATATGAAATTGAATACAATTAAGCTATTTTTTTGGATTTTATGATGGAATAAGAATGAAAACTTGATATGAAACTAATCTATATGAAAAACTTGATATCAAATCTATCTAACAATGATATGCAAAAATAAGATTGATCTCACAAAGATGTTGATTCGCAAGAGCTTTGATTCTCCCAATTCCAATTCTCCGGCGTGATTATCCAACTCTTGAATTGATACTGACAGCGTAAGTGTGCAAATTTGTGGATGATTTGTGAAGAGCTAAAGCCTTAATTTATAGAAATCCAGGGCTTTGGAGGTGCATGGAAAAAAGTCATAAATCACTCAAATAACTCAGGTTAATTTTTGAGTTATTTTTAAATAACAGATAATTAAGTCACAAAAATCATGCAAAAGCACAGTTCAACTCGAATTAGAAGTTTAGATCAACTTTAAAACTCAAAAAGATATTGAATTTCCAAAAGCTAACAACTTGCATTGATTTTCCAATTTTGAGTTTAACCGGTCCTTGAATGTGCACATGGATAATTATGATTTAATAAATAAATAAAGTGATTTATTCTCAACTTAACTGATTTTTGAAATAAAATAATTAATTTATGGGTTAATTAACTATTTAATCAAACTTTTATTAGAAACTATATTATTAAATAAAGACAATTTGCTTTAATCAATTAAATAAGAATTTAATCAATTATTTATAGGATTTTGGATTTATTGTCAAAATTAAATAATAAAATTAATAATAGATAGAATTAAATTTAATTAATAAATTAAGTGGCAAATATTAAATCTAATTAATTAAATATGAAAATATTCAATTAATCAAACTTAGGATAAAAATGATTTATCACCAAATAATCATTAAATTAAAGATAATTAAGATAATTAGAAATATTGCTAGGAATATTCCCCGATGTAGAATTTAAGACAATCAATTAGATTCAATGATGTGAAGATGTGCCTTAGGTTAGGACTTCGATGTCGATTTCATTCGAGTTGATGATATAGGAGGTTAATGAACTTACAGCCCATTTTTGGGGTATTACATTTTTCCCCTCTTTGAATTACTGTGTGAAGCGCAGTGGTTCAAAGATAGTCTATGTTTGATAAAGATATGAAACTGATTCAAAAGATTAACCGATCTCAAGATAGAAACCGATTGAAAGATATGGAGATATGAGGTCCTGAATGACCAAAGATAATGTTCACTATAGCAGCAATGAACCGATGATTGCAAAAGAGTGCCAAAATACCTGATTCCAAACCTTAGGATTGCTAAGAAGTGAGTGACCGGTTCTAGACTCGATTGTCTTAGCAGAACTAGTAGGTATCACATCCGAACCCTTCAGTTGCCGAAGAACCAAGGAAATAACACCAATGAACCGATGGTTGCGAAAAGCTAATACAGATTACAAGATTAAGAGAATACCAGATTGATATGGATCGATGAATCTGATATGCCCCAAGTGATGATAGATTTGCCCCAAGCTATGAGGACTTTTGATGAATCAGCAATTAGACATGGTTGTTGCCTTGATCACTGATGAAAGATATGATTCCAAACAAAACTAGATTTACAGACTTTGAATTGATATGCAATACCATGCCCCCTTCAGGATTAAAATTGAAATCTGACAAGAAAAGTCAGCGTTGAATGGTTTAGAAGCATGTTAATTGATTTGAGAAGTGGTTATACACGTCCGAGAATGCATTCTACATCGTTTGGAGGTCCTAGAGACCGAGTTTGACTAGGTAAAACCATGAGTTGACCATTATTAACCAAGTTGAAATTTTGATAGTTTGATGTAAGATAATCAGTTAAGTTGAATTCTGGATTTCTTTCATGATTAAAGGTTGATTATGCAAGTAGTTAATAATATGAATGATCTCAGATTTTGATTTTGATCCTGAAAAAGGATTCTACTTGCTATTTCATTGGAGGAACCTTCGTGTTAGATTCAGCTCTTGTTAGATTTGAAGAGGCAATTGAAGAATCTTGTTAAGTTTTGAAGTTCGTTTCAAACATTGTGAGATCATGCAAACATGCAAAATGCAAAGAGACATGCAAGATGAAATGCAACCTAAGACCTAGGACCTAGTCACTGATCATGTGTCGATTTGTTATCATCATTGAACTTTTAGGTAATCGGATAAATCAATACAATGCCCACTAGCCATGAAACCATAGACATATGAATATTGATTTGTATGCACAAGAATCAATACAACACCCACTGGTTAGACAACCATGGACATATGAATATTGATTTGTTTTTGGAATGTTGGATTAGATATAAGCACCAAGGCAAAAATGCTAGGATGACCTGAATATCATGTCCATTTTGATATAGCAATTTGTACAAGCATCAAAACATAAACGTCGTGATGACCTAAGTACGCCTTGCATTTAACATACACATCAAACAATCAAAAGATCATTCTAAATCCAGTGTGAATTACCCGTAGTGACCCTTTATCATTCACATCCTTAGGCAAGATCGTGTTTCATAGTAGGAGAAAGAATTCACTTCAAAAAGATAATAGTTAGATCAAACGTCCTTGAATTTTTCGGGTATCAATGGTCGAGGTACGCATGGCCATCCAATTCAAGATAGAGG
The DNA here is from genome assembly GCA_027943335.1 of Chamaecyparis obtusa. Lineage (NCBI taxonomy): Eukaryota > Viridiplantae > Streptophyta > Pinopsida > Cupressales > Cupressaceae > Chamaecyparis > Chamaecyparis obtusa. The sequence continues at coordinate 435,204 of BSBK01006170.1, forward strand.
CTCTTACAATCAGACACCATTTCAATCCAGAATCTCCAAAGTTGTTAGATGTTCACATACAAGCAGAAAACCAAGAAAAGATTATGCCCCCAGTCATCACGCTCTAAATCCTGTAAAGGACATCATCAAAGAGTTCGTGGGAACAAAATATGCAAAAATCTCAATGTGAATTAGTAAGCATACAAGGAGATAAAAGCATAAAGCACAGATTGTTTTCAGTTCGTTTGGTGTTTGATTGTTGTTGTTGTAGATGTGAAATCTTTTCTGGAGATGAGACTGACTGACTGACTCAACTTGAAGCTTTGAAGGACTCTGACTAGATATGACACGTCTAAGATACACTGGAGGCCATAGGATATGACATTGATTGCCCCCAAGTTTGAACATTTGATAGGATACAGACACTCAAGCTGATTGGTGTACAAATTGACTTTATTGAAACAAGGATATATACAGACGAAAGCAGAATGAAAGTTGAGAAAGACCAAGATTGCGCTGATAGATGGAGCATTTTGAAACAAGTGGTGCCTGTTTGTCAGGTTTTCACCATCTTGGCAAAGATTCTATTTTTGCTACCAAGCTGCCTATTTCCAGGTTTTCACCAAGGCACTTTTTCTTTTTCTCATTTTTTTTGTATTTTTCATTTTTTCAATTTATTTTTTTTTAATTTTATTTTTTTTTAAATTTTTGGAAGAAGGCAAGCTTTTTAGATAGTGCTCCTTGAAAGGATAAACCATGATATGCCAAGGATTCAAGATGATATACTCAAAGATGCTGATAGGGAAAGGGAGATGGAAGAGAAAATGGAGGATAAGGTTTTATGTAAGGCGAGTGAGGTTGGAAGATAGGAGGAATAGGCAAATGAGAAAAAAGGATAGAAGGTAGAAGGATAATGAATGGAAGGATTGTGAAAGGGTAGATGGAAAGGAAGGCAAGATCAATGTTGACACCCACCTTGGAGAGTGGCGAGAGGATGGAGGAAACTTGAATGAAGGAATACGTGAAGGAATATGGTGAATGTTTAGTAGAGGTTGTGGTTCAGGCACATGGAATGAAACAATGTTTTTGGAAGAAGATGAAGTGGAAGCCTTTGGAAGCTTGAATGTCAACTTGAATTGTTTCTCAACATTAGACTCCCTCAAGAGATACTTTGGAATCCATATAGCCGTAGGCTTTTCATTCCTTTTTGGTAATTTGGAGAGAATATCTTTAATGATGGATTTTGGAACCCATACTTGTCTTGTAATTTTTTTCTTAGATATCTCTTTTGACTTTATGCCTCCATGTCATTTAGAGGAGACATGGTGATCTTCTCTTTTTGATAGATTCTTATATTGTTTCTTTTTCTTGTATTGAACATTCAAGTTACTTCCAAAAGACTTGGGACTTGTGGAAGAAGGAGGATATGACTGGTTTAGATGGGTGGGTGGATGAAAAAGATTCAAGGGTGTGCATCTATGTTGATCTTGAGGAAAGATAGGAGATGGAGGGATGTAAGGACCCAAGATGGATGGTGAATTAGGAGAGTTAGGAGGGGAAAGTGAAGGGACATAAGGACCCAAGATGGAAGGCAGACATGAAGCCCTTAGTAGTGGTGGAGGAGGTCCAAGGATGGATGCAGAAGATGCAAAAGGATAATCAATAAGTTCATCAACATCTATATGTCAACCAAGGACATCAGCATCTTTAGTGTGACCATTAGGATTTTCACTAGGATCGTGAACATCTTGAATATGAGCACCTTCTTTGACAGGATTGTTCAAAGCTTGCAAAGACTTAGGAAGAGTAGAAAGTGGAAGCGAACATGGAGTGGTAAAATAAGAAGATGGAAGACTTTGATCTTGACAAGGATCTTTGGATAGCATAAGCATACAATTTCTTTCTTGATTTTCAATAGGCTTAACATTGGAAGTAACAACACCATTTTTACCAACCTCAATGGAAGTATCATCTTTGGAAACCACAAGTGTAGTAAGGTTATTTTGATTTTCAATAAGCTCAATGGTGTAAGTAGTAGCTTGATCTTGCTTAGGAGAAGACTTAAGACATGGTGGAATGCATGAAAAAGGGTGTGTAGGATCAAAAGAACCATGAAGCAGATAAGAGACATCGGGAAAAGGAGTGGATGACATGGAGGGTTCTTGATCTTGATCTTTCTTTATGTTCTTTTCTTCATCATTTTTAGAGTCCTCTTGACATGGAGCCACTTCTAAGGACAAGGAAGCATGTTCAGATTGTATGGAAGACATTGGAAGAGATGGTGGAGGACTAGCTGAAGTAGGGATTATAGCATATGAAGGCTTAGGCTCTTTAGGTTTATCATTATTGAAAGTATTTGCAGCCAAGTGAAGGTTAGCTTGACTTTCTTTAAGAGGTAGCCCTGGAGGATAACTATAGGGAATCGTATGAAAAGTATTAGGGCTTGTGTCAGATGAAGGTTCTGTGAAAGATTTGAAAGACTTTGAAGCTTTAGGAAATGTATGAGTATTGGAGGAAGTAGAGGATGGAAGGGAACCATCACAAGACAAAGGTCCAACATTAACATGATCTTTCTTGAGAGTGTAATCTTTATTTTCAGCCTGAGAGTTCTTAGAGGAGAGATCCTTATAGTATTAATGTTTTAAATCAGCATGGTACATTTTATATTCCTCAATAGAAGTAGATGTATCATCTAGATATTGTCCACAAAAGCCATAAAAGTCTCTTTCAAAATTAGAATCATATGGATCACCATCATGATCTATCCAATGTGACGGCCCATTTGTAGTAAGCAGGAACGAACGATGAGGAGGATTTTTAGGAACAGAGGTGTCATAGGTATCATTACATTATCTATCATCATAGTCATCATAGTCTCCAAAGCTGGATGTGTCACTCTCCGTGGAAGAGGCATCATATTGCTCAAATTTTGTCTGGGGGCATGGTGACATGTACAAGTCTTTATGAAATGGAAAAGGGGATAGAGCTTCCATGGAGAACTCTTTAGATTCTTTCTCTTTCTTAAGATTGTCAAGTTGGATTTGCATAGCATGCATCTGTTTCATCATAGCGGTGATCAGAATTTCTTCCTCATGTGTACTGATTCTTTGAGACATGTGTACTGATTCTCAATGGCTACTGCTTTGTTCCTGACACAATGATTTGTTTGACAGATTCTAGAACTAGGCTGGAAACATTGGATATCTTGCAATTTGACAATTTTCTGACAACTTTCCAAAATTTTCCCAAATGACTTTCTGTAGACTCATACGACAGTGGGTATGCTATGAAACGATAGTTGAAAAAATCATATGATAGTTGCTAGCAGGATTTGACTTTTGAAATTTTCTGGCATGAAGACTCGTATGGCACTGGGTACTCAATCATATGATAGATGGGAAATACTGAAATGACATTTGGCAAAAACTCGTATGACTTTTTAACTTCTTGAGATGACTTTTGACTCCAGAAAGGAAATTTACTTCAAATTTTGCCAATTTAGGGTTTTCAATTTTGGATAGTTTGCAAATTGTACTGTCTAGATTTGAAGATTATACCAGATTTGATCATTTTTGATAGCCAAGTAGATAAACAAGCACACAAAATAGTAAGCAAGTGATTCCAAGCACGTCTGAAAAAAATGAACAAGGGCAAAAGCAACCTTGCGCATGAACAATCAAGTGACCAAATTGTGCTAATCCCTGAGAGTACTAATTGTGTATGTTCTGAAAAGTTTTGTAATAACACACATATACCTAAAAATGAAAAATTAGCCTCTCTAGGGTTTTTAGTAATGGTTTGACTCTGCAAATTTTATGATTCAAAGGGGTGAACTCCAATCCCAATGCACCAGGGTTTTGACACAGTCTGAGAACTTAATCTTCAAGAGCTTCTAGGGAGATCTGACAACCCAACAATGAACCATACCTGTGGAGATTTCTTCCACAAGGACATTTATATAGCGGTTGTCACTACCACGTCTAAAATGGCTATGACCGCTTGAGGTTCCGTCAACGCAATTTTCCCTGTAAAGGGATTGTCCACTATGGTTAACCCTCTCTAAAGGTGACTCACAGATTTATACCACGAAGGGACTTGGCTCCAGATTCAAGGTTTTGACGCCTCTTCACTTTTAACCCAAACAAAGCAAGCAGATTAATCTGACACGCTAAGACCAAGTTTTGTTCCACCAAGGTCTGTGATGTCAACTCCACAAGATCTATCAACCTCTCTGGGGAGAGAATGTATCAATCAATAAGAGAAGACGCACTAACCAATTTTGATTCACCAAAGCTCATGATATCAACCCTATGTGATCTATTAACCTCTCCGGAGAGAGAATGTATCGATCAATAAGAGAAGATGCACTAACCAAGTTGAATGTGAAACGCACTAAGTATCCTCCCTACCTACAAGGATTCTATCATCAAGGAAGGATTTTGCTAGGAATCCAATCTCTCAAGAATCGCGAATAGTGTTCAGAGGGCCTAATTACTATGTGAGCACAGATGTATGTTTCCTAAAGCAAATCTACCAAAAGTTTCCAAAAAGAAGAAAGAGGAACACTTAACGCTTAAAGAAAATACGAGATGAGTCTACAAGGTGGAACACTTAACACCTCACACAAGCTAAAAATGAGTCCATAACTTAGAAAATAAGTGAGTTCCTAAAAGCACAAAAGGGTTGCTAAGTGGAGCACTTAACGCTTCTTTCCTGTTGACCCCTCCCCTTTAATCTGGAGAACTTAACGATTCAGCAAGTCCAATAACCCAAGATAGCAATCAAGATCAATCACAAGTATTCTAAGACTACTTAATGAATTCTTAAGGGATCACAACCTAGTCTCAATTATGCAAGTGTGTAGAAATAGATCAAAAGCATGAAAAGATGCACACAAGCTTGACACATGAGAGATTTATTTTAAGTCCAAATCAAAATGTTTTCAAAACAAGGAGAATACCTGGTGATCTTCGCAATGCGCTTAGTAGATTTTACCTAATTTTTAGCAATTCTTGTTGAGCTTTACATTGCAAGCAAGCTATGAACTCTCCAACAAGCCAATAAGCAAACAAGATATCCAAGGTCTATTCAACTTATAAAAACCCTAGGGTTATATCTAAAAATCAATTATTAGGAGAAATAATAACCAGAAATTAATCCAAATGACAACTCATATCATGCATTGAATCATATGAAAAATAAGTGCATACCTATCACAAAATTTTTATTTTTTTGCACTGCATTTGACCTAGTCAACAAGATCTATTTTTTTTTTATAATTTTGGCCACAAAAATAGAAATTCAAAATAGAGACCTTTTCTAAAAAACAAAGAGCTTTCCAAAAATGTAAAAATTTTAGAAAAATCTCTTCATTTGTGCCCTAGAGACCCATTTTACCAAAAAAGACCAGTTTTTGTAAATTGACTATTTGAGCTATTATATTGTATCCAAATTTAAAACACGAAGAATGGACCCCCTGTATAATTTAAAGAGATTTTTGAAAATATAAAAATTTCCAAAAAATATGCTGATTTGCGTCAGATATTAATTTTTCCTGGAATTTCAAGAAAAAATTATTAAAAATTCAAAACATCTTAGAAAATTCTAAATGTTTTACTGTAGCTTCCCTGATATGTCGCCAACTTGCAAAAAAAATTTTAGACCAAAAATTGAAGCCGTTTGGGCAATAAAATTAAATTTTTGAAATTTTGGGGTTTTAGCTCCCAAAAAAATCAAAACCAGCATGCAAAGGTGGGTTGCCCCACGGTGGGTGCCAAAAATGTGTGTGTGAAAATTGTACCTGATCTGTAGACACAAAACTTTAGTAAAACATTAGAGGTTATCTATAATCAAAATCGTGCAAAATTGAAATTTAATCTAACCAAGCGATTTACTACCTTCTAATAGGTGTTGTGTGTGTGAAAATTGTACCTGATCTGTAAACACAACACTCAGTAAAACATTAGAGGTTATTGATAATCAAAATCGTGCAAAATTGAAAGCTATCTAACCAAGCGATTTACTGCCTTCTAATAGGTGCGAGATTAATGTTCTCAGATTGTAATCGAGATCAGTGACCTAGACGACACCTAAATGAAGGATTTGAATGCAAAAGATGGATATGAAATTGAATGCAATTAATCTATATTTTTGATATTTTCTATGCAATAAGAATGAAAACTTGATATGAATCTATGCTAATATGAAAAACTTGATATGAATCTATGCTAATATGAAAAACTTGATATGAAATGAATGCTAAATGATCTAACAATGAAGATTCTAACAATGATATGAAAACTATGAATGCAAAAATAAGATTGATCTCACAAAGATGTCGATTCACAAGAGCTTTGATTCTTCAATTCCAATTCTCCAGCGTGATTGTACAAAATATGAGATGATTTGTGAAGAGCTAAAGCCTTAATTTATAGAAATCCAGGGCTTTGGAGGTGCATGAATAAAAGCCATAAATCACTCAAATTAACTCATCTTGATTTTTGAGTTATCTGATCATAAAAGATAGTTAATTCTCAAAATCATGCAAAAACATGCAAAAATAGCTTTTTAACTCAAATTAGAGTTTAGATCAGCTTTTTGAACTCCAAAAGGATGTTGAGTTCCAAAAAGTCAATAACTTGCATTGATTTTCTGATTTGGAGTTTAACTGTTTCTTTTGAATATGCATAATAATTAAGAATTAAATAAATAAATAAAGTGATTTATCCTCAACTCAACTGATTTTTGAAAATAAATAATTAATTTATGGGTTAATTAACTATTTATTCAAACTTTTATTAAAAATTATATTATTAAATAATGACAACACGCTTTAATTAATTAAATAAGAATTTAATCAATTAAAGATAGGAATTTTGATTTATTGTCAAAATTAAATAATATAATTAATAATAGATAGAATTAAATTTAATTACATAATTAAGTGGCAAATATTAAATCTAATTAATTAAATATGAAAATATTCAATTAATCAAATTTTTAGGATAAATGTGATTTATCGCCAAATAATCATTAAATTAAAGATAATTAAGATAATTAGGAATATTACTAGGAATATTCCCCGATGCAAAATTTAAGATAATCAATTATGATTCGATGATGTTTAGATGTGCCTTAGGTTAGGACTTTGATGTCGATTTTGTTCGATTTGATGATATAGGAGGTTAATGAACTTATAGCCCATTTTTGGGGTATTACATTTTGCCCCTCTTTGAATTACTGTGTGAAGCGCAGTGGTTCAAAGATAGTCTGTGTTTGATAAAGATATGAAACTGATTCAAAAGATAAACCGATCTCAAGATAGAAACCGATTGAAAGATATTGAGATAGGAGTTGATTGATATTGAATTGATATGGAGATAATAGGTCTTGAATGACCAAAGATAATGTTCACTGTAGAAGCAAATGAACCTATTATTGCGAAAAAGTGTCAAAATACCTGATTCTAAACCTTAGGATTGATAAGAAGTGAGTGACCCATTCTAGACTCGATTGTCTTAGCAGAACTAGCAGGTATCACATCCGAATCCTTTAGTTGCCGAAGAACCAAGGAAATAACATTATGATCTGATGGTTGCAAAAACTGATACAGATTACAAGATTAAGAGAATACCAGATTGATATGGATCGATGAATCTAATATGCCCCAAGTGATGATAGATTTGCCCCGAGCGATGAGGACTTTTGATGAATCAGTAACTAGACATGATTGTTTGTCTTGATCACTGATGAAAGATATTGATAGACTTGATCGATAGAATTTGATTTACAGACTTTGAATGATGTGCAATACCATGCCCCCTTCGGGATTAAAATTGAAATCTGACAAGAAAAGTCAGCGTTGATAGTTTAGAAGCATGTTAATTGATCTGAGAAGTGGTTATTTACATCCAAGAACGCATTCTGCATCGTTGGAAGGTCCCAAAAGACCCAGTTTGACTAGGTTTGACCATGAGTTGACCATGGTTGACCAAGTTGAAATTTTGATAGTTTGATGTAAGATAATCAGTTAAGTTGAATACTGGATTTCTGTGATGATTGAAGGTCGAATATGCAAGTAGTTAATAATATGGATGATCTCAGATTTGAATTTTGATCCCGAAAAAGGATTCTACTTGCTATTTCATTGGAGGAACCTTCGTGTGAGATTCAGTTCTTGTTAGACTTGAAGATGTGATTTGAAGAATCATTTAAGCATTGAAGTTCGTTTAATCATTGTGAGATCATGCAAACATGCAAAATGCAATGAGACATGCAAAATGAAATGCAACCTAAGACCTAGGACCTAGTCACTGATCATATGTCGATTTGTTATCATCATTGAACTTTTAGGTAACCGGATAAATCAATACAATGCCCACTAGCCATGAAACCATAGACATATGAATATTGATTTGTATGTGCAAGAATCAATACAACACCCACTGGTTATACAACCATGGACATATGAATATTGATTTGTTTTCGGAATGTTGGATTAGATATAAGCACCAAGGCACAAACGCCAGGATGACCTGAATATCATGTCCATTTTGATATAGCAATTTGTACAAGCATCAAAATATAAATGTTGTGATGACCTGAGTACACCTTGCATTAAAAACACATCAAACAGCTAAGAGATCATTCTAAATCCAATGTGAATTACCCGTAGTGACCCTTTATCGTTCACATCCTTAGGCAAGATTGCATTCCACAGTAGGAGAAAGAACTTACTCAAAAAGACAATAGTTAGATCAAACTTCCTTGAATTTTTTTGGTATCAATGGTCGAGGTACGCATGGCCATCCAATTCGAGATAGAGGCTCTTACAGTCGGACACCATTTCAATCCAGAATTTCCAAAGCTGTTAGATTTTCACATACAAGCAGAAGACAAAGAAAAGATTATGCCCCCAGTCATCACTCTCTAAATCCTATAAAAGACATCATCAAAGAGCTCGAAGGGACACAATATGCAAAAATCTCAATGCGAATCAGTAAGCCTACAAGGAGATAAAAGCATGAAAAGCACAGATTGTTTTCAGTTGAGTTTTGATGTTTGATTGTTGTTGATGCAAAATCCTTTCTGGAGACGAGATACACTGACTGACTCAACTTGAAGCTTCAAAGGACTCTGAGTGGATATGACACGTCTAAGATACATTGGAGGCCATAGGATATGACATTGATTGCCCCCAAGTTTGAACATTGATAGGATACAGACGCTTGAGCTGATTGGTGTACAGGCCGACTTATTGAAAACTGGAAATGTAGGAACAAACCGGGAGATATGTACAAACTAAAGCAAGACTAAAAGCTGGGAAAGACCAAGATTGTGCTGATAGATGGAGCATTTTGGAACAAGTGGTGCCCGTTTGCCGAGTTTTCACCATCTTGGTAGAGATTCTATTTTTGCTACCGAGGTGCCTGTTTCCAGGTTTTCACCAAGGCACTTTTTTTTTCTTTTTCTTTTTTTTTGTATTTTTCATTTTTTCAATTTTTTTGTACTTTTGATTTTTTTTGATTTTTTTTTGTGAATCATCAAGGTGCCTATTGCTAGGTTTTCACCAAGATGTTCATTTTTTCAGGACTTTTTCCGATTTTTAAGATTTTTTTCAGGACATTTACCAAGCACTGAATGCCTTAGGCATAGAATTTCTTTAGATGGAGAACGTTGATTGGTTCTCGGAGCTGTTCTCCTTCAGTTGTTGAGAGTTGATAGGCACCAGAGCCAAAAGTAGCAGTGATTACAAAGGGACCCAGCCAGTTGGGTTCGAACTTCCCCTTGCGTTCTCGATGTGATTGATTTTTAGGATTTTCTCTCAACACTAGATCGCCAACCTGAAATTCTCTATGTCTGACTTTCTTGTTGTAGCCTCTAGACATTCTTTTCTGATACACTTTGAGATGATCATACGCTGTTTGCCTACGTTCATCTAGTAATTCAAGTTCTTGTAACCTAGACACTCTGTAGTCATCGTCAGGGACAAGTCCATGCATTCTGATTCGGAGTGATGGGATTTCAACCTCAATAGGTAGTACCGCTTCAGACCCATAAACTAAATCGAAAGGTGTAGCCCCTGTAGGCATTCTGATACTAGTCCTGTAGGCCCATTCTGATACTTGTTCTGATACTAGTTCTGATACTAGTTCTGATACTAGTTTTGATACTGATTCTGATACTAATTCTGATAATGGTTCTGATACTGATTCTGATACTGATTCTGATAATTGTTCTGATACTTGGTATACTTGATAGCATCTTTTTCCATTTGCAAACTCCCAAGCAAGATCATATTGTGCAGTCCCAATGTCTAGCAAGGTGGAGAACAAGAGGGATTAGCAAGCTGGTGGAAGAGATGGAAGACAAGAGAATGAAGGAGAATGAAGGGAAGAAATCCTCAAGGAAAAACTCCTCAAGAACACCCAAGCTAGGGAAAAATTGTCATGTAAAGCACATTTGGACAAGCAATGAAAGGCCATCATAGGATAAGTTACAATAGTGTAATGCCAAAGAAGGAAAGGATGTAGTCCAAAAGAGTAGACATGTCAAGAGGCTTCGTAGCATCGTGTTTTACTCTTTCTCTTTTTTTATTAGATCAAGACCAAAGGGGAAAAGGATAGCGATAGGCGAAAATGAATGGAGGAAGATGGATATGAAGGCTAAACATGGAAGCAATGAAAATAAGGTCATCGTAAGATAGCTCACAAAATAGCCAAATATTCGTGTATAGATCAACATTGTCAAGATCAAAGAGAGAAGATGGAATGGATGAAATATGTAGAAGAACTACGCATGATGCTTGATTGCCAGGTTTTCATCATGGTACTTATCCAAGGCACCACAAGGGAGTGGTTTTCACCTTAGGATGAAAAAAAAATTTTACTTTTGCTACCAAGGTGCCTGTTTCCAGGTTTTCACCAAGGCACATTTTCAATTTTTTTTTCATTTTTTTTGGAAGAAGGCAAGCTTTTTATGTAATGCTCCTTGAAAGGATAAACCATGATATGCCAAATATTCAAAATGATATGCTCAAAGATGCTGATAGGGAAAGGGAGATGGAAGAGAAAAATGGAGGATAAGATTTTATGTAAAGCGAGTGAGGTTGGAAGATAGGAGGAATAGGAAAATGAGGAAAAATGATAGAAGGTAAAAGGATAATGCATGGAAGGATTGTAAAAGGGTAGGTGGAAAGGAAGGCAAGATCAACATCAACACATACCTTGAAGGGTGGTGAGAGGATGGAGGAATCGTGAATGAAGGAATACGTGAAGGAATATGGTGAATGGATAGCAGAGGTTGTGGTTTAGGCACATGGAATGGAAGAATATTTTTGGAGGGAGATGAAGTGGAAGCCTTTGGAAGCTTGAATGTCAACTTCACTTTTTGTTCAACACCAGACTCTTTCAAGAGAGACTTTGGAATCCATATAGCCTTAGGATTTTTATTTCCTTTTGATGATCTAGAGAGAATATCTTGAATGATGGATTTTGGAACCCATACTTGTCTTGTAGTTTTTTTCTTAGATATTTCTTTTGACTTTATGCTTCCATGTCTATGAGAGGAGACATGGTGATATTCTTTTTTTGATGGATTCTTGTATTGCTTCTTTTTCTTGTATTGAACATTCAAGTTACTTCCAAAAGACTTGGGATTTGTGGAAGAGGGAGGATATGACTGGTTTAGATGGGTGGTTGGATGAAAAGGATTCAAGGGTATGCATCTATGTTGATCTTGAGGAAAGATGGGAGATGGAGGTATGTAAGGACCCAAGATGGATGGAAAATTAGGAGAGTTAGGAGGGGAAAGTGAAGGGACATAAGGACCCAAGATGGAAGGAAGGTGTGAAGATCTTTGTAGTGGTGGAAGAGGTCCAAGGATGGAAGTGGAAGATGCAAAAGGATAATCAATAAGTTCATCAGCATCTATATGACAACCAAGGATATCAGCATCTTTAGAGTGAGCATTAGGATCTTCAATAGAATCATGGACATCTTGAATAAGAGCATTTTCTTTGATAGGATCATTCAAAGCTTGCGAAGACTTAGGAAGAGTAGAAAGTGGAAGTGAACATGGAGTGGTAGAACAAGAAGATGGAAGACTTTGATCTTGACAAGGATCTTTGGATAGCACAAGTGCATAATTTTTCTTTTGATTTTCAATAGGCTTAACATTGGAAGGAACACTATTTTTACCAACCTTAATGGAAGTATCATCTTTGGAAAGTGCAAGTGTAGTAAGGTTATTTTGATTGTCAATAAGCTCAACAGTGTAAGTAGTAGCTTGATCTTGCTTAGGTGAAGACTTAAGACATGGTGGAATGCATGAAAAAGGGGGTACAGGATCAAAAGAACCCTGAGGTAGATAAGAGACATTGGAAAAAGGAGTGGATGACATGGAGGGTTCTTGATCTTGATCTTTCTTTATGTTCTTTTCTTTATCATTTTTAGAGTCCTCTTGACATGGAGCCACTTCTAAGGACAAGGAAGCATGTTGGGATTGTATGGATGATTTTGGAAGAGATGGTGAAGGACTAGTTGAAGTAGGCATTATAGCATATGAAGGCTTAGGCTCTTTAGGTTTATCATTATTGAAAGTATTTGCACCCAAGTGAAGGTGAGCTTGAGTTTCTTTAAGAGGTAGCCCTGGAGGATAACTACAGGGAACCACATGAAAAGTATCAGGGCTTGTGTCAGATGAAGGTTTTGTGAAAGATTTGAAAGACTCGGAAGCTTTAAGAAATGTATGGGTATTGGAGGAAGTAGGGGATGGAATGGAATCGTCACAAGACAAAGGTCCAACATTAACATGATCTTGCTTGAGAGTGTAATCTTTATTTTCAGCCTGAGAGTTCTTAGAGGAGAGATCCTTATAGTATGCATGTTTATAATCAGCGTGGTAAACTTTCTCTTCCTCAAGTGAAACAGATGGATCATCTGGGTATTGTGCATAGAAATCATCAAAGTCTCTTTGATAATCAGAATCATATGGATCACTCTCCTGATCTATCCAATGTGATGGCCCATTTGTAGTAAGCAGGAATGAACGATGAGGAGGACTCTTAGGAACAGAGGTGTCATAGGTATCATTACATTGTCTGTCGTCATAGTCATCATAGTCTTCAAAGCTAGATGTGTCACTCTCCGTGGAAGAGGTATCATATTGCTCAATTTTTTTCCGGGGGCATGGTGACATGTACAAGTCTTTATCAAATGGAAAAGAGTATAAAGATTCCATGGAGAACTTTTTAGATTCCTTCTCTTTCTCAAGTTTGTCAAGCTGGACTTGCATAGCTTGCAGCTGCTTCATCATAGCGGCAATCAAAATTTCTTCCTCTTGTTTACTGATTCTTTGAGACATGTGTACGGATTCTCAATAGCTACTGCTTTGTTCTTGACACAATGATATTTTTGACAGATTCTGGAACTAGGCTGGAAACATTGGATATCTTGCAATTTGACAATTTCTGACAACTCTCTCAAATTTTTCCAAACAACACTCTGCAGACTCATACGACACTGGGTAGTCTATGAAATGACAGTTGCTAAACTCATACGACAGTTGGGTAGCAATGAAATGACAATTGACAAAACTCATACGACAATTGCTAACAAGGTTTTGACTTTCTTGAATGACTTTTGACTCCAGAAAAGATTTTACGTCAATTTTTGCAAAATGTAAGGTCTTCAATTTTGGATTGTTTGCAAATTGTATTGTCCAGATTTTGAAGGTTATACCAGATTTGATCATTTTTAATAGCCAAGTAGATAAATAAGCACGCAGAACAGAAAGCAAGTGATTCCAAGTACGTCTGAAAACAATGAACAAGGGCAAAAGCAACCTTGCGCATGAACAATCAAGTGACCAAATTGTGCTAATCCCTGAGAGTACTAATTGTGTATGTTCTGAAAAGTTTTGCAATAACGCACATATACCTGAAAGTGAAAAATTGGCCTCTCTAGGGTTTTTAGTAATGGTTTGACTCTGCAACTTTTATGATTCAAAGGGGTGAACTCCAATCCCGGCGCACCAGGGTTTTGACACAGTCCGAGAACTTAATCTTCAAGAGCTGCTAGGGAGATCTGACAACCCAACAATGAACCATACCCGTGGAGATTTCTTCCACAAGGACATTTATATAGCGGCTGTCACTACCATGGCAAAAATGGCTATTACCGCTTGAGGTTCCGTCAACGTAGTTTGCCCTGTGAAGGGATTGTCCGCTACGGTTAACCCTCTCTAAAGATGACTCACAATAGTATACCACAAGGGGACTTGGCTCCAGATTCAAAGTTTTGACACCTCTTCACTTTTAACCCAAACAAAGCAAGCAGATTAATCCGACACGCTAAGACAAAGTTTTGTTCCACCAAGGTCTGTGATATCAACTCCACGTGATCTATCAACCTCTCCAGGGAGAGAATGTATCAATCAATAAGAGAAGACACACTAACCAATTTTGATTCACCAAAGCTCGTGATATCAACCCTACGTGATCTATCAACCTCTCCGGAGAGAGAATGTGTCGATCAATAAGAGAGGATGCACTAACCAAGTTGAATGTGAAACGCACTAAGTATCCTCCCTACCTACAAGGATTCTATCATCAAGAAGGATTTCGCTGGGAATCCAATCTTTCAAGAATCACGAATAGTGTTCATAGGGCCTAATTACTATGTGAGCACAGATGTATGTTCCGAAAGCAAATCTACCAAAAGCATCCAAAAAGTAGAAAGAGGAACACTTAACATTTAAAGCGAATATGAGATGAGTCCACAAGGTGGAACACTTAACACCTCACACAAGCTAAAAACGAGTCCACAACTTAGAAAACAAGGGAGTTCCTAAAAGCACAAAAGGGTTGCCAAGTGGAACATTTAACGCTTTTGTCCTATTGACCCCTCCCCTTTATGGCACTGAGATTGCAACCACGGGGCGGAAATGAGGGGCCGGCGGATTAGCGAGTCCAATAACCCAAGATAGCAATCAAGATCAATCACAAGTATTCTAAGACTACTTAATGAATCCTTAAGGGTTCACAACCTAGTATCAATTATGCAAGTGTGTAGAAATAGATCAAAAGCATGAAAAGATGCACACAAGCTTGACACATAAGAGATTTATTTTAAGTCCCAAATCAAAATATTATTAGATGAAGGAGAATACCTGGGATCCTTGCAACGCGCTTAGTAGATTTTACTTGATTTTTAGCAATTTTTGTTGAGCTTTTCCATGCAAGCAAGTGACGAACTCTCCAACAAGCAAACAAGCAAACAAGATATGCAAAATATATTCAACTTATGAAAACCATAGGGTTAGCTCTAAAAATCAATTATTATCAGTAATAATAACCAGCAATCAACCCAAATGACAACTCATATCATTCATTGAACGATGTAAAAAAAATAAGTGCATACCCATCACAAAACTTTATTTTTTTTGCTGCATTTGACCTAGTCAAAAAGATCTAATTTTTTTGATATGATTTTGGCCACAAAAGTAGAAATTCAGAATAGAGACCCCTACTAAAAAATAGAGAGCTTTCCAAAAATGCAAAAATTTTAGAAAAACCTCTTCATTTGTGCCCTATAGACCCATTTTATCAATACAGACCAGTTTTTGTAAATTGACTATTTGAGCTATGATATCATGTCCAAATTTAAAACAAAAAGAATGGACCCCCTGTAGAATTTAAAGATCTTTCTGAAAATATAAAAATTTTTGAAAAATATGCTGATTTGCGTCAGATATTAATTTTTTTCAGAATTTCAAGAAAAAATTATTAAAAATTCAAAACATCTCAGAAAATTCTAAATTTTTACTGTAGCTTGTATGACATGCAACCAACCTGCAAAAAAAATTTCAGATCAAAATTCCAAGCCGTTTGGGAGATAAAATTAAATCTTTGAAACTTTGGGGTTTTAGCTCCCAAAAAAATCAAAACCAGCATGCAAAGGTGGGTTGCCCCACGGTGGGTGCCAGAAATGTGTGTGTGAAAATTGTACCTGATCTGTAAACACAACACTCAGTAAAACATTAGAGGTTATTGATAATCAAAATCGTGCAAAATTGAAAGCTATCTAACCAAGCGATTTACTGCCTTCTAATAGGTGCAAGATTAATGTTCTCAGATTGTAATCGAGATCAGTGACCTAGACGACACCTAAATGAAGGATTTGAATGTAAAAGATGGGTATGAAATTGAATGCAATTAATCTATATTTTTGATATTTTCTATGCAATAAGAATGAAAACTTGATATGAATCTATGCTAATATGAAAAACTTGATATGAATCTATGCTAATATGAAAAACTTGATATGAAATGAATGCTAAATGATCTAACAATGAAGATTCTAACAATGATATGAAAACTATGAATGCAAAAATAAGATTGATCTCACAAAGATGTCGATTCACAAGAGCTTTGATTCTTCAATTCCAATTCTCCAGCGTGATTGTGCAAAATATGAGATGATTTGTGAAGAGCTAAAGCCTTAATTTATAGAAATCCAGGGCTTTGGAGGTGCATGAATAAAAGCCATAAATCACTCAAATTAACTCATCTTGATTTTTGAGTTATCTGATCATAAAAGATAGTTAATTCTCAAAATCATGCAAAAACATGCAAAAATAGCTTTTTAACTCAAATTAGAGTTTAGATCAGCTTTTTGAACTCCAAAAGGATGTTGAGTTCCAAAAAGTCAATAACTTGCATTGATTTTCTGATTTGGAGTTTAACTGTTTCTTTTGAATATGCATAATAATTAAGAATTAAATAAATAAATAAAGTGATTTATCCTCAACTCAACTGATTTTTGAAAATAAATAATTAATTTATGGGTTAATTAACTATTTATTCAAACTTTTATTAAAAATTATATTATTAAATAATGACAACATGCTTTAATTAATTAAATAAGAATTTAATCAATTAAAGATAGGAATTTTGATTTATTGTCAAAATTAAATAATATAATTAATAATAGATAGAATTAAATTTAATTACATAATTAAGTGGCAAATATTAAATCTAATTAATTAAATATGAAAATATTCAATTAATCAAATTTTTAGGATAAATGTGATTTATCGCCAAATAATCATTAAATTAAAGATAATTAAGATAATTAGGAATATTACTAGGAATATTCCCCGATGCAAAATTTAAGATAATCAATTATGATTCGATGATGTTTAGATGTGCCTTAGGTTAGGACTTTGATGTCGATTTTGTTCGATTTGATGATATAGGAGGTTAATGAACTTATAGCCCATTTTTGGGGTATTACAGGTGCAAGTTTGATGTTCTCAGATTGTAATCGAGATCAATGACCTAGACGACACCTAAATGAAGGATTTGAATACAATTGATCTAGATAGGAGATTGAATGCAATTAAGCTATTTTTTTTTGGATTTTTCTATGCAATAAGAATGATATGAATCTGATATGAAATCTATGCTAGATGAAATTGATATGCTATGAATGCTATTGAAAACTAATATGAAATCTATCTAACAATGATATGCAAAAGCTATGAAATTTTATGCTATGATATGAAAACTATGGAATTTAAATTGATCTCACAAAGCTTTGA
Organism: Chamaecyparis obtusa; assembly: GCA_027943335.1. Classification (NCBI taxonomy): domain Eukaryota; kingdom Viridiplantae; phylum Streptophyta; class Pinopsida; order Cupressales; family Cupressaceae; genus Chamaecyparis; species Chamaecyparis obtusa. The sequence goes on from BSBK01006170.1 coordinate 452,784, forward strand.
ATTTGCAAGTTGATTCTTCAGTCTCCGATTCGACAGTGTGATTGTGCAAAAATATGAGATGATTTGTGAAGAGCTGGGGCCTTAATTTATAGAAATTCAGTGCTTTGGAGGTGCATGGAAAAAAACCATAAATCACTCAAATTAACTCATCTTGATTTTTGAGTTATCTGATCATGAAAGATAGTTAATTCTCAAAATCATGCAAAAATAGCTTTTTAACTCAAATTAGAGCTTAGATCAGCTTTTTGAACTCCAAAAGGATGTTGAGTTCCAAAAAGTCAATAACTTGCATTGATTTTCTGATTTGGAGTTTAACTGTTTCTTTTGAATGTGCATAATAATTAAATAAATAAATAAAATGATTTATCCTCAACTCAACTGATTTTTGAAATAAAATAATTAATTTATGGGTTAATTAACTATTTAATCAAACTTTTATTAAAAACTATATTATTAAATAATGACAACTTGCTTTAATCAATTAAATAAGAATTTAATCAATTATTCATAGGATATTGGATTTATTGTCAAAATTAAGTAATACAATTAATAATAGATAGAATTAAATTTAATTAAACAATTAAGTGGTAAATATTAAATCTAATTAATTAAATATTTAGAATATTCAATTAATCAAACTTAGGATAAATGTGATTTATCGCCAAATAATTATTAAATTAAAGATAATTAAGATAATTAGGAATATTATTAGAAATATTCCCCGATGCAGAATTTAAGATAATCAATTAGATTCAATGATGTTTAGATGTGCCTTAGGTTAGGATTTTGATGTCGATTTCGTTCGATTTGATGATATATGAGGTTAATGAACCTATAGCCCATTTTTGGGGTATTACATTAATTATCTTACATATCATTTTAGTAGCTCAGTGATCTCTAATCACTGATCTTCAAGTCATTCATGTATCCAATTAGTTTTAGTTCATCAATCTCTCCCTTTGGCATTGATGGCAACACAAGCAATATGAAATATGCCATGCACATACCAAACATGTATTCTAAAACTATATAAGTAAATGTTATAGTTCAGTAAGCTCTCCCTAGCTTGATATAGATATGTTTAATCACTATGTTACATAATAACATTACAAGTGCAGACTTTCCCCTGTAGATTTGATATTTTTAGTTCTTAGAGTCCTTTTCTCAGCAACAAATCTTCAAAACTCTCCCTGACTTTTTCAGATTATCTCTTCCTTAGATAGATTATCACTGTTCTATCTCTTCATATTGTTTATCTCTCCCTTTGATAATAATTCCAAACAAAAACATAAAACATACAGCTCTGCAATAGCCAAGTAACTCTCTGTTGTTTGCTGCAGACAATGTATCTTTGTATACTGATATGAAAATCTATGTTCTAACTCCTCAAATCTTTCACAACCTTAGACATTATCCAAAGTGTGAGTTATGTTGCATCAACATGAATCATCTTCTGATAAGAATAGGGTAATGCAACCTCTAAATCACATTAGTGATCAGTAGATAGGGGACGGACCCCAAGTCTAGTCCTCAAGTATTCAAAAGTTTCCCTCGATAGAGGCTTGGTTAAAATATCAGCAAGTTGCTCCTTTGATGTAACATATTCTAGTTTGACTTTCTTCTCCTATACTTGTTCTCTTAACTAGTGATACTTAATAGAAATATGCTTTGTCTTCAAATGCATTACAAGATTCTTAGAAATATTTATTCCACTAGTGTTGTCACAATATATAATCACCGACTCAGTGATTACCTCATTTATCCCTTCCAACACTTGTTTGATATAAGCAATGTTTGAATAGTTTGTAGCAGCAGCAACATACTATACTTTGGTAGTAGACTAAGAAATACAAGGTTGTTTCTTACTTGTCCAAGTTACATGTCTTTCACCAAAGAAAAATGCTCCTCCAGTTGTGCTGTTTCCATCATCTATATTTCCAGCCCAATCTGTGTTGGTGAAGACTCTTCAAATTTTCCTTCCTTAGGATACCATAAGCCATATTCCTTTATTTTCTTCAGGTATCCTAAGATTCTTTTTACTGCAATCATATGTGAATCCTTTGTATTTGTTAAAAATCTAGCAACAATCCTCACTCATGAGCAATATCAGGCCTACTGTGTACTACATACATCAGTTTACCAATCATAGATTAGTATAGTTTCTGGTTTACCTCTGTACATTTATCATCTTTTGTTAATTTGTAGCTTGTGACCATCAGTGTTCCAATTGGTTTAGCATCTTCCATGCCAAATGTTCTCAATACTTCCTTTATGTACTTTAATTGTGTGATGAAAATTCCATCATTCTGTTGAATAACCTACAATCCTAGAAAGAACTTAATCTCTCCAAAAATGGACATTTCAAATTCATTTCTCATCTCATCAACAAATGGTTTACAAATATGATCTTGTCCTCCAAAGATTATATCATCCAAAAATATTTCAGCAATCAAAATAGTATCATCAGATCCTCCTTTCATGTATAAATTGTTGTTCTCACTAGTTCTTACAAAACCAATACTTAAAAGATAAGTATGTAACCTTTCATACCAGGGTCTTGGTGCTTGCTTTAAACCAGATAAAGCTATGTGTAGTCTACATACCATGTCTTTCTAATTCAGATCAACAAACCCTTCTGGTTGTTCTATGTAGACCTCATGTTCTAGTATTCCATTCAGAAAAGAAGACTTAACATCCATTTGCTAGACTTTAAATTTCTTATGTGTAGCATATGCAAGTAACATGTAGATTCCTTCTAGTCTAGCAACAAGTGCAAATGTTTCACCATAATCAATACCTTCTTCCTGTGCATATCCCTTGCAAACAAGTCTAGCTTTGTTTCTTGTAACCTCTTCGTTCTCATTTAGCTTATTCTAAAAATCCATTTAGTACTGGTAACATTTTTATCATTCGGTCTAGGTACTAAGGTCCATGTCCTATTTTTCTCAATTTTTTCTAGCTCTTCATTCATAGCATTTATCCATTCATCATTCTCAAGTGCAACTTTAACATTCTTTAGTTCATACTCATAGACTAAGCATACATTCTATCTTAACTTACTTCTTGTCAGTATCTCCGCTTGCCTATCTCCAATGATTTGGTTCTCAGGATGATTCCTTCTGACAAACCTTGCTAGCACTTGATCTCTTCTTTGTTCTTCACTTTGTTTAGGTTCATTTTCTTGCTTAGTAGCTTCTACTTGTTCTTTGGTTTCTCTTTGTTTTTCCTTAGTTTCTCTTTTCTGTTCCTTGGTGTTATTTTCCTGATGCTTGGTCAACTCAGCCCATGGCTTTAGTTTGTACTCTATATGTTCAACATAAATAAATCTACCATAGTCTTCTGGCTCCTTATTTTTTTCTTCATCATTTTTATTGGCAAATTCATCAACTCTGACATTAGCACTTTCAATCATCTTATTAGTAACCTTATTTAGACACTTGTAAGATTTACTTTTAGTAGAATATCCAAGAAATATTCTCTCATCCCCTTTAGAGTCAAATTTCCCACTCCTATCATCTTTCAAAATAAAACATTTACTACCAAAAATTATGAATTAACTTACACTCAGTGTGTAACCAAACCATAACTCATAGGGTGTTTTGTTTGTCTTTCTTTAATTGTACTTAGTTTAGAACATAAATAGTTGTGCTAACTACCTCTCTTTAGTATACTTGTGCAACATTCTTTTCTATCATCAGTGTCCTTGCACAATCAATAATTGATTTATTTCTCCTTTCAGCAATCCCATTCTGTTGTGGTGTTCTATGTGCAAAAACATGTCTTTTTATACCATGCTCATTACAATAGTTAGTGAATTCATCAGAAATAAACTCGCCACCTCTATCTAACCTCAAGCATTTAAGTTCTTTCCTAGTTTCTTTTTCTACTTTTTCTTTGTAGCATTTAAACATTTTAAATGCCTCTGATTTCTCTTTTAAAAATATGGTAGTCATCAATCTAGTGTAATCATCAATAAATAGAATAAAATATCTATCTCCATAGTATCTCTAATTTCTCATGGGACCACACAGGTCAGTGTGAACTAATTCCAAGATTCTTTTTGTTGAATGGTCTTTACTCTTAAAACTAAATTTTGTCATTTTACCTTTTTGACATTCATGACACATAACATGTTCAGGGTTTGTTAGACTAGGTAGTCCTCTAATTTTTTTATTTCTACTGATCTTAATCATGTTACCAAAATTTACATTTCTGCCATAACCATGCATCCTCATTTTTCACTAGTAAACAAGAAGTCTTAGCATTGTCAAGATAAAATAATTTACCTCTAGATTGTGCTCCTGTCCCAACAACCTTTCCACTTTCATCAAATATCTTTACCTTCTTGCTTTCAAAAGCTACTTGGTGACCTAAGTTGTTAAGTTTTGCCACACTTAGCAAATTATAATTCATTCCTTTTACCCAATAAGCATTATCACATCTGATTTTATCATTTATCAATAAAGATGCTTTTCCTCTAACCATACATGGTGTATCATTACCCATTTTTACTAATCCTCCATTATAATACTCAAGATGATCAAAATTTTCTTCATCACCAGTCATGTGATGTGTACAACCACTATCAATGATCCATGTATCATTTTTACTAACTTTAGAAATGAGTGTTGTTTCTACATACCTTTCTTCTTCCTTAGAATCATCCTTCATCACAATAAATACAACTTCAACATCATCATCTGTGTCAGTATTAATATCATTCTCTTCAGCAAAGTAACATACCTTTTTTCCCTTATCCTTTTGATCTCTGTTGTCTCTATTGTGGCATCGATAACTTCTGTTGTTTCTCCTTCCATAGCTTTCTTCACTAGATTAATCTTTGTTTCTATCTTCCTCTCTCATGTTCGAGCATCTAGCAAAAATATGGCCAGCTTCTTTACAATTAAAACATGCTAAAGGTAATTTACCCTTATATCTACCTTTACCTTTAGGCAATCTCTGGGTCATAAGAGCTTCAAGTTCATCAAGCTCATCATCATCAATATTACTATCACTGTCATTCCTTATATTATGTCTACTGCTAGACTTATCGATCTTCAGAGAAGACATGAAAGAAGACTCAACAGACAGTTCAACACTATTATCAAAATTGTTCAACTCAAAAGTTGTGAGCTTACCAATAAGACTATCAAGAGTAAGAGTATTGCTAGGTGAAAACCTCATTTCATGTATAGCAGATATTATAATTGCATAAGTAGGCAACAAGGTTCGTAGAATTTTACTTACCACTGTATCTTCATCAATGACACCACTAGATCCTTTGATAGCATTGACTACCTCCTTTATTCGGTTTGTATATTGTACTATGTTTTCTCCTTCCTTCATTTTCATATCATCAAACCTACCTCTTACGCTTCCAGCTCTAGCTCTCTTGACATTAACATCACCAACATAAACTAGAGCTAGTTTATCCCACATTTCTTTTGTAGTAGTGCAATTCTTAACATCCTCAAATTTAGCATCAGATAGAGCAGCAACAATCTCTATCATAGTATAGTTGTGTTCTTATCGGTCTCTCAACTGATCAAGAGTCAAAGGTCTAGATTGTGGTTGTAAATATCCATTCTCTGGTAGATGTAAGGCAGAATCTCCAATTCTAGATATGTGAAGTTTCATTCGACTTTGCCATATAGTAAAATTTTTCTTATTCAGCTTCAGCACTTCCCTCTTATACATCTTGTAATCTTTATGTTGAAGTCCTTATAACTTTGTTCCAAGCAACACAACTCTAATACCAATTGTTACAGTAGCTAAGAGGGGGGTGAATTAGTTAGATCAGTTATCCTATAGTCCCAAATACAAAGATGTAACACATTAAATAATATCAACAAATTCTGCAACTCGGTAACATAAATTACTAAATTGTTTGTGCCTTTTACCAATTACTAGTTAACTAACTCATTGTGATTACCGACCAAATCAAATATGCAGTATATAAAGTATGACAATAAAACAATCATCATAGAAACACATAACACAATGATTTAACGTGGAAACCCTGTTAAGGGAGAAACCACCTAGGACCGATAACCCAAACTAATTTTCACTTTTCTAAAGTGAGCTCAGTGAAGAGCCAACCTTGTTAAAGGTTACAAACATACTATTAAGTGTGACCTTGTTAGAGGATTTAAGACTAACAATTATTTTTCAACTAACATGTTAGGAATAGTCCCAAGAGATAACTGAGAGGGGGGGTGAATCAATTATCTACAAGATTCAATTCTTTATCCAAATAAGTATGCTTAAACATAAAGCATAAACACAATGAAAGAACACATGAACACAACACCAATATTTTAGTTATGGGGAAACCCAAATAGGTAAAAACTCCGGTGGGAATTAATACCCACTAATATTCTGTACTAGTGTATAATGATCCTTGTTAGAAGATCCTTAACCCTATTAGGAGTTGTTTTACAATATATTAAGTACAGTAAACTTGGTCAAGGGTCAAACCCTATTAGGAGTCTTTTATAATTGTCCCTATTAGGGGAGAGGATGCACTTTCTGAGAGCTCACTACTCAAAGGGGTGAAGGCTACAACCTTCTGAATAACAGATACACACTATATCTAGATCTTAGTTAACTGTGCTTTGACCTGCTATCTAGATCAGTTCCAATGTATAGCACAAATACTTTACTTGGTCACATAGACCTTCCTCTGATGGTTCTACACTTCGCACACTCTGCTCTGCTCTGATTAATCAACCATGAACCACACTCAAGCAATCACAAATGACTACCTATAAATATCTTTCCTCTAAATGATATAATCAACTCAGCTTGTTAGAACCACCTTGAAATCATATTATAGAAACCATAACAAACTTATATAAACATTATGTCGGCTCTACTATGCATGCAACACACTCTGGGACCTGTCCAATAAGATAATTGTAGACACACACTACAAACAATCAGCTCTACCAAAACAAATAGATCTTTCTCCTCAAGATAAATTACTTCATGCACTCTGAACTAAACATCAATAACTCTTCTATAAGCTTATCCCCAAGGGTGCATACCCAAAAGATAGGCGCAACTCAAGAACCAATAAAATCTCAGTCGGCTCTTGTGAATAAACATAGGAAACTGCTACTAGCGGATAACAACTGCATAACTTCACTTCTACTAAATATCAGACTATGTGTCCATAACTAAAACATCACTAACATGTCTTCAACATATATCCAAGAGTGCATGGCTCTATGATAACTGTACGCACAACCATACATAGAACACTACCTGTTACTCTATCAGGAACACTACTGACACAAGCTGATATATAACTGTCTATACTAATAGTTAACCTTTGTGCCCATGATATCATGCTGATATCATGTCCATGCTACATGTATAGAAATCTTACTACATAAGACTTCCACACATGCTACTTTCCATATGTTGTCATCAATGACAAACATACAGTCAGTACTGGCCTACTGGAAAATCTTCAACAATCTCCCCCTTTGGCATTGGTGGCAACATGTGGAATGAAAAAACCACCACCAACCCAAATGAACATTTCTTTTAGAACATTCTCCATTTCCTCAATAAAACTCCCCCAAAGATGAATCCTCCATCTACTACAATATTTTCCAACATTCTCCATTTCCTCAATTGAATTGTTGTCATAACTAAATACTGCTCCCCCTTAGTATATTACTCCTTTTTACTTATATTTTTCATGAATCTATATTACTCCCCCTTTGACATCAATGGAAAAGGGTACCATTCATTTTAAGCACTGGTACTACTCCTGAGGTAGAGTAGTCAACCTTCCATCAGTCCCTAAGGACTGATGCCTTTCCTTCTTTCTTCTAGGCAGAATCAGGGAAGGGAATTACTCCCAACTTCTCCCTGAGATACTCAAAAGTCCTTTGGTAAGGGCTTTGTAAATATGTTTGCCAACTAATATTTAGCACTCACTTAGTCTAGCTTGAATTCTCTCTTCCAATTTTTCTCTTAGGAAGTGATACTTGATCTCAATGTGCTTTGTCTTCGCATGCATCACAGGGTTCTTCAGCATATTTAGTTTTTTGTAATTTTGATGTAGCGTGTGGAAACTTTTATTTTGTAATTGCATGCCAACTTATTTATAATTATTTGAGTGTGGTATAAAGGAAGGAATTTTTTTCCTTGTTGTAACATGAAAAAGAAAGTAATTGATTATGATTGAATACGAATGTATGCATTAAGTGAAGAAGAGAAAAAATGCAGTTGTGAAAGCAAAATTGTGAAGGAAGACATGCAAAGTACATAGATCTAAAATTGAGATCTGGTATAGTAGTGAGTGCAATTTGGTACAATGAAGGAGGTAACATATTTCATATTATTCTATTTAATAATCTTAAGGTTAGTTGGACAGTGTGTTTAGTGATCTTTCCATTGAAGTTGTTTGGGCAGTGGGTCCTTCTGTCTTCCATAACTCTTAACAAGGTTAGAATCTTTTAACAGGGATTCAAAATCTCCTAGATGGGATTCATATGTATTGAATGTATTTCTTAAGACTCCTAATAGATTCCATCCTTCCACAAGGAATATTCATATTAGTGCATCTTTTGTGGGCATCATTCCCACAGGGGTTTACTCTCTGATCAAGAGGTTCCCTAGTCAACATATCTTGTGTCATTGTGTTATTGTGTATGAATATCTTTCTATGGTTGGTAATTATATTGATTACATGGTTAAATGTTGTTGAAGTTGATAAAAGTTATAATTACCAAATAACTGATTCACCCGCCCCCCCCTCTCAGTTATCTTGGTGGACTTTACTTTCTAACATGAAGCTCAACATTTTTTGAATTTGGATACCATAGACCATAGTTTATAGTGCCTTGCAAATATCTAAATATCCTTTTTACTACCATGAGGTGACTTTGTTTAGGCTCTGCTACAAATCTTCCAACTATGCCAACTGCATTGGAAATATCAGGTCTAGTCTGAGTAAGATAAATAAGTTTGCCAATCATAGACTTGTACAAAGTTATATCTACTGCTAGTGAATCATCTTCTTTTGTAAGCTTGCAGCCAGTAATCATAGGATTCCCTACTGGCTTGCAATCATCCATCTTGAATTTCTTTAATATTTCCTTCACATACTTGGACTGATTAATGAAAATGCCTTTCTCTATTTGTTATACATTCAATCCCAAAAAGTACTTAATAGGACCAATCATACTCATCTCAAATTCATTTTGCATCTCCTTAGCAAATTCAGCACTAAGTTTGTCATTACCTCAAAAGATAATGTCATCAACAAATATAGCTACAAGTAGTAAACCTTTAGATGTCTCTCTAATGAATAGATTACAATCTGCTACTCCTTTCTTGAATCCAATCTTTGTTAGATATCCATCTAGTCTCTCATACCATGCTCTAGGGGCTTTCTTAAGTCCATAGAAGGCCTTCTTCAATCTGCATACCATATCACATCTATCTAATAAGGTGAATCCTTTAGGCTACTCAATGTATACTTCTTCTTTCAAATCTCCATTTACGAATGCTGACTTGACATCTATCTGATAAAATTTGAATTTTTTTACTGTAGCATAAGCTAGAAACAACTTAATAGCTTCTAATCTACTCATAGGTGCAAATGTGTCTTAATAATCAATGCCTTCTCTTTGTGCATATCCTTTACATACTAACCCTACTTTTTTTCTTACTACTGTACCATCTTCATTCATCTTCTTTCTGAATATCCACTTTGTTCCAATCACATTCTTATCACTATGTCTTGGGACCAGTTCCCAAGTGTCATTCTTAATAATCTGATCAAGTTCTTCTTTCATAGCATCATGCCAATCTAAATCATTACAAGCATCTTCAACACTTAAAGATTCAATTTGAGATAGTAAACATACCGCTTCACTATTAGCTGAGTTCTTTGCTTGTGACCTTGTTAAGACTTTTCTGCTCTAATATCCAATGATGTCTTTCTTGGAATGGTTTCTAGATGTAAACTTTGGAACCTTAGTTTATGCTGACTCATCAACCTTAGGAGTTTCTTCTTCACTTGTCTCAGGGTCATTGAATAGCACATCAATGCTTTCAAACATTTCTTCAATAATTGTCTCACTAGTGGAGGGTTTGGGTTCTTCTTCAATTATGGGTGAGTAATCATGATATCTTTCTTGAACCATGAACTTTTCATCAATCTTAACATGAGCACTTTCAATGATCTTTTTCAATCTTAAATTGAAACATCTATAAGATTTACTTTTAGTAGAGTAACCAAGGAAAATACCTTCATCACTTCTTGCATCAAACTTGCCTACTCCTTCATCCCTCTTGATGTAGCACTTGCTTACAAAGATTCTGAAATATTTTACTGTGGGAACATTACCAAACCATAACTCATATGGTTTTTTGTTAGCACCAGGCCTTAATTGAATTTTATTGATGGTGTAGACTACTGTATTGACTGCATCTCTCCAATAGGTGTGTGCAACTTTTCCTTCTATCACGATGGTGTACGCAGTATCGAGGATGATCATATTCCTTCTCTCTACAATTCCATTCTACTGAGGGATTCTAGGTGCACTTAAATGTCTCTTTATGTCATGTTCTTCATAGTACTCATAGAATCTGTTAGAGGTGAATTCTCCTCCTCTATCTAATCTCAAACATTTTATCTTTAGTCCAGATTCATTCTCAACCTTAGCTTTGAATATTTTGAACTTCTCAAATGCTTTTGACTTATCCTTCAAGAATGCAACCTACATCATCCTAGTATAATCATCAACAAACAAAATGAAATACCTTTCACCATAGTATGATCTTGTTTGAGTTGGACTACATAGGTCAGTATGAATCAGATCCAACTTTTTCTCTACTGAATTGTGCTTGCTCCTAAATAAATTTCTCACATGCTTTCCCATCACACATTCCCTGCATATAGTATCAACTAGCTTTGCTATGCTAGGTAGATCTCTTACTACCTTTACATTGCTTATCTTTACTATGTTATCAAAATTGATATGACATAGTCTTTTATGCCACAACCAATTGTCATCAACTTTAGCAACAAAATAACTTGCTTTCGAATTGAGTTGAAAACATTACCTCTTGTCTTTGAGCCTGATCCAATCATAACACCATCCTTATTGTTAATAATGCATTTTTCATCTTTAAACTCCAACTAATAGCCTTTTCCAAGTAACTGACCAACACTGAGAAGGTTATGTTTCAAACCATCAACATAGAGAACATCATCAGTACTGTTCTTTCCATCCAAAGTGATGGATCCTCTACCAACTATGGGTTTAGGAGTGTTGTCTCCAAATCTAGCCATGCCACCATTGTATTTGTCTAGATGAACAAATCTCACCTATCATGTGATGTGAACAACCACTATCTATAATCTAGTCTATCCTTATATCTACTTGGGAAATCAATGCTAGATCTTGATTCACTTTCTCATCTTTATGATTTGTCTTATTATTCATTTTGTCTACAATAGCAATGAATCCAATTTCTTCTTCACCTGATTCATCATCTGAAACTCCATCTTCATCATAGTAACATTCTTTAGTGTACTTAGGCTTGTAATCATTTTTGAACTTTCTAGCTCTAGTAGGACACTTGATGCAAAGTGACTGATCTTATTACATGAAAAGCACTTAAATGATAATTGACCTTCATATTTTCCTTTTCCTTTCTTTTCTCTTTTAGAAATCATAGAAATAAAATCATCTAAAGTTTTCTCTTCATCATCCTCATCAAAATTACCAAAAGTGTTTGCAGATTTCTTACTATGAACTGTTGCTTTGAAGGCTTTCTCACTTTTTGGTTCTGTCTTCAATCTTGAAATCTCAAAAGCTGAGATTTTGTTGATCAAGGTCTCTCTTTTGAAATTAGATGTAAGTTGCATGGTCTCATCAAGGATGCTAATCTTGTTTTCATATTCTGGAGTGAGATTAGTCATCAACTTGTCCATAATATCTTCCTTTGAGATCTCTCCACCATTGTTCTTGATTCCAGCAACTGCTTCATTGATCCTTTGATTATAAGCTCTGATGTTTTCTTCAGGTAGCATCTCTAATGCATTATATCTTTTCTTCCATGTTTTTATGCATGCATCATTTTCTTGTTTGTCACCTTCAAACATGTCTTCTAGGTGCTTATATATCTTATGGACGGTGTCTACTTTCTTTATCTCTAAAATTCACTATCAGATAGGGCACTGATAAGGGCTTCTTTAGCTATAGCATTCTAATGAAACAATTCCTTTTTCCTATCAGTAGCATCATCCTTTCCAAGATCTTCTAGAGTAGGAATCTTGGCTGCTTGGATAATTACATCAAAAAATTCAAAGCCAATGCACTACAAATGAGTCACCATCTTGTTCTTCCAATCAAGATAATTATCTCCATCAAACTTAGGACTTTCTTTCCTGAAGTATTCCATTTGATCAACCTCAAGATGTTAAACTTTCTCTCTAAGACACTTGGCTCTGATACCAATTGTTAGGAATAGTCCCAAGAGATAACTGAGAGGGGGGGTGAATCAGTTATCTACAAGATTCAATTCTTTACCCAAATAAGTATGCTTAAACATAAAGCATAAACATAATGAAAGAATACATGAACACAACACCAATATTTTGGCTATAGGGAAACCCAAATAGGTAAAAACCCTGGTGGAACTTGATACCCACTAATATTCTGTACTAGTGTATAATGATCCTTGTTAGAAGATCCTTAACCCTGTTAGGACTTTCTTTACAGTATATTAAGTACAGTAGACCTGGTCAAGGGTCAGACCCTATTAGGAGTCTTTAATAATTGTCCCTATTAGGGGAGAGGACGCACTGTCTGAGAGCTCACTACTCAAAGGGTGAAGGCTACAACCTTCTGAATAATAGATACACACTATATCTGGATCTTGGTGAACTACACTTTGACCTGCTATTTGGATCAGTTCCAATGTATAGCACAAATACTTTACTTGGTCACATAGACCTTCCTGTGATGGTTCTACACTTCACACACTCTGCTCTGCTTTGCTTAATGAACCATGAGCCACACTCAAGCAATCACAAATGACTGCCTATAAATATCTTTCCTCTAAATGATATAATCAAGTAAGCCTATTAGAACTTCCTTGAAATCATATTAGAGAAACCATAACAAACTTATATAAACATTTTGTCAGCTCTACTATGCACGTAACACATTCTGGGACCTGTCCAATAAGATAATTCTAGATGCACACTACACACTGTCAGCTCTACCAAAATAGTTGGATCTTTCTCCTCAAGCTGAATTACTTCATGCGCTCTTAACCAAACATCAATAATTATTCTCTAAGCTTAACTCCAAGGGTGCATACCCAAAAGATAGGTGCAACTCAAGAACCAATAAAATCTCAGTCGGCTCTTGTGTATAAACATAGGAAACTCCTACTGGCGAATAACAACTGCATAACTTCACATCTACTAAATATCAAACTATGCGTCCATAACTAAAACATCACTAACATGTCTTCAACATATATCCAAGAGCGCAAGGCTCTATGGTAACTATACGGACAACCATACATAGAACATTGCCTGTTACTCTTTCAAGAACACTGCTGACACAAGCTACTATATAAATGTATGTACTAATAGTTAACCTATGTGCCCATGATATCATGCTGATATCATGTCCATGCTACATATAATGTAAGCTTACTACATAACACTTCCACGCATGCTACTTTCCATATGTTGTCATCAATGACAAACATACAGTCAGTACTGGCCTGCTGGAAAATCTACAACATAGCATTCACTATGGGTTCAATTAGATAACAATGTACATTCCTTGAATGACATAGGGGCATAACATAAGATGGTTAAGTCCACTCAGTTAAGAGATTTTTCTTTATCAATGGTTAGATTGAAACAATAGTTGATCTGATTACAATACAACTCAATTTTTAGAAGTTTAGATCTATTCTAAGCCCATACAAATCCTCTGATCAATATATCAATTCACTTCCTCAACTTACTTTTACTCGGTTATAGCTCTTTGACACTCAGTACTATTCTACAGTTTGATTCTTCTTCAACCAGTTAGATCAGGCACACATGAAACTGTATTCACATGAAATCTCTGTAGTTTTCTTTCTTCTGGTATGTTTCAATAAAGAAACTCATATCTCTTATATAGATAGATAAACCATTTTCATATCATCCATCAAATTTTGCCACTTATTCTCCTTTGTTGATTTTGCCTCTTAAACCTTCCTCGACAGATGTGTCAATTACACTTTTCAATTCCATCCTTTTAGATCTTCTCTGAATTTTTTCAGCCGTGGATCTCATAAAAAACTTTATCCTCAATCTCAAAATCATAACAATTTCCAGCTCATCAATTTTTGTCGACTAAACCTAAGCATTTAATACTTTCATCCATACTCGGTTAACAAAGAAATGTCTCAGTGAACACAAGCTCGGTTAATATTGTTGCTCAGTATACACTACACTAGCTCGGTGCATACTAAAGTGCTTCATTTACTAACCACATTGCCTTGTACAATTTTTCTTCCTCCATAATAGATTAATGCAACATAATCAAGTCAACAATATGAATTCATAGACTCATCAATAAGTTACCCAAAGTATTCCTTAGCCTCATCTATCATATGCATCTTTCTCCATGTAGATATCTCAGTTCTTCATCTTTTCTCTCCTCTTTATAGATTTTCAAATGTTTGCAACCAACATGATAAGTACTGTCAAAACTAGTTGGCATCAATGACAACATAATGACTAATTTATTTATCTTACATATCATTTCAGTAACTTGGTGATCTCTAATCACTGATCTTCAAGTCATTCAGGTATTCAATCAGTTGTAGTTCATCATGATCTTGGAGTAGGAATGATTTAGGATATTGGATTTGTTGTATTTCACATTCACTTGCATTATTTTTATCATTTTATCATGGTTTAGTTCAAGAAATTTGGACTGGTGCATTTGAGACAGTGTCTGGTAGTGTACTAGTCTTGTAATTTCAATTTTTCTTTATGAAATTGTAACTCTCCCACCCTTTGTGGTTACTTTATTTGGTGGGAGAGTACAATCATGTAAGATAGTCCTTGTTTCATATCTATCTTGTGCAGGAGAGTGGAGAATGTAGTTGACAAACCACAAAGTGGTTGTGGTTGCTGACAGAGAGCATGCCCTAAATAATAGACATCAGTTGAATGGGAAGTGGATTTCTTCAAAGATGGAAGGTTTTGGTGATGGATTCTTCATGTAGGGGTCCATAGTGAAGTTTTTGTGTAGTTGGTTTTCCCTAGAGTGGATTGGAGTGGTCTTTTTGATCAAACCCTCATGGTGTGACCCTAAAACTAAGGGTTTAGTGGCTAGGTAAATGGGTAAGAGATAAAGTCTTATAAATTCAAGAATATCATGTTTTGAAACACTAGGAAAGATTTTTTCATCCTTTTGAGTCATGAGAGTAAGTGGAGTTAGGGGTTGCTTTGTAAATGAGGAGAATTAGGCCTAGTTTGGGGGTTACAAGGGTATTGGATCTTGGGTATGATCCAAAGGAGTCAATATTAAATCTTGGGGAGGCTTTGAAGATCCCAAAAGGGTATCTAAATCATGTTTTATTTTCCTTTTTTTTTTGGGGAATGTTGGAGAAAAAGACAAATTAATGACTGGTAAGGGCTACTAGCTTTAAGGTCTAAATGTGTGAGTTGGGTAAGGGATTGGTTATCTAGACTTATTGGGTTGATGGAACATGGTAGATAGGCCATAAGGAAATGATTTATGAAGTTTAAAAGAAGGTTGAAGTCTTGGGTGAAGATATGGTGTTTTGGAAGCACTAGGTGCGCTTGGGGTAGCCTAGAAGGTGAGTGCTTGAGGGGGGCTTTGGAAGTAAGAAGTTATTACATCTTGAGGTAGATTGTTGTTTTACATGTTGGATCATCTTTGTTGGGAGAGTTTTTATGTCTAGTTTCCTTCTCTTGCCTTTTGGTGAAGGCCCCCACTATGATATGGCGAGAATAATTTTTTTATAATAACTTGTTCAAAACAAAATTCAAATCTAATTATATGAAATTCAAAAAAAATCAAAATATATAGAAAATTTTTTGTTACTTGAATTTCATCCTCATTAAGTGAAAAAATTACAATAAATTAATGTTTTGCAGCTTTCGAATAAAATTTCATTGATCCATGAATTTTTGTTTCTTAATTTGAGTTTGGTGTAAGAATTAAGAGAAGACTCAAACAAACATGGTGCATCATTCCCACCAGTTATCTCAATCATCTTCTGTGTTAAGCCTTGCTGGACAAGGCACAGGAGGAGTTCAACTTTGATCACCAAGTCATGCTTAGAATACCCTGTGAAGTGAGCATACTTAAGCAAGTTTGTGGTTTCTAGCCAATAGAGACAACCCTAAAAAATGATACACTAAACATTAAAGATGAACAAAAACACAATTAATACTTTAAATTAGCACACATGCATACATGGTGTCATGGAGTAAACAATGTTGATGGGGAAAAATTGTATGAGTTGCACGAAAAATATTGCTAACAAATCATAATGATAATGGCTCGATTTCTTTCCCATAGCCTTCAGTGGGTGAGAAAAAAAATTAGTTCTATGATAAAATCAACTATATAAAAAATTTCATAAGAAGATTATAAAAAAATTGCTCACAAAAGGTTTACATTGTTACTAACCTTTGTCATGGTTGGATATCTTGTTATTAGTTGAAAGTAAATACCTGACACAACATCTACATAGTTAAAATGAGTGTTTGTTATTGTATTACAGAATCAAATGAATCAATCTACACAACAAAAATAGCATTCCAAGATAGTTGATAAAATTATTTGAAACACAGTTAACTGAAGAATGTAGAGAGAGTGGGAGTGCAAGATGGGTTTCTCCAGAACTTGATTAAAGTAAATTATATATGATGTGCACAATTTCTTATGAGACCCATATCCAAAGACAAGGAACCAAAGGACAACCTTCACCTTTGGGGCTGAATATTCTTCTCAAGAAGTAGGGATGTATGATCATGCCTAAGCTTTAAAGCCTTCAATCAAAGCATAAATGTCGGTGAAGCAATTCATGAACAACAAGATATGTTGTAGTGCAAATTTTCAAGTAGAACAAGCATTTTCTAAACAAGAACAAAGGATTTTCATTAGTAAATAGTAGTCCATAATGAGTAAGTAGTGAGATTCATTCAAGAAACAACAATAAATAGAAGGTTTCTCATTAAGAATAGCAGATAGATGATAAAGAAGTGTATTCAAAAGTGGAACAATGGGTTTTATCAAAGAAAAGTGGGTATCATTG
Organism: Chamaecyparis obtusa; assembly: GCA_027943335.1. NCBI lineage: Eukaryota > Viridiplantae > Streptophyta > Pinopsida > Cupressales > Cupressaceae > Chamaecyparis > Chamaecyparis obtusa. The sequence continues at coordinate 470,124 of BSBK01006170.1, forward strand.
TTCTAAACATCAAGATTTATATGAGAAACGTCAAGTTTCATGATAAGAGGTGGGGTTTCCTTTTTTATAAGATCTTCATGCTTTAGATAAGGATTATTTTCTAAGCTCTTATTTTCTAAGCTCTCCATGACAAGAGTGAGTGACACTTTTAGACAATTTTAACTCCCTATATGAAATATTAACATGTGAAGGTGATGAATGAAAATATATATGGGGCATCTCTATCCTTAATGAGTGAGATCAACTTGTCACCTGCACATTATACAACACATTAAATAAAACTTATCAATGACAGTGCAGCCATAAAACTTCATCATTCATAATCAATTAAAAAAATCATAAGAAGGCATCTACCTAAGGAAAGGTAGTAGGGAAGTAAAAGGAGTAGGAAGAAACATGAGAATGAGTCATTCAGAGGCAGCTAATAATTTTTCATCTATATTTTTAGGCTTAAAGGTAAGTGCTTTGTAAAAATTCTCCATTCACTCTCTTATCTATAAATCTAATTTGATGAACATGGTGATGCAGATTGGTTGATGAACATGTTTAAGAAGTAAAATATTTCTTAAAGTGAATAAGAAATAATATGGAATAAGAAGTATGTTTTTTTGACCATTGAATCTACTCCATTGGTTTAGTTAATTTGAGCTTCACTTGGTTTTGAGAATAGTTTAATATTCTCTACCTAACAAGGCCAACCACATGAAGGTGGAAGCTCATTTGGACCCTCCCCCCCCTAACATCACTCTAAATTCCCCATTAACATCTAATAAAATTCATTCATTCATTCATCCATTTTTGAAATATAACATTCAATCATTATAATCACATGATAACTTTCATTAACACATAATATTCTTTAACACACAATATTCATGAATAATTTATTAATACATCATTCATCAAAATTTACTAGTACAAAATTACATCCATTAAGACAATGTTCTTTCATTAGCAAAATTTTTTAATTACAATCATTTCTTTTTTGGTTTCTTGCTCATTTTTCTAAGGTAAAAACTACGTGGAGCATCAATATCCTCATCATTCTCCTCCTCTACTAATTCAATTTTTCTAGTGTTCTTCATATTCAAAACAACATTACATGATTTATTATTGTAAGCCCCTCTGACTTATGCATCTAGAAAATGTAACTACAACCTATTGGCATGGATTGAGACAAACATTATTAAACAATAGCAGCTAAGAAGGATCACTTGCCAACAACTTCTAAATACGTCTTCTCATAATCTAAAAACTCTCCATCATTGATTCTCATCAATGTACGAATAAAATTGTGAGAAAATGCTTAATCCTTAATTCAATCTTTGAAAAATATAATTGTGACAGAACACTTAAAGAATATGGAAAGCTCACAATGTTTAGAGACACACTTGACTCCAAGTGCCATGTACAACAAAAATAATTTGTCCAATTTGGATAGTAAGTCTAATTTAACTATTTAAATATATATATATATATATATATATATATATATATATATATATATATATATATATATATATATATATATATATATATATATATATATGAAAATTGACACAATAAAAAGTGACATCGTAATGAAAATTGAAAATTACAACTTACATTATTTAGCGTAAGTTTCGGATGCAACTCTCAAAATTTCACATACAAAATAAAATTTGGCAAGAAATCCTTCTTAGTTGTTGTTGTTGGTATGTATTTTAGCCCAAAACAGCAACAGCTAAGAAGGATCACTTGCCAACATCTATTGAATACAAGGTACTCCAACCATTGTCATTGTGATAACTCTTCATTATTGATCTTGATCATCATTGAAATTTTTATATGAGCATTGGGGCTTACACTTTCAGAAAAGGCAGGCAAAACATTAACAACTCTATTTTCTCGAAGTTTGCATTTATGAATTAAATCTAGTATGCTCTTGTGTGATCCAGTATGCTCTTGTACGATCCCAAACTTGCAAGGAGCAAAAGGTATGATGTCAAATGTGTTATCAAGCACTAACCAAATGATCACTATCACATTTCGTGCATGGATGAGAAACAATATCCAAAGTTTCTAAATTCTGAGAAAAGGAATGAGTGGAGGCCAAAGAAGGGATATTTGTGAAGGTTTTATAGAGCTTCTCCTTAAATTATTGAGCTTCTCTTTGTTTCAAGAATGGTTTAACATTCTCTACTTAACATGACCAACCATGTGAAGGTGGAAGCTCATCTGGCCCCTCCTAGGAGCCTCTTATGACCCTTTGCAAAATTTTAAGACCTCTAAGATGTATTCTTAGGGATCATAAAGGGTCGTAAAGGGTCATAAGGGGTCCTGGGACATAACAGCTGAGAAATATAAATGTAGGAATCATGGTCACAATTCTTTGGAAACACAACATAATTGAGTAGTATACCTAGATGATGCAATGCAACCACTACTCCTCCAGTTCCAAGTCGACACTACAAGATCCAAAAACCATAGATAATGAATAAATTTAGAGAGCGGAGGAGGAGGGCCATAACAACTAAAATAATATAGGGACCCTATATTATTTTGGTCATTACGGCCCTTCTCCGCTCTCTAAATTTATTCCTTATCTATGGTTTTTGGATCCCGCAGTGTCAACTTGGAACCAGAGGAGTAGTAGTTATGTTGCATCATCTAGGTATACCATTCAATTATGTTGTGTCTCCAAAAAATTGTGACCATGATGCCTACATTTATGTTTCTCAACTGTTGTGATATCTACATTTATGTTTCTCAACTGTCGCGTTTATGTGCATGTTCTTTATGTGTTTGGCTTCTCTCCCTCGCATCCAAAATAATATTTTCCCACTATGAATCAAGAATGCACATGCAATGGGTATGTATGTTTTATGAAACACCTATCCACAATAGAATGGGAAGACATCTTTCTACCATGGGCCTGGATCCTTCGACAATTAGCTCGATAATAAGGTTAATTTTTAATTTTGTTTAATTTTATATTGAAAATCATAACGAAGTCATAAACAATAAAAAAGTTTATGATTTTATCAAAATATGTCCAATGTATCTACTTGAAATTCTAAAAAAAATTCAGTATCTACAATAGCCCTCTGTTATCCACATTTACACATATGGCCCCAACAAAGTAGTGCACAAACTACACAAAGAAGGCATCACAAAATATGATTTTTTCTTTCACCATTGAAGCAATCTTGGTGGCACTAGTTGCCTCTTGAGCCTTGCACAAGTTGCACTCATTTCCTACATCAGGTATAGATGTAGATGGGGTAGATTTAAATGTGGTTCCATCGACTCACCAAAAGTATTGACATCCACTATTTACCTGCAATACTAAATGTACATTAGTTCTTCATAAAATGATTAGTTGTCACATTATTTTTAAACATAAAATATAATTATGTATCCATACCTTTTTCCTATTTGGGAAAACCCAAAATTGATGCCCAGGATCACTTGTTGTGCATGACGTCTTCAACATGCATGGGCCAACACCACATTGACACATAGGCACATTGATCGAAGTCATCGATGCTATTTTGATAAATATTGCATTATCACAAATATTTCTTTGTCATTATTTTGTTCATTCATACTAATTATAATTACAATAAAAAGAAACATACTAATGTAGACTTGCACATTTTTTGGCTAAGTCGAAGTCTTTGGTTTAAATCACTAGACACATAAAACAAAATGACAAACCAAGGACAACCATGCAATAAAAATAAATTACTAAGGAAAAAAGGAACTAATTATAATTACAATAAATAGTAATATACTAATGTAGACAAAATCTCAAATCAAATTGCAACATGAGAATGTTCAACAAGCCTGCTACTTTTATTTTCATTTTTACAATTCCTCTCATAACTTATTCTCTGCTTCATAGCTTTCATAATTATTTTTTCAAGGTTTTAACTTGACAACAATCTTTGGTTTATTTTGTTGACAATCAGTTTAGACTATTTAGGAACAGTTAAAAAAATAGTTAGTTTGTGTTTCAGATTTCATTTGTATGGACTGTGTCTATTTGGAACCAATAAAAAATTGATTTTTGGCAATTTTTTGAAGTTTTCTTGATTTGATATCAACCATAAGCTTGGTTATGGTTTTATGACAGGTTTTAAAACATATTAGATCAAGTTTGGACCTTTGTAGCTTTATTTTATTGATTTAGAGTTGACTGTCTTGTAGAAGTTCACGAATTTGCTTTGATTTCCACCAAAGATTTGTAAGATCCATCCCCTTTTTGTACATATTGTAACTTGGGGATGGATCCACATTTATAACATGAATTTCTAACATGAATAATTCAGAAACAAGAGGAAGTTTGCAGTGATTAATGTTGGAGAGCCGAATGGATAGTATTGGAGTGTTACATGCATGGTGCATGGTTAATGCAATAGAAGTTTGAGCCATTGGAGGGTCTTTGTGATTAAATACACTTAGATATGGCCTAAGGATGGTGAATCATCCCTTTATTTGAAAGTATAGCATTGGGAGGTCACACATTGACCAAGCCCTAGATTTATAGAGGTTTTAGAGGAGCAAATTAGGGCTTTTTCATATGGAGAGGTCTGAGGACCAAATTGGTTGTACAATCCATGATTTGGGAGAATTTGGTAACTCTTCTAAAAGTCTCAAGGCATAGGATGAAGAACTATTAGGGGTTTCTTTGTAAAATGAGTCAAATTAGCCCTCCTAGTTTAGGGACAGTGTCAGATTTGAGAGGATTGGTCCAAAGCACCTATGGTTTATTTTTGGGTATGTGGTCAAGCTTCCAAAAGGGTATTATAATATTTTATTGGTTTTCATATTTATTGGGGAAATGTTTGAGAAAAGATTTGAAAACCCTTGTTGTTGTACTGGTAGGACTGTACCATGCTGGGCAGTTTGGAGAAGAGGGACATATTGCTTGCAAGAAGGAGTTTAGATGTTTGTTTGAAGATGAATGAAGCATGTTGGAATCCTTAGGAGGTTAGGATCACCTTCTAAACAAGGTCCATGTGTTTTTTTGATGAACCCTATTGGTTGAGGGGTGCACTTGTATGGAGCATGAAGTAGGATTGACTAGTTTTTTTTATAAATAAAATATATTATCAAATCTATTTATTATGAAGATAATTATTGAATGATCCAGGCCCAGGATAGAAAGATGTATTCCCATTCTATTTAATCCATATTCCTTGTTCTTGTCAAATGCAATTTTAAGCCATAATTGCATAAAAATGCAATTTTACATCTTTTTGGCATCTTTGAACTTTGAAGTGCAATTACATGATAATAATGGCATCAATGGCCATATAAAAAACTTACATATACCTATAGGTCCTTGATCCTTATATAAATCCTTGGATCACTTAAGTGACCCCATAAATCTATACTGTGTCATAAATCTCCCATTTTGGCATAGGATAAGAGCATAGTGATAGAAGATAGATCCATTTTGTGCATAACCTAAAGTCATCATATTCCATGAGAGCACATCTTTTGAGAATTATTTTTGAATGTTTCAAGGGACCAGTAGTTCTACAATTAAATCATCATAACTTTCCCATTACTTAACCATCACACATGGCACAAACTATCTTCAAACTGACAATAGTACATTGCATGTGTAGTACAAAACTATTATTAATTGGAAAATTAAATGCAGATAATTACTAATATATTAAGCATATTATTACTATGCTTAATGTTCCATTTAAATGCTAGTATATAAATAAGACAATTAGAAGACAATGAAGATTTGTCTGACCAATAGTCTACAAAATTAGACCTTTATTTGGCTAGGTCAAATCTTCCTTCATGCTAGCAGTCTATCTGGTTGTAACAGTCTTAAGTTTTTGTTAATATATGGAAATCCCATGAACTCTAAGGGCCCAATTCATCCAAAAACTTGATGCCACATGGTTTTTGTCTGCTATTGTAGTCGATTTTCATCTTGTCTGGTTGAATACATACAAAATATTCAACCTAGGGAATCATTGTTCAAAAAGAAAACTAACCTTCCCAACTCTAAGCTTTTAAAATCTTATAAAGCATTTTCTTAACTCACCTTTCACACAATGGCATTTAATCCCAATAGTGAAAATGTGGGTTAGGGCCACATCTTCCAACAAAGATTGTTTGCACACCAAGCACTGTACAGGAAAAATCAATAAAAGGACTAAAATGATTTGATTTTAAGACTTCAAAACAATATAATCAATACATAGAATGATCAAAACTTATAATACAAATCAAATAATTATGTTCCTGTCAATGTTGCATTGAATAGAGAGTTTAATAATATAAACACCAGATAGTGTCTTCACCAGCAGAGAAGTGACTATTTGTAAAGAATTAAAAGTGTATTGCTTGGTAGTTCATTGCATTGTCTTCTTCAACCATACACACCTCCCCACAACTTCTAAGACTCCTCTCCCATAAAAATCATGTAAAAAACTGACCAAAATCCCCTTACAAACTAACTTTCAACTTCTTAACCTGCACAGTCAATTATATGACTGTTACAGTTAGTTATTCATTTGCATTATTGTCTAGTTGACAACTAGTTGTCAACTTTGACCACTTTAATCTTTCTTGCATCATCTTTAACATTTCAAAAGGTTTTAGGTTCCTATCCTAATCCCCTAAACTACCTAAACCTCTACTAAACCCTCATTTAGCCCTTTAGGCCATAATTGCATAAAAATGTAGTTTTACATCTTTTTGGCATCTTTGAACTTTGAAGTGCAATTACATGATAATAATGGCATCAATGGCCATATAACAAACTTAGATATACCTATAGGTCCTTGACCCTTACATAAATCCTTGGATCACTCAAGTGACCCCATAAATCTATATCGTGTCATAAATCTCCCATTTTGACATAGGATAAAATCATAGTGATAGAAGATAGATCCATTTTGTGTATAACCTGAAGTCATCGTATTCCATGAGAGTATACACATGGCATGGACTATCTTCAAACTGACAATACGTTGCATGTGTAGTAAAAAACTATTATTAATTAGCAGATTAAATGCAGATAATTACTAATAGATTAAGCATATTATTACTATGCTTGATGTTCCATTTAAATGCTAGTATATAAAGAAGACAATAAGAAGACAATGAAGATTTTTCTGACCAATAGTCTACATAATTAGACCTTTATTTGGCTAGGTCAACTCTTCCTTCATGCTAGCAGTCTATCTAGTTGTAACAGTCTTAAGTTTTTGTTAATATATGGCAATCCCATGAACTCTAAGGGCCCAATTCATCCAACAACTTGATCCCACATAGTTTTTGTCTACTGCTATAGTCGATTTTCATCTTGTTTGGTTAAATACATACGAAATATTCAACCTAGGGCATCATTGTTCGAAAAGAAAACCTTCCCAACTCTGAGCTATTAAACTCTTATAAATAATTTCCTTAACTCACCTTTCACACAGTGGCATTGAATCTCAATGATGAAAATGTGAGTTAGGGCGACATCTTCCGACAAAGATTGTTTGCATGCCAAGCACTGTACATGAACAATCAATAAAAGGACTGAAATTCTTTGATTTTAAGACTTCAAAACAATATAATTAGTACATGGAATGATCAAAACTTATAATACCAATCAATGAATTCTTTTCCTATCAATGTTGCATTGAATAGAGAGTTTAATAATATAAACACCAGACTATGTCTTCATGAGTAGGGAAGTGACTATTTGTAAAGAATTAAAATTTTATTGCTTGGTAGTTCATTACATTGTCTTCTTCAACCATACACACCTCCACACAAGAAGGACTAAAACCAAACCATACGATGGTCTAGGAATTTAGAAGACATCCTTTATTACAAAGCAAAATAAAATATAGAACTCAAGTCCCAAAGCAAAACTGAATGGCCTAGGTGCCCTACACTAATACACCCCCCATCCCACCATCCACACCCATCCACTCATGTCAAGATCTTGTCCAAAATCATGTTGAAATATCCATTGACCTAAATCAAGATCCTTCCCTCTCACTTCCTTCGTTACATAATCACTTTTGTAGTATATTCTAAAGTCCTTGAATCCAAGAAAATGCAAGTCAATAACACCAAATATATCACTTAGAAGTCTTGTGAAGAGTCTTGGTGAGTTTAAGTGATATATTTGGTGCTATTGACTTACATTTGCTTGGATTCAACATGATTTTTGACAAGATCTTAACATGAGAGGATGGGTGTGGATGGTGGGATGGGGGGTGTATTGGTGAAGAGTCTTGGTGAGTTTAAGCCTTTTGAAGCACTTTAGAAATATTGAATACATCATTGCTTGCCAACTATTTGACAAAGTAATGATGTGTTGTAAAGAATTAAAAGTTTATTGCTTGGTAGTGTTTGTAAAGAATTAAAAGTACATAACTATTAGTAATTGGAAGATTAAATGTAGATAATTACTAATAGATTAAGCATATTATTACTAATAGATTAAGCATATTATTACTATGCTTAATGTTCCATTTAAATGGTAGTATATAAAGAGGACAATCAGAAGACAATGAAAATTTGTCTGACCAATAGTCTACAAAATTAGATCTTTATTTGTCTAGGTCAAATCTTCCTTCATGCTAGCAGTCTACAGAATTAGACCTTTATTTTAAATGCATTTAACACAAAATAAAATTGCAAAACTAAACCAATGGCATGTTTAAAACAAAGAAATAGAATGATAATAATATGCTGAAAATTCTATTATGTTTAATACACGCCAAAGGACTAGTCCCAACAATTCTTAAACATAATTTATCTTATATTATGAATTCTTAATAAAGGTCTAATTCTATAGACTGCTAGCACAAAGGAAGATTTGACCTAGCCAAATCTTCCTTGTACCACACAAAAAACTATGTGATAACTATGTCTACTCCAACCTTAATTGTTTAAGAATTCATCATATCAGATAAAGTATGTTTAAGAATTGTTGGGAGTTCTATTAGACTTTTGTTGTAAACATGCCATTGGTTTAGTTTTGTAATTTTGTTTTTTGTGTTAAATGCATTTAAATGGAACATTAAGCATAGTAATAATATGCTTAATCTGTTAGTTAAGATTTAAAATGAAGATTTTACTTCTCACCGATCTGCACTTTCGTGATATTCAACCACTGGTTCAAACTTACTTGCATATAGGCACACAGTGTCAACCTAGTATAGCTTCCCACCTTATACTACCTCCTTCAACACTCCTTTTCTTGTGGACTATGCCAAAATGAAATAAAATTAAATGTGCCGATAGGCGGGATATATGTATAAAATTTGACTTTTTTTTTACTTCTATTCCCGTGTTGGTCGAAATTACTTTATTTGATATGATGAATTCTTAATAAAGGTCTAATTCTGTAGACTGTTAGCACGAAGGAAGATTTGGCCAAATCTTCCTTGTACCACACAAAAAACTATGTCAAACATCAAAGGACAAGCTAACTCAAACATCATAGGACAAGGTTTTGATGTCTTGTATGTACAAGTTTGAGTTTATATATATGAAGTATAAGCTAATATGTACCCTGGGATTGATGGTTGTAATCATTTTGTAGGTAGGGCTTATGTGAGCATTAAAAAGATGGCCAATTCACTAAAATTTAAGTTTCCAATATAAAGCTTTCAGCAAGAATCAGGTGAAGGTGAAGGACTGGCCACCATACTGCTTGATTGAGAAGAGATGTTCTCATTTTTGTGAATTATGATGCTTGTAAATATGGATAGGATTTATATGTGCTTTTTCCAATGACCCAATCTCTAGAAGGAAAATTTAGCTTGTGTAATCTTTATCTTTGTAATCTTAAAGGTGAGCTTTTTTTTCTTCACACCAGAATATCCATGATTATTGCCTTATGCATGCGCCTTTGAGTGTTGTTATCTGGGTACTTCTACACCATTTTCTAACACTGCTACCATCCTGTAATGTGAAGATGAATTAACCAATTTGAAAAATTTACTCTAACCTCCATAAAGGAGAGGAGATTCAATCTTTAGAAAACAAATGGCAAGGATACAAAGTTGGGAACTGCTTATTCATTGTCAATTCACATTGTGGAAACTTCTTCCATAGGTAGCCTTTTATCTATTTTGACAATAAATATGCTCTTGTGCATTCCCATATGCTTTCAATATATAATTTGGAGGGAAGTCCTAAATTGAGAAATGCTTAACAATATTTTGGTCCTTTTATTGGTTGGTAATCATATAACTTGAATATCATAGAACTGTAATAAAAAAATTGGACAAAAGGAATCTTTTTATCCATTTTAACATGAATATTCTCAAGTGTGCTTTCTGATGTTTTGATAATAAAGACATTGGATGGATGTCAGAAACTAGGCAAGGCTTATAAATTTTAACTGCATGTTAAATAGACCAGTGATTTTTTACTACATGTTTGTGTTAGAAATAGGGAATACTGAGAAGGGGGGTGAATCAGTATTCTACAAACTCTTAATTTTGCCCAATTATGGATATAATAGATTAACTTGATACTTGCATAATAGAGTAAACTAGATAACATGCATAGCAATAAAGCAAATGAACTCATAACACATTATTTGTTCTCAAGGAAACCTGTGGGAATAAAACCCACAAAGATCCACTAATCAAAAGTATCATGTTAAGGATGTTGACCCTGTTAGGAGCCTATTACATACATATAGTGTCTCAGTCCTGATTAAACGACTCTAGGCCTTGTTAGAAGCCTCAACCCTACTAAGAGTTGGTAGAACACATAGAATGATTACAAGATGAGCTCACTACCCAAACATGTAATGTACAATGATTTATGATTACAAAAGAATAAGGTACATAACCTTTCACTACTGCCAAATAGCTTTCCTATTCTAACCTTTCTCTTTTCTTACATATACAAGGTCTACTTGCTTGACTCTTACAATATACAACTTCACATCAATATCTTTCACATACATATCTCTTCTTTCTTTGCATTACATATCTCTTACATTTATACAAGTTATTAAGAATAATAACTATAGACACCCAGATCCAGATATTGATTTTCCTTCCACTTCTGCTGGCTTGATTTCTGCTGCGGGTAATGTTGTCACTGTCCCTCTTGCTAGGAGTCTTTCAGATTCTTTGTTGGGGGCTATTTCTGTGGATTTGGTTTGTTGGCAGAGGAAGGTTGCGGTTGTCGAAGAAGGTCAAATTACTGTCAAAGGAAAAAATTCAAAGAAATCCTCCTGTTCTTTTGACATGACTATTTGATCTCATAATAAGGGGTCTTAGGTCTCTTGGTGTCCCTCCTCCTTTTGGATGGACTTTAATGTCGTGGGCGCTTGTAATGTTTTATCATCTGTGTACCCTTGTGGGGTTCATTCCTTTGCTTTGGACTGGATTGTTGTACTAATGGAACTTCAATAGTCTAATCTTTCATCCCAGATTGGTAAAGGGTTTCGAGGTCCCTTCAAAACCTATTTTTACCGTAATCAAAAACTATAGACACCCAAAACTGGGCAAGTGTTTTAGAATCATTCAAATTTACAAAATCTCAGACAAATGCTCTAATTTTCATCAAAATGGATCAAATCAATTTTAAATGGACATTGATTAATCAAAATTGGACAAAATCATTTAAATCAAAGGAAAAATCAAATCATGACATCAAATAATTAAATACAAGCTTAAAGGGATCAAATACACTATATAATTGATTTTAATCAATTAATTGTATAGTTTTAAATCAAAAATCAAATTGAACCTATTCCCTTACATGGCTGAATTTAATTAATTGATGGAATTTAATTAATCCTAATATCTTTCAACATAATTTGAGAAATCAATAAGAATTGAGAACACAAAGCACATGGATCACTTCAAATTGTTGAATCTCAATCACTCAAATTTGTCTACTTGTCCAAACATTTGAGACAATCATTTAAATTGTCCCCCCATTTAAAAACATTTCAAAGTTTTTGACTCAACCAAGGCTAAATAATGATCAAGTCACTCTACCCCCTACCCTTGGGATTTTACTATAAATAAAAGTCATTTTGAGAGCATAATGATCCTAGAAAATTCGAATGCAAAGCATCATCACTATAGGCAATTTAAGAGCAATTGAGCAATATTTTTAGTATTTTGAGAGTAAATAGTGAGCTTTGATAGCATTATCATGAGTAGTTGAGTAAATCTTTATATTAATGGAGAATTGAGAGCTAGAACATTAGGCATTTTATCATATTTCTCATTCTAAATTTGCCACTAGTAGAGAATAAGGCTGAGAGCTCTACTTACCAAGCATAGATAAAGAACCATGAGATGTTATAGATGTTAAATGCAATTCTTTAGATTAAATTTACATTGTATTTTCATAGAATTGTAGATAATTGTCTTAATTTCATGAAGGTGTAAACACTCACACACAAATGGCACCCGCCGTGGGGCTTTGAGCCTCATTTTCCATCATTTTAATCAAATTTTGTATGTTTTTGGCTTCACTTTTACGTGAATTTTGTAGAAAATAGGAGAAGTGCCACCTATGAAGGATCTAATGACGCCTATGAGTATTTTGATGACGCCTAGAAGGAGTTAACTGGCACCTATGAGATTCCTTCTATTTTGTCTTTCTTCTTCTAACGCCTGTGAGATAAAGTATTATGCCTAAGAGCGTAAAGCAATGCCTATAATCAAAAAAATGATGCCTATTAGCTGACTTTTGCCACTTTCAATATTTTATCTTACGCAATTTATAGCTCTTGTTAACGCCTAATAATGTTTAACTGGCGCGTGTTAGCTGACTTTTGTCGCTTTGAATATTTTATCTTACACAATTTACAGCTCTTGTTAACACCTAGTAGTTAAAGCTTTACGCTTAGTCATTTTTAAAAGCCGCTTGAGTCACTGGAAAGTGATGCCTGCTACTTTTAAAATCATGCCTACTAGCTTTCAAGTGATGCTTATTAGCTGATAAATGACGCCTACTATTTTTTTCTTAATGTTGTTGTCAAATCATTAAATTTTGTTTTCTAATTCTCTATCTGTGTTTTTCCCGCAGATGAGCAGACACAGGAAAGTACAGAAACCAAAGAACAAAGTCACTCAAGAGAGAAAAGAGGTGAGAATTCAAATCAAATATCAAAAATAAATGCATCATTCTTCAATTGTAGCTAGTTTGGAATTAGAAGAAAAACTTTATAAGGATTATATTAAGGTGTTGGATGCCTATAAACAAAAACTTCCTATGTTGAACTAAATTGTTTACATTTAAGTTGTTAAAATTTTCTTTGCAAAATCTTGTTAAAATCACTTAATTGCATTTCAATTTGTTTCTTTTGGTTTCTTTCACTTTGTATTGCTTTGTTGACTAATTTGTTGGAGGATCTAGAATGGGAATGATTGTCACTAGATGAGTAAGCAAATAAACTTCAAACATTTCAAAAAAGCACCTAGCCTTTGCTAGCTACAAAATGATGTATTTTTCATATAAGGCTTGCATTGCTTAAATTGTGGAATTTCTTTGGATCTAGCTTAATAGGAAAAACCTTACTATCATCCAAATTGAATGAACATTAGGCATATGCTCTTCATTTTATGAAGTGGATCAAAAAGCCAAAAGTGTGAGTTTAATTTGGTAGAAAGAAAAGGATGAGGAATTAAACCAAACATTTCATTTATAAGAATCTCCTTGTCAAGAGATTGAAAAAGAACAATTTTTTCTTGAAGTGTTTGGAACAAGGAACAACAATAAGGATATGAGTTTCACTTTCTAAGTGAATAAAACTCCCAAACTTGTTGAACTAAGTTTGTTTTCTTGTTTTCTATATATGATAGATAAATTAGATCTTTAGAGGACCTGCCTCCTGAGAATTTCCTTACGAGGACGGTGAGAGGGAATGACCCAAAGTGAGAGGCAATCACTTTAGCCATGATACTATCTGACCCACTATAAAAAAATACATTCTTCCTTAATTGGAGAGTGACTAGATTGTGTGCAAGTTTTCTTCTCTTCCTCAAGTAGTCCTTTGGGATTGTGCCAAATCATATTTTCATGTGTGTGGGAAGCCCGCAAGGGGGTAAAAGAATTTGACATGATCTAGAACGGAGGTGTTCACTAAAATCATTTTAAGTATTAATCTGCCTTTCAGAGCCAAGCATGTTTAAAAGCCAAATCTAACTCTAGGTAGATTGCTTGGAAGATATTCTTGTTTATACTTGTGAAAACGATCGAGAACATACACTTTTAGTGTGGTTTTAGGTATATGGTGCAATCTAATGTGTGTGTTGAGTTTGTATTTCATTTTCAAGTAAGAATATTCTACAAACCTAATCTTAAAACTTTTAAAAATTGTAGAATTTACAATCTAGTCTACAAAGTGTCGCATGCACACGGAGAAAAATTGCATATACACAGTGAAGTCACGCCTGTGATTATTCAAGAAATGCCTACAAATAATGAAGTCATGCATGTGACATTTTAAGAAATGCCTAGAAATAGTTAAGAAACACCTATCAACGGGGAAAAGCCACCTGCTCTTTGTAGAGTGCCACCTAAGAAAATTCCAGTCATCGTGTATTAAATTTTAAGTCACGCCTACACACAGGCAAGTGACACCCAAAAACAAAGAAGGGAAAACAGTGGATACTTCTTGAGGGTTTCAAAAAATTTTGATTTCATATCTAGATACCATTTTGAACGTTCTATTGTTTCCAATATTCCACCTAGTCAGGAATCCTGGTTTTGAACATTTTTGAAAAATTTGTGAGGATTTGATCACAAGAAAGTGAGATAGGGCCTATTTTCCAAGAGATTTTATGTTCATATTAGTTTTAACTTGATCTCATTACATAAAGAAAACCTTGCAACCCGACGGAACATATTTAAGAGAAGAACTTCCTTTTCTGAGTGACACTTTTACGTCACCAAGAATACCACAAGAACCCATTCAAGAGGTAGAAACTAGCATGGATTTTGTTAGGAATGAATGTAAAATGAGTGCATGAAGAGTTTGTGATGCATTGAGATATTGTTTGGATATGTTTTGTGATCATTCTGTAGCAGTGGAGTGTTGCATTCATGACTGGATTGTCATTGATGTCAACACAGTGATATTTCAGTGAATTGACAGGGAAACAGAGGACTATTTTGATCATAACTAATTTTATATTGAAGATTGGCTTATGCGGAGTTAATGGAAGCTAGAACATGATGAAATTTATCTTTAGTTAATAGCACAAGTCTTTATGATGCAGGAGCATCCTGGGTGTAAGAGCAATCTTCCATTACCCAAAAAAATATTTTTGTTTTTATATTCAATAAGGGCTATCTTGTGCAAAGCTGATATTTATGGAAAGTTACTATTTTTGGTAATTTTTGGCTGTGCTCAAAATGATCTGATTTCTTTCTTGGAGGTTCATTTTGGTCATATAAGTCTAGCAGTAAAGGTTCATTGCCAGATCAAGTGTATATTGGAAGATATTGAAGATTTTTGGCATTGGCAGCAGGGTACAGAAACTTTGAACTCAGTTTTGAAGGATTTAGAGGCCCAGGATGAGGTCAAAAATTTGGGTGATGAGCACTTGTGCGGGTCAATCCTATAGAGCGCTTCGTGGCATTTCCAAAATAGGGTTATAATAGCCGATCGAGTCAACTGGTGATGACTTATGGTCTCCGAAAGTTGGGCCACCTGAAATGGCAGAAAAATAATTTTTTTCAAAATTTCTTTTCGAATTTCAAAGGTTATCTTGAGCTGACTATGATGTAATAAAATGTAAGATAAAATAATTCTGAGTTTGGTCGGCCTTATTGGCTAAAATTCTGGAACCTTCCTAAGCGGTGGAAATTTGCCTATATAAGGAAGGCTATATTATTGTCTTAGGTAGTTCAGAATAGTTCTAGGTAGTAGATCTGGGTAATAATTTGAGGCTTTGTCCTACAAAATATGGTAAGGGAATGCCCATGTGGCTTTTCATATTGTAATTCTAAAAGTTTGTAATTCCACATTTGTGGAGATAATAAGAAGCCAATTTTCTGTTCTTGCATATTGTTGTTGTTGTTTCTCTATTTTCGTTATGTATTTGTGGTATTAAGGGGAGCACCCTTCATCAAGTGGTATCAGAGTAGGAGTTCTTGAGTGTGTAAACAGATCACCGACTGTGAGGAAGTTTGCACCAAGACCGTGGTTAGGGTTTCAGTGCGCATCGCAAAAATGCCTCCACGAAGAGAACGTGGCGAAAGAGCTGGTGCTGTGACACCTGAGGTTAGAGAGCTACAGAGAAAAGTGCGAGCATTGCAAGAAGAGATTCACAGAGGAATGAATCTTAATGTAAGAGAAGAAAGTGATGATGAAGTGGAAGAAAATTTTGATCAAGAAGGAGAAGGCAAACTTCCGAACCCAGAAGAAGAAAGGCTTTTTCGAGCCCTTTCCAAGATCGGGAAGAGACCTAAGATCGAGGTTCCTACATTTTCAGGGAATCTTAACCCAGAAGAATTGATTGACTGGATCAATGAATGTGAGGAATATTTTGAGTATGAAGATGTTGAGGATCCTGATAGGGTCAAATTTGCGAAGGCCAGACTGAAAGGTCATGCGAAGATCTGGTGGCAAGAGGTTCAATTGGAGCGAAATAGAAGAGGGAAAGATAAAATCACAAGATGGGATTGGATGGTGGATAAATTGAAGTGATAGTTCATTCCTGTTGATTATGAGCTTGACCTACTGAAGAAGATGCAAAGTTTGAAGCAAGCAGGAAGATCTGTTCAGGAGTATACAGAGGAGTTCTATCGACTTCTCATCAGAACAAGCCATACGAAAGCTGATAAGGAGAAAGTTTCCCATTAACTTAATGGGTTGAGGCCGAGCATTCAGGAGGAGCTGAATCTGGTTTGAATGAACAGTATTGAAGAGGCGTACCATTTTTTCCTAAAAGTAGAGGAAAAGATGAACAAGAAGTTTGAGAGCAGACAAGATGTGAAGAAGTTTGTACAGAGTTGTAGAATATGTGAGATGGCGAAAGGAGTGAAGTAGAATACAGGGTTGTATTAGCCATTACCTGTACCAGAGAAGCCCTGGGAGGATATCAGTATGGACTTTGTTCTTGGTTTTCCAAGGACTCAGTGGGGACATGATTCAATTTTTGTGGTAGTTGATAGATTCTCGAAGATGGCACATTTCATTCCCTGCAAGAAAACTAATGATGTTGTTCATGTAGCAGAATTATTTTTCAGAGAAGTGGTGAGACTACATGGTTTGCCAAAGAGTTTAGTTTCAGATAGGGACACTAATTTTGTTGGATATTTCTGGCGTACATTGTGGAAGAAGTTGAAGATAGATTTGAAGTTCAGTTCATCACATCATCCACAGACTGATGGATAGACAGAGGTGGTGAATAGAAGTTTGGGAAATTTGCTGAGATGTTTGGTTGGAGACAAACCAACAGGATGGGATTTGATTTTACCACAGGCAGAATTTGCATACAATAATTTTGTCAATAGGAGCACTGGTAAATCACCATTCCAGATTGTATATGGAAGTAGTCCAAGAAATGCATCAGAACTGAGAAAGATAGATAAAGGAGAAATAAGTAGTGCTGAAGCTGAGGATTTTGCAGAACATTTGAAGAACATCCATGGGGAGGTGAGGAAGCACATTACCAAGATGAACGCACAGTATAAGGCTAAGGCAGATGAGAAAAGGAGGTATAAGGAATTTCAGGTTAGAGATGAAGTCATGGTTCATTTGTGGAAGGAGTGGTTTCTAGTTGGTACATATAACAAGCTGAAAATGAAGAAGTTTAGACCATGTAAGAAACTGAAGAAACATGATTCAAGAAACGCATATGAGGTAGAATTGCCTAGTGAGCTAAATATTTCACCAGTGTTTAACATTTCAGATCTGACAGAGTATCATGAAGGAGGTGTTGAAGATGAGATCATAGCAGCACACTGGAGTATTCTAGCAACTAGTTCAGACACTAAGGAGATTCAAGATATACTGGATAGTCATGTTGGTAGAAGCACAAGGAACATGACATATGAAGAATATCCGGTCAAGTGGAAATGACGACCTGTTGAAGATTCATCATGGCTGACAAAGAAGCAGGTTGACCATCTTGGTTTTCCTCTGCACACCTGAGTTGTGACAGGGTCACTTCTCAAATTACCCCGGGTGTGTGATGTAGGAGCATCCTGGGTGTAAGAGCAATCTTGCATTACCCAAAAAAATATTTTTGTTTTTATATTCAATAAGGGCTATCTTGTGCAGAGCTACTATTTATGGAAAGTTACTATTTTTGGTAATTTTTAGCTGTGCTCAGAATGATCAGATTTCTTTCTTGGAGGTTCATTTTGGTCATATAAGTCTGGCAGTAAAGTTTCATTGCCAGATCAAGTGTATATTGGAAGATATTGAAGATTTTCGGCAATGGCAGTAGGGTACAGAAACTTTGAACTCAGTTTTGAAGGCTTTAGAGGCCCCGGATGAGGTCAAAAATTTGGGTAACGGGTGCTTGCATGGGTCAATCCTATAGAGCACTTCGTGGCATTTCTGAAATGGGGTTATAATAGCTGATCAGGTCAACTAGTGATGACTTATGGTCTTCGGAAGTTGGGCCACCTAAAATGGTGGAAAAATAATTTTCTTCAAAATTTCTATTCAAGTTTCAAAGGATATCTTGAGCTGACTATGATGTAATAAAATGTAAAATAAAATAATTCTAAGTTTGGTCGGCCTTATTAGCTAAAATTCTGGAACCTTCCCAGGTGGTGGAAATTTGCCTATATAAGGAAGGCTGTATTATTATCTTAGGCAGTTCAGAATAGTTCTGGGTAGTAGATCTGGGTAATAATTTGAGGCTTTGTCCTACAAAATATGGTAAGGGAATGCCCATGTGGCTTTTCATATTGTAATTCTAAAAGTTTGTAATTCCACATTTGTGGAGCTAATAAGAAGCTAATTTTCTATTCTTGCATATTGTTGTTGTTGTTTCTCTGTTTTCATTATGTATTTGTGGTATTAAGGGGAGCACCCTTCATCAAGTGGTATCAGAGCAGGAGTTCCTGAGTGTGTAAATAGATCGCCGACTGTGAGGCAGTTTGCACCAGGACCATGGTTAGGGTTTCAGTGAGCATCGTGAAAATGCCTCCATGAAGAGAATGTGGCAGAAGAGTTGGTGCTATGACACCTGAGGTTAGAGAGCTACAGAGACAAGTGCAAGCATTGTAAGAAGAGATTCGCAGAGGAATGAATCTTAATGTAAGAGAAGAAAGTGATGATGAAGTGGAAGAAAATTTTGATCAGGAAGGAGAAGGCGAACTTCTGAACCCAGAAGAAGAAAGGCTTTTTTGAGCCCTTTCCAAGATCAGGAAGAGACCTAAGATCGAGGTTCCTACATTTTCAGGGAATCTTAACCTAGAAGAATTGATTGACTGGATCAATGAATGTGAGGAATATTTTGAATATGAAGATGTTGAGGATCTTGATAGGGTCAAATTTGCGAAGGCCAGACTGAAAGGTCATGCGAAGATTTGGTGGCAAGAGGTTCAATTGGAGTGAAATAGAAGAGGGAAAGATAAAATCACAAGATGGGATCAGATGGTGGATAAATTGAAGTGACAGTTCATTCCTGTTGATTATGAGCTTGACCTACTGAAGAAGATGCAAAGTTTGAAGCAAGCAGGAAGATCTGTTCAGGAGTATACAGAGGAGTTCTATCGACTTCTCATCAGAACAGGCCATGCAGAAGCTGATAAAGAGAAAGTTTCTCATTACCTTAATGGGTTGAGGCCGAGCATTCAGGAGGAGCTGAATCTGGTTCGAATGAACAGTATTGAAGAGGTGTACCAATTTTCCCTAAAAGTAGAGAAAAAGTTGAACAAGAAGTTCGAGAGCAGACAAAATGGAAGAGGTCACAGTGGCTGATCTGGTGGATGGTCCTATGGAGGCCGAAATAAAGATTTGAAAAAGAAGGATGAGGCCAGTAGCAGTTAGAATCAGCGAGGAAACAATTCCAATCATTTCCAAGATCAGAATAATAGAGATCAACGAGGAAGAGGAAGAGGACAAGGATCTGGATGAGGTGGCTTCCGTGGAACATGTTTTCACTGTGGAGAAGAAGGTCATAGGGCATTTGAATGTCCTCATCGCCAAGGAAGAACAGACTGGAGAAATGAAGGCCAGGCCAGAGTCGCACATGTAGATGAAGATGCTAGATCATCAAATTCTGAAGATGCTGAAAGAGGAGAAACGTTGATTAACAAAAGAGTCCTTCTGAGTGGTGAGAATGAACCTGAACAAAGGAGGAGCCTGTTTCACACTAGGTGCAAGTGTGAGGGTAAGTGTTGTGATGTGATTATTGATAGTGGAAGCACTGACAATTTGGTGTCAGAAGAGATGGTGACAAAGTTGAAGCTCAAGAGACAGAAACACCCACATCCATATCGGATTGCCTGGGTACAGGATGACCACAAGGTCATGGTCAATGAACAATGCTTAGTGAAGTTCAAGATTGGTGGATATCATGATGAGGTACTATGTGATATCATATCTGTGGATTTATGTCATATGTTGCTAGGTAGACCATGGCAGTTTGACAGATGTGCTGTACATAATGGTCCTGCGAATACCTATTCCCTGACAAAGGATGGAGTGCAACATAAGCTAAAACCATTGAAGGAGACTAAAGAAAAGGTATGTGGTAATGCAAGGATAACTTTTGTTGATGGAAGAAATTTCCTAGATGGTATGAGGCATGAGCATGTATGTTTTGCTTTAATTCCAAAAGTTGGTAAAGAGAAAGTAGAAGATGTTCTTGTAGAAGTTGCAGATTTGTTGGATGAGTTTCAGGATATTGTATCCGATAATGTGCCTGATGGATTACCACCAGTTAGGAAGATCAGTCATCAAATGGACTTGATCCCAGGAGCAAGTTTTCCAAATAAGGCAGCACACAGAATGACACCTGCAGAAAGTGAGGAGTTGAACAAACAAGTACATGAACTGTTACAGAAAGGATTGATCCGCGAGAGTCTACATCCCTATGATGTACAAGCGGTATTAGCACCAAAGAAGAATGGAGAATGGAAGATGTGTATAGATTCAAGAGCAATAAACAAGATCATAATCAAGTATAGGTTTCCATTGCCATGAATGGATGATATTATGGACTGTTTGAGTGGAGCTGTGTATTTCTCAAAGATAGATCTGAAAAGTGGATATCATCAGATTCGGATCAGAGAAGGAGATGAATGGAAGACTGCCTTCAAGACAAAGGAAGGACTATATGAGTGGTTAGTCATGCCTTTTGGGCTAACCAATGCACCGAGTACTTTCATGTGGCTCATGAACGAGGTTCTGAAAGAATTTCTGGGTAAGTTTGTCATTGTTTACCTAGATGATATTTTGATCTTTAGCAAGACATTGGATGAGCATATGATGCATATTCGTATGGTATTTGAGAAGTTGAGAGAAGAGAAATTGTTGATTAATTTGAAGAAGTGCAGTTTTGTGAAGAAAGAGTTAGTGTATTTGGGATTTGTAGTTTCAGCAGAAGGTCTAAAAATGGACCCAGAGAAGGTACAGGCTATCCTTGAATGGCCTACGCCAAGGAGTGCTACTGAGGTAAGATCTTTTCACGGTCTAGCTAGCTTTTACAGAAAGTTTATCAGAAATTTTAGCAGTATTTGTGGACCCTTGACTGAAACAATGAGAGGGGATAGGAAAGAGTTTAAGTGGACTAAAGGAGCAGAAAATAGTTTTCAATTATTGAAACAAAAAGTTACAGAACAACCTGTTTTAGCGGAGGATTGGCTGGACATTTTGGTCATGATAAAACCATTGCTTTGGTTAGTGAGAATTATTATTGGCCATAGTTGTAGCAAGATGTAAAGAAGTTTGTACAGAGTCACAGAATATGTCAGATGGTGAAAGGAGTGAAGTAGAATACAGGATTGTATCGGCCATTACCTATACCAGAGAAGCCTTGGGAGGATATCAGTATGGACTTTGTTCTTGGTTTGCCAAGGACTCAGCGGGGACATGATTCAATTTTTGTGGTAGTTGATAGATTCTCAAAGATGGCACATTTCATTCCCTGCAAGAAGACTAATGATGTTGTTCATGTAACAGAATTATTTTTCAGAGAAGTGGTGAGACTACATGGTTTGCCAAAGAGTATAGTTTCAGATAGGGAAACTAAGTTTGTTGGATATTTCTATCGTACATTGTGCAAGAAGTTGAAGATAGATTTGAAGTTCAGTCCATCACATCATCCACAGACTGATGGACAGACAGAGGTGGTGAATAGAAGTTTGGGAAATTTGCTGAGATGTTTGGTTGGAGACAAACCAACAGGATGGGATTTGATTTTACCACAGGTAGAATTTGCATACAATAATTCTATCAATAGGAGCACTGGTAAATCACCATTCCAGATTGTATATGGAAGTAATCCAAGAAATGCATCGAAACTGAGAAAGATAGATAAAGGAGAAATAAGTAGTGCTGAAGCTGAGGATTTTGCAGAACATTTGAAGAACATCCATGGGGAGGTGAGGAAGCACATTACCAAGATGAATGCACAGTATAAGGCTAAGGCAGATGAGAAAAGGAGGTATAAGGAATTTTAGGTTGGAGATGAAGTCATGGTTCATTTGTGGAAGGAGCGGTTTTCAGTTGGTACATATAACAAGCTAAAAATGAAGAAGTTTGGACCATGTAAGATACTGAAGAAACATGATTCAGGAAATGCATATGAGGTAGAATTGCGTACTGAGCTAAATATTTCACCAGTGTTTAACATTTCAGATCTGACAGAGTATCATGAAGGAGGTGTTGAAGATGAGATCACAGCAGCACAGTGGAGTATTCCAGCAACTAGTTCAGACACTAAGGAGATTGAAGATATACTAGATAGTCATGTTGGTAGAAGCACAAGGAAGAGGACATATGAAGAATATCTGGTCAAGTGGAAAGGATGACCTGTTGAAGATTCATCATGGTTGACAAAGAAGGAGGTCGACCATCTTGGTTTTCCTCTGCACACCTAAGTCATGATAGGGTCACTTCTCAAATTACCCCGGGTGTCTGATGCAGGAGCATCCTGGGTGTAAGAGCAATCTTGCATTACCCAAAAAAATATTTTTATTTTTATATTCAATAAGGGCTATCTTGTGCAGAGATGCTATTTATGGAAAGTTACTATTTTTGGTAATTTTTGGCTGTGCTTAGAATGATTTGATTTCTTTCTTGGAGGTTCATTTTGGTCATATAAGTCTAGTAGTAAAGTTTCATTGCCAGATCAAGTGTATATTGAAAGATATTGAAGATTTTCAGCATTGACAGCAGGGTACAGAAACTTTGAACTCAGTTTTGAAGGCTTTAGAGGCCCTGGATGAGGTCAAAAATTTGGGTGATGGGTGCTTGCGTGGGTCAAGCCAGAAGAGCACTTCGTGGCATTTCTGAAATGGGGTTATAATAGCCGATCGGGTCAACTACTGATGACTTATGGTCTTCGGAAGTTGGGCCACCTGAAATGGCAGAAAAATAATTTTCTTCAAAATTTCTCTTCGGGTTTCAAAGGTCATCTTGAGCTGACTATGATGTAATAAAATGTAAAATAAAATAATTCTAGGTTTGGTCGGCCTTATTGGCTAAAATTCTGGAACCTTCCCAGGCGGTGGAAATTTGCCTATATAAGGAAGGCTATATTATTGTCTTAGGCAGTTCAGAATAGTTCTGGGTAGTAGATCTGGGTAGTAATTCGAGGCTTTTTCCTACAGAATATGGTAAGAGAATGCCCATGTGGCTTTTCATATTGTAATTCTGAAAGTTTGTAACTCCACATTTGTGGAGATAATAAGAAGCCAATTTTCTGTTCTTTCATATTTTTGTTGTTGTTTCTCTATTTTTGTTATGTATTTTTGGTATTAAGGGGAGCACCCTTTATCACTTTATCTGTTGTGAATTGAGATATAAACGTGATTTAGTGAAGTTCAGTGATAGACAAGCAGACAAAGTACCTGATGGAAGATATTTTTGTAAGTAATTATTCTGATGGAATCAAACTTTGTGGAGTTGAATATATTATCTTTAGGATGTATTTGATCTATGGTTAATAGCGCATAAAGATTGGAGTTCATATGAATTAGTTACAAGCTTTTTGGTGAAGACAGTATATCAGAACAGTGTTCCTGAGAAGCAGTTTTGGTAAATTGACTATATCTTCTTATTGGATTGATATTTTGGTTTGCAGAGTTAGATGAAGCATCTAGAGAGTATGAGGATACTTTAGTTAAGAGTGCATAAAGTTTGGAAACATTTTGAGAAAGTTATAGCACCTGGAAGCTGACATTTTTATGTAATTTTTTGATGTAACGTGTGAGAACTATTATTTTGTATTTGAGGACAGACTCATTTGTAATTATTTGAGTGTGGTATATAAGGAGGATTGTTTTTCATTATTTTAAGTATGGATGTGAGAAAGGATATGTGATGATGAGAGAATTTGATGAGAAAGTTGTGGATCTAGGCATGAAGTGAAGAAAAGGGTCAGTATAGCAGTGTTTGATGATTTGTGAGTGCAGAGATCAGAGTTTGAGGTATTGTGATGTTTTTAGTGTAGTTTGGGCACAGTAAGTTGAAGGTATTTTGCTCCATATTATTCTGATGAATAATCTTAAGGTCTGTTGGATAGTGAGTTCAGAGATCTTGCCTTGAACCTGTTTGGGCAGTGGGTCCATCTGTCTTCTTTTTGTTCTTTAGACTCTTAACTGGGTCAGAATCTTTTAACAGGGATTCAAAATCTCCTAACAGGGATTTATATGTACTGAATGTATTTCATAAGACTCCTAATAGGGTCCATCCTCTAACAAGGAACTTTCATATTAGTACATCATTTTGTGGGCATCATTCCCACATGGGGTTTTCCCTTGATTGGATTTCCTCGAGAACATATCTTGACATTGTGCAAATTATGTATGGTTGTTTTCATATGGTTGATTATTGCATTGGTTATATTGTTAATTACTGAAAAAAGGAATTAAATTGATTAAGTATCAGATAACTGATTCACCCCCCCCCCCTCTCAGTTATCTTGGGGATCTTTTCTTTCTAACAATTGGTATCAGAGCAGCAGGTCCTTGAAGGAAAAGTTTAACAACTTAAGGAGATCTATGGTGAATTTTAGGAAAGAAAGCCCTAAGTTTGATGGAATAAATTTTGATAGCTGGAAGCAGAAGATCAAGGTACATCTCTTGTGTTTAGGACTAGGTTATTGGTTGATTACAAGCAAAGA
This sequence comes from Chamaecyparis obtusa, assembly GCA_027943335.1. NCBI lineage: Eukaryota > Viridiplantae > Streptophyta > Pinopsida > Cupressales > Cupressaceae > Chamaecyparis > Chamaecyparis obtusa. Next base: position 495,389 of record BSBK01006170.1, read on the forward strand.
GAAGGAAGTCATTGATGAAGGAAGGCTTGAAAGTTGTTCAAATGAGGAAAGAGACATATTTATGTGTAACATACTTGCAAAGGAAGCACTTTTGTCAGCCCTACCGAAAAATGAATATGGTCAGGTAAAAGATCTACCTAAAGCTCATGATATTTGGAAAGCTTTACATAGTACTTTTGAAGGTGATGAACATGCAAAGCAAGCTAAATTACATAATTGGATTTGTGCATTTGAAGATATAAGAATGTTAGAAGATGAATCAATTAGAAGCTATATGGGAAGAGTATCTGAGATTTTTACAGGAATTAAGTCTTGTGGAGGAACAAAGATAGAGCATGAAGTGATATGGAAGATTTTGAGAACATTGACACCAGTATTCAAGCAGACAACACAAATGATTGAACAAGTGATACCTTGCACACCGAACTTTTCAAAAGAAACCCTTCTTGGAAGATTGGAAGCAGCAGAAATGAGTTTGAAAATGTCAGGAGAATTAACTAGAATGGAGATAGCATTCAGTGCTCTGAGTATCAGACCTACATTATCACGAAGTACAAGCATGAACAGAGACTATGCAAGCAGCAGCAGAATCAGATCTAAAGAAGATAAGAAGATTGAAGAAAGTATTGCACTACTCATGAAAAGAGAACAGGAAGGTAAGAAAATATTTAAATGTTGGACTTGTCAAGAATATGGTCATTATGCATCTAAATGTCCTAAGAGAGTTAAGAAATATAGAAACAAATTTAGAAGACCTGATAAATGTTACTATGTTAATGATGAAGAAATTGAAGCAGTAATTGAAAGACATTTAAGTGACAGTGATAATGATAGTGATGACATAGGATTTGTGGCTATAAAGGAAGAAACTATTGAATCAAAATTTGTAGAAGAAAAAGCCCTAGTTTCACAAGTAGAAAAGAGATCAGATTGGATTATAGACAGTGGATGTTCACATCACATGACAGGTGACAAAGGAAAGTTCATAAAATATAGCAATAATGATGGAGGAGTAGTCAAAGTTGGTAATAATGCACCTTTCTTAATCAAAGGTATAGGATCTATTACTCTTGATGGAAAGACTAACACTGATGATGTTTACTTTGTTGATGGATTAAAGCACAATTTGTTGAGTGTTGGACAACTAGTTGATAAAGGTTATCAAGTTTCTTTTACTGAAAACTCTTGTGTGATTAAAGATAAGGATGGAAATCTAATTGGAAAAGGATCTAGAACCAGAGGTAATGTATTTCAGTTGAATCCTACTGAAATAACATGTTTGATGACTAAAATTGATGACAGTTGGTTATGGCATAGAAGGTTTTTTCATATAAATTTTGATAACATTGTGAAGGTGAGTACTACATTTGCAGTGAGAGATTTACCAAAGATTATGAAGCCTACTAACATGATTTGCAAAGAATGTGTGATGGAAAAATAGAAAAGAAGTTCATTTCCAAGCAAGAAGTTTGCATCTACTAAGAAGTTGGAGATCATTCATACAGATTTGAGTGGACCTACAAGAACTAGAGGATTTCATGGTGAAAGGTACTTTATGATTTTTGTTGATGGCTTTACAAGAATGATGTGGGTTGCATTTTTGAAAGAAAAGTTTGAGGCATTTGATAAGTTTAAGATTGTTAAGAATAAACTTGAGACTGAATCAGGAATGAGAATTAAATGTTTGAGATCAGATAGAGGAGGTGAATTTACATCTAAAGAATTTGATAATTTTTGTGAGATAAATGGCATTAAGAGACAGTTTTCAGCACCTAGAACACCTGAACAAAATGGAATTACAGAAAGAAGGAACAGATCAGTAACTGAAACAGCAAGAGCAATGTTGTTTGAAAGTAATTTGGCCAAGATATTTTGGAGAGAAGTAGTGAATACAGCAGTTTACACAATAAACAGAGTGCAGATGAGATCAGGGACAGAAAAGACACCTTATGAATTATGGTTTGGGCATACACCAATAATTAAGTATTTCAAAAATTTTGGTAGCAGATGTTATATTAAAAGAGATGATGATATAGTAAATTTTGATCCTAGAAGTGATGAAGGAATCTTTCTCGGTTATTCTCTGAAAAGTAAAGCATATAGATGTTATAACAAGAGAACTAAGTCTATTATTGAAAGTGAAAATGTTAGAGTTGATGAGAAATTTAGAATTCAGGAAAGAATGCTTGATTATGAACCTGATGGAGAAACTTTTACTCAGTCTAATAATGAAACTTCTGAACATTTTTATCAGACTAACAGTGAATTGACAAATGAAAATATTGAAGATGGCAGTGATTAGAGCAGAAAAGAATCTACGAATGAGACAAGAGGAGAAACTACAAGAGGAGAGACTATGACACCTAATAGGTACACAACAAAGAATCATCCACCTGAACAGATAATTGGAAGCTTAGACAGAGGAGTTCTTACTCGGAATAAGGTACTTTTATGTTTGATTTCACAAGTTGAACCTAAGACTACAAATGAAGCATGTTAAGATGAATGTTGGATTAAAGCTATGAGAGAAGAATTAGATCAGATTGAGAAGAACAAAATATGGGAATTGGTTCCTAGACCTAAGAACAAGAATGTGATTGGAACTAAATGGGTATTCAGAAATAAGGTAAATGAACAAGGAGAAGTGATCAGAAACAAAGCAAGATTAGTATGTAAGGGATATTCACAACAAGAAGGAATAGACTATGAAGAAACTTTTTCTCCTATGGCCAGACTTGAAGCAGTAAGAATGTTTTTGGCTTATGCAGCATATAAGAAATTCAGAGTATATCAAATGGATGTTAAGTCAGCATTTTTGAATGGTGAGTTGGAAGAAGAAGTCTACATTGAGAAACCTGATGGTTTTCCTTTAACTCATGAAGGAGACATGGTATGTAAACTTAAGAAAGCATTGTATAGTTTAAAGCAAGCACCTAGGACTTGGTATGCAAGATTGGACAAGCATTTACTGCAATTGGGATTTGTGAAAGGGACAGCAAATAGTAACTTGTACATAAAAGAAATTGAGAATGGATTGTTGATTGTGGTAATATTTGTTGATGATATTATCTTTGGAGGAGAAGATGAAGCCAGTGACAAATTTGCAGAAGAAATGAAGACAGAATTTGAGATGAGTATGATTGGAGAAATGAAATACTTTTTGGGATTGCAAATAACACAAAGCAAAGATGGTATATTTATCAGTCAAGCTAAGTATCTGAATGATTTGTTGAAAAGATTTGGAATGGAAGATTATAAACCAGTTGGAACACCTATGGTGACCGGACTTAAATTATCTAGCAAAGATGATTCAGCGGAAGTTGAACATAAGAAGTATAGATCTATGATTGGAGGATTGCAGTACTTGACACATACTAGACCAGATATAGCACATTCAGTTGGGATAGTAGGAAGATTTCAAGCAGCACCTAAAGAAACACATTTTGCAGCAGCTAAGAGAATTCTGAGATATTTGAGAGGAACAATGAATTATGGACTATGGTATGACAATTCTAATGATTTTACATTATGCGCATACACTGATACAGATTGGGGAGGCAGTGTTGATGATAAGAAAAGCACCAGTTGTGAGAGAGAAAGTTGAGAAGAAAGAAATTAGACTTGAGTACATCAGTACCCATGAGCAGATAGCAGACATATTTACTAAACCATTGCCGAAGGATACTTTTGAGTATTTGAGAGGTATGCTTGGGGTCATTCCCCAACCTTCTATTGAGTAGAAGATGCAGAGAATTGCATCCGTCTAGTGTTTTATGTATCTATCTTTTTCTGGACCGGATGATGGTACTTCCTGAATGGGGGAGTATTTGTGTTTGAGCTGAGTCATTGAGGACTCTAGTGCATGTATTTTTCAAAATAGTGTCTATTGACATTGAGCTATTGTTTGACATTGTCATTGATGTCAATGGGGGAGAGATTCATGAAAAACATCATAGTAATGCAACATATGTTATGGGGGAGAGATTCATATTGTTTGATGTCTTTGAAGGAAAGTAAGCATTGTATATGTGAGAGATTAATAGGAAAATGAAGCAAGATTTGAGAAATTCAATTTATAAATCTTTGTTGGATTTTTGGAACATTGGATGTTTTTCATCCGTGTTGCCATCAATGCCAATGGGGGAGATTGTTAGGAATGAATGCAAAATGAGTGCATGAAGAGTTTTTGATGCATTGAGATATTGTTTGGATATGTTTTGTGATCATTTTGTAGCAGTGGAGTGTTGCATTCATGACTGGATTGTCATTGATGTCAACACAGTGATATTTTAGTGAATTGATAGGGAAACAGAGGACTGTTTTGATCATAACTAATTTTATATTGAAGATTGGCTTATGTAGAGTTAATGCAAGCTAGAACATGATGAAATTTATCTTCAATTAACAACACAAGTCTTTATCTATTGTGGATTGAGATATAAAGGTGATTTAGTGAATTTCAGTGACAAACAGGCAGACAGAGTACCTGATGGAAGATATTTTTGTAAGTAATTATTCTGATGGAATCAGACTTTGTGGAGTTGAATATATTATCTTTAGGCTGTATTTGAGCTATGGTTAACAGTGCATAAATATTGGAGTTCATATGAATTAGTTACAATCTTTTTGGTGAAGACAGTATATCAGGACAGTGTTCCTGAGAAGCAGTTTTGGTAAATTGACTATATCTTCTTATTGGATTGATATTTTGGTTTGCAGAGTTAGATGAAGCATCTAGAGAGTATGAGGATACTTTAGTTAAGAGAACATAAATTTTGGATAAGTTTTTAGAAAGTTATAGCACCTGGAAGCCGATAGTTTTATGTAATTTTTTGATGTAACGTGTGAGAACTATTATTTTGTATTTGAGGACCGACTCATTTGTAATTATTTGAGTGTGGTATATAAGGAGGATTGTTTTTCATTATTTTAAGTATGGATGTGAGAAAGGATATGTTATGATGAGAAAATTTGATGAGAAAGTTGCGGATCTAGGCATGAAGTGAAGAAAAGGGTCAGTATAGCAGTGTTTGATGATTTGTGAGTGCAGAGATCAGAGTTTAAGGTATTGTGATGTTGTGAGTGCAGTTTGGGCACAGTAAGTTGAAGGTATTTTTCTCCATACTATTCTGATGAATAATCTTAAGGTCTGTTGGACAATGAGTTCAAGGATCTTGCCTTGAAGTTGTTTGGGCAGTGGGTCCATCTATCTTCTTTTTGTTCTTTAGACTCTTAACCGGGTCAGAATCTTTTAACAGGGATTCAAAATCTCCTAACAGGGATTTATATGTACTAAATGTATTTCATAAGACTCCTAACAGGGTCCATCCTCTAACAAGGAACTTTCATATTAGTACATCATTTTGTGGGCATCATTCCCACACGGGGTTTTCCCTTGATTGGATTTCCTCGAGAACATATCTTGTGTCATTGTGAAAATTGTGTATGGTTGTTTTCATATGGTTGATTATTGCATTGGTTATATTGTTAATTACTGAAAAAGGAATTAAATTGATTAAGTATCAGATAACTGATTCACCCCCCCCCCCCTCTCAGTTATCTTGGGGATCTTTTCTTTCTAACAGATTTTCCTTTTGGCAATGGAGGAGGTATTAACCCAAATAATCTAGGGTTGAATAACAACAATGGAGGAGGATTAGACCCTAACAATCAAGGGATTAACAATAATAACAATGGGTGCAATGGTGAGACAACTACTGAAGATACAACTGATGAAAAGGTTAATGAAGCCATACAAAGCCCATACTTCATGAAGCTCATGGAAAAAGCACTAGAAAGAGATAAGTAGAAGTATTTTCTAGACCTAGCCTGAGCAGGTCTTAAACTCCCTCATGACTATGATGTCAATCAACTTAATCAAAAGGAAGTTGAAGATAATCCGATTGATATCATGAACAAGCAATTTAAGTTATTCCAAATGCAATTGGACATAATGAAGCAAAGTGGGGCTCCAAAACCCTTTTCAATAGAGGCATTATGTCCTTTTCCATTTGACAAGAGTTTAATCATGATACCATTCCCTAGAAATGTAGCCTTTCCTAAGTATGACAAATACGAAGGAGCATCTAATCCCCAAGATCATTTAAGGGAATTTTATGCATTAAGCTTGGAGTTCATGCATGACACTACTTATTTAATGAGGTTGTTTCCTAGAAGTTTGGGAGGCATGGCCATGGAATGGTTTTCAAAATTACCTTATGGTATTTGAACTTTTGAAGAACTGGCTTCTAAGTTTGTAACACATTATTCATATAGTATCAAACATGAAGTTACAATGATTAACTTATGCAACACCAGGCAAAAAGATGAAAAAGGATTCCTACTTTTCTTACAAAGATGGAGGGAAGTATTTGCTAGATACCCTCAAAGTGTACCAAAAAAATAAAAAATGGATATCTTTATAAATATCTTGAGTAATGAAATGAACTATTGGTTAAGGATGCAATGTCCTAATTCTTTTCAAGATCTTATTGAAAATGGAGTGATTACGGAGGACATATTGGTTAAAAGTGGAGAACTAAAGCTTTACAAGGATAATAAGAATCACAAAAACAACAATACCTCCAATAACAATAACAATCAAAATAAGAATTTTTCTAATAGCTATAACCGATTTGGGTTGAAGAACAACAACAAAGGTGTGGTCAATGATGGGGTTGTTGATGCTAATAATTTTAAGGTTACACCTTTTACTCTCACAAGAACACATAATCAAGTGAATAATGCAAATCAGGCTCCCAAAGTACCTTTTAACAACAGTACCAATAATAATAACTTTTGGAACAATCAAGGGGCTAACAAGTCCAAGTAGTTCTTGGCACCATCTCCCAAGAGGACATTCACACCTTTGGGTGAACCCCTTGAGAAGGAATTGAGAACTCTCATTGATAATAAGATTATTGATTTACCTAGAGCCCAACCCTATGAACCACAAAACAAGCCCAATTGGTGGAGTGAGTCTAGTCATTGTGAATACCACATAAATAGAGGGCATACAACAAATGATTGCTTGCAGTTGAAAAATGTGGTACAAGATTTGATTTACAATGGTGTGACCAATATAGAAGGGCCTCAAAGTAATGAAGATCACGTGTTCTTTAAGAAACCTTTATATAACCATGAGAAGGGTAAATCTTCCAATTTGAATAAACAAGGAAACAATAATGTCAACTTTGCTCATCATTATAATAACACTATCAACACATTATCCAAACATGAGCATGTTGTCAATACTATTGTAATCAAGGAACAACTCAAAGAGGAAACATCTTATTCTATCACTAGGGGGAAAACTTTAAGGATTACCCTACAAGGGGTTGATCCTAAACCTATTGGTCCTACAAAATCAAGCATTTTGGCTAAACAACCATCTACAATAGCAAAGCCATATAATTTGGTGGACCAATTACAAAAGACTCTGGCTCAAATTTCTATTTTGGAGTTGTTAAAATTATATCTAAATCACAAAGAGATCTTGGAGAAAGCCCTAGTGGAGACTAATGTTTCTATTAACTTGGAGGAAGAAAATTTTCAAAATATGGTGGGACATCTCATTGCACCACATTGTCTTTCATTTTCAGAGAAAGATGATATGTCCATCACTCATCCTCAAAATTTTCCTCTTCATATAGAAGTCCTCATTCAAAGACATAGGGTCAAGAGAGCTCTCATAGATGGGGGAGTTGGTCTTCATATTTTCACTTTAAACCTTATCAAGTCTTTAGGTTTATGTGAGTCTTCTATTGATCCTAAGAAGCGAATTACCATTAAAGCTTATGATGAGGAGGAGAGATCTTCGAAAGGCATGATTATCTTACCTATTCAAGTTGGGCTCATCAAAAAGGACACAAAATTTAAGTCCTAGACATGAAGTTAACTTATAACATCTTATTTGGGAGACCATGGATACATGAGATGCAAGCAGTTCCTTCTACATACCATCAATGTATCAAATTTCTCTACATGTGAGAAGAAATCACAATTGGAGGGGATTCAAATCCTTTCCAATATTGCAATGCATTGAAGCCTCTTCATGAATTATTTATTCCTCATAATAGAGAAGGGATTATTCCAAAGGCTACCATTGAAGACACTAAAGGTGATGATCCTAAGTTAACATTAAGTGTTACCTCTACCTCAAACCCTATTCAAACTACTCAACTACAACAGCTAAGGGAAAAGAATAAGTGAGTTATGAGGGTCCTGTATGCACCCAAAAATGGTCACCTAGACTTTGGGGCCCATTTATTTGATTTATCAATCCTGAATCAGTTTTATCAATAATCAATATTTTTCAACATTATCAATTTCTTGATCAAGTCTTAATTTCGATCATTTATTGGATTTTTATCCTTGGGCTAACCATTTATCCTAAGTCTTTATTTAATTAAAAGGAATATTTCCTCCCCTTTTAATAAATAAAAAGCCCCACTTTTCCTCTTATCCTAAGTTGCACAAATAAAGCATTATTCTTATTTTATAAAAAGGAAAAAAGCACTTTTTGTCTCATATGGACACAAAAGTCAACTCCTATTTTCCCATTGGAGGATACTTGTGCACATGGATTGCTCCTCTTTCAAGCTCCACCATTGATTAAGTCTTTTTCCTTTTAATCTCCATGGTCCATTTCCTCTCATTTCTTATAAAAGGAGAGCTCTCTTCCTCATTTGCATATCCATCTTTTTTATGCTAATGTTATGCTGCAGGTTTTCTAGGTCATTTGGAGCTTTCTTTGAAGACATTCTACATCCAAGCTTTGAAGACTTGTTATTGCATCTCATTTTAGTTGCATATTTCCTTTCTTGGTTGCATTATCATGGCATTCTTAGTGTAGATTTCCTTTTATGCAATAGAATAATCTCACATAGCTTAATAGGAAGGGTTGTAACACATTGTTCTTTCCATTTTCATAGCTTAGTTGCATTGCATTTTCATTCCCATAGACTAGTTTGCATTGCATTGCATTTTCATAGTGATTCTTGGAGATATTGGCATTCTTTCCCTTGTCCCCATTTGAATCTCTCATTGTCTGGTTGACTAGCAAGGTCACAAGCTTGTAGCTCTAGCTGAAAGCAAATCCATCATAGTATCTTGCAACTCCATGCATAGAGAGCTATGAGCCGCTTTGTGAGGCCTTATTCTTGAGTAACCTTGCATGTAATGGTTCATAGAAGTGTGGTCATTTTTCTACCATACATTTCTGGCACCCACCGTGGGGTAGAGTAGATAGCTTTTTCCTTTAGTTTCTTGCATTTTCATCATTTCTCGGGTTATTTTTCAAAAATTTTGCAGGTTCTAGTTTTCTGTCTCAGAGTATCGCGCGATACTTCTCAGGTATATCACACGATATACCTTACTATACGCACGTGACACTTCACGCCAGAGAAGAATTACACCGTAGTATTGAGGTATATCGCCTAGTATCATGCGAAGTATCGCCCCCCCATAGTGCAGTATATCGCCCAGACTGAGGTATATCGCCCGGCTATAGGAAACTATGTCGCGCGATACTGGTGAAGTCTGAGGTATATCGCCTGTACCCGATAGAGAGCTATTTTTGAGCTATTTTATCTATCTTGCAAGTTTCAGGTTCTTTGGTAACTTTTTGAAATTTTCTAAAAATTCCAACGTTTTTAAATCCATGCCACTTCGGAAAATGAGTGCTCATTTTTGAGAAATTTTTGCAAATGGTATCAAAAATTGAAGTGTGATATATCGTTGGAAAGGTCTTTCTAAGCCTAATCCAACCATGATGGTTTGATTTTCAGATTTTGTAATGACCCCTTTCTGCCCCTAGACTGAAATTCCATCGGTTAGGCATAGATTAGGACATCATCTTACTATTGTGAATAAATTTTATGTTAATCTTCATAAAAACATATCTATTAAACTTAGACGAGTGTTTAGATCCTTAGGATATAGGGTTCATCTTTCTATGTATACTATAATCAGTATGAGTTGGAAGACTTATCGTGCTCCGGGTGCGTGAAACAGGCTACAGCGGCTTCCCTCAAGGCCTAACCCTAATATTGGGACAGCCCGACATGTGCCCAAAATTACTTCGCCTCTCCCTTCCATCGGGCTTCCAACCCCAAAGTATTGTAGAAACAGAGGGAAAGGTGAACTCTATACTCTAAAGTCTATTCTTATTCCAACTTTCACTATATTCTTAGAAATATCAAAATATAACAAAATATTGAGTGTTATATATATATATATATATATATATATATATATATATATATATATATATATATTTTACATTAACTTTATACTACTCACATGATATATCTATATATCTATAAATTTACTTTATTAGTCAAGTGGACTGACCTTGACTGTGGTCCGACTGCTGTCGGCGTCCCAGCGATACTCTCTGACGGTACCTTCTACACTCGCGGGTACCGTTGCACAGTACTCCCGATTTCCTCTAATACTGCCGATGATTCGCACAGTACGTTTATTGACCGACGTTCCCCATTTCGATGCTGACCTGTTTGTAAGGTCTATGCATTAATACCCGATGAACCATCGGTCACGTCCCTTCGATGCCGATAGGTGTCCTTTGGTTTTGTTTAATAATAATATATGTTATTTACTTTAATAAATATATGTTATTTACTTTATTTATTAACATTTTGGTAAATGTAAATATTGTTATTTATATATATATTCGATTAATGTTGTTGTTTGTTAATAATATTAATGATATTAACAATATGTCGTATAAATAAGTATATATAACAATATTGAGATATTTCATCTAATTAATGATTGATCTCTTATAAAGATGTTAGTGGTAATCATCATATTCAAATAATTAAAAATATTCATATTAAGATTAAGATGTTATTCAAGATAATTGAATATTTACAAGCACGTATATATTAATTAGAACAATATTATGACCAAATGGGGCTCATGACAGTCCACCCCACTTAAGTTTGCTTGTCCTCAAGCAATAAACATGTTTATATTCATTTTACCCTTATAACCAAGATGTATCTTTAAATTCATATGTAACTTAATTCTTCACAGTTTGGTTAATTATTATCATCAACTTACCATAGTCGGGTATATACTTTACAATATAAAGTATATGGAAACCACTATTATGTAGATATTAACTAATTAATTATAATTAAATATTTATAAGATATAGAGTAATATTTTAATAATAGATATTATTATAATGATAATCTTTGTTTGTCATTTAATTTCCTATAAAATATTTCTTTTATCATCACAGTCCTAGCCTTCCAATACAAATTATCGTTCTTGACACACTTATAGATACTCAAGATATATTCATGGTATAAATTGTTTGGAAATATAATAATTATGAACTAAATGCATTAGTAAGGCACATACACTCTTAACGTAACCATGTTGCCAACATTATGCAGGAATAAAACATGTACATATGCTTAGCACTTTATGAAGTTATCATAAATTTATAAATGCACACAATACATACATATTTATTAAGTCGTGAAGTATATATGTAGCACATGTAGGACATGAATACAATGAAGCACATAGAACATGAATTCACTCAAATCATGAAGTGCATATGTGAATACACAAAACACATAAAGCATATACATAATTTTAATTTAGTCATGAAGCATATACAATGCATACACATGAAGTAGAACATAATTGGATTAAATCATAAGGTACACATATGAATACATGTAGCATACAAAGTATGATACGTACATATAAATCATGCACAAGGATACATGAATACACATTAAACATGGATGGAGTAAACATGTCAAACATGCGAAAATGAATACATGATAAACACAAAGTATGAAACAGTACACTCAAATAGACATGTAACGCAAGGAGTAGTGCTCATATACCTCATACACATAAAGTGCAAGTATACTTAAATCATGCAAAAAATGAACACAAATTGGTCGTGAAGCCGCACACAATACAATACATATATGTCAGACACTCAAAGCATGAGTTATCACAACTAATTACATACCAAGCATAAAGACATGAGCAGTGGATAAGTACACATTAACACACCATAGATAGAGATATAAATACACATCAAATTTTTCAGATATGAAGAAATACATAAGTATATGTCAACTACGTAGGGGAGGAAGCATACAAACAATAGACAAAACCTACATGAGGGATATGGTCATGAGTTATGAAGTTTGAATACAAATTGTCCATGAAGTCATTTAAATGCACACAAGGCAATACGTCCAACATTAAAGCATTAGGTAGCACACTTAGTTACACACCAATCATATAAGACATGAACATCAAACACATCAACAATGGACCAAATACCATCAAGCATGTAAGGTATGTAGCAGTACATGTCGCACATGTAAGGCAAGAGCACCAAAAACAATACACAAAGCATACACATTGATAACATGGAGCACACACACGGAGCAGACATATTTATGCATAAAGATACAAAGCATACACATGAACGTATGAAGACACAAGTATACACACAATACACGCATTAGTAGATTTCTATTGACTAGAATGTTTCCTTGTTTCATCTTTTACCCTACAGGATGGCAGGATCATGCTCTGATACCACTTGTAATGACCCCTTTCTGCCCCTAGACTGAAATTCCATCGGTTAGGCATAGATTAGGACATCTTCTTACTATTGTGAATAAATTTTATGTTAATCTTCATAAAAACATATCTATTAAACTTAGACGAGTGTTTAGATCCTTAGGATATAGGGTTCATCTTTCTATGTATACTATAATCACTATGAGTTGGAAGACTTATCGTGCTCCGGGCGTGTGAAACAGGCTACAACGGCTTCCCTCAAGGCCTAACCCTAATATTGGGACAGCCCGACATGTGCCCGAAATTACTTCGCCTCTCCCTTCCATCGGGCTTCCAACCCCAAAGTATTGTAGAAACAGAGGGAAAGGTGAACTCTATACTCTAAAGTCTATTCTTATTCCAACTTTCACTATATTCTTAGAAATATCAAAATATAACAAAATATTGAGTGTTATATTTATATATATATATATATATATATATATATATATATATATATATATATATATATATATATTTTACATTAACTTTATACTACTCACATGATATATCTATATATCTATAAATTTACTTTATTAGTCAAGTGGACTGACCTTGACTGTGGTCCGACTGCTGTCAGCGTCCCAGCGATACTCTCTGACGGTACCTTCTACACTCGCGGGTACCGTTGCACAGTACTCCCGGTTTCCTCTAATACTGCCGATGATTCGCACAGTACGTTTATTGACCGACGTTCCCCATTTCGATGCTGACCTGTTTGTAAGGTCTATGCATTAATACCCGATGAACCATCGGTCACGTCCCTTCGATGCCGATAGGTGTCCTTTGGTTTTGTTTAATAATAATATATGTTATTTACTTTAATAAATATATGTTATTTACTTTATTTATTAACATTTTGGTAAATGTAAATATTGTTATTTATATATATATTCGATTAATGTTGTTGTTTGTTAATAATATTAATGATATTAACAATATGTCGTATAAATAAGTATATATAACAATATTGAGATATTTCATCTAATTAATGATTGATCTCTTATAAAGATGTTAGTGGTAATCATCATATTCAAATAATTAAAAATATTCATATTAAGATTAAGATGTTATTCAAGATAATTGAATATTTACAAGCACGTATATATTAATTACAACAATATTATGACCAAATGGGGCTCATGACAGATTTTGTCATTTGATCAGTTATTTTTGTAGATTATCTTATGTTTCATGTGCTAACCATTGTTAGATTTTGGATTTTGCTAACCTTGTTGGTCTAACAAGTTGTGGTTGTAGGTGCCTCTTGCTTGAATATTTTGTGAAAATCGCATGTCAAAGAGGGCTACTAATGGTTTTTGTAGGGCTTCCCTAAGCATAAAAACCAAATCAAGTGCTTGTTTAATTGCTTTCTTTATTGAGTGCGGCATATACTAGTTGTTTCATTTCATAGGCACTTAATACCTTGTTGTAGGAATTTTGAGGTGGTAGGAGAGTATGCTCTTCACCCTTGTGGTGAAACAAAAATCTTGACCCATCTTGGGATTTTGAAAGCAAGGGGGTAATTGAACTTTGCTTGGTGTGTTTGGGAGAAGTTTTTGAGATAGGGGAGTATGCTCTTCACCCTTGTGGTGAATCAAAAACCTTGAACCTAAAAAATTATCCATTTTTGTGTAGTTTAGGAATCCATTAGCGGGCCTGCTCTTGAGTAATCAAGAGGAATGACTCAAGTGGGGACAACCTTGTCATCATTTTCGTTGGTGGCAAGTGATTCCAACTCACTATAATCTCAAGGCTATAAAGGACACCAAAAACCTTGGTAGACGTAACACTTGTCTTCGTTTGATGTGACTAGCTCATGGGATTGCGACCATGGGGAAAACATTGAACAAGAATGCTTAAGGTACTGTTGAGGCCGTGAGGTCCTAGTCCTTTATGAGGAGCAAGAGGGGTGTTATGAACAGAAATCTTTATTAAGAACCATAGATAGAAGCCACCTTATTTTAGCCACTTATCTTCTTAGTGCAAGGATTGATCCAAGTGGACTAACCCGGATCACCCCAAGATACTCACCATATGTGTCCCTTTGGTTGTGTTGTTTGACACTTCCACGTCAAAGCCAATATCTCTTGTGGGTAAACACTTGGTGTGAGGCCAGGGGGCATCAAGTTGTGGGCTAAGTTGGTAAGTATTGAGCCTTGTCTTGTAGGTAGATATTGCTTGAAGTGTTTTCAATTGTGCTATACTAGTGTAAACGTTCTCAACATACAAACAATCGGTAGCATTCATAAGGTGCAATTTTATTTTGATATCCCAAGTGTTTGTCTTGGCAAGGTTGCTTTTGCCCTTATTTCAAGTGTTTGAATACATGTTTGATCCCCTACTGTTTGCAAACTTGTCCAAATGTTGTGATGCAAATCAGACATTTTTACCCTAACATTCAGAAAATACAAGATCAGACCTTCAAACTTGAAATTTTGCACAAATTGGTCAAGATCAACATTAGTATCACATCTACCAATGAGAAATAATTTGCCAAGCTAGAAAGATATTCTTAGTGAAAAGTTTATCTTTAAGATTGTTGATTACACCCTCAGAGAATTTTGGTCCTCTTATTGTCCAAATCATTTTTCATATATCTCAATTTCAATTTGAATTTTGGCTAAGTCCAACCTCCTGATTCAAAAGTGCTAGTGTATTCACCCTTTGTTGGAAGCACCTCTTTGACAGTGTTGGTAACGCCTTTTTATCTTCTATCTTTTCATTTTCTCTTTGGACAATAGAGAATCTCAATTATCCTAGGTTGGCATTGGCACTTTGAGAGATTGACTTATCACCTAGAGTTTCTTTCTTTCATGTTAGATACCAAGTTAGTCAAGGGAAACAACCTCCAGTTGTCAGATCCTAGGTGTTGTCATGTTGCTCAACATCTCAATGAATGTTATGGTATCAATTGCACAAGATGATTCTTAGTCTTCTTCTTTCTTCCCCATTTCCCATGTTCTTCTGAAGTCTTCTATTCCCATGGGAAATTCTTCTTCTTGATTCTTTTCCTCTTATTTTCTAGTCTACCTTCTTCTATTCATCTCTTCTATTCATTTCTTCCATGCTTGATTCCTCCTTTTCTAGAACCATGAATTTCAACTACCTTGCCATGGAACCTCTCTTGAGAATGGATGATCTTGAACTCATTTCTCAATTTGAAGAATTTTGTTCCTCCAATGGTTCTTCTAAATATGGCATGGGTGATAAACTTATTGAAAAAATAAAAGAAAAGTCGAATGAATCAGATGCCTTTGCTAGAATCATCCACATGATCCTGTCACGAACTCCTTCTTCCAAACATTCTTTATCTTCTAAGTCTTCTCATCATTCCTCACATTCTAAGTCTTGTCATGACCCTTATAAAAATAATTCAAAATTGTCATCTCCCAAATCTTATCATGACTCTTCTAAACATTATTCAAATTCCTCATTATCCAAGTCTTCTTCAAGATCTTCACTTTCCTCTTCTTCATGATCTCATTCCTCTTCTACTTCTCCCAAGAGTCTTACTCCTCATATCAAAACATATCATAATGAGCAACATGATGATACCTATGACACCTATGTTCCTAAGAGTCCTCCTCGTGGTGTGCTTAGGCTTACTAAAGGGTCATCCTATTGGGTAGATTGTGATGGGGATCCATATGATTCTGATTTTGAGAGAAATTATGATATTTTTTGTGAACAATATGATACATCTACTTCTATTGAGGAAGAGAAATCTTTCCGTGCTGATTACAAACGAAGATACTATGAGCATGTCTTGTCTAAAAACTCTCATGCTGAAAATAAAGATTACACTCTCCAGCAAGATCATGTTAATGTTGAACCTTTGTCTTGTGATGGTTCCCTTCCATCCTCTACTTCCTCCAATATCCACACATCTCCTAAAGCTGCTAAGTCTTCCAAATCTTTCACAAAGTCTTCAAGGAGCCGTAAGAGCACAAATCCTTCATCCAACAAAGATCCTAATGCTTTTCATGTGGTTCCCTATAGTTATCGTCAAGGGCCACCTCTTAAAGATACTCAAGCTAACCTTCAATTGGTTGAAAATACTTTCAAAAATGATGAACCTAAAGAGCCTAAACCTTCATGTGTTATAATGCCTACTTCAGCTAGTCCTTCACCATCTCTTCTAAAGTCTTCCATACCATTCCAACATGCTTCCTTGTCCTTATAAGTGGCTCCATGTCAAGAGGACTCTAAAAATGATAAAGAAAAGCATATAAAGAAAGATCAAGATCAAGAACCCTCCATGTCATCCAATTCTTTTCATGATGTCTCTCATCCGTTTCATGGTTCTTTTGATCCTCTATGCCCTTTCTCATTCATTCCATCATGTCTTAAGTCTTCTCCTAAGAAAGATCAAGCTACTAATCACACCGTTGAGCTTATTGACAATCAAAATAACCTTACTACGCTTGCGCTTTCCAAAGATGAGACTTCCATTAAGGTTATTAAAAATGGTGTTGTTACTTCCAATGTTGAGCCTATTGAAAATCAAGAGAAAAATTCTACACTTATGCTATCCAAAGCAACTTGTCAAGATCAAAGCCTTCCATCTTCTTGTTCTACCACTCCATGTTCACTTCCGCTTTCTACTCTTCCTAAGTCTTCGCAAGCTTTGAATGATTCTATCAATGAAGTTTCTCCTACTCAAGATGTGCACAATCCTATTGAAAATCCTAATGCTCATTCTAAAGATGCTGATGTCCTTGGTTGTCATATAGATGTTGATGAACTTATTGATTATCCTTTTGCATCTTCCACTTCCATCCTTGGACCTCTTCCATCGCTACTAAGGGCTTCATTTCTTCCTTCCATCTTGGGTCCTTATGTCCCTTCACTTTCCCCTCCTAATTCTTGTAATTCATCATCCATCTTGGGTCCTTACGTCCCTCCATCTCCTATCTTTCCTCAAGATCAACATAGATGCATACCCTTGAATCCTTTTCATCCATCCACCCATCTAAACCAGTCATATCATCCTTCTTCTTCCACAAGTCCCAAGTCTTTTAGAAGTAACTTGAATTTTCAATACAAGAAAAAGAAGCAATACAAGAATCCATCTAAAAAAGATGATCACCATGTCTCCTCTAATTGACATGGGGGCATAAAGTCAAAAGAGATATCTAAGAAGAAAACTACAAGACAAGTATGGGTTCCAAAATCCATCATTGAAGATATTCTCTCTAAATCATCAAAAGGAAATAAAAATCCTAAGGCTATATGGATTCCAAAGTCTCTCTTGAGAGAGTATAATATTGAACAAAAAGTGAAGTTGACATTCAAGCTTCCAAAATCTTCCACTTCATCTTCTTCCCAAAATATTCTTCCATTCCATGCACCTGAACTGCAACCTCTGCTAAACATTCTCCATATTCCTTCTTGCATTCCTTCATTCACATTTCCTCCACCCTCTCACCACCCTTCAAGGTGTGTGTTGATGTTGATCTTTCCTTTCTTTCCATCTACCCTTTCACAATCCTTTCATTCATTATCCTTCTACCTTCTATCATTTTTCCTCATTTGCCTATTCCTCCTATCTTCCAACCTCACTTGCTTTATATAAAGCCTTATCCTCCATTTTTCTCTTTCATCTTACTTTCCTTATTAGCATCTTTTAGCATATCATTTTGAATCCTTGGCATATCATGGTTTATCCTTTCAAGGAGCATTATCTAAAAAGCTTGCTTTCTTCCAAAAAAATATAAAATTCAAAAAAATGAAAAAATGAAAAAATGAAAAAAATTGAAAATGTGCCATGGTGAAAACCTGGAAACAGGCACCTTGGTAGCAAAAGTAAAGAGAAATAAATTCATCCTATGGTGAAAACCACTCCCTTGTGGTGCCTTGGATAAGTACCATGATGAAAACCTAGCAATCAGGCATCATGCGTAATTCTTCTACATATTTCATTCATTCTGTCTTCTCTCTTTGACCTTGACAATGTTGACCTATACACGAACATTTGGCTATTTTTTGAGCTATCTTACGATGATCTTGCTTTCATTCCTTTCATGTTTAGCCTTCACATCCATTTTCCTCCATTCATTCTAGTCTTTCGCTATCTTTTTCCCCTTTGGTCTTGATCTAATAAAAAAAAGTAAAACACGATGCTATGAAGCCTCTTGACATGTCTACTCCTTTGGACTGCATCCTTTCCTTCTTTTACATTACACTTTTGTGACTTATCCTAAGCTAGCCTTTCATTGCTTATCCAAATGTGCTTTGCATGACAATTTTTCCCTAGCTTGGGTACTCTTGAGGAGTTTGACCTTGAGGATTTCTTCCCTCCATTTGCCTTCATTCTCCTTTCCTCCATCTCAGTCACCAGCTTGCTAATCCCTCTTGTTCCCCACCTTACTAGACATTGGGACTGCACGATGTGATCTTGCTTAAAGAGTTTGATGCCTATTCTATCTGGGGGCATCCTTTGTACATATTTTATTGATCCTAAAAAAATACCAAAAAAAAATTGATATATGATGCTGAAAAAATCCTAAAAAGTATAAAAAATCTTGAAAAAATACAAAAAAATTCAAAAAAATTCAAAAAATTCAAAAAAAATAAAAAAATAGAAAAAGTGCCTTGGTGAAAACCTAGAAACAGGCGCCTTGGTAGCAAAAATACAAAAAAAGAGAAAAAAAGAGAAAAATTGAAATAAATCCAAGTGGTGAAAACCTGGAAATAGGCACTACTTGAGGCCTTTTGCACCCCTATTTGTTAGCATGCGTCCTCGACACTTAGCCACTTTCCATTATGCCTTGACCCTATTTGACTTGGTTTGGAATTGGTCTTTGTCTTTGTCTAAGGGGCATAACTATTAGCATAGGTCCTTTAGGTGCGTTTGTCTCTTGGGGCATTTCATAACAGGTGTTTTTCAACACCACCCCAAACAATGTTTCTTAACACTTATCGGATGTCTTACCCACTAGTCTAAGTTTGATGTGATATTTCTCATTTGCAGATGCGATACCCAGAGTTTGACTCTATGACCAACACACATGCACTTAAACAATCAACTTGTTGAGATATGTTGACTTTATTCTTCTTTGTGTGCTATCTATGAGGATTTCTTTGATGAGTGGTCTCCCCCTGAAAATTTTTCGATGATGCATAGCTAGAAGACTAAGGGTACGAGAACATGTTTTATTTCTTTATCTTCTTGTGGGTATATTTTGTTGATCCTAACTGTCATGAGCATTTATGCTGGTCTTACTTGGATTGACAAGGTATTATCCTTGACTGTTTTGTGAGGGCATGCTTCTAGTTATCCTGACTTTTATGTGTCTTGATACAAGCATAATCTCACCATAACAAACTTAGGTAATCTCACTGCATTAGTCATCTTAACCTACATGTCTTTGATGCCTAGGTGAGATTTTCACATATCTATCTGATACAGATCATATTCATATCCACATAGTTATACTAGTGTGCATTGTATGATCTTACGACGCTACCAATAACGCTCGATGATGATAATTAGATGCCTATAAGAGTTGTGACCTTGCAAGTCAACCACTTTCATAGTAGCTTGCATTCTTAGGTTCATGATAGTCTAGTTTGCATTTTTATATATGGAGAGAGCTCTTCTTTTTATCATCTATGGACTAGTTGGTCAACTGTGCTCATTTTTTTATTCTTCTTGATCATATCTTTCATTTCTAGTCTTTCATGTCACATCATTTTCTATCCATTTTCAGACTCAAAATTGAAATCTAAGTTGTGTTTCCAAGTTTTCTCATTCTTCTACGCAGTTGACTGACCTTTTGAGGCATAATTCTTTAATCTTTGATGGAATTCCTTCCATGTCTCTCACATTTTCTAGTCTTTCATTCGCCCTATTTCTAGTCTTCTATTTCTATTCTTCTAATTCATCATTGGGGCATGTTTCATTTCCTAAATGCTTAAACTATTGACCTTTACCTTCGATTGTATTTTATTATGATTTGATCAACCTTATCAATTTTGTTGTTCCTCTCCATCTGATTTCGATTTCAACTCTGAGGGGGCAGTATTTATGGGATTCTCATCCCTGATTCCCTTGATTTTCTTGATTCAGACATCTTTTATGAGCTTTTGCTCAAATTTGAGATTCTTATCTCTTACTTTGAATGTGATCCCAAATCGACCTCATGTTCAAAGGCCTTTGTTTATACTTTGTCCGGGTGTGATCCCGAATCGACCTCACATCTGAGTTGTTTTGTGATCCCAGATTGATCTCACATTTCAATTCTTCTTTGACTGCATGTGTTCCCAAATTGATCACACATTAGTCAAAGAGGGGCAAATGTATGCACCCAAAAATGGTCGCCTAGACTTTGGGCCCCATTTATTTGATTTATCAATCCTGAATCAGTTTTATCAATAATCAATATTTTTCAACATTATCAATTTCTTGATCAAGTCTTAATATTGATCATTTATTGGATTTTTATCCTTGGGCTAACCATTTATCCTAAGTCTTTATTTAATTAAAAGGAATATTTCCTCCCCTTTTAATAAATAAAAAGCCCCACTTTTCCTCTTATCCTAAGTTGCACAAATAAAGCATTATTCTTATTTTATAAAAAGGAAAAAAGCACTTTTTGTCTCATATGGACACAAAAGTCAACTCCTATTTTCCCATTGGAGGATACTTGTGCACATGGATTGCTCCTCTTTCAAGCTCCATCGTTGATTAAGTCTTTTGCCTCTTAATCTCCATGGTCCATTTCCTCTCATTTCTTATAAAAGGAGAGCTCTCTTCCTCATTTGCATATCCATCTTTTTTATGCTAATATTATGCTGCAGGTTTTCTAGGTCATTTGGAGCTTTCTTTGAAGACATTCTACATCCAAGCTTTGAAGACTTGTTATTGCATCTCATTTTAGTTGCATATTTCTTTTCTTAGTTGCATTATCATGGCATTCTTAGTGTAGATTTCCTTTTATGCAATAGAATAATCTCACATAGCTTAATAGGAAGGGTTGTAACACATTGTTCTTTCCATTTTCATAGCTTAGTTGCATTGCATTTTCATTCCCATAGACTAGTTTGCATTGCATTGCATTTTCATAGTGATTCTTGGAGATATTGGCATTCTTTCCCTTGTCCCCATTTGAATCTCTCATTGTCTGGTTGACTAGCAAGGTCACAAGCTTGTAGCTCTAGCTGAGAGAAAATCCATCATAGTATCTTGCAACTCCATGCATAGAGAGCTATGAGCCACTTTGTGAGGCCTTATTCTTGAGTAACCTTGCATGTAATGGTTCATAGAAGTGTGGTCATTTTTCTACCATACAGGTCCAAGTTCAAAGAAGAATTCTGATAAAGCATCCACACCAGAGGTGGAACTTTCTAAACCTATCAAAGAGGAGAGAGAAAAAGCTAAAGAAGACCAATATAAACAAATGAGTGAGATGATGTACACGTTAGAGAAAAAATGTAGAATTAATTCCAAAGGAGAAGGGGAATATTCTATTTCCCTATTTGATTTACCTACTTCCCCAAGAACACATGGAAAACCTTCCAAGGAGCATCTTCCTCACAAATACAACTCTTATTTTGTAAGAGAGAGTGACAAGTCAACATTTGAGAAAGAAGACAATGAGGTTCTACAATGGCTTTACAAAGATGAAAGTGATACTTCAAATAATCCCATGGAAAGAATTTAGCACATCAATATTCAAACTGACCAATATGGAAAGGGGTTTGAAATTATGCAAAAAATGGGGTATAAGGGAAGAGGACCACTAGGTAGGAGAAATAAAGGTTTTCTTGAACCTATTGAACCTTCTTGGAGATCAAAGGAAGAAAAATCAAGGATAGGTTATCAACACAAACGAGAAAGTTCTAGCCCTATGCATGATTTCTATACATAAGTGAACGTGGTAGAGTCCAATATTGATAGTGATGATTTTAAAGAATATGAGTGGGATTCTTTATCTAAAGATTCATGCCATGACAAAGAAATTTTCATAATACATTCTTATGCGAATGTTCCTAAAGAACAAACTCAAGATAGTGAAAATTCAGAGATGCTTGCTACACACATGCAATTCGATCCACAAGAATCTAACATGGGGCAAGCACATATTAATCATCCATGGTTAGGTGAACCTTGGGTACCTTTGTGGGAGGGTATTTGAATGTTATCTTTAATTTTCATGTCTTATTTCCCATGCTCTTTCCCGTAGAAGTCTTAGAGGACTCAAGTGAAGAAAACTTTGATCCTTCTTCCATGGATCATCTTGAGAAAGATCATGTTATTGACCTTAATGATATAATGTATGAACCATCTAACGAGGTCATGTCCTTAAACCCAGCCAATGACAACTTGCCAATTGAATCTTTATCCTTAATGCATCCCAAGCTTATTGATTGGGACTTAACCAAACCAAATGACTTACTGTACTTTCCTAATGACCAAGCAATGACACAATACCTAAATGCAGTTGAACCCTCTTCCACCGATGAGTTTAATCTAAACATGATGAGAAAGGTAAGGGTCCAACCTCTTAATCCAAAATAAAAAATAAAAAAAGTAAAAAATTGAAGAGTTCTAGTGGTGAAAACCACCATGTGGCAGTACAAGAACCAAAAAAAGTAAAATTAAATTATGTTTCCGAAGGTGAAAACCCAACTGTGGCACCGAAGGAAGAGAGGTTGGATACCTTACCAGCACATGAGGAAGAAATAGCACCAATTATTATAGAACTGATGGAGAAAGTCAATATTGAAACTGAATTGGAGCCCAAAATCATACATTGAGTAGCTTCACTTACACTTTTATAAAGAAAGGACTTCATCAAATTTTTCCAAGAAAAGCAAGTGAATTTTGCATGGTCCTATGCTAACATGTCAGGATTAGATCTAGACTTTATCATGCACCACTTGAATGCCAACCAGCGGTTAAACCTATCAAGCAGAAATTGAGGAAAATGCACCCACATATAGCTCTTCAAGTTAAAGCAGAATTAGAGAAATTGTTAAAGGTGGAGTTCATAAGAGCAATTTCTTATGTGGAATGGATATAAAATATTGTACTATTTACCAAGCATGACAAATCCATTTTCATATGTAGGGACTTTCGAGATCTTAATCTTGCTTGTCCCAAAGATGACCTCCCACTTCCAAGTATAGATGCAATAGTGGACTTAATAGCTGGTCACTCCATGTTTTCATTGATGGATGGTTTTAGTGGATACAACCAAATTGAAATTGCACCTTAAGATCAAGAAAAGGCAGCGTTCACATGCCCTTGGGGAACTTTTTGTTGCAATGTAATGCCTTTCGGCCTCAAAAATGTCAGAGCTACTTACCAAAGGGCAATGACTACTATTTTTCATGATATGATGCAAACCTTCTTAGAAGATTATGTGAATGATATATTGGCTAAGTCACATCAAAGAGAGGATCATTTACAAATTCTGGAAAAGATATTTACACTCTTGGAGCAATTCAAAGTAAGGCTCAATCCAAAAAAGTGTGCCTTTGGTGTTCAATCCGGGAAATTATTAGGATACATAGTTTCGGCAAAAGGCATTGAAGTGGATCCCGAAAAGGTTCAAGCAATCATGGACATGGAAATTCCTAGAAACATTAGCCAATTGAGGTATCTTCAAGGAAAAATTCAATCAATAAGGAGATTGATTTCTCAACTAGCTGAAAAGTGTTACTCATTCACTAGATTGCTACACAAAGACACCATTTTTAGATGGGATGAAGAATGTGACAAGGCCTTTAATTTTTTGAAGACTTAATTAATCAATCCACCAATTCTAATGCCTCCTATCAAAGGAAAACCATTTCTTTTGTACATATCAACAACTGAGAGGTCTTTAGGAGCTCTTTTGGTACAAGAAGATGATCAAGGAAAAGAGAGAGTTATTTACTATTTGAGTTGAACATTGATTAAGTATGAATTAAATTACACTTTCATGGAAAGAGCATGCCTAATTGTTGTCTTCACTTCACAAAAATTGAGACACTACATGTTGATGCACAAAGTGAAACTCATTGCAAAGATTGACCCTTTGAAATACTTGCTTAGCAAAACTGCCTTAACGGGAAGAATAGCAAAATGGGTCATGGTTTTAAGTGAGTTCGATATTGAATATGTGGATAGAAAGGCCATTAAAGGACAAGTGATAGCAGATCACTTAGCTGAAAATCCATTGGTTTCTACACATCCCATTCAAGTGGAGTTTCTTGATGCAGGAATTGTTAATATAGAAGCTAAAACATGGAAGTTGTACATTGATGGATCATCAACACAAGGAGGTTCCGGAGTTGGCATATTGTTGATTACCCCTCAAGGGTATACTATTCCAAAATCATACAATCTCTTATTCCCATTTACCAACAACATAGCCAAGTATGAAGCTTTAGTCATTGGTATCAAGATGGCTTTAGAATGGAATATTACCAAGCTACAAGTGTATGGTGATTCTCAATTAGTGATCAATCAAGTCAATGATGAGTACAACACAAAAGATGAAAAATTAATGCCTTACAAGACAATGATTGATGCTTGTAAAAAGTACTTTGTATTGATAACTTTTGAGAAAATTCCAAGAGAAAAGAATAGAGCTGTCGATGCAATGGCTACCTTGGCTTCATTACTCCAAAAGCTTGATCAAAATGAAAGGTGTGAATTCTAAGTGGAAGAGTTGGAAAAACTGACATTTGACCTTCCTGATACCCATTATAACTTTACTTAATGGACATGACTCACCTTGGCACGACCCTATTTGCACATACCTCAAAGACCAAGTATTACCCTTAGACCAATCTTGAGCCCAAAAATGACACTTCATCAGACAATCGGCTCATTATATTATCCTTTCCAACACATTGTATCTTAAAGGTCTTGACAGAACTTTTTTTAGATGTCGGGAGGAAGAAGAGTCTAAGGTAGCTTTATGTGAAGTTCATGAGGGCATTTGTGGATCGCATTCAACCGGTTTAAACTTAGCTAAGAAGATCCTTGGCATGGGGTATGTTAGCTATTTTTTTTGGCGAATCCTATTACAAGCCTTAAGTGCTTCAATTGAACTCTGTGATTCCTAAACTCATGACTCAAGAAAGAAAAGACCAATTGACAAGGAGAAACTCCTTCTACACTTCGGGCTCCACAGACCCAGGCGGGTGTACTTTAAACAAACTAAATCTACATACATAAACATTCTCTCACTAAACCCTTTATGCAGACATGAAAATCAGTGGATAATGACAAGGATATTCATCCTTCTTCTCTTAGAACCTGGAGGCTCAGGCAGGCTAACCTATCAAATTCACTTCTACAAGGAATCACCAACAATGTCTGTACTATTCCATACAGATTCTGAACATTCAAGCTCTTAAATTGGAAATGTAAAATGATTTGAATTAAAGATTGATGATGAAAACTATAGGACAAGAAAAAGACCAGTGCCTTATCTATTGGGCATCAGAGTCACACAAACATGCATTCCCAGAAAAACCTAACTCCAAACTCAAAGAAACCAAGTGAAGTGCCTTACAAATCACTCTTCTCATTCCAATTCCTAGACATCAAATTCATGTATAAATTTTAAATTTTTAGAACCTGCATTCAAGATTGACTCTCTCCTTGAAAGAAACTTAAAAACAAGATCACAACTACCTTATAGTCAGTGGATCAAAATGCCTTACAAACTGATACACAAGAATTAAGACTAGATACAAAAAGACATCAAAAAGAAGTGAACAGGGATTCCATTGTTCTTTATTAAAAATTCATCTGGTTCAAGATATTTACAAGACAAAGAAACACAGAGAAAACAAGAAAAAGGCTTGAATACCACCTAGCAGCATAAATTTTCAAAATCCTTTTCAAATGAAAGAAAATTTGAGATATAACAAATTGAGTCACTTACCAAACTCACAGCTATCCACTTAGCACAAAATATCTTCAACATTCCTTTCATCTGATCTGCAACTGATTCCCAAACTAAACCACAACATGCAATCATTTCCAAACTAATCTGATCCTGATTCTGATCCTTAGATTTCAAACCCAGACTACTCCTTACCATCACTCTAAAACTGAAAATAATTATTTCCATTGGATTTCTCGTTCTAAGACCTTTCCAGCGATATATAACACTTATATGTTTTGTCAAAAAATGAACTCCCAGGTCATTTTTTCATGAGCAGCTCACCATTTGAATTTTTTAATACTTCATATAGTTTGAACTATATCATCATTTAAATTCTTTTTAAAACTGCAATTCTGCACAATACCACAAGAATGCACTAGAAAATGCCACTTGTCACATGTTGATTGGTTGCTCAGACTTGACCTAAGGTTAACCATCCCATTTGGAGATTGGGCACTGCATGTATTCTCTAAGTCTCTAAATCAATTCACTAATTGCGGTTAACACTGGCAATTTGGTGAAAGCTCCATTCTCCAATTCCCCAGATAAATTCTTGACCAGGGTTAACATCTGGAGAATGGGCGACTGAGGGTTCTCGTAATCTCCAAGTGTTAGGTCTCAACTGCCAAATTCCTGGAGATTGCGCGACTGCCCATTCTCCAGATCTTGAAATGACTTCTCCTTGACTGTTAACACTCAGTGATCTAGCGACCGTAGTTAGCAGACTGCCACCTCCAAATCGCATGATCATCCTCTAACCACCGGCTTCATACAGCGACCTCACGCACATCTGCCACATGTCCAGCTGATCACTGTAGCCCATCATCAGCGCTCTACAAAATTTCTTACCATTGGGCCCGCTAGCAGGGAAACTAAGGCGCTAACACTGAGGGTCATGTGCATAACCTCCAGCACTTCAACTTATTTTATGTTGCGAGTGGATTTGGTTATAAACACTATATTTTCCCACTTCAGCATGAATGTGGGACAATGGATTTGAGGTTTTAAAGCCTTCTTTACATACCGGGCGCCAAAATTGGGGGTCCCACCGCTGTATCAAGTCCACTAGCTACAGGCCCACCAAGAGCCTCTCGGTTCTTTACTTACCATACATTGTAAGTGGTGGTGTAGATAAACACAAAAGAACACATCTACCCACCAAATGTGGGATAATATATTTTCAAACTACTTGCATTGAAAACTAGTTTCTTACAAGCGTGGCCTTCCTCCCCTTTGCATGAGGCACCATGTAATAGTGAATGGGCTTCTCCTTTTAACCCCAATGTTTATCCTATTCAAAGCATGAGGCCTCTGTTCCTATGCAAGGTAGGCCCCTTATTCTTACTTGATGCTTCATGCGCTAAGCATTTCGCATGTCCCGTGTATGAATCCTCCTTGCACTAGCATTCTTCCTTAGCCACCTGTGCAAACTCTATTTTAGACTGGCTGTGCACTTACCTTAGGTACTTCTCATAATGCACTCTGCTATTCAAATTAAACACTGGTCTTTTTAACTATTGTGTGAGCTCCCTGTTAGTATTCATGCAAATAGCCTTATTTGAATTGAAATTGGCCTACTATGGTGCGTGGAGTAAGCTCCAAGGTTCCTTGTGCATTCTCCCAAAGGTGTGGACCCTCAGTCCTCTTTCATTCTTTTACTAATGCTGGCCCCTGCAAACCCTTACGCAAGGCTTCCTTTCTTTGTTTTATCTATCTTCTAGCTATCTTACTGTAAGTGGAATGTACCTCCTCTTCACCGTGTGGAGTCTCATTGGAATAACGTAAGTCACTGCTAACTTATGTTGGTATTCCACTTTTGGTGGTGCGTGAAGACTCCCATCTAACATGCATACACCTCCTTGTGTGAGGTCTATTCTTTGGTGTGCTCGCAGCAATCTTATGTCACATAGCCCCTTGCAATTTTAAACTTTGGTGCATGGGTTATCCTTGTTTTAGGTCGGTCTAATGCTCACGCACAACCTTGAACTGACATATTCTTTTTTATTGTGCAAGTCCTCCCTTTAACCATGTTTGTACAGGCATTGGTGTGTTTCCATCTTTTACTCCTTTTGTTATTTGTGCAGGGGATCCCACACTGGCATGTGAAACTCCCAAATGTTTGCAGGCTGCATTCTTCTATACATTGTGTGAGTTCCCTTGGTTTTTAATCACTTTTCATTTGGTCTTCTTTAACATGGCATATCAGAATGTTTTTCATAGGCTGTGATCCCACGTTTTGCCTTGTTGATTCAAATGGTTTTTAGAATCAAAACAGTCCACATGCCTTATATTTGGAATACTATCAAGAAGCCCCTATGGTATTGTCTATGAGTTTCCAACTAGGGTTTTCATTTGGATATTTCAAGCTTTGGACAGCTTATGTGGTAATCAATAATTGACATAATAAAACATTTCATCCCTACTGACATTAGCTTCTCAGACTTCCAGCTTTGTTGTTACTCCTTGGATTCTAGTCTCCATTTCCAATTGTAAGAAATTCTCATGATGAATCTTAAGAGTATTTTTGGCAACATTATTTGTAAGCTTTTCCATCAAATATTTACTTTACAAAATTGCCATCCACAAGACATTTCTATTGACATGCTAAATAGAATCTAGGTCATTGGAAGCTTGATTTGAGGATCAATATGTTGAAATCCACTTTTACCGTTAGTTTACTAAAATTTAGTCTTTTAGTGAAGTCAACCCATGATGTGTCGAATTGGCGATCACAACAATCAACCCTTTACACCTCTATAAAACTGCCCGCAAAAAAACAAATGGCCAGTGAAAATGGCCTCAAAAACTCACCCACTGAAACTTTCAGGAATCGGCAACTTAGGCACTAACTCTCCCAAATACAGGGAATGTGAATCCACAATCAACTTGTCAAAAAGATCAAATGGCCAGTTACAAGTAAACTCCAAAGTTGGCCAGTTAGTAAAAATCAGGACATAAAATGGTGAAAATCATAGAAACTAGGTTCGTACTTGGCTTTGAAAACTAGGCAAAACATGACATCAAGGCCCGAGAATAGGGGCATTTTTTCTTTGTCATACAGAGAGTATAATTCCACAATTAGGGCTCATGATGAATAACAGGGTGCATTTAGCAATCAGGCAAAGATAGGCTCTCAAAATTGCAAACTGGGAAACACAGCAAAATAGTGATTTGTGCATACAAAATGACCTTGGGAAAGTATGCTAAAAGATTTGTCAAGACTTCTAACTTGGCATACTTGTAGTATTTTTAGAGTAAAAAATAGTGATAAGACCTTCTCAGGCTCACTAATCATGGACCAAAAGTTATAACATGATGAACAGGGGCACAAATCAATCTGCACAATTCACAACTTGTAAAACAATGGAAGTTGTATTTGGAATCGCATTTGCAAACTGAGCAAACAGATTCATCATGACCTCAAAATTGAAACATAGGAAGTATTTGACTCCTAGAATATGATGCAAGAGGAATTATCTCAATAGGGTCAACTGGGTCAAAGATATGACTGGTCAAATAGGCCCTTCCAGAATTCTGAACAATTACACAAGTGCATGACAACAACAAACTACCAACTTTGAGGGGTTCAAAACCTAATCAAAAAAATTTGAAAAGACTTAAAAATTGGAGCATAGGTTATTTGATATGCATACTAAACATCCTCAAAGTGGCAGGTCATGAAACATTTCTGGACGCAAGATATTCAAAGGCAAACTGGGCTACTGTACTCCATTTGACACTTGGGCAGAATTGTGCAATTTGACACCTACTCAAAAATGGAACTTCACCGAATGATTCGGAATGATAAAACATCATATAATGCATGCATATACTGAATGGAGTGTTTAAAACACTTGGAACACCTCATAGGCCTCAAAATGACAGCTGGGTACATATGCATGAAAAGCATTTAGGAGCTTCAAACTCTGAAATTTTAACATGGTAATCAAAACCCATGTTGCATTTTTTAGTCCCAACAGTGGCTCTGGCTGTGGACATGTGCCCCATGCAGGCATGTAGAGAACCTCAGAATCTCATGGTAGAAGCAGACCAGCCAAAGAGAATCAACATGACACCTTTTACTTCAACTTCACAAAACTCCGAACTGGGGACCCCAAAACCAAGTACCGAACACTTAAACAAAGAAACTTTACAAAATTTACAAGTATTTACAAAAGACTTCAAAATTCTATTAGCGTGAGTGAACATTTTCCTCTATCAAAAACTCGGTCTCATTTTTGGGAATCAACCGGCAATGTGAGACTTCCACTAAACTTATGATGACAAAAAACATTACGGAACATAGGCTTCAATATAACTTCAAATTCAAAATGACCTATGCCCTCTCTCATATGTCCCCCCAAAAATTCATTATCTGGAAAACAAACATCATCGAAATCATCATATATTGAAAGACATGAAAGGGGACAAACAACTGGTACCTTTTCTCCATGGCTGCGAACATCTGGTTCATCTTTAGTGCAAGCTTGCATATCAAAAGAGAAGCAAACATACACTCATTCACATCAACCAAGAAATCTGAAACATCCTCATATGTCAAACCAATCAGACTAAACAAATCTGATTTCTCTTGATAAATCATAGCTTTATCCTCATAAGGATGATTCATACAATCAAAACCATAAATTGGATCACCTTCATTATCATCAATGCTCGGAGGTAGAATGACCAAATTATCAATATGTAATGCATCTTCATCAAATGAACAACTCTCACCTTTCATTACATCTCCTCTGACTGACTTCATTGGAGCTGGAAGTTCAGACTCAACCATACCACTAATATCACAATCTGAAAATGAATTACCTTCAGCGCATTCACTTTCTTGGGCACATTCTTCAAACAAGGGATTAGAAACTACATGAAATTGTTTCTCATAAACATTAGAACAAAGTGTCAGCTAATTTACATCAATGTCTTCATCAAATAACACATTAGTAACATCATAAGACATGTCATTATATCCATCTTCATATACACTATTGGCAGAGAAAGAAGATTCAGAATCCAAATCCGAACAAGATTCACCACCACCACTGTTATCACATGAGAAATTAGCATTGTAATCAATCAAATCATCTTCACAAGCACTAGATAATGAACTTCCCTCTTTGTTTTTAATCTCCAAGACTTCACATTCAGCTTCATTACTAATCATACACATAGAAGACTGAAAAGAAAAATCATCCTCGTCATGAGAGAAAACCTATGATAGGTTACTAGAATTCAATTCATTCTCTACCCGATCCATGCTTCCATTATCTTGTTGGTTCAAATGCAGCAATAGTGACAAAAGTTTTTTATCCGTGAGTTCATTATTATCACTATTTCTCTCAACACTTTCATCAACATTAGTAACCAGGAAGTTATTTTCATGATTAATCTCATTGCACTTGTACAAAGGGAAAGATGTATCATCAACAATCTAGAAGTGTTGATTGTCTTTATTGGCTGAAAAAGTTTCCATTTCTTCATCAGCAACATCTCCAGCAGCAACATTCACTCCTCTTTCACAAACAACACTTTGATCAATATAATTAATCTAGGAATGAAAGTAATGTTGCTGCTCACTCTTTTCCTGATTATTCATCTTATTCTAAAAACACAAACCAGCAGAGGTACGCCTTCTTATAACTCCATAGTTCAGATTGCATTCAATATCCATAGCAAATTCAAAAGCTTGGTACAGTCCTTGTGGTTGTTTATCCCTCAATAGGAAACCCATCTTTTGGCCCAAAGAACCTAAATATACAACTAAACATATCTAATCATGGGGCCTACAATTTTGAGGGATATCCATTAATATTCTAACAAATCTGCTATTAAACTTAGGGATCAACTCATTTTGTTGAATCTAAATATCCATAAATCTATCCAGCAACAATTTGACATCTACCCATCCATCAAATTGTTCAATGAAGGATGAACTCAACTCTTCCCATGAACAAATCGAAGCTTTCGGCAAGAATGAGAACCATTCTCTTTCATCTCCTTTCAGAGTCTACACAAACAACTTCATCCAAAGATCTTCATGGCACACATCAAAATCAAACATCAAATCAGCAAAAACTTGAATGTGCTTCTTTGCTAACTGGGACTAGTTCCTATCAAAATTTGAAAAATGTCCTCTGATTCCATCAGGGATCTTATTAGGAAAACCAGGTATGCCATCATAGAAAAATGACACATATCCTTTGACAAAAGAACTTCTATGACCATCCATTACGAGCTGCAACCTTTTCTATACACTTGAAATTCTTTAAAACCAGTAACAAAAACTCTACACTTGTAATCAACCTTCTCTTATCAAGCTCACTAATCTAACATACTTCTCACTTATGACTTAACTCAAATTTTAATCTAGAAGCATGTAATTTCACTTATCTGTCATTTCTTTTAATGACAACATAACTTGATAAGGACCATGTAAGCACATAAAATATTGAATGGAGAATACCTAGAAAGTCCTTGTTGTTGTTTACTTCACATCTGACTGAAATCTAAAACAAGGCTTCACACTTCAAGTTCGTTCTAGCACAAAGTCGCCACCTCTCTTTAGAGGACACAAAATTTTCACTGATCTTCTTGAAACACCAACAGATTCTGGGCATTCCTCACAGCAAAGTCACATATAGTTTTAAATTTTTATAATAACAAATCCAGGCAATAAACTTGCAAATCTGAAAACAACTTTCAGATTATGACATTTATGAGACTCTTCCCCAAACTGAATATAGCAAGACTCTAGGACTTTCCCCAGCAAAGTTGCCAATCTATTAGCTATTTTTCTTGCTGAATCCTATTGCAAGCCTTAAGTGCTCAATTGAACTATGTGATTCATAAACTCATGACTCAAGTAAGAAAAGACTAATTGACAAGGAGAAACTCCTTCTACACTTCGGGCTCCACAGACCCAAGTGGGTGTACCTTAAACAAACTAAATCTGCATACATAAACATTCTCTCACTAAACCCTTTATGCAAACATGAAAATCAGTGGATAATGACAAGGATATTCATCCTTCTTCTCTTCAAACCCAGAGGCTTAGGCAGGCTAACCTATCAGATTCACTTCTACAAAGAATCACCGACAATGTCTGTACTATTCAATACAGATTTTGAACATTCAAGCTCTTAAATTGGAAATGTAAAATGATTTGAATTAAAGATTGATGATGAAAATTGTAGGACAAGCAAAAGACTAGTGCCTTATCTATTGGGCATCAGAGCCACACAAACATGCATTCCCAGAAAAACCTAACTCCAAACTCAAAGAAACCACGTGAAGTGCCTTACAAATTACTCTTCTCATTCCAATTCCTAGACATCAAATTCATGTATAAAATCTTAAATTCTCAGAATTGCATTCAAGATTGACTCTCTCCTTGAAAGAAACTTAAAAACAAGATCACAACTACCTTATAGTTAGTGCATCAAAATGCCTTACAAACTAATACACAAGAATTAAGACCAGATACACAAAGACACCAACAAGAAGTGAATAGGGATTCCATTGTTCTTTATTAAAAATTCATTCGGTTCAACATATTTACAAGACAAAGAAACATAGAGAAAGCAAGAAAAAGGCCTGAATACTGCCTAGCAGCATAAATTTTCAACATTCTTTTCAAATGAGAGAAAATTTGAGATATAACAAATGAAAGTCAGTTACCAAACTGACAGCTGTCCACTTAAGACAAAATATCTTCAACATTCCTTTCATATGATCTCCAACTGATTCCCAAACTGAACCACAACATGCAATCATTTCCAAATTGATCTAATCCTAATTCTTATCCTTAGATTTCAAACCTAGACTGCTCCTTACCATCACTCTAAACCTGAAAATAATTATTTTCATTGGATTCCTCATTCCGAGACCTTTCCGGTGATATATAACACTTATATGTTTTGTCAAAAAATGAACTCCCAGGTCATTTTTTCATGAGCAGCTCACCATTTGAATTTTTGAATACTTCATATAGTTTGAACTATATCATCATTTAAATTCTTTTTAAAACTGCAATTCTGCACAATACCATAGGAATGCACCAGAGAATGTCACTTGTCACATGCTGATTGGTTGCTCAGACTTGACCTCAGGTTAACCATCCCATTTGGAGATTGGGCGACTGCATGTATTCTCTAGGTCTTTGAATCAATTCACTAACCACTGTTAACACTGGCGATTTGGTGAAAGCTCCATTCTCTAATTCCCCAGATAAATTCTTGACCAGGGTTAACATCTGGAGAATGGGTGATTGAGGGTTCTCGTAAACTCCAAGTGTTAGGTCTTAACCACCAGATTTCTAGAGATTGCACAACTGCCCATTCTCCAGATCTCAAAATGACTTCTCCTTGACTGTTAACACTCGGTGATCTGGTGACCATAGTTAGTAGACCACCACCTCCAAATCGCATGATCATCCTCTAACCGTCAGCTTCATCCAGTGACCTCATGCGCGTCTGCCATGCGTCCAGCTCATCACTGTAGCCCGTCGTCAGCACTCTACAAAATTTCTTATCACTGGGACCACCAACATGGAAACTGAGACGCTAACACTAAGGGTTGCGTGCATAGCCTCCAGCACTTTAACTCATTTCATGTTCCGAGTGGATTTGGTTATAAACATTGTATTTTCCCACTTCGGGATGCATGTGGGACAATGGATTTGAGGTTTTAAAGCCTTCTTTACATACTGGGTGCCAAAATTGGGGGTCCCACCACCACATCAAGTCCACCAGCTACTGGCCTTCCAAGAGCCTCTCGGTTGTTTACTTACCATACATTGTAGGTGGTGGTATAGATAAACACAAAAGAACACATCTACCCACCGAATGTGGGATAATATATTTTCAAACTACTTGCATTGAAAACCACTTTCTTCTAAGCGCAGACTTCCTCCCCTTTGTGTGAGGCACCATGTAATAGTGTATGGGCTTCTCCTTTTAACCACAATTCCCATCCTATTTAAAGCATGAGGCCTCTGTTCCTACGCAAGGCAGGCCCCTTATTCTTACTTGATGCTTCATGCGTTGAGCATTTCGCATGTCCCATCTATGAATCCTCCTTGCACTAGCATTCTTCCTAAACCACCTCTGCAAACTCCATTTTAGATTGGTTGTGCACTTACCTTAGGTACTTCTCATAATGCACTATGCTATTCAAATTAAACACTGGTCTTTTTTAACTATTGTTTGAGGGCCCTGTTAGTATTCATGCAAATAGCCTTATTTGCATTGAAATTGGCCTGCTATGGTACATGGGGTAAGCTCCAAGGTTCCTTGTGCATTCTCCCAAAGTCATGGACCCTCGGTCTTCTTTCATTCTTTTACTAACGGTGGCCCCTGCAGACCCTTACACAAGGCTTCCTTTCTTTGTTTTATCTATCTGCTAGTTGTCTTACTGTAGATGGAATGCACCCCCTCTTCACCACGTGGAGTCTCATTGGAATAACGTAAGTCACTGCTAACTTACATTGGTATTCCACTTTTGGTGGTGCGTGAAGACTCCCATCTAAGATGCATACACCTCCTTACGTGAGGTATGTTCTTTGGTGTGTTGGCAGCATTCATATGTCACATAGCCCCTTGCAATTTTAATCCATTTCTTTCACATCACAAAAAGTATTTCCCTGATCATCTTTTATTGAAAAAATTGATTTTGTTGCTTTCTTATGCTTAGCAGATGCATAAAAAATTTTAGTGTTTTGATCTCCAGACTACAACCACAATTCACGAGACTTTTGTCTCCAATACTCTTCCTCTCTAGCACATAATTCAAACCAATCTCCCTGAAGAGCCTTTTGTACCGCATAAGATTGTGAGTCTAATCCATTAAGGATAATATGCTGGTTAATTTTAGACAACTCTTTTTCTACCTTATGTTTTTCATCAAAAATATTTTAAAAAACATTGATATTTTAGGCCTTGATAAGATTTTTAACAAACTATAGTTTTTTTAAAAATTGAAACATTTTAGTCCCATTTTCAAGAGGTGCAGATTGCCACCAATGCTTCAAAAGAGAGTGAAAAAGAGGATGTCTGAACCAAACTGCTTCAAATTTAAAAGAAGACTTCCAAGAAGAAGACAAAGATGCATCAGGTGTTTAGATATGCAATTGGATCGAAAAATGATCTGAATCCAAAAAAGACAAGATTTCTGATGATAAGATAAAATTTTCTAATTTCCAAAGATGAGATACCAAAAACGTATCCAATCTAACCGCAATCTAGAGAAAACCTGACCTACGATTTGTCCAAGTGAAGTGACCATTTGAAGGTGTAATATCATGAAGATCATTATCCAACAAAAATTTATTAAAATCAAAAACCACTCGGTTAGGAGGAATGATTCCTCCCTTTTTATCATTTGGACTCGGAGTAGCAATAAAATCCCTAGCAAGAAGAAACTTGGAGGATGGAAATTGTTGGAGAACATTAGTTAGAGATTGCCAAAGAAGCAGCTTTGCAGAGGTAGATGTGGGTCCATATATATTAATTATAAGGAAAGACAAAGAGAAGTGCTTAACACTCAATAGCTGCCAATTAGTATCTGACTAAAGGGGGAATACCGAAATAGACTTAGGATTCCATAATACTGCCAAACCTCATGATGTTCCATTTGCTAGAATAGAGGAAGATTCCCACATATTCCATTTCTGAACTGAATATTTGAAATTATCTAAAGACAACTTGGTTTCCTGAAGCAAAATAATATCATTCTGAGAAGAATTAAGCCTTTTCTTAATTCTATTTCTCTTGTTAGGAGCATTAATGCCCCTTACATTCCATGAGAGGATTCTCATTGTGGACAAGGAGAACATTTAGTTATCCTTGTTAAGCATCTTTTTGAAGAAGAAATTTTTTTATCCAAAGTAGACTGAACACCAGCCTCAATTTCCTCCAAAAATTTAACTGATTTTGATTTTCTTCCTCTCTTTTTAGGTGTTTGTGCATTCATCTTTGGGGAAAGAGGGGTCTGAATAATAGATGATTTAACTGGAGAAGATGGAATAGAATCCAGGGACACAGAACAATCCTCTATATTATCAGAGTGAAAAGCTTCTAAAGATAACTTAGAAGTAACATTAAAATCATCATGATTTGACAAACCATGAAAATCCATTATGGAATCTTCACGGTTCTCTTGACAATCTAGAAACATGGTGGAATTATCAAATGCTACAGACATGACTTCTTTGTTTTTTATCTCAAAATGATCCAAAGTTAGTTTTCAAAATTTAAGAGGCTCTGCTAAAAACATCAGTTTATTAACAATGGCCTCCATCAGTGAAGGATCTACATCCTTCTGATGAGTTTTGGGAATCGAAAGAGATTTTGGAAGCATCAATACTTTCGAGAAATCCACAGCATTATAAATAGAAGTAATGATTGGAAGATACCATCTTAGCATGCTAACAAAAGAGTATATGACATCAAAAGACATAGAATAAGGTTATCGAAGAGATACTATTTGTTGCTTTGATATTGGTTCTTTATTCACATTATGAGAATAAGTAGCAGGTTCAACATTCAGAACCACTATCTTCTCTAGATTATCTGAAATAGTAGTACTCAAGACTACCTTATGTGATAGCTTTGAACATTGGCCTGGAAAAGTAGTATGATCCTCACATACAACCAATTTTGAACTATTAGGATCCTTACACTGGTTAGTAAAATGACCCAATAAATTGGCATAAAGAAGCACCATCCTAGCATCTTGAATAACAAAGTGTTGATGCCAGGAACCCCATTTAGACTGCAATTCAATACCCTTAGGAAAAGGTTTAGTGGAATCCAACATAAGACAAACACGAACAGATCTATGTAATTGTTCAAAAGGAAGTAAATCATACCTAATAAAATATCCAACTTTATTTGCAATAACTTCAACAATATCAAGATCTCTTTATTCAATAGGCAAGGCTAGCATCTCTATCCAGAATGGAATCATAGCACAAACTGAATCATCCAATTTAAAGTTAGGGCTCCAAGAAGTCAGAGAAATACCCAAACCCTCACAAAACCAAAACCTAGAACTAAGAACTTCATTTCTAGAAGTAGACGATGTGAAAATAGAAACAAAAAAATTTGCACCATGATCATTATAAAATAAATCACACAGTCCTTTCCAATTTTGAAAAGCCCAACTTTGAAAACCCGATATTGGGATAAATGAACAAATTTTACCCATAAGTGAAAATTGTTGCATGTGAGAAATTTGTGACTCTAGCAAACCATCTTGTAAAAAAAAAAGCTGGAACCGAATTACTTACCTGATCCCCAGGATTTTTCTGTTGATTGAAAGAAATCCTTCTTGCATGGCAGAAATTCCCCTGAGGCACTTAACCCTTTCCTAAGGCGATTTAGGTTGTGGCTTATAAGATTGATCTTTAGGAGAAGAAACCCTAGAATGCGAGAGGGAATGTTTGTGCGGTTGAGATGAACGCAAATGAAGAGGGATGTTATTCGGTGAATAAACAAAAGGAGGAGGCTGAACAAGCAATGAATTGGGCCAAGAAACAAAGGAAGGTGCTTTCAGATCAAAATTTCCAATGTTATTGCCCTTAGCATTAGAAATGGACATCGGCAAAAGAGGACCAGAAAAAATATCGAAAGAGGGTCGAAGACGAAATTGATGGGAAGAAGATGATGACAACGAAAGCCAAAATTTAAGCTAGGGATGTACTCCCTAGGTGGAATGCAAATGCCCCACTCCACATCCCGCTGGTAAATCAAGATACAAGATCTTGGGGGCCTCTCAATTTTTGATGCAGTAGAGAGTAACCTTGCGAGGTTTGAACCTTGGTTGTAGTCACTACACTAAAAATGTTTTATTATAAGTATATACTTGCCTATTTACAAATTTTATTATAAGTATATACTTGCCTATTTACAAATTATAGATTTATGTAAGTATATGATAGTACTATATTGCATGGAGTTATATTTCACTAGTGATTTGAAAGATATAAAATGGTAGTCTATTTTAAAAAGATTTTAAGAAAATATTTAATTTTTAAAAAGATATTTTATGGACTAACATTTTAATATAATAGTAGTATATGTAAAAAAGATATAAAATAGTAGTCTAATATTTAAAATTAAAAATATAAGTGTAAAAAATAATTAAGAGATAGAAAAAATATAATATGGGAAAGATGTTGCCAAAATTTTACTTTTTTAAATTTGAAAAAACAATAATTATAATGATTAAAAATTAAAAATATATATTAATTATAATAAGGGGAAAAAAAATATCTATAAGAAAAAGATTATTATTTTATTTAGTTTTTATTATAAAATATAGTGACTATTTAAATTTTAAATATAAACATCATTTTCTAATACTAATTAAAAAAAAATTAAAAAGAGAAAAATAATTGTGTGACTATATTAACATGCATTTATATGATAATATATCATTAAATTATATATCATTTTCATTTAAATAATTCTAATATAAAAATTTATAAATTAAATAATATTTAAATACAAATTGAAATAAATAATTTAAGTGATATATCATATTAATATTTTGATAATATAAATTTTAATTATTTAAATCAATATATAATTATAAAAATTAATAATATAATTAATAATAATTAAATAATAATATAGATCTTTACTAGTTTCTTTATTTATATATTTATATTAATAATAAAAAAATATCAAAATGATATTCATTAATGTCTTAATAAAAATATGATTATCATCTCAATATTAACATTATTTGAATAGAACCTACGATCAGTAAAAACATGTACAATACTGACGTCCACGAATGCTGAAGACTTTATATGTATGATATGATTTGGGCAGTTTGACGGAAGGGGGCATGGATGTATGAGAGGGGGGCCGCGGGGAAATTGTCGGCTGCATAGCCGGCTCCCAAAATTATGACATCCAATGATGTGCCATTCATAATATTTGAAAAGGACCATTCTTAATGTATACTTTTGAATCTAGGTGGTACCCACCTTTTGATAGAATCTATCCACAAATTTGGATAACGCTGGATGGCTTGTTATCCACAAATTTTGGTCCTCCTTTCCACGTGATAGAAGCCGAATATTCTCTTCAATATTACTTAAAAAAAAACTCGGCAATATATTATATTAAATGATGAAAATCTGAGAGAAAAACGATTAAAAAAATAAATCTGGATTTTAATATACCTACTCAATTTGTTGTCAATTAATATCTGAGAATGTTTCTTTTATTATCTCGATCACATCGTATTATGGATTAATGCCTTGGTCCCGAACCTCGGATCGATTTAAAATATACTTAAAACGATTGGTTGAAATTTAAATAATTTTGTCAAATGATAAGCATGACAAGTTGAACCCTCTATATAGAAATTATTGAGTACTTTATAAAAGAGGTTCAACATGTCTTATTTTCTTTTTATATTTTAATTTGGTTTAGGATTGGAAAATTTCCACAAATGGACCATATTAGAGATTTGACAAGTTGTAGGATCTCATATATCATCCACATTTTGTAAATATATATAGCAGGTATTATATATGCCACTATTAGATATTTATTAATTAATTAGGAAAAAAATAAATGGGATCAATGCAAACAATGTAAGCCTTCTAATTATCTTAGACTTTAAATTGCATTTTTTATATGTTGAAGCCGTAAGATTTAGCACCTCTTAACGATACAACGAGCACCTTGTTTCCTTTCATTCTCCACTATTAGGACCTCATAGTACCCAAAATAATATAAAAATGTCAAATTTGCATCCATCAACCATAAGAACCTTCAAACTCAACAAAATCAACACACAAGCTAAAGTTTGAGCCACATTG
Organism: Chamaecyparis obtusa; assembly: GCA_027943335.1. NCBI lineage: Eukaryota > Viridiplantae > Streptophyta > Pinopsida > Cupressales > Cupressaceae > Chamaecyparis > Chamaecyparis obtusa. The sequence goes on from BSBK01006170.1 coordinate 536,762, forward strand.
AGTGCATATATAGCTAGGATCCAACAACTTTGCCATACTAGAACAAATGCAAACCCTCAAAGCTTCATCCATCCCATTCACTAACATCCAATCCAAAAACTTAAGCTAGTTTAAAACAATCTCGTCATTTAACATAGACATGAGTCTCACAACTACCTCCTCTCTAAAAACTCTACTCTTTCACTTTTTGACTCCTCTCCTACAATAATGTCTTTCCCCTTTGAATAATTTTCCCTTTCCTACTTATGCCACATGCACTTGCATTTGGAGCCATAAAAAAATAGACACAACACCACTCCACACACCTTTCAACAAACTTTTGAACCCACAAATATCATTTAGTAAACAAGGTTGCCACCTTACACCCCTATAGTGACACCCATATCTACACATGAATGAAATTTAGATCATCCCATGCCATTGAATCTACCCTTTATCAAACATTCAACATATCTTAATTGCATTGATATAGCATCTTTATGAAAATTGCATTTTAGAAGGGATATTATAATTTTAAGAGAGAAAAGTGCATTTTTTTTGTATACTTCCTCTTTTATAAGATTTTATATTGATGCACCAAAATCTTAAACATCCCTATATTAATTGAACATGACTATAATGTAGTGTTCTTAATAACTATTTTAACAACGATTGTTCAAAACATTGGCAAGGGTCGAGTGTGAATAGAACCTAGTACTCATGCTAAGTTCAAGGAAGACACCATAGTGTGGCACATCTTTACCGAGGGTGGGATGGCCCAATTCATGGAATGCATCAACAAATTTAATATATTCCATTCACACTGATGTTAATTTTTATTATTATTAATTTTAATTTTTATTCATATTAATTTTAATTTTTATTCATATTAATTTTAATTTGTATTCATGTTTTCCCTAAATATTATGGCTAATTTTATTAATTGATTATAATCATTATATTTTTCTATTTATGTAATTAAAGTTACTTTAAATTAAATAAAGTCATTTTCCCATTGTATTTAAATTTTATTTGAATTCAATTTAATATATTATCCCTCAATTTATCTTTATAAAATAAATTTTATTTATTTTATTCCCCCACTAGCCTAAAGTTCTTCTAAACCATGATTAAATTAAATTTATTTTAATTTTGTCCCTTTTCTGCTTTTCCTAATCTTACCTTTTTCTAATATTCTTTTAATCTTAATTAAAAGGTGGATCTCTAATCATGTGCTCAATCACCTTTTCCAAGGTAGCCACCTCTCCATATTTTTTCTCCACCAATCATTTTTAAATTCTTCTTTCCCTCTAAAAGTGATGTTTTGACTTTTTTAACTTTTGCCTCTCAAACCCTACCTAATATTCTTTTGTCTCTCAAACCCTACCTAACATCCTTTTGCCTCTTAATCCTAGCCACTCATTTCTTTTGCCTCTTCATCTTAGCTACTCCTATTTTGCCTCTCAATCTCCTACGTCCAATCTTATTCAATTTCTATAAAAGGAGGCCTCACTCCTCATTTTAGGTCTAGGTGCTTATTCTTCTTAATCTCTTAGCTCTTACATCTTCTAGCATTCTTAATCATTCTAGTTATTTTCTTCTTTTCATTCTAATTTTGTTTTCATCTATTGCATTCTTATCATAGTTTCTTAATATTGCATCCATCTTAGATCTTAATCTTGTTGCATTATCATAGATCTTAATATTATTTGCACTATCATTGTCTTGAATCAATCTTGCATCATTTAATCTTTATCATTTGTGAAGCTTGGGACAAGTTCCTCATACTTGTTCTCAATTCCTTCGTGATCATCTAGCTTGCATCTCATAGTTTTGTATTAGTTTTGCATTTCATTTGTGTTGGGAGAGCATACCCACAATAATATCAAAGAGAAAAATAAACAAGGTTTTGGGTGCCCTTGTTTTAGGTCATCGGAGGTTGTAGTGAAGATTTGGTTGTATTGCAAGTCATTTAGCATGTTTAATCTAGCATAAATGTTTCATATCTATTATGTTTTCATGCTTTGATTTGTGGTGCAGCTCCAAGTATTTTTATTGCATATATTTAGGCACACCCAGTGAGACCCACATCCCTATTATATCTACTTTTTAAAAGATTTTTCTATGCTAATCCTTGTGTAGGTTGAGTTGAAGACAAAACCTTAAGGTTTTTTGAAAAATTTGATCATATCTTTCAAACGGATTGGAATTTTTGTCTAAATTTTTTTTGTAGGTTGGGGATCATCAAAATATGTCTTAGTCCAAAAATTAGATTTTTCTAATCTTTTTTACGCTATTTATATATATATTTTTTAATTTTTAATAAAAAATAATTTATGGTCATAAATAAGCATATTTTTCAAAAAAAAATTACATTTTTTGGAAAGGTCTGATAATTTTATAGAGGTTGTATTCTTTGTGTTTTTCATTTTGATGAAATAATATGGCTCAAAAATTTGATCTTTGAAAATTGGTATGTTTTGATAAATCAGGTCTCTAGGGCACAAATTAAGGAATATTCTTAAATTTTTTACATTTTTGGAAAGATCTCATATTTTTAGCAGGGGTCTCTTATTTGCATTTCTATTTTTGTGGACAAAATCATATCTTTTAAACTAGGTCAAAAGAAAAAAATTTGTGATGAGTTTGCACTTTATTTGCACATAGTTCAATGCATGATTGGGCTTTCTTTGAAATCTTTGATATTTTCTATCTTCTAACATTGGTTTTGCAAAATGCTTGACCAAGATTAAGACATTTTGAGGCTACTAATCAATTTGTTTTGTAGGATATTGTTTGAAGATCTTGAAAAGATTTGAGACTACTAATTCATTGGTTTTGTAGGTTGCCTTGGAGGTTCAAGAAAATATTGTGTCTACTTTAAGTTGATTTTTATAGACACCTAGTTTAATTAGGAATGTTCATTTCTTGAGATTTAATTGGGTAGTAGGAGAGTATGCTCTTTCCTCTTTAAGGGGAAATCAGAAATCTAGACCTGCTAAATTTGGTCATTAGAAATGAATTTTGGGTAAATGAAGATGTGCTTGATGTGTTTGGGAGAAACTATGGAGTAGGAGAGTATTCTCTTTTCCTTATAGAAAATAAGAAATCTTGACCTCTATTAGTTATCTATCTTACTTTTCTTGCATTTACCTTTAGAGGGCTTGCCAAGAGAGCAATCTTTTGGGAATGACCTAAGTGGGGAACAAGAAAACCTGGCTACTCAACCCCACTATAATCAAAAGCTTCCTTCAATATAAAGAGAGGGAAGACTTGGATATTTTCTATTCCTAATAATTTTTCATGTGTGGGGTCTAGTTGCATCAATCTTGCTAAGAAAAACTACATTTGTTCAAGCACCTGTAGGGCCATCTTGGTCTCAATCTTGTTTACAAGACTATAAGGGGAGTACATTCAACTTGTATAGGGCCGAGAGGTCTCAATCTTTCTTGCTAGACTATACATTTTGGGTACTTGTAGGGCTATAGGCCTCAATTCCGCTTGTGGAACTATAAGGGGTAGTCATGAACAGACACCCTTATTAGACATCTAAGGACTTAGAGGCCAACCATTTTTGTGTGTGACTTCTTTTGTGCAAGGATTGATCCAAGTGAACTTACCTAGATCACCCCAAGATTACTCACCATATGTGCACTCTTGGCTACTAAGGCTTGAATTTGGCAATGTGGAAAGACATGCATTGTGAGCATTGATCTCTTCCAATTGATCCATAACTTGCATAGTCCTAGGAAAGGCCATTCAACCACTTAATTGTGGGGCTAAGAGCATCAAGTTTTGGGAAAAGGTTGGAACACTTCCTTTTTGACCTTAGGTAGTGTTTTCTTGATGTGTCTCCAATTGTGTTGAGACCCGTGGAAATATTTTGGAGATGCACATTACATTATTGCTTTCTATGTTCTAATTCAATCCATGTCTCTCCTATCATCAAAATCAATCACATCATCCATTCAACTTGTCTTCAAACATACCTATTCTATCTTTCCACTTCATCTATTCTCAATCCAAATCTTTATCCACACCATTTTCTAATCTTCCACTTTTGGCTCAGGAGCACCACCACAGTCTCTGGACTTCAATCATAATCCAAAACAAATCAAATTCAAATTTGAGTCCCTTCCCTCACAAATGATCAAAATTCTTGAGGCCCTGCCCTCTAAATCAATCAAAATCATCATCCAATCATATAAAAATCCTTGAGGCCCTGTCCTTTTAAATCAAAATTCTTGCTCCTCGTCTTAAGTTCATATTTCTGCCATCATCAAATCTTTCACTCTTAATTCAAATCTTCCTCTACATCATCTTCCTCTAATCCAATCCAAAATAGTTAATTCAACCATCATGAATATGGATTGGTTTCACAAAATGGTTGAGGACTTTAAAGTTCAAAATCTTAATCTCCAAACTATACCTCCAATCCAACCCGCTTACCAAATCAATCCTCAACACATCATATATAATCCCAATCCATCTTCTTATTTTGGTCCTTCCTCTACCTTTGAAAAGGGAAATCCACCTCATTATCTTCCATACATGCATGATTCCTTCCATCATCCCCACCATTCCTCTAACATACCCAATCTTGTCCAAGAGATTGAAGAACTTAGAAACATTATCCAAAGTTTAAAAATTGATGGTTAAAAACAAAACAAAAAACCTTTGAAGACATATGTCCTCTCACATTTATCCAAAACCATAATCCCCATCTCCCATATAATACCAATTCTCCACATAATCTCCCATACTTTGAGCTTAATTTCCAAAACCCTACTGAATCCTCCATCTAATCCTCAACCTCCACACAATCCTAATCCTCCTAAACCTACATCAATCCTATCCTCCAAAGCTTCACAATCACCTAAAGCTAGACAATACACTTCCCTTGCGAACCCTCTTGATGTCATATTCCACCTACTTGTTGACCAAAACATGATGGTGTTTCTGAACACTATGCCCTACGATGAAAATCAACCCAAACCTACTTGGTATAAAGGGAATGAATACTGTGATTATCATCACACGAAGGGTCATGATATCAAGAAGTGCTTAAAGTTTAAAACTTTGTCCAAGACCTTATTGACAAAGGAGAGATTGAAGTTGAATATCATAACCCCTCCATCACATCACCCTCACAATTCCATATGTTTCAAGACCTTGTCCCAAAGCATGCTAGCATGGATTCTTATTCGTCTTAAGAGCAATGTGTTCCTCCATCTCAAGATCCATTTATCCGTCTTGATTTACCTTATAGTTCCATTCCTAATCAAGATCAAGACATCTCCTCCACCTCATCCAATGATACCATTCCATCTCAAGATCTTATTAACCCCCCTAATTTCCCTTATGATCTTATTCCTCCACAAGATCCCATCACACCTATCCAATACATCCATGAATCCTATATACATGATCTTGGTTCCTCCACCTCTATCCAACATGGATTCCTTCAAGATCTTATCATTCCTTCCACCTCTCCTGATTCAGATGGACTCACATCTTGTATTCAAAACAATAAGTATCCCATTGGAAAAATAATTTCTCAAGATGTTGGTAAACCTTCTACATCTTCCATATCCAAATTCTCTCCATCTAAACTCAAAAGTTCCCAACCCCTATCCTCAAAGCTAAACCCTTCACCCCTTCTATCCATTTTGGGTCATTATATCCAAAACTCCATCCCTTCATCAACTACCTCAATTTTGGGCCCTTATATCCCAACACTAAGCCCTTCATCCCTTCCATCCATTTTGGGTTCTTACATACATCCATCCATCATATCCAAGTCTACCACTTCCTCACCTCAAATACCTTATGAATATCAACAAAGGTACACATCCTTGAATTGCTTTCAAAATTCACTCTCCATCATTACATCCATAAACTCTCCATATCATCCATCCTCATGCACCTATACCATGGATAATAGAAGAAAATGGGATGCCAAAGCTAAAATGCATAAAGATAAAAATCCACAAAAATCCAAGGATCAACATGTCCCATCTAAAAGACATTTTCAAGAAAATAAAAATATGATCTAAAAGAAAGAAAAATTAAAAAGGACATAAAGGCCCATAATGAAAAAATTAAAAATCATGTGGATTCCTAAGCTACTCGTTGAATAAATGCATCTCAAATAAAAAATTCAAATTGCCATCCAACTATGCTAGTTCACAAGCTTCCTTCACTCATAAATCTTTCAATCCTCCATCTTTCAACTCCATTTTGGGTCATTATGTCCCAAAATCCACCATCCTAAGTCAACCATTTCCTTCATCTATTTTGGGTCCTTACATCCCAAAATCCATGCTTTCTCCTCCATCTCCTTCCAAATTTCCTCCTCCACTACTCTACCACCCTTTAAAGAGTGTGCCAATGATGATCTTCTCATATCCTTCCTCTATTTATTCACAAGTCTTCTAGCCTCCCAATCCTTATCCACCAATCCTTCCCCACCTATCAACCCCGTTAATCCAATCCTTTCAATAAATCCTTATTCCTCTATCCCTCTATCCATTTTGTCCCCCTCTCCACCATTGTACCAACATCTATGAGCATATCCAAAGTCCCTTATTATATATCGAGGAATACCATCTTTGGACCTAGATGTCATAGTCCTCCTTCCATTTCCCCATTATCATTCTCTCCAAAAAAAAAAAATAAAGAAAATAAAAATAAAAATTGTCCAATGGTGAAAACTTGGTAATTAGATGCTTTGGAAAAGTACCATGATGAAACTTGGCAAACAGGAATCATGTGCAATCCCTCCATCCTATTTCTCTTCATACTTGGGGGCCATTCGTTCTTGCTATCCATTCATCATATCTTCCCTCTCATTTTCTAATCATATATTTTCCATTCATTTATCCAACTCCCCTTGCACTCTATACTTGGGGGCAAGCTCTATCCATACTATGCTACCATAAATATCTTCCACAGTCCCTATCCACCATCAATTGTCCTATCTAAGTTCATTATCATTTCCTTTCCCATCTTTGATCTTGACTATCCTATACATCCCCTCTATCCATATGTACGTTCCATAACCCTTACTCTTTATCCATCCATTTTCCTGCATAATTCCATCTATTTTCACATATTTTATCTTGACATCCTTATCCTCCATCTCATATTCATTTTCATATTTATTCCCTTAATCCATCATTCATAATACTCTTTGATTCCATACACCTTCCCATGTCCTTGATCTTGATCATTCTATACATTTCCTCCATCTATTATCTATTATCCAATTCTATCTATATCCTCCATATCATTATCCCCTATCCTCTTCATACCCTCCATCTCATACCATTATCCATCCACCTTCCACTTTCATACCTTTTCCCTTTATTAAAATGGAGGTACTAAAATACAAATAAAATATCCCTACATGATTTGGACAACACAAGCCTTCACTTCCTTCATAAATATCCTATCCACATTATCTGTCCACTTCATACATCCTTTATCCACCATCTCTCCATCATTCATCCTCCACACCATATCACTTTTCTTCCCTCATATCCCTTACACACCATCCTTCCATCCTATATATTGTTATCCTCCTCCTTTCCATCCTTCATTCTCCTCCTTCTAGTGTGGGGAATTTAACTCCTTTTCCACATAGTTCTTGGATCTCCATCCCTATATCCTCCATCCTATAGTCTTCCTTATCCTACCCTTACCTATCCATTCATTCCATCTATCTCCTATCCAATCCCTCCCTTCCATCCATTCATTTTCTAACCAAAAATCTCTCCATCCTCCAATCCTCTATCATTCCTTGGTTATCGCTTGTCATTGGTCCCAATCCACTTATCTTTTTTCCTATCCCATCCTTCTGATCTCTTAATCATTATTTCATCTTATTCAAACTATATTGTATATAAAATCTATTTATCTTCTAATCCAATCCATTTATTCCCCTCCCATGATTTTCATTCTCATCTTATTGAATCATCTTCTCTTCCAATCCCATTCTATCCAATCCTCTCATCCAAATAAATGAAAAAATGAAAAAAAAAATCCCTATAATCAAAATATCCCAAGTTAGTCCAATCAAGTGCAATCAATACTAATCCATGCACTCCAATCTTGCAATCTAGCACGTTAGTCTTTAATCAATTCATCATCTTAAACCAAATCAGATAATAATCAATTGATCAATTTAGAATCCAATAATCATCATGGGATGTATCCTTCCCAATCCTTGAGGTCCTTCCCTCCCAATCACTTAATCATCTATCTTGGTATTTTCATCCTATTATCACAAGGGCATCATGGTCTTCCATATCATGGTGTCATAAGACATATGGTTGTATTTGACCATTTTGATCACGTACTTGGCACATGGTCATCTTGTTTCCTCATACCTTGGTGCATAACATCAAGTACAATATTAAACTTGGATGTGCTCTCTCTCTCTCTCTCTCAACACAATACAATCCCCAAAATCATTTTTCATTTAGTTAGTTTCATTTTCCATTTTGCATCGACGGTCCTATTTATTTCCTATCCCAACCATGTCCATTCTCCTCCTATTCATTTCGATTGAACACCTGTGTTCTTTGAATCCACCTATCCTCTTGAGGGGGCATACCTCTACCTCCTCATCATCCTCTTCTCATCATCTCTTAGGCACAACTCCTGGGGCATCTTATTTTCCTCTTCTTTGACGTAATGTCAATTTTGACACTGCATCAAAGAGGGACAAAGTGTAGACATCTAACATTGTCCATTCACACTAATGTTAATTTTTATTAATATTTCCCCTTAATATTATAGTTAATTATATTAATTGACTATAATCATTATATTCTTCTATTTATTTAATTAAATTTACTTTAATTAAATAAAGTCATTTTCTCTTTTTATTTAAATACTTTAATATATTGAATTCAATTTAATATATTATCTCTCCATTTCTCTTTATGAAATAAATTTTATTTATTTTATTCCCTCACTAGCCTAAAGTTCTTCTAAACCATGATTAAATTAAATTTATTTTAATGTCATCCCTTTTCCCTTTTTCCTAATCTTACATTTTTCTAATATTCCTTTAACCTTAATTAAAAGATGGATTAACTCTAATCATGTGCACAATCACCTTTTCCAAGGTAGCCACCTCTCCATCTTTTTTCTCCACCAATCATTTTTAAATTTCTCTTTCCCTCTAAAAGTGATGTTTGATTTTTTCATCTTTTGCCTCTCAAACCCTACCTAATATTCTTTTGGCTTAAACCCTACTTGACATTCTTTTGCCTCTTAATCCTTTCCACTCATTTCTTTTGCCTCTTCATTTTAGCTACTTCTCTTTTGCCTCTTAATCTTAGCCATCCATTATTCTGCCTCTTAATCTCCTCCATCTAATTTTATTCAATTTCTATAAAAGGAGGCATCACTCCTCATTATAGGTTTGGGTTCTTATTCTTCTTAATCTCTTAGCTCTTGCATCTTCTAGCATTCTTAATCATTCTAGTTCTTTTCTTCTTTCATTCTAATCTTGTTTTCATCTTGATCTTGTTGCATCCTTATCATAGCTTCTTAATATGAATCCATCTTAGATCTTAGTCTTGTTTCATTATCATAGATCTTAATCTTATTTTCACTATCATTGTGTTGAATCAATCTTTCATTATTTAATCTTTATCATTTATGAAGCTTGGGATAAGTTCCTCATACTTGTTCTTAATTCCTTCATGATCATCTAGCTTGCATTTCATAGTTTTGTATTTTATGTGTGTTGGGAGAGAATACCCACAATAATCTCAAAGAGAAAATCAAACAAGGATTTGGGTGCCCTTGTTTTAGCTCATTGGAAGTTATAGTGAAGATTTGGTTATATTTCAATTCATTAAGCATGTTTAATCTAACATAAATATTTCATATATATTGTGTTTTCATGCTTTGATTTGTGGTGCAGCTACAAGTATTTTAATTGCATACAGTATCTTCAAGGGTTGAAGGGCGAGAAGAGGTGAGAAGTAAGGTTGTCAATTAGATTTTTAGTATGTTCTCAATTCATGTATCATATGGATTCATTCAGGTAATCCTATCCTTGAAAGTTACAGGTTGCTTATTTTTATTATATTGTTGAGTTGTTCAAGCCCAAAGTATTCTTGTCATTAGGGTTTCATAAGGATATGCCATTAACTTGTTGTGGACAAATATATGATTTATCTCATATTATCATGGTCTATTTCATCAAAGATCTTGTGCTTTGGAATATTTGGAATTATTGTACAAGTGTCAAAATGGAGTTAAAAGACTATTGATTAATAAAAAATGATGTGTTGGAAAAGCCACATTGAAATACTTAAGTATTTATAAACATGTTGAAAAGCCACCTTAGATACAATAATTGATAATTGATTATGACATGTTGTCATCAGGAAATTATTATCAATGAATAAAGGTGTATCCATATTTGAAGGATGTTTCTAGTGGTTATATAAGTTAGTTGAAAACTAATTTTTTCAATAGTTTTGGGATTGCGATGTAGAAATTATTTGTATCAATTCATGCCTTGTGTGTTGTGGCTTTTATGCATAGAATATTTGCATAGACATATAAGGGAAAAATGAAGAGATAACATTGATGAGAGTATCAAGGGAACACCTTGCAACATAATGGTAAGTTGTGAGCCTCTCATATCAAAGGTATTGGGTTTGAGTCTACTCAAGCTCCATGTTGATATTGGCTCTAGCCCATTACCAATCCAAAAAATATATTGACGAGAGTATGAAAGATCAATTATACAATAACATGTAGATTGAGCGAGTATTGAGAAAATGAATGAATAATGAGATATCTTCACTTGTAAGAGAGAAGTATGTTTTCTATTAAAAATCAAAATAAAACAAGAACAATAGTACTCTGAGAAATGTTTTTTTATGGGAAGAAGGTTTCTAAACAAATTGGGAAGTTTCTATGTGTGGTAATTATGAAGATGACATCCTCAAAGACATCACGTTGATCAAGGTTTGAAGATTGTTGTACAAGGAAGGTAATTGTTCTAAGGTATTAGGTATATTAGTCTTCATATGTTTCTTCAATTAGTTTTAATAGTGTTTTGTATTGTGAGTGATTTTCAACACTACCTTTATAGAAATGTTTGATTGGATTTTTTCATATCAATAGGCAAGTTGTTACATTTTAAAGAGGTTGAAGGTAGATTTTTTATAAAATATTTTTTTATATTGTAGGGTGTTTACTTTGTGATACATGATTTGTATTGAAAAAAGAGTTGATCTCTATATTATGTTCATTTTCTTTCAAATCAGAGTAGATGTTTTTTATTTTTCTAGTGAGGCACACATTTTATTTCTAGTGAGGCATAGATTGTAACTAATGATTCTTATTTTCAATGAGACATAGATTGTAACCAATGATTTTTATGGTCAACAAGTCTTAATAAAGTTTATCTTCATAGTGGTTTTATTCCCTTCTAGGGTTTCCCACTTAAACCTATGTGTCATATGATCTACATCATTGATTCTTGTGTATTATGGTTTGATATATGATTTTGTGCTATGCATTTGTGTTCTATAAACTAATATATGTTGTCTTGTTGTTATGTTTAAACATTTTTCTATTCAATGAGTTGAGTTTTATAGACCATTGATTCACCCCCAGTGGTCTAGAGTATTCAAAACATTGGTGTCAAAGAAAGCGCCTTTGAAAAAGTCTAACTACTTGAAGAAAGATCAAGAAAACACTATGGGAAAGAAAAAAAGAGATAAAGAAAATAGTGCCAAGAAGGGTATTGTTAATAAAGCACCTAGTACAAGTTTTGAGGAGATAAATAGAATGCTCTTAGAAATAGAAGATAAATGCCATATTGTGAATAAATAAGAGGAGTCAAAACAATTAAATGACACTGAAAACCTTAGAAACAGAAACAAGAAAGTAGAACTACATCTTCAAGATATTTTTGAAGCTAATAATGTGTTAGTACAAAATCTTGATGAATCTGAAAATATAATTATATTTCTAGAAGCTCAAATTGAAGAAAGGAAAAGAGTTATTTGAGAACCCAATTGAAAATTAAGGAAGAGAAGTGTGAAAATATATAGGTTGAGATTTCCTCTATAAAAAGGAACTTGGAAGAAACTATTGTCAAATTGAATACTAGTGTCAAGTTTGGAAAGAGCTCAAAATTTCTAAGTGATATCATTGATAGTGAAAGATCATCTACTAATAGGGGGTGAGTGCAGTTAATCATTAATCAAGGAAGGTAGCTACAACTATCTCCTTAGACATTATTCATCATGTGAGATACTTCATCGTAAATACCTTCCCCACCCTGGGTGAGCCATCCTTCCTCTTTGTGTACTCTGGTCTTCTTGTTCCAGAGAATAGGGGTGATCTATCAAATTGACCCACACTCAATATCATCAACTCCCCCTAATATTTTATGGTGAGAAAGGACCTTCAAATCAATGGCCAATGATTTATTGATCATGTTTTCATGTTCCTACTATCAAAGATCATGTACTAACAAAACATGATTAGGTTATGAAGTAGAAAAAAAGTTAATTTAAGAAAGAAAAATAAGAATACTTGTTGATATAGGGGAATGTAACAAAGCAAAGGAAATCCATATCAAAAGAAAAGATAGAAAGAAGGATCAAATCCCACAAGAGTCAAGCACATATCTAAAAAATAAAGATACATTGAGAATAATATTCTATTTGAGGCAAGCACATACATCTAAGTTACATGCACTCTACAGATATTGTTACTTATGCTATCACTTTAGTCATAAGGTAAGAGAGTGCAAAATACAAAATGAAAAATTATTTATATGTAGAAGTAGATATCATAATGTTGTATGTTATAGGTGTAACAAATATGGGTATATGACTCAAAATTGTACATATGGTTTTGTAAAAATATGTAAAGGATACAAGACAAAGGAAACTAAGAACAAATAGAGACTTACAATGGTGTGGATAAGGAAACATGTAACCAAGATAATGAGAAGAGTATAAAGGATGAATCCTTAGTTATACACTGTGTAATCCATGCACAAATGATATATCCTAGATCTTGAGGAGAAGTATAATTTCAAGGGGAGTCAAGCATGACAATACCTCAAAGATATCATATTTCCATAATCCATAGTTTAAAATTGATATGGCTTCTAGATTTGATTGTGTTAAGGTTTTTTCATCAACGTTTTGGATCACACTCTATGATCCATCATTAAGATGCAAAAGATGTTGGAATTATGATGGATTTTGGATTTTGGCATCAAGAAAAAGGAAACCAAGAACAAATAGAGACTTACAATGGTGTGGAGAAGGACACATGTAACCAAGATAATGAGAAGAGTATAAAGGATGAATCCTTTGTTATACATTGTGCACTCCATGCACAAGTGATATAGATCATGAGGAGAAGTAGAATTTAAAGGGGATTCAAGCATGAAAATACCTCAAAGATATCATATTTCCACAATCCATAGTTTAAAATTGATATTTCTTCTAGATTTGACTATGTTAAGTTTTTTTCATCAATGTTTTGGATCACACTCTACAATCCATCATTAAGATGCAAAAGATGTTGGCATTATCATGGATTTTGGAGCTAGATTGTAGAGTTTGATGTTTTGGAGTTTGTCATTGATGTCAACTCTATTATAATTGATGATACCAATTGACATGATGAATAGGAAAATGCAGATTATGCTAAGTATTTTGATTGGTAAATAGGAAGACAATATCAAAGAATGTTTTGAGTAGCAATCAAGTTAGAGGACACTTTTGGAGATGTGATCATTCTTGGTGGTTTACAAAGGAAGTATAGTTTCTAGTACCCCCATAGTTTGCTTTTAGTTTTTCAGATGCAATACTCTTTTAGGCGACATTGTTTGTGTGCAGATCTTATTATTTTTGTGATTATTGATGATCTAGATTATGATTATGATTATGTAATATGATGTCATGATTAGATATTGATATTAACATGATGTGATGTTTTATGTTTCAGTTGGATTATGATGTACTTACCCCATACTAGCATGCGTATGGTGCTCATTTGTATGTATCTATTTTATGTGTCTGTATGGTAGAGGGCAGAGACATAGTTACTTGCTTTGTCGAGATCCACATGACCAACCGTACCCTATCATTTTTTTCTATATATTGTATGTATATATTTTATGTACATGCTTTGATTTGTGATGACAGGTTTGTAGGTACAGGGCATCATCTTCCCTGAATTAGCAGGAGTGAGCGTGCCCATAAATACGCATCTCAATGGTAAAGAGGGGAGGTAACAGATAGACCCAAAACCCTATCCTAAGCCTATTTATCCTAAGTGTTGGATAAGTATCTCGTTGACTACCCTACCCGAATTCATCAGGTGACAAAGTTCATGCGTCTCTTTTTTGAGTTTGTATGTTTATTTGATGATCTTGATTTATTGCTGTTTGATTATGTGATTTTTCTATAGTTATGGAAATTAATATTGTAATTGGAAAATAATATTAAATTTATTTCCTATGTTTTGTATGATTATTAATTAATTAAAAATCAAATATTAGGATATTTGGTTTTAATTAATTAATTATGTGAAAATAGGATTAATATTATCCATTAGATATTAAATTATTAAATTGCATGATTTAATGGTGTTTGGAATATTAGCTTATTTAATGAGAGATTATAATAATAACATGTGCTTTATTGAGTTTGAATGTTATTTGTTTCAAAAAGGTGACAACTTGTCTTTAGGAGTCTAAGTTGAGTTGTGCACAATTAAATATATTTTTAATTATTAATTAGTAATTTCTTTCAACTCAAGAGGGTGAGTTTGATTAGAAGTTGTATTGTGAGTCATCTAGGGTTTGCATGAATGGTGGAGTTGAATCCCTAATAGGGAGAGTTTGCATTGATTTGAATTCAATCAGGTTGTTGGAGATTTGGGGAGAGAGCTTTTGGAAAATTTTAGACATTTTTGTGATTCTTGAGATTTTGTGTGTGTGCTTGAGTTTTCTGGGTGAAGTTTGCTTGCATTTGGAATTGGGTTTTGCATACACTGTGATTTAGATCTGCAAGATTGAGTTCTTCTATTGTTAGATATGGGAGTTTCAACATTCTACAGGTATTCTATTACAGTTTCTAGCATTGGAATTGAGGTAGGGTTTGAAGAAACTTTCCTATAATTTTGTCTGTAGAATTCTCAGTATTTTATTGTGTTTGATTTGATTTATTGTTATAGATATGTTTTTAATTATGATTTCAATTTGGATGATTAGAGAACCATTAGAATTATGGCTTTCAATTTATTTTATGACTTGGCATAGTAGGGTTATGCTGTCAAAATTTCATGAGACAATTCACTATAGAAACCTTAGAAAATAAAAAAATTAAACTGGCTATAGTTCAAACTATTGAATAGATGAAATAAATAAATGGGTTGTGGAGAAAAAACAATTTTGGTAATGAAAAGTCCAATCTGGGTAAAAAAACTCAATCTCTATCAAAAATGACAATCAAAAACAAAAATTACCACAGTAGGAAAAATTATTGGCTTACAAAGACAAAAAATTCAATTAGTAAATTTGAAATATATTTACAAACAAATAAGGAAAAGATAATTTAAGGAAAAGACAAAATGGCTATGAGATTTGGAAAAATAGTCATATTTTCCATTTCTAGAAAAATACCTACAGGTCTAAAATTTCCATTTTCAAAAATATTTGCTTTATAAAAAATTTTGTCAAATGAAATGTGTATTTATGTATGTTTGTTGTTATTGAAAAATTTACAATGAATATATATTAATATCATATTGGCATATTGTAAAGCCTGGAAGTTGGAAAAAGTTAAAAGAAAATATATATATTACTAAATCTATGTTGGGATCTGAGAAAATTAAAATATATATCTATATTAAGTACGTATTGGAAAAAGTTTTAAAAAAATATATAAAGTACATTCTTTTTGAAAAAGGTTTGTAAAAAAAATAATATTAAAATGTTTGATGGGGTGGGGGCCACCAAATCCCCAACCCCATGGCTCCTGTCGCACAGGTTCCATATTGGGTACCATGCGCAACACATAGTACTACGCATAGTACTATGCGTAGTACTATGTACTGCGCATGGGGGAGCCGCCCATGTTAGGAGGGTAGTGGGGGTTTGGGTCCATGTGGCCCCCCCCCACATGTCACTCACTTTATTTCTTTTAAAAGTTATGTTATTAATTGTTAATTTTAAATTATATTTTAAAGTTTGTTAAAATATGTTTTGTTAGCTAGTTTTTAATAAATTTTATTAATGGGTTTGCGTTATAAATAATAAATTTTATTTTATTAATGATTATTATAAATTATAATAATTTTGTTAGTAAGTATAGTTTATTGATATTTAATCATTTTATTAATAATTATTATTATAATAGTAATTCTTATTAATAAATTTTATTAAAAGTTAAAATTTTCTTTTAGCAATTGTTTTTTTAGTAATAATAATTGTTACTAATTGGATTTTAATTAATATTGAAAAAACTTTATTAATAAAATTCGTTAAAGTTTTCAATATTAGTTAGAGAAAATATTGTTTAGTATATCAAGATTTTAAATAGGATTTAATTATTGATTAATATGAAGTTGTTGAACTATGTATACTAAGTGTTTTAACAAACCTCATATAGTAAGTTGATGAATTCTGATTGAGTTTTTATGTAGTATTGAACCTATGAGATTATCTCATATCTATACAAGCATCTTTTCATACTGAAATTGGTTGTTTTATACAATATGGTTATATCTTTCCTGGTTATTGGGTTTATATTATTTTATGGGTGCTAGATGACCTAGGAAAGACAGAGGCTAGGGAATTGTCTTCTATGATCATGTTGTTTCTTATGTTTGGCGTGAGTGTGATTTGTTTTATATTCCATTTGACCTTATAGGCTCATGAAGTACTATGTGTTCAATGATTATATTTATGTAGTCAATCTTGATTTCTGTGATGATTCTGGATGTGGGACTATTTGACTTTATCTATGTTTGATCTAGGAGAGATCTATGAGTCTAGGGTAGTTTACCTAGATATGTGTTAGGGAGTGGCTTGCAATAAGCATCGGGGCCCACAAGTGGCTGCCAGGATCACTTATTGTAAGTATCTATAATCAAGTGATAACCTAATTAAATTAAGGGAAAATAAATGAACCTAATAAGATAAGTTCCTCGCCCATGCTTGAGTGCTAGTATAGACTAATATGGGAATGAAGATGATGCTAGCTGCCTTGAGAGGAGTGTTTAGTATAGTTAATGGCTTCATCTATACAAGAAGTCATTGATCCATGTATGGTCACTTGAGTGTCGGGATCCAAAGTGATTACCCAGATGAGACTCAAGGGTTAGATGTACATGATGACACCTACCTATGCATAGTCTAGTTATCCTACATGTGTCGGATGCCTCTGAATTAGTGAGTCATACCTATCACTATACTTGATAACCTTGAGTTAGTAGCTTTTAGGATTTCCTTGCCGAGTGATGTATTTCGATTTGACTTGATTATCCGATTGGGGTCCGATGTTATCTCCTCGGCATAATGGGGTAGACCTTTTTGGTTCTACATGGATGGGTGGTAGTGATTCTTTACCATTCAAGATTTGACATCTTGATGCCAATGCTTGATGGTGTCTTTGCAGTTGGATTCCTTATGTTACTTCTTCCTTGATGTTCTTTACTTATATTCTTTTATTGTAAATCTTGTATTAGAGTATCACATGTGATAACTAATTTGGATATTGTAATTTAATTGTTAGAGTGATTAATGCATACCCTGTGACATGTGTAGTGGATGTAAGTTCTATTAGGACTTATGGATGTTCATTGGAATGTAATTATTATCACTAGTAAATTTTACCCTATTTTTCAATGAGAATTGGTCAAATTTTCTACACCAATTGGTCGAACAGACGACTAAAATTGTGGTTGGTGTATTTTCATCGATTATTCTACAAGAAAACCTATTGTCAAAATTTTGACGTGTGTAGTGGTTGAATTATCGACAGACTCTTCGTCAAACCAATTGCTTGAAGCTGGCAGAATTGAGGCAAATTTTGGTGACATTGACGTCGAAATTGAGATGAACTTTCGACCAATATTCGATGAAATTGACATCGAATGCATAGCATTCTCATCAAAATTGTTGGTGTTTAATGGTCAAAAAATTGACCAATCATAATTTTTGGATTAAAAAAATGTGACGGTGATTGAACAAAGCATTTTCATTGTGTATATTCATAGCCTCAAGAAAATTCAAACTGACTAAGAAAGTTTTGTTTACCTACAGATTTGTGTGCTTGTTTGAGTTTGATACACAAATCAAATTGTACAACCTTTAGAATTATGCTTGTCTGAGTTTGATATGCAGATCAAGTTGTACAACCTTTAGAATCCTATTCTGAAGGTTGTACAACTTGATCTGCATATCAAACTCAGACAAGCACACAAATCTATAAGTAAATGTTGATTAAATATTTTATTTTTAATAGCAGTTTAAAAGGCTATTTAAATGTTTTGACGGTTTGATAAGAACAAAATAGGTATTCAGATATAAATTATTGAGCTTCTCTTTGTTTCAATAATAGTTTAACATTCTCTACTTAACATGGCCAACCACGTGAAGGTGGAAGCTCATCTGGCCCCTCCTAGGATCCTCTTATGACCCTTTACGACACTTTAAGACCTCTAAGATGTATTCTTAGGGATCGTAAAGGGTCATAAAGGGTCATAAGGGGTCCTAGGACACAACAACTGAGAAACATAAATGTAGGCATCATGGTCACAATGTTTTGGAAACACAACATAATTGAGTGGTATACCTAGATGATGCAACACAACCACCACTCATGTAGTTCTAAGTTGACACTGTGGGATCCAAAAACCAAAGATAAGGAATCTATATATGGTTTTTTGATCCACTGTGTCAACTTAGAATTGGAAGAGTAGTAATTGTGTTGCATTTTCTGGGTATAGCATTCAATTATGTTGTGTCTCCAAACAATTGGGACCATGATGCCTACATTTATGTTTCTCAACTGTTGTGATACCTACATTTATGTTTTTTAGCTATCATGTTTATTTTCATGTTCTTTGTGTTTGGCTTCTCTCCCTCACATCAAAAATAAGATTTTTCCCACTCTGAATCAAGAATGCGCGTGCAACACAAGCAAAATATGCACAGATAGTAGGTGGAGTTGAAAAAACACAACACGTTTACATTTTCATGATGGTGTATAAATTAAAATACACAATTAAAGACCTCTATAAAAAATGCAACCTTGTTGTGTTTTTCAACTCCACCTGATATTCTATGCATATGAATTGAGATTTCATATTGAACTAGGCTTCTCTTTTTGCATTGCCTAAAACCAAGAGACTGTCACAGTTAACATCTAAATGGCGTGTCTCATCATCACAACTAATCCACCTTAAAAAATTGAATATGTTTTCTTGTATTAAATATTCATTAATCAAAATTTAAATAGAAAATGTATACCTTGAGTACTACAATTCACATTAGAATCGATACCTCCATTGTGCTTGGTCGGTGTAGTATCAATATCGGCAGGTTGCATTCCAATGTAAATAAAATTGATGTAGATTTAGATGACGATATCCCAAAAATCCCTAATTCACAGTCTATCGTCTGTTCTCTAAAACACTAAATTAGGGATTTCTGGGATATCATCATCTAAATCTATAGTTATTTGATATTTATCTTCAGGTGTCCACACTCGTTCTGTTGGTTGTTGCCAGCGGGTCACAATCAGTGATTGGGAGACAATGTAATTGAGTGGTATACCCAAACGATGGAGAGAAAATAAAAGGCTTCAATTAAAAAAATATTATCATAATTGGGGTTAATTTAAAAATATATTCATTATTGTTACAAGCATTTCAATACATTAAAAAACATAAATGTGACGCTCTTTACCTTGTCCAACCACATAATCTTGCCCGGTGGCTTGAACCTCAACACGCTCATCAGGAACAATGTCCTCTACATCCCCTGTGACTACAATACAAAATATTTTATTAATCCCAACACATTATAATTAAATTTTTATTACTATGCCAAATTCAATTTAACATGTTTTCTTGTATTAAATATTCATTAATCAAAATTTGAATAGAAAATGTATACCTTGAGTACTACAATTCACATTAGAATCGATGCCTCCATCGTGCTCGGTTGGTGCAATATCAATATTGACAGGTTGCATTCCAATGTAAATAATTAGTGCATTTATCGACAATATATACATATAAATACAAGACAAATATTGAGAAATGTTAATCATTCAGTTTACTACATATAAATATATTCACTTTAAAGTTTTAAACAAATATATAATTAGTATTTCCTTACTTAAAACAAATATATTCACTTTAAGTTGGAACTTAACATAAAATACGGTAATTGGTAAAGTTTTCAACTTGAAATAAAATTCAATTGGCTTATTTACCTGATCAACAAATCCAG
The DNA here is from genome assembly GCA_027943335.1 of Chamaecyparis obtusa. Classification (NCBI taxonomy): domain Eukaryota; kingdom Viridiplantae; phylum Streptophyta; class Pinopsida; order Cupressales; family Cupressaceae; genus Chamaecyparis; species Chamaecyparis obtusa. Next base: position 557,271 of record BSBK01006170.1, read on the forward strand.
CAGAAGAACCTTGTGCACTCATTGCTTGGTATCATTCAGCCACAACTTTATAGCCTTGTTTGTAGCCTATTTTTTTGTCCTCTTCTGTAATCAGTTTTTTGAACTCCCAGGCCTACATTTTTTATTGGCATCATGAATTTTTATTGTAGTGAATTTCATCAAAACTAAATGATTGCAATTTAATTATAAATATTTGCATACGATTTTTCATTTACTAATACTTACAACTCGTGCAACAAGTTTTGATTATCCACCTGAGCCAAGCCTATGTTGCCCATGCTTTTGTTTTCTTGTTGTTGTTGCCTTTGTTGTGTCAAGCAACCTATGTGATGTTTGAAGTATGTTAGATCACATAAGTACAAAGAGTAAATAGTACATAATTTCATTATTAACATTATCATGTACCTTCTTTCCTTGGGTGATACTACTCGTCCACTATGTCTTGCACCTGATATCCTATATACATGAATTGAGATTACATATTGAACTAGGCTTCTCTTTCTGCATTGCCTGAAACCAAGAGACTGTCATAGTTAACATCTAAATGGCGCGTCTCATCATCACAACTAATCCACCTTAAACAATTGAATATGTTTTCTTGTATTAAATATTCATTAATCAAAATTTGAATAGAAAATGTATACCTTGAGTACTACAATTCACATTAGAATCGATGCCTCCATCATGCTCAGCAGGTGCAGTATCAATATCAGCAGGTTGCATTCCAATGTAAATAAAATAGATGTAGATTTAGATGACGATATCCCATAAATCCCTAATTCACAGTCTATCGTTTGTTCTCTGAAGCACTAAATTAGGGATTTCTGCGATATCCTCATCTGTATCTATAGCTATTGCCTCTGTTTTTGCAGGTGCTTTTCCCCTATTGATATTTATCTTCAGGTCTCCACACTCATTCTGTTGGTTGTTGCCAGTGGGTCACAATCAATCATTGGGAGAGCCCTGTTTTGGCACCAGTCATGTAGTACAAGCACTAGAATTGATTTTTTTGGCATGGCTGGGTAATTTTTGTATATCAACATGCGATAGAGTTTTTTGTCCAAGCTCTATTGCATGTTGATATACAAAAATTTCCCAGCCCGTGCCAAAAAACTCAATTCTAGTGCTTGTACCGAGACCTTAAATTACTGAGCTTCTCTTTGTTTCGAGAATAGTTTAACATTCTCTAAGAAACATAATTGTAAGCATCATGGTCACATTTTTTTGGAGACAATGTAATTGAGTGGTATACCTAGATGATGGAGAGCAACTTCTGCACCTCCAGTTCCAAGTTGTTCTCCATCCTGCAGTGTCAACTTGGAATCAGAGGTGCAGAAGTTGCACTCTGTCTGGGTATACAACTCAATTATGTTGTCTCCAAAAAAATGTGACCATAATGCCTACAATTATGTTTCGAGAATAGTTTAATTAACATTCTCTACTTAATAGGGCCAACCACATGAAGGTGGAAGCTCATCTGGCCCCTCCTAGGAGCCTCTTATGACCCTTTACAATATTTTAAGACGTCTAAGATGTATTCTTAGAGGTTGTAAATGGTCGCAAAGGGTCATAAGGGGTCCTGGGACACAACAGCTAAGAAACATAATTGTAGGCATCATGGTCACATCTTTTTGGAGACAATGTAATTGAGTTGTATACCCAAGCGATGGAGTGCGACTTCTGCACCTCTGACTCTAAATTGACACTGCGGGATTCAAAGACCATAGATAAGGAATAAATTTAGAGAGCAGAGGAGGGCCATAATAAAAAAAAAAATATAGGACAAACTTCAAGTTAAATGAGGCAACTGCAAACATTTTAATAGATTTTTATTATTAAATAATGAAATTTGCATATACTAGTGTTCTAAGCCCCCTCATTACACGATTTATTATTGTAAGCCCCCTCTAACTTGCGCATCTAGAAAATGAAACTACAACCTATTGGGATTGAGACAAACCTTATAGAACAACAATAGCTAGGAATGATCACTTTCCAACATCTATTGGAGGACCTTGTATTAATGAGCTACAGATGTATTCAAAAGATGTATTCAACAGATGTTAGAAAGTGATCATTCCTAGCTCCTATTGTTCTATAAGGTTTGTCTCAATCCCAATAGGTTGTAGTTTCATTTTCTAGATGCGTAAGTTAGAGGGGGCTTACAATAATAAATCATGTAATGAGAGGGCTTAGAACACTAGTATATGTAAATTTCATTATTTAATAATAAAAATCTATCAAAATGTTTGTAGTTGCCTCATTTAACTTGAGGTTCATCCTATATTATTTTAGTCATTATGGACCTCCTCCACTCTCTAAATTTATTCCTTATCTATGGTCTTTGTATCCCGTAGTGTTAACTTGGAATCGGAGGTGCAGAAGTTGCACTCCATCACTTGGGTATACAACTCAATTACGTTGTCTCCAAAAAGATGTGACTGTGATGCCTACAATTATGTTTCTTAGCTATTGTGAAATCTGCATTTATGTTTCTTAGTTGTCATGTTTATACCTTCTCTCATTTGCTGGTGTAATTCCTCTTTGAGTATCCCCATTCTCCTTTGCATCCAAAATGAACTCATTCCAATCCCTCATTCGAATAAAGGGAGACTTCATACCATGTTGCGCTCAAACTTTAGTGAGACTTCATACCACGCAACATCCATAGATTATGTCCAATGTGTTATTTACGCTTGTATTGGTGGGAAAACTTGAAAACATGCAAAAGAGATTGCATTCAACCATGTTGTTTACATGACACATGTAGTTTACCTCTAGTGTAAATCAGCATTGCATAGAAATTTGCAGACGCTGCTTGGTATGAAGCCTCGCTCAAGCTTGAAAATGATAGTTAATCCATAGTCAAGGTCAAGGAACAAATGGAATAACCAAGAAAATACTATACGTTAAATCAGGTGACAAAATCCTATCATGAAGCACAGACATGGGAAATAAAAAAGGGACAAAAGACAAGAAATAAGAAAAATCATTACGACTATAGAAAAATCATTTATACTATAATAAAAAAAAGAAACACTCTTTGTCAACAATTTCCAAAATCATTAGGACTATAAATGGATGGTTCTGATATTGCTTTGCCATTACAACAATTAAGCATTCATCATTTGGTACTTCTTGGTGTATTCCATTTAAGTTTTTCAGTTGTCGTGTTTATGTGCATGTTCTTTATGTGTTTGGCTTCTCTCCCTCGCAAGGGATATGTCGATAGGCAATTGATTTGAAAGCATAATGATTTGACAGTCTTTTTTTAGGATAGGTGTAATCATCCCGCCAACCTTAATTAGCAACATTGGTGTCCTATCATTGCACAAGTGCAAGATGGTAAGGGTCTATTCAAGGAGGGATGAAAAAAAGATCATTTTAACCTTGCAAGGCAAGATGAGAGACAATCCAAATAATTCTATGGTGACTATCCCAAACAACAGACAAATGATGGAATTGCTAACATGTTTTCTTTTCATGTTTCTAACAAGTTTGTTGCGATGAGGCTAGTGTGGTCACAATTGAAATTGTGAGTTTCTCTTGGAATGGTATTCACACGTTATAAGAGAAATGATTTTGAACTCTGAGATGATGGCCTAAATTCAAGTCTTGTCAATTTTTCCCCCATCTTGGTTAATTAAGCTTGGTGTAATCTTTTCTAAGCTTACCTCACGAGTTTTGATGAAAGAGATCCTCTACAAACCTAATGGTGTAGTACCTGCCTACAAACTTAACTAGTTTAGTAATAGCTTTAAGTGCTTCTCAATGGGGTGACATTAAAGGTATGGGATTTGAACTGATCCAATATACATTAATAGCAGACTTTATCTATTGTGCAAAAAAACATATGTAGGATTATTATGGTCACAAAGTAATTGTCTTAGTATCAACATTTCACTTCTAATATAATCAATTGATTATTATATAAGCTCCTCAAGCATGAGTTGGATGATGTGGATTATGTAGATATAAGAACTAACGTATCCACATCATCCAACTCATGCTTGAGGAGCTTATATTATTCACTATCTCATAATAGTAAGATTGGTACCTATCCTAGTAAGTCATTATGAGATAGTAAATATGATCTACATCCAATCTTGGTCCACAAGCATGACTTGGATGATGTGGATTATGTAGATATAAGAACTAATGTATCCACATCATCCAACTCATGCTTGAGGAGCTTATATTATTTACTATCTCATAATAGTAAGATTGGTACCTATCCTAGTAATTTATTATGAGACAGTAAATACGATCTACATCCAATCTTGGTCCACAAGCATGAGTTGGATGATGTGGATTATGTAGATATAATAAGTAATGTATCCACATCATCCAACTCATGATTGAGGAGCTTATATTATTTACTATCTCATAATAGTAAGATTGGTACCTATCCTAGTAATTCATTATGAGACATTAAATACAATCTACATCCAATCTTGGTCCATGTTATATCTCCAAATAATCCACATCATGATATTACAATAAATAGCTAGCCTTACAATGCTAGCCATCTCCTTTATATAATCCTTCTCCTAGAAACATAATGGATGTGTAATCCCTATAAAGGCCTAATTATCATCTAATATAACTGATTACAATAGTTATCCACATGACCCAACATGTCTTCTCATGGAATTTGATCATCACAACTTACAGAAGACATGGTTTTTCCATCACATTGACACAAATTCTCCCATCATGTGACCAATTACATCACACTATTAAACTCATCCAATAAGATCATATTCATTGATCACCCAAATAACTACAATCTTAGTCTACAAACTGATCCATTCACAACTAGAAGCAATAGTTCGACAACCCTTCTATCCAAAGAGTAATGATTCTCACTTACTCTAATGTTCTTCAAGAAATATTCAATTCTATCAATATAATTCAAGTCTTTGAATGTCTCCAATATTTTTAGTCAAAGAGGGTTCCCTTAATTACAAATTCCTTCAATTGAGTTTATGTGACTTCCTAGAGTTACTATTCCCTCCACAAATACTAATTGTTGCTGCTGTCCTACTCCAATTCTGATTTCTATTTGGTTTTATATAAAACAATTTTACTCACTTAACATTCACTGATTAGCAGGTATTTCAGATGTTCAAGATACCCGATAACATCTTAAATAGCAATTGCAGTTCAAGAAAGAGAGAAATGAACATATTTCTTTCATGTAAGAGTTATATAACCCTTTTTCATTTAAATCCAAGTTTCCGTTTGGAATTTCAGATGTGGATTTCATTGTGACAATTTAAAAGGCTAAAATGGAAGACAATCTAAATGGTCATGTGACAATCACAAATGTTGTTGGAGTTGAACAAAGAAAACTAGGCCAAGGGAATGATGAACTAATAGGTATAATAGTCAATGTTAAACAAGTTGGTGTCAAAAGAATGTTGATCTCAAAGGATTTTTAGTTAACCGTGAAGGTAAAATTTTGAAGACAATTGAAGACAACCAACAATCCAAGTATAGCCACAAGAAACATCACAATGAGGAAAATCATTCCATGACAGTCATGAACAATCTGTTAAAGAGGCTGAAAGGTAGTGAAAAACTACACAAACAAAATCACTTCAAACAAATTTAGCTTGAGTAAGCCCAATTCACTACACAAACAAAATCACTTCAAACAGTGAACAATAATACCAACTTAGGTCTGGCAAGTTCTTTAGTTTGGATACTTTCAGATTCAGAAAACTGTCCTATCTAATAGTTGCTTTCCTACGTAGTTTGTAGAAATCCTCCAAGTAACACTGTGACTCCTTATCACTGGTATCAATAACACACTGTATTTTCTTTATCCAATTCCTTACTCTTAGCTAGATTACCAATTTGGTGATATGTTTTGGTTACAGGCATACAAACTTATAAGTTACTTCAAACTCCCAAACATTGAATACTCTGATTTCCCACTGGTTCTCAGTTGGTCTTCCATAGTGATTTTATCTATAGATCTATTGTAGGATTATGGTCTTAAACAATTGGCATAAACTCATCAATTCCCCTATTCTATTTAGGTTCTACAAACAATAACAAACAATCTCATCTAGCACCTGCAACCAATTTCTGGGCATTTCAACCTAGTTGATCAAATTAGGTTGGTGTCGACTGAAACAAATTATGAGAGGGTACCTAAGACTGGTGTTATTGTTGTATTAATCCCTTTTCATTCACTATTGTAGACATTTGTTTACTTCAGTGGTTCCACACATTGATTACACCCAAACTAGGGCATCGACCATGAAGCACAGTTAATGTCTTTCCCAATTCTGAGCACTAAACAAGTTAAATAACATTACCCTAATTTGTTTTTTCATCCAGTGACATGGCATCTCCGTGATGAAAGCACAAATTAGGGCCATGACTTCATAGCAGAGCTGACACAGTGGTTTTGAGTTTGGTCCGCCAGAGCATCTCGTAGTTTTGGAAATTTAAATCCAATGCAAGTGAACTGGGATGACTTAACAGGATTCCTTTTTAACAGACCATGACACGTTTTCCTCACGGTCAACTGTGGCAATCATGAACAGTTTAGGTAATAAAATACCATTCCCATGAGTGTATTTGAGTACAATTCAATGAAAAATTTCTTTTGTGAACACAAACAAGGCTTATGGACCGATTGATAAATGCTTCAATGAAATGTGAATTCATAGATGAGGCAAGACAATATTTGTTCAGAGAAACGCTTCCAGTCGATGCAAAGATTAGGGTTTTGGAACTAAGTGCACATAAATTAAACTATAAAATAGGTTGTGGCCATCCATCAAAGAACAAAGATCAAAGCACATACCTCCTTTGCTTCTACCCTATTCTAGCTTCTACCTCCTTCGCGTGCACTAAAATGAAGCGCTGAAATGAAGTTTCAAACCATTTTTTTTTAATACATGCCCGTGTTGGTCTCAATTTCGACCAACACAGTGTTAGTCAAAATTGTGACCAACATGGGCATGTATTAAAGAAAAACAAAAATTTTCCTTCTGTAATGCGACCAACCTAAACATTTGTACTTGATGGTTGAATTGTTTAGTTGAAATTTAAGGTCAAATGTACTAGTGTATGGTGTAATTGTTGAATTTAATTTATTGGAATCTTTTGTTGATGTTGTTAAATGAGTTATGTTAGGAAGTAATTCTATGTCATGGGACCCATTAGATTTGTAACCTGTGTTAATGATGTGTGTTATGTGAGTTAATGGTTAATGTTTTCATGTGAATGTATATCTTTAATGTAAACTTTAGAAAAAAAAAATTGTTCACCAAACTTAGTATTATGTTCTAGGTTAGTTTCTTTTGGGTTCCCTAGCGAGGTGTTACATAGTTCTACAACCGTAATTGTTAATTCAATGTTTTGGGTGAGTTAGAATTTTGGTGATGTGTTTAGTCTAAACTTGTTGTGCTACCAATTGGTTCATGTTGATCAAATGATAAAGGTAGCTGATTTATGGGCCAACATGTCAATATATTTTGGGCTAACATATTAGGTATATTTGGCACATTTTTCTATATATTTGGTCAATTTGGTGGGCCAATTTATAAAACATTTTCAAGTCTTAGCTAACTTAATAACATTAGTATATAGGTGGACTAAATCATTTGATTTAGGTTGCGATCATCAATTTGGGTGTTGCAATCAAAGATAGAGGTAGTGTTGTGCACCAGAACTTAGATATTACAAAGGATTTGATTAAGCAAAGGAGTTTCTATTTCCAAATCAAGTTATTATTGTATTCCTCAAAGTTGAAACAAATTAAATCCTTTAATAGGGTGGACTCTAATAGGTCTTATTGTTAAATCCTTTAACATGATGACTTCTTAATTGAAGTTTTAAATCCACTAGTGAGGTGGATTTTAGTAGGTCTTTGAGTACTTTTAACTGGGTACTAGTCACTTTTAACCAGGTGAACCCCTAATGGGGTATTGTAATCTCCTAACAGGGAAAATCATTTTATTATAGTTGAAGAGATTCATGGGCACCATCCCCACCATGGTGTCTACCCTCTAACAAGGGTTTCCACGTGTGAGTGTTGTGAATCTAACATGTTGGGAGCATGCGTAGATAGTCAAACATTAGTTCTAATCTAGCATATAAATTAGATAGAAAAAATTTCACAAACACCACCTCTGATTGAGCCAAAATGGGAACACCCAAGCCCCGTTTGATTTTCTCATTTGAGGAGGATGTGAATGTTTGAGAAGGATGTGAATGTGCTCTCCAATCATAATAAGAGTATCCCCAATGTAGTTATAAGGTGATTAAGACCAAATACAAGCCATGGAGATCCCAAAATGGCACCAAACCCAGTGTGAGGAACTAGTTTTTCCCCTAGGATTCTAATAGTTGCAATGGATGAAAATGAAGATTAGAGTTATGGATGAGATGAAAGATTCATTATGCCTTAAGCATGGATATGGTTTGTATTAAAAATGAAGTGAAATGCTTAAAAGAAACTAAGATTTATCCATTTAGCTATGCTATGTGATCTAAGAACTCAAAACAAGAACAAAAGCTAAATATGCTATGAGATCCTAGAAATAAATTAGCATAATAACAATGCATTAAAAAAATGGATTGAAGGACCTTATTTTCTCATGGGAGAGGTATCTATTTATAGGATTTTGGAGGAAGGTTTAGGATTAAGGAGGAAGGGTTATGGTTTAGGAGGAAGGGTTAGGATTTAGGAGGAAGGATTAGGGTTAAGGAAGAAGGTTTAGGGTTTAGGAGGAAGGGGTAGGGTTTAGGAGGAAGGGTCAAAAGAGATAAGATGGGCATTTATGGTTGAATGGCTCAATATTTCTCACACATGTGTGAGAAAAAATGGGAAGAGTGAAGAGGACAAGGGTGTACGAAAGGGGATGGGGTGTGACTAAGAGGGTTGTAAGAGCACTTAATGCTTGTGGTTGACTTCCCTGGGAATAAAACCCATTAAGGCTAAAAGGGTTAGGAATCACCTCCTAAGTGAGGTTAGGGGGGTGATTAGGATTTAGCAAGTGAGGTGATGGATAGGGGTTAGGATTTAGGTAGGGTTTTTAGATTAATTTAGATTAATCTAGATTTCTAGAAGAATATTAGGATATGGGGGATTTAAATAAATAATAATTTATTTAAAAGGGGGATTTATGGAGGATATGCATTAAAATATATTTAATACATTCGAGGGGGGTTATTTAAATTAAACTCAAATAATTTAGGTAATGAACCTAATTTAATTAAATAATTATAATTAAATAGGTAGAGGAATATAATAACCATGATTAATTAATTAAAAGTAATTACGATATTATAGGGATATATTAATTAAATAAATTCAATTAATATGAAAGATTTTTAGGTGTCTATATTTTTCCCCTCTTTGATGTGGCACCGCAAGTGGCATTGCGTCAAAGAAAAGAAAATATGATGCCATGGGCGAGGTATAGATATCGTGGTGAAGAAATGATGGTAGGAGGTTGTGCCCCCTCAAGAAAAGAATACAAAGAAAAAGATTTGTGGAATTTTCTGAAAAAGAACCCAAACAGGATGGAAGTGGATGACGGAGAGGGGAAAGGGGATAAATAGAAGTCAGATCATGAGCAAAGATGCATGAATGCAAGATTAATCTAAATAAAGCTAATGGTACTTGGGGTTTTCATTATGTTAATGTGGAGAGCACAACCTAGTTTGATATAGCAACATTAGAGACTAGCCAAGGTTGCTTAGGAACTCAAGGCCTTGTCACCAGCGTTGCAAAGGAATGACACAAAAAGACACGCTAGGGTTGCCCCAAAATCACGCATGAATCTAGGAGGAGACATGGTGGAAATGATGTAGGAGAACCCACAATCAAACAAGATTTCCCAAGTACACCATGCAACCCAAAAGATTACATGTTCGGCGTGCAAGGGTCATATCCGACTGACTCATAGGAAGAAAGAAAAATGATCAAAATACATGGCCCCAAAGTTCCCTTATTCACAACACACAATTATATAAAGGATCGTGGTGACTATGAGGAGAGGAACAACAAGAAACTACAAAAAATTAACAAGAACCAAAGATACAAATCCAAAAACCAAAGTGATAAATCCAAAAGATGTCCTTTTCCAAAGAGAGAGTGATTGATTTGCATGATTGATGGAGGGATTAGGTTGGATAGGAGGAAGGATGCATCCTACAAGGACCCATTGGATGGGATGTGCACTAAGAGAATGGTGTTGAGCAACAAAAGATGAATCTAAGATAATCACGGGATCATGAATGTGAGCTGAGGGACTTGTTGAAGGACAAGGGTAGGTGAAATAAGGAAATTGATAAAAATTTTTGAAGGACTAGAAAGGATATGTACAATGGGACACAATGATATAGTACAAAGGGAATGGTTGATATACAATAGATATTTACAAAATTCCAAGGATTGGCATAGGTAAATAGGTAAAAAAAATTTATACAAAGCTCTAGATGCAAGAAGGAGGATCTTGCTATACAAGTAATATACAAGTGAAGCTCAAGATGTGAGATGGTAACTCATTACATTGTTGCATACACTTGAGAAGAGAAAACCTTGGGAATGTGGGCTGGTGATGGGGATGTGGGGGGAGGGATGATGTGTGGGTTAAGGGGATAGGAGAGGATGAGAGTTTGATAGATAATGGCCCATTCCACTATGTACGATGCATGTTTTGATTTTTTCATCAACATACTTATCCAAGGCACTTGATTGCCAAGTTTTCACCATTGGACGATTATTTCCCTTTACTTTTTCATTTTTTTGAATTCTTTTATGTTTTTACTATCATTTAGGCACCTGTTTACTAGGTTTTCACTAAGGCAATAATTTTTTTAGGACTTTTTGCAATTTTAGAGATTTTTTTAGCAACATAAGAGATGGTTCAAGCATAGAACTACTTCAAATAGATGATATTGATAGGATCATTCAGGGGCTCCCCTTCTGGTGTTGATAACTGATAGGCTCTTTAGCCAAAACATGTTGTGACAATGTAAGGACCCAACTAGGTCGGTTCAAACTTTCCTTTCTTTTCTTGGTTGGCTCACACTTTCTGATTCTCTTTAAGGACCATGTCTCCCACCTAGAACTATCTTGGGTGGACCCTTTTATTATAGCTTCTTTTAAGGAAGTTTGGGTATATGACCAGGTGATCATATGTTTGCTACCTCTTCTCATCTAATAGGTCCAGCTAGTTAAGGTGTGCCACATGAGAGTCTTCATCAATGGTATATTTCTTCATAGACACATGAAATGAAGGTAGCTTGACCTTAATTGGTAAGAAGGCTTTGACGCCATATACAAGGTAGTATGGGGTGGTGCCTATGGGAGTGCAGAAGAAAGTGCAGTAGGCCCAGAGAGTGGGATTGATTTGGAGATGCCAATCACGAGAAAAATCATTGACAACCTTTTCGATGATTTTAAGGATGGTTTTATTGGTTGCCTTAGCTTGGCCATTTCCTTGAGGGAAGTATAGGCTAGAGAAATGGTGATGGATGTGGAGTTTGGCACATAGATCATCTACATGCTAGTTTTTAAAGGGTGTGCCATGATTTGTGAAGATGGTGGAAGGGATGCCAAAGTGATAGATGATATGATAAAGGATGAACTTAGATATCTGAATGCCTTTATTTAGGGTGAGTGGAATTTCTTTAACCCACTTTGTGAAATATTTAGTGGAAGTTATGATATAATTATGGCCATCTAAAGAAAGGAGAGTAATCAAACCAACAAGGTTGAAGCCCCAACATGAAAAAGGCCATGGTGGCACAATGGGTTGTAAGTCTTTTGCTAGAACATGGATCAAATTAACATGTTGTTGACATGGTAGGCATTTCTTTATGAACTCACAAGAATCATACTAATTATTGGCCAATGGTACTTGAATCTGAGCAGTTGCTTTGCGAGGACCATGCCACTTGTGTGGGCACCACAAATTCTAGTGTGAACCTCTTGTAAATCTAGGATGGCTTCATTTGAATCTAAATACCAAGAGAGGATGTTGTGATATCCATGATGATATAGGGTTTTGGCTATAAGAGTGTAGTGGGAAGCTCTGTGAATAAGGTTTTGGTGTTGGGTGTTTGTGAAGTGGGGGGATATGATACCATATTTTAGATAAGCATGGATGTCATGGTACCATGGGGACTGAGGACCAATCAGGACATAAACCATTTTAGAATCAATGATGGGCTTCTAAATAGCCATCTTTCTTAGTACTTTTTATCCTCTTTCTAGAACAGTTGATTGCACATAGACATGAATTTATGGTTTTCCAGCATATGAACTTATGGTTTTTATGTATATGTTATATATATGTGTGAACATAAGATGGACATGTGGGTACTTTTGAAGACATAATATCTGCTTGAATTCATGGACAAGAATGGTAAATGCAATAGCTATACATGTTAATGAATGTTTCCTTGCCTAAGCTATGTTTTGGGTAGTTACCTCCTGTAGCCGTAGGACTTGCAAGAGTGTTAATTAAGACTTACACCTTTTCCTAATATTAATGATGTGGATATATATGTATATGGTTGGGTGTGTGTGCATTGATTATTTTGTAGGTGTTGACTATGGACATTCAAAGACCAACATACTGGTGCAAGAGTAATCAAAGCTAACCGTGCATTATAGAATCTTCACAAGAAAAGCAAGTCAATTGATGTTTTCTAGTACATGCAGTGCGCAGATTTAGTTTCCTTAATGCACTATATTTTTGGGATTGTTCATGGTCAATGATGTTTCTATTTTGAAACTTTATGAGTTGTAATCGATCCTCATTTATGAAGTGATCATAGATTTAGGAGGTAGTTGTAGCTTTCTTTTAAATAATCGACTGTTGTGACTCTTTTGGAGTTAGTTGAACAAACTGGTTTTTATAATAGAACTCTTGCATACTATTTTCAATCAAGTGTAATCATTTTTTTATGGATGAATAGAATGTTTAGTTCAAGTTTGTATCTTTCATCTTGATTGTATTTCCCATTCACTCATTCAAGGGGGCCCACTTGATGAGTGAATTGTTCTGTTAGTATAGAGTTCATTTTCCTATTTATTTCTAAGTAGCTAGAACTTTATTGTTCCTGTAGCTACTAATAACAGAATTAGTAGCATGTTCCTACAACATAGTCGGTTGGAGTAGTTCCTAGCTGCAATTCCCTACTTTAATTAGAATACATTTGTTTACCAATTTTAGCATAGTTTTCCTGAAGCATAAGCATTTGAATTACATAGATATTCTTAGAATGAGAAGGTTTGAAGCATATACTTTGCAAATGTGATTCCAAGTTTACGTCCCTAGTTGATAATTAAATGAGACTGAATAATCCATTTAGAAATCATTTGGGGTGTCCAATCCTAAAATAGGCAGTCTATTTCTCTGGGTTTCTGATACTATTATTTGGCCAAGTATTTTTGGCGTTGTTGCCAGGGATGGTGTTAATTCAAACATATCCTTGTAGATGCATTCTTAGTCCTAATCTAGCACTTTGTCTTAAGTAAGCATTTTATCCATAGGAGAGATCACCTTGGGAGATTTCTTCCCCATAATTACCAAGAGGGACCATTTGATCTATTTAATCCTCAAGTTGAAGAACCCCAAAGTGAGAACAAAGAAGAAGAACCCTATGAAAATCTATTTGCTGATGCTCAGGAACACATATCCTCTTCATCATCTGAGGAATCATTGCATTTGAATGACCTATTTGCTAAACCTGAATACCAAGACAACCTGCTTGCTCTTATTATCTATCAGCCACCACCACCAAGTCCTCCTAGAATGGCTACTTAGGCTCCCTTTCCTTTTCCTATACCTCAACAACAAGGTAACCAAAATTTGAAGAACATACCTACTACTGTGCTCCCCAAATTCTATGGCCTCCTTACACAAGACCCTGAGACCTTCCTCTTTGAGTTTGACATCCTTTTCCAAAGTTATGACTATACCACTGATGCCCACAAGCTGAAGTTGTTTCCATCAACTCTAAAAGAGGCTACCTTGAGATCGTTCATGGGGTTGGGCACTAATGTTGTAGCAGACTAGAATGCCATGCGCACTATGTTTCTTTTAAAATATAAAGAATACTATAGGGGTCAAGATTTGAAAGGTGATGACATTTTTAAAATGTCTCAGAAGGAGGATGAAACCTTGGAGGATTATGTATCAAGATTCATGTTCAACCTGCAGCGTAATACACATCACCAACTAAATGAGGCATCTCAGAAACATCTTTTTTTAAAGGGTGTGAATGATGGAAGTATTGAGGCTCTAGACCTGATGGTGGGAGGAGATATCACACAAAAAGGTTGGGCTGGCATAAAGAATATATGTATAAATTATTCAAGGGCCATTGTGAAGAAGAGTAGGGGACTTAGAGACCTACCACATAAGTCTAATGGTGGTTTAGAAGTATCCAAAATGGAGCTGTCTAATTTGCTATATGACTTCAAGCAAGACATCATTAATGATATCACCACTCAGCTAGATAGTATGCAGGCGAGGAGGAAGAAGGAAGAGTCAGATGTTGTGCTGGCTGAGTTTTGTTCTCATTGTAGAGAAAAGAAAAGAAACTATAAATGCAAAAAAGTTGCATCTATGGACATCAATCCAATTCCCACTAAGTTTAAAGCCATAGATGAGGAGAATGGAGAATTTTTCTATGTTGCTCAAAGGCGTCCATGGGCTCAGAGATAAGGTATGCCTCTAGACCCACTAAATAATTTTGGTTATAATAATAATGGTAGTCAATGGCCAAACCATAACCCCCAAAATTCTTCTCCTCAAGGTCAGAATTGGAATTATAATTGGTCCAACCAAAAACTGCACTATAACCAAGCCTATCCACAACAACAACCATTTAACCCATACCAACAATAGTATAACTCCTATGAACAGTCGCAATAGAATAGCCAATGGCCACCTTATGGTAACTGGAAACCACAACCTCAGTGGGGACCCAATTAGTCTAGTCAGCAACAAGTAATAATGCCTCCACCTCAGTAGCAAGATATTATGCTGCCACCTCCTGTAGCCAATAGTAACCCTCAAAAGCCAACTCAACTTCCTTCTCAGCTAACTACAAATCCTAATAATAAGAAATAAGATTATTCCTTGCAAGTAAATGATATCCATCTCAGATCAGGAACTACACTTCTTGCACCCAGGGAGCCAATAATAACCAAAGTTGTTGATGCTAAGGATATACCTGTGAACTGACTTGCTAATGTTCCACCTATTGTTCAAACTACACCAGTGCCTAAAAATCCTCCTTATTGACAAAGATTGTCTCAAGTAGTTCCTCCAAAAGAAAATCCTGTAGCAACTGATTTGATTGATCAACTCAAACAAATGACAGTGAAAATCCCCTTTTTGGATGCCCTTAAATAAATTCTAGTCTATACCAAAGAAATTAAAGAAGCCTGTATCAAATAGCTTGGAAAGAAGAAGAAAGACCCTGATACTGTCCATGTCTTAAGCTAGCTCTTTGATCTCATGCTAAGTAAAGTTGTAATGCCTAAGTATTCTAACCCAGGAAGCCCAGTGGTCACCATTTATATTAATGGTACCCAAATTGAGAATGTTCTAATTGACTTGGGAGCATCCATCAATGTTATGACTAGAGAAGTTCTGTTGAAACTTAGTATCATTGGTTTGCAGGACACACCTACAATATTGTAGTTAGCTAATAATTCCATAGTCAAACTAGATGGTATGGTTGAAGATATTGTTGTTACTTTGGATTCTCTAGATTACTCTTTGGATTTCATAGTCTTGTCACCTAAAGCCACCTTACGAGGATACCCATTAATCTTAGGATGGCCTTTGCTAGCCACAGCTGATGCTGGCATTGCATGCCACTTGGGAAAAATGATCTTATCAAATGGGATAAATACCAAGAAGTTAACTCTGTATTCTCTAGCAAAACCCCAAAGTGAACTTGATCAGGTTGCCTGGCCAAACTTAGGTGATGCTACCCTTGAAGCAAATTTTGAGCAAAAACTTATGGTCATTGAGAGAAATCCATTCATGGTATCACAAGAAGAAGATGATATACTAGAAAAAATCCTTACCAATCAATATGGTTATGAGGAATCATCTTGTGATGATCCTAATTGTTCCCTTCAAACAATAATGCCCAAGCAAACCACATCTCAGCTACCTGCAGCACCTGATTATCTCCACACCTTGCTACCCCATGAGATAAAGTCTTCATCCATAGTGGAAGTCAAAATGTTAGAAAAAGTTAAAAGAGTTGAAATTGCTTCAGGAAAGGAGATGAATGTTTATAAGAACCTCACTGAATCTCAGACGTCTAGTCTTCTCAAGCTTTTATAGGACAGTCAGCAAGCCTTTGCATGGGACTATACTCATATGAAAGGACTAGATCCTAAACTTTGTACTCACAGAATCTATATAAGCCTAGAACACAAGCCAGTGAGGCAAGCTCAAAGGAGAATTAACCCTACTTTGAGAGACATAGTAAAGACTGAGTTGCAAAAGCTTCTTAGTGTAGGTTTCATTTATCCTATCTCTGATAGTTAGTGGGTTTCTCCTCTTGTAATTGTTCCAAAGAAGGGGGGAAAGTCGAGAGTCTATGTTGACTACAGAGAAATTAACAAAGCCACTAAGAAAGATCACTTTCCACTACCTTTCATTGACCAGGTGCTTGATAATCTTGCTGGCAAAAAGTATTTTTCATTTCTAGATGGCTTTAGTGGGTATAATCAGATACAAATATCACCAAAAGACCATAATAAGACAATGTTTACTTGTCCCTGGGGAACATTTTCTTATTCAATCTTTCCATTTGGGTTGTGCAATGCACCTGCTACTTTCCAGAGAGTAGTGCTAGGTATTTTCTCTGACATTGTCGTTGACTATGTTGAAATTTATATGGATGACTTCACCACTCACGAAACCACATTTTAAGAAGCACAAGATAACTTGGAGAGGTTCCTTAAGAGATGTCAAGATTATAACCTCTCTCTTAATAGTGAGAAGTGTTATATGATGATGGAGGAGGGAGTTGTCCTAGGGCACTACCTCTCACCTTTTGGAATTCAGGTTGACCTTGCAAAAATTGCAATTATCAACACACTTCCCACACTGGTTAAGCAGAAGGAAGCCAGGAGTTTCCTTGCCCATGCTAGTTACTATAGGAGATTCATAAAAGATTTTAGCCAACTTGCAACACCATTATACAACTTGTTGAAGAAAGAAGATGAATTTGAATGGACAGAGGAATGTGAAGCATCATTCCAGAAATTAAAAGATGTTGTAACAACAACACCTATTGTCAGAGGACCTGATTGGAAGCTTCCATTCCACATCCACATAGATGCATCTGACTATGCCATTGGAGCAGTCCTTGGATAGAAGGAAGGTATTATTGAGCATGCAATTTACTATATTAGTAAAAATTTGCAAGGAGCAGAATTAAATTATACTATTACTAAAAAAGAGTTGTTAGTAGTTGTCTATGCATTGAACAAATTTAGGCACTACATCACAAGTTATGAAGTATCTATTTATACTGATCATTCAGCTATCAAGTACTTAATGAATAAACCTATCATTAGTGGTAGATTAGCATGCTAGTTACTCCTCATACAGGAATTTGATGTAAAGATAATAGACAAACAAGGAAAGGCTAATGTAGTGGTTGATTTCTTGTCAAGATTGCAAGTACCAAATGATCCTGCAACAATTGATGATAGCTTCCTTGATGAGCACTTATTTTCTATTGATTCTTTTAATCCATGGTATGCAGACTTAGCCAACTACCTTGCTACAGGAAGAACACTACCTCACTTCTCTCCTAAATAGCACCACCTATTGGTTGAGAAGAGTTTTAACTTCTCTTGGATATCAGGCTTCATGTTTTATACAGGACCAGACCAGGTCACAAGGTGATGTGTTCAAGAGGATGAAACTTATGACATTCTTTGGGCATGTCATGATGAACCATGAGGTGCACATTTTTCCGCAAAGTGGACATCCTATAAAATTTTGACAACTGAATACTACTGGCCTACTTTGCATAAAGATGCAGCAAAGCATACCCAACACTATGATAGGTGCCAGCATATGGGGCATCCCACAAAGTTTGATGAAATGCCCCTGTAGCCTCAGGTAGTTGTCACACCCTTTGATAAGTGGGGTATTGACTTTGTTGGACCCATTGAACCCTCTCCTCATGGGAATTCCTACATCTTAGTATGTACTGACTATGCCACAAAATGGGTTGAAGCCAAAGCTATGAGACATGCCAGAGATCACAAAGTTGTTGAGTTCCTTTATGAATGCATATTCACCATATTTGGAGTACCAAGGGAAATTGTCACTGTAATACCCCAAAATTGGCACCTAATTATTTCAATCAATTTTGGTGCATGTTCATCAATTTCTACATCTTCAAAGTCCTAGTTCACTAGGCAATTTTTCTCTCTCCTGCTTGACTTGACTCGACTTGATGTCAATTGCAAAGACCCTAAATTGCAATAATCAGATATTAAATTAATTCCTAAAGTCTTTGACTTAATTGGCTAAATTACCCTATGATAAATTAATTTAGTTCTAAAGTCCTAAACACTTTGAATTAAATTAAAATCTACCCCCTTTAGGTAATTACCCATAAAAAGGAATTAATAATTGCTTGATATTTGAATGGACACACCTTTTTGAATTAATAATTCAAGATATTTGAAAGGCCACCTATGTGACATTTTCCATTCTTTTTATTAAGTAATTCTTGTCTTTTTGTCTCAATTGGGAATGAAGGGTCAGGAGTTTCGAATCAAGAACCTCTTCATTCTCTTCCCGGGCTTGATTATTTAAGGAACCTATTTTCTCATTCAAAGGATCCATTTTTGAGAGCACATAGATTATAGCGAAATTCTATTACATTTTGTGATTCAAAGCTTTTAGTGCATCATTTTAGTTAAATCATTTTTAGCATAATTGCATTCATTTTTTCAAGCTTTTTAGATTAATCTCATTCTAGCTTTAAGATCTCATTTCTCTCATTTAAATTAGTTTGCTTACTTGTTCTTAATCTAGTTGCATTCTTATTTGAAAATACCAAAAAGAATTTGCATTCTCATTTTAGATTAATTGCATTCATACTAGTTTAATTGCAATTTGATTTCATGCATATGCTTTTCTTTGAAATCCTCCATTGTAGAATCGGTCTTATGGTTGTTGGCTTTCAATCTGAGAGAAATTAAACACCCCGCCTACATAGGAGGCAACAGGTCACTTCTCCATGAATTTCAGATTGAGTAATTCATACTCTCTCTTGTAATTCAATCATGAGAACAATGACTATGTTGAGTTTGTGCCTGATTTAGAGGTCACATTCAAGCACACACATTTTGGCGCCCACTGTGGGGCAGAAAATCTGATTTCTGGCCTCACTCTAATCTTTTTCTGATAAAAATTCATGCTTTTTCGTGCATCCGTACTCCCTATGTATGGATCCTCGTGCGAGAATACAGAGCTAACTGCGTGAAGTTTCACCCCAGTGGTACTCTCTCGCATGAAACTTTAGTTATCTCCCCCCGGACAGATTCTTTCCTCGTGTGAACCTGTGTTTTCTCGCACCCAATTTGTGTTTTCTCGCACGACAGGGGGTACTTCCTCGCGTGAGATTCCATGACAGTGGCTTAAATTTCCTGCTTTCTATTTTTCTGTTACAGATTCCTAACAATTTTCTATCTGCTGTTGCTTAACATTTTCTGTCATTTTCACAGCATAACAGTTTCTGTAGGATGCTTGTCGAAGAAATTGAAAACGTACTAATGGTTTGATTGTAGGATGATTGTTGAAGATTGCTAAAAACATTGTGTTTGTTTCTTGCTTTCATTCACATAGTATAACTAGGGCTCTGTTAAAATTTCTTGAGGATTTCGATAGTGAGTAGGAATTTTGGCTCTTCATTACATGGAGGTGATGACCATGAATGAACTCAGAATTCTAATGATCTTACTAATATGATGAATTCTTGGGGAAGCAGAGAAAGTTAGCGAATCTTTAGCACTTCTATTCGCCAGGGGATTATGCTCTTCTCTCCTTGAGAGAGAATCAGAAACCCAAAAGCGTGTAGATTTGGTGAGGTGAAACTAACTCGGTGATGAACTTTCTTGATGTGTTTGGGTGAGGAAACGGGATAGAGAAGTATGCTCTTCTCCCTTTGGGAGAATCAGAAAATCAGACCCCCGAATCTAAACCAAGTCCAGTGTCACCTTTAGAGGGCCTACCGGTATTGAACCTCCAGGAATGACCCAAGTGAGTACACACCTATTGTCGGTGATTCCACCTCACTATAATAAAGAAAGTTTTGTTGAGTCTAAAGACTCCAAAACCATGGTAACTTCCTTTTCATGACTTTGATGATCATCATGGAAAGGCTCTATCTATTGCACTGAGCGGCGCCACTCCAAGCCCTGCTTGCGGGGGTGTGTGATTTTCAGGTCTTGGTGTGGTTGCGAGGCCTAAACCCTGTATCGGGGGCACCGAAGGTTATTGTGAATGAAAGCCTAGTAAAAACCTTTTCAGCTCGTGGCCTACCCGGTTCACCTCCGAAAGGAGTCATTATCTTTGTGCAAGGGGGGGGAAGAATCTCTCCGTATGTTGATCATACATAGATTCCCATCATAGGCATACACCTGGACGTTTGGAGGTGGTTGTGACACTAGCCCCTGCTATAAGGGTAACCTTTGAATGTACATCATTGAGTCCTTGGAAACACCAAAAACACGGGCGCCCCCTAGGGGGTGACACGGCTGTGTGAGGTGCACGTATGCACATAAGCAATGGGGCAACGGTTTTGACTTCTCACCATTTTTTTTGTAGGACTAGGCTATGTGTTTGTTATTGAGTCTTAAACATTGTCCATACACTATCAAACAAAGACTCCCTCGACACTATCAAGTTGCTTTGTCCTTGATAGGTCTGTTAACGACTATTGCTTTCTTCACAAGTGCTTGATTTAAACCATTGTATCTTTAAACGAATGCTTGGAATCCTAAAATGAGTGTGTTGATTAAATAATTCTATCAAGTTGTTAGGAAATTGGATTTTCTGTCAGACATCAGTTCAGACTGTAACTCAAAATTCAACTTAAACCTCGAAAATTATGTCAAGACTATCAAATTTTGCCTGTTTCCCGTGTGAGCTTTCAGCTTCAGAGCACTTCCTTGCGTGAGACTTTTTTTCCTCGTGCGAAGTTCTGTGTTCTCTCACGCGAGCTTGTACTTTCTCGCGCGGTCTGGCATTTTCTCGCGAGAACCTGTAGCACAGTTTTCCAAAATAGAGACTTGTTTCCAGTTGAGTGCTTGACTTTTTGTCTGATCTACTTTTACCTGTGGTTTGATCTTCTATTTTTCCTGTTGTTTACTGTCAGAAACTGGTTATCTTGAGTTAGAAATCGATCGATCTTTGCTTTGACTTGCGTTGTCTCTCATCTAGTTGTCTTCTCTCTTTATGCCTTTTGCACCTCGCATTATGATAGTCTTATGTCGGTTGTTCTAGCCACCTCTTTTAACGATTCATACCTGGTTCATCTTGCATCTTGGCTGTCCTAGCCATTTATCTCATTCACATTATCTTAGAGACAGAGTCTATCTTTATCCCGAGTTCTTTTCTCGTTACATCTTCATCTATGACTGTCACGACTCGAAGTGGCAAGACTTATCCCATTCAGAACACTGATCAAGATCAAAGTAAACCTTATAATCAAGACATAGATCATCCTGAATCTATCAAGAAATCTGAACTTTGTGAGAGTTCCTCAAATTCATTCTTAAGTACTCCACAAGATAGTTTGTCTCAAACATCTCCTCCGGTATTCCAAGAGTGCTTTAATCCTCTGTTTGAATCGTCATCTAATTTGTCTCTCCAAGAACAAGACAACTCTTATTTTCAAAACAATTCATTGTTTTGTGGCTTTGGAAGATCATTTCCTTTGGTGGAACCTATTATTGAAACCATTGATCCCGCTGAAGATAGTGATTCATCTGAAACTAGTCACACTCCAAAGGTTACATTGGCTGCACCTTTTTGACATCGTTCTCATCACTTTACTAAAGCTTCAATTGCAGCACAAATCCATCTTAACAAGATGGGAACCAAGAACCCATTCGACTTTCAATCAGGTCAATATGAACAAACTCAAAATCAATCTCAGAGTAATTAGCATCATGGTCAATCTTCACATGACCAAAATCAGTCTCATAATGACAATCAATCTTGTAACAAAACTCAAAATGATCAACAAGCAGCGTATAACTATCGTCCTCCTCCATATGACCAAAATCAAGATGATCAACAAGATCAATTACCAAGCATATATGAGCTTCTTGGTAATGAGGATGATGTAATCACTCAAAATGACATAAATGCTGCAAAGGCTAACAAGAGTCTCATTAAAATGATGGAGATCATTCTTCTAGAAGAGAAAGAAAGGTATTTTCTTGAATTGGCTAAACGAGGAGCCAAGCTACCCCTAGATTTCCAAGTGGAAAATATTATAGCTAAAGAAGAAGAAACTGAAACTGCTAAGCTACAGAAGATGATTCAAAGTATGCAAGATCAAATTACTCAACTGACAAGAGAAAAGGATCAGCCCATGCAGCAATTTACATTGGAGAATATATCTCCTTTTCCTTTTGATAAGAGTGTTCACATGCCTCCTTTTCCAAGAGGAGTAGAGTTCCCTAAATATGACAAATACATGGGTACAACTGATCCTCAAGATCATCTAAGGGAATTTGGTGCCTTGTCTATGGAATTCATGCATGATCAAACGTATCTTATGAGACTCTTTCCCCGTAGTTTGGGTGGGCCAGCCATGGAATGGTTTTGTCGATTACATCCTGGTATTAGAACTTTTGATGAGATTGCCAATCTTTTTCTTCAACACTATTCTCATAATATTCAACACCCTGTTAACATTCGTGACTTGTGTAATTTGAAGCAACG
Source organism: Chamaecyparis obtusa (assembly GCA_027943335.1). Taxonomy (NCBI): domain Eukaryota; kingdom Viridiplantae; phylum Streptophyta; class Pinopsida; order Cupressales; family Cupressaceae; genus Chamaecyparis; species Chamaecyparis obtusa. The sequence continues at coordinate 580,268 of BSBK01006170.1, forward strand.
ACAGGGTGAATCTTTCTTGTCCTTTCTCTAAAGGTGGAGACAACTTTTTACAAAGTATCCTCGTAAACTGCCTGAATCTGAAAAACTTGATATCTTTTTGGATAATCTTCTCCCAAACTTTGGATATCAAGTACAACTACAGGGTCCTTTGACATTTGACAACATGATCAAACAGGCTGTGAGAATAGAAGCCTTTATGGTTAAAAAGGGGGAGTTAACTCTAAATAAAGACAATAAGAAAGGATTCTCAACAAACAAGGATAAAGGGAAGTCCGTAAACAAGAACAGAGAGGTGGTCAATGATGGAGTGGTCGACAATGTCACTATGAAGCCTTCAAATCCTATCTTTAATCTTACTTCTAGTATGCAAGCGGCTAAGGCTGTTGAAAAGACTACTACCATGGATAATCAGCAAAATTCAAAGTTTTCTAGGAACAAACCTTGGCTCGCTCGACCCAAGCGTGATTTCACTCCTTTGGGAGAGCCTCTTGATGTGGTCTTTAAAACTCTTGTAGAGAGTCAGGTGCTCACTCCTTTGGAGAAACATCTTTATGACCCGCAACCAAGACCTTATTGGTGGAATGATAATGATTACTGTGACTATCACCAAAACATCGGTCATAAGATGTCTACTTGTCACCAGCTAAGGCACAAAGTACAAGATCTCATTGATAATCAAGATATTCTTATGGAAAATCACAATAAGAATTCAGACCATCAAGCATTTAAGAATCCTTTCCCGCCTCATGAGAAAGGTGAGTCTTCCATAGCTAAGAACAACAAGGTTAATTATACATACACTGCTATGGACAATGTCATCAATATGCTTGAACATGTTGGAGTTGAGTATTGTAATATGGCTTCTTCTGAGGGGAATGGCGAGATTCCCAAGCCTAGAACTCCTTTTATCTTATGTAGTTCCATGTCTCATTCATCTAAAGCTGAACACATTCAACATTGTGCAAATGTTGTCACTCGATCACATGGAAGGGTTGTTTTGAAAGGTCCTAACACTCCAAAGAAAACTATAGATAAGGATCTTTCGAAACAAAGTATAGATAAGGTTGCTCCGAAACAAATGATGGATAAGGTTGCCACCGGTCATACCAATAAAGCTTCCAAATCACCTCCTACATCTGGCATCGTTAGTTACAACATTTTAGATCAACTCCAGTGAACCAATGCCCAAATTACCATCTTTGAGTTGCTGAAAATCTCGCCTACTCACAGGCAAATCTTGGATAAGGCCCTTGCTGAGGCAAACATCCCCAAAGACCTTGATCTTAATTGGTTCCAATCTATGGTAAGTCATTTAACTTCACCGCATTATTTGTCCTTTTTCTGAAGAAGACGATCACTCACTGAGTCACCCACATAATGCTCCCTTGTACATAGAAGTGATGATAGGTCCTAAGCGTGTTCGTCACGTGCTTATTGATAATGGTGTTGGTCTTAACATTTTCTCTGCCAAATTGCTTACTCAGCTAGGTTACGATGAGGATTGCATAGATGCCCATAAAAAGATTACCATTAAAGCTTATGATGAAGAAGAACACAAATCCCAAGGCTTAGTTGTGCTACCCATCCGCGTAGGGCCTGTCGAGAGAGATGTTACCTTTCAAGTGCTTGACATTCCTTTGGCATACAACATTTTGCTGGGTAGGCCATGGATTCATGAGATGCAGGCTGTACCTTCCACTTATCATCAATGCATCAAGTTCCCTTTTCATGGTGCAGAAGTCACTATTCCTGCCAACACCAATTTTGCTTGTAACACTCTTGCACAATTTGCTGACAGTTTGGTTCCAACAAATAGAGATTCTACTGAGTTCTATGATACTAAGCTTAGAGAAATGGGACAAACTCTGAAAATTAAAGATACAGGCATGGGGGAGTACCAAATGGAACCTATGCTATCTCTAGCAGCTTTACCTCCCTCTCCACGCTCTTATGGGAGACCTTCTGAAAATCATAGACTCCCTGATGTTCCTCCTCACACAATCTATGATGGTACTTTTGTGCAAGCCTCCACACCTTTAGAAGATGAAGATGAGGAAAGAGCTATCAAAGCTTGGATCTACAAAGGGAAAGGGATATCAGAAACAACTACTCCTCCAGATCTAGAACAAGAACCCTATAGTGAAGGCTTCAAAATCATGAAGCGCTTTGGATACAAGGGGAGTGGCCCTATAGGGATAAATGATAATGGATTATTGAAACCTATTGAAGCCACAGGTCGTTGCTCAAAGGATACTACTGGCTTAGGCTTTAAAAAGAAGGCTTTCCATTTGGGAATGAAGACATTTGTGTCCGTACCAGAGCCTGAATCTGAGTCAAAATTTGAAGATACTACACCAGAGGTAAATCCAGAAGCTAGCACTAATGAAGATGTCTTTCCTTATCCCATACCTCCGGATCTTGCTGTGCTTTTTGAAGAGCCTGATGAGCCTATCATCCCTGTTCATATGGTAGAAACTGAGTCTGATGCTGATACCTATTCTGAGGCTAGTTCTGATAAAACTTCTTCAGTACATGAATTCACTTATGAAAAATGGAAAGAAACATTGACTAATGCTCCTAGTTATACTGGTGAGCAGTATAAAATCCCACATTTTGAAAAGAGGTATGAACAAGAAAAACTTCAGCAAGTTGTTAATGCCACCAGAGATGATAATGAGTCTGATGATGATGTTAGTGCTCATGGAATTTCTGCATCTATTGACTCGCATGAGTATGAATTTGATTCTTTATCTGTTGCTACATTAGATGTGGATATAGATACTATTCATGTGTATGAAAGACTCCTCGAAGTAGGTGAAGGGTCTAGCGCTAGAATACATGAATTAGATGCTGTAGATGTCGACTTGTCTTCTGCTTCCGACGTAGGATCTCATAGGGATTCGAACACTCCTTTGGACAAGATTACTCTAAGTCTTGACTTGCTTGTTAATGCTTTTGAGGATTATACCGTGAACGCAATTGAACCAGCCACTACTTCCCTTTCACTCCACCGTCCCGATCTCATAAACTGGAACTCCCCTCTTACATCCGATGAAGTCCTCTCGTTCTAGAATGATCATGAACTAGCCTGTTATCTCCATGCTTTTGAACCTGTAATGTCTTCCACCAGTGAATATAGTGTTAGCATGACAGAGGGGGATATCAAGTATCTTAGTCAAAAAATTAAAAAAAGAAAAAATAAGAGCTCTGATGGTGAAAACCACATTATGGCAATGTCAGAGCCAAAAATAGTAAAAAGAAAAGACGTATCCGAGGGTGAAAACCTCTCTAAGGCGCCCAAGGATGAGATACTTGATACTCTAACAAACTATTTTCAAGAGAGATCATCAGTTTTGGTTGAGCCAACGTAGCCAATAAATTTGGGAATAGAGGCTGCCCCACAGGTTATACATTTAGCACAGTCATTGTCTGCTGAAGAAAAAGAAGAGTTCACCAGATTCTTTCAAAGTAAGAAAATAAACTTTGCATGGGGATATTCTGATATGCCTAGATTGGATTCCAATTTAATCATGCATCATTTGTCCATTGCACCTGGTGTCAAACCTGTTAAGTAGAAGCTTCGAAAGATGCACCCTCATGTGGCACTTTTGGTTAAAGCTGAACTAGAAAAGCTTCTTAAAGCTAGTTTCATAAGAGCAATTGATTATTATGAATGGATTTCAAACATTGTTCTAGTTACTAAACATGATAAATCCATTCGTGTATGTACGGATTTCAGAGATCTTAATAAGGCATGTTCGAAAGATGACTTCCCATTGCCCAATATTGATATAATAGTAGACATGACAGCAGGATATGAGATGTACTCCTTGATGGATGGCTTTTATGGCTATAATCAAATTAAAATTATGCTAGAAGATCAAGAAAAGACCGCCTTTACATGTGCCTGGGGCACTTTCTGCTGGAATGTTATGCCTTTTGGGCTTAAGAATGCTGGAGCCACATATTAGAGAGCTGTTACTACTATTTTCCATGATATGATGCATAAAACTATGGAGGACTATGTGGATGATACTCTAGCCAAGAGTATGCAGTGAAGAACTCATCTTGAAGATTTGGGTCCCATCCTCGACCGCATGGAACAGTTTAGTCTTAGACTTAATCCCAAGAAATGTGCATTTGGAGTCACTTCTGGGAAACTCTTGGGTTACATTATCTCAGCCAAAGGTATAGAAGTTGATCTAGAAAAGGTTTAAGCTATTATGGACATGCCTCCTCCTAAGAACATAAGTCAGATGAGAGGTCTACAAGGAAGGTTACAATCCATTCGGCGGTTCATTTCACAGCTAGCTGATAAGTCACAACCATTCACCAAAACTTTACATAAAGGTGTAACCTATGAATGGAACGAGGAATGTGACAAGGGACTCAGTCAAATAAAACAATATCTTGCTAATCCACCAATTCTGATGCCTCCCATTCATGGAAAACCGCTTATATTGTATATTTTAGCCACAAGTACATCTTTGGGTGCTCTTTTAGCTCAGGAGGATCAAAACAACAAAGAGAGGGCTATTTATTACATCAACAGAACATTGGTGTCCTGTGAAATGAACTACTCCACTATTGAAAAAGCTTGTCTAGCTATAGTGTTTGCATCTCAGAAACTGCAACATTATATGTTGGCTCACACTACAAAGTTAATTGCAAAAATTGATCCGTTAAAATACTTACTAAGCAAGGCTGCCCTCACGGGTAGGTTAGCTAAATGGGTCATGATTCTCAGTGAGTTTGATATTGAATATGTGGATAGAAAAGCTATTAAGGGACAAGCAATTGCTGATCAGTTAGCAGAGGCTCCTCTACATGATCACCAACCTTTGAGTATTGAATTTCTAGATGACTCTATCATGCACCTCACATAACAGTCCTGGCGTATGTTCTTTGATGGGTCATTCACTCAACAAGGATCAGGTGCAGGTATCCTATTTATAACACCTCAAAGATATTCATTGCCTAAGGCTTATAAAATGATGTTCCCTTGCACCAACAACATAGCTGAATATGAAGCTCTTATCAATGGAATGAAATTAGCTCTTGAATGGCATATAGATGAACTCAAAGTTTTTGGAGATTCTCAATTGGTCATCAATCAAGTTAATGATATATATCAAACAAAGGAGGACAAGCTCATACCTTACAAAAGAATGGTGGATGATCTCAAGTTATACTTTGCATGCATCTCCTTCCAGCAGATTCCAAGAACAGATAATAAGGCAGCTGATGCTATGGCTACTTTGGCCTCAATATTACAAATGCCAGAAAATGACTTCAAACACGAATTCCTGGTGGAAACATTATGCTACCCGGCCTATGATAATCCTGAATCCAAGATGGTCTGTTCAGTCATTGGACATGATTCATCTCGCTACCACCATATTTACTCTTATCTTCGAGATCAAATTATACCTGATACCTATATCCGGAATGAGAAATGTCACCTCATTCGTACTGCTTCACGGTATGTCCTCATAGCAAATGACTTGTATAGATGGGGTTTAGACGGTACTCTTTTTAGGTGTCTAGAATCTGATGAGTCTCAATGTGCGTTAGCTAAGGTACACGAAGGTATTTGCGGTTCTCATTTGGGTGGTCTAGCGTTAGCTCGTAAACTTATTAGAGCTGGATATGGAAAAAGAAGTTGTCCAATATGGCAAGACTTGTAAGCAATGTCAATATCATGGGAACCTGATCCATGCTCCTGCTAAAGAGCTTAGTCCTCTCATTAGTTTTTGGCCATTCCAATAGTGGGCTTTTGACTTGGTTGATCAGATACATCCTTCTGCTTCAAGAGGACATAAATTCATAATTACTGCCACAGATTACTTTACCAAATGGGTTGAGGCAGTCCCTCTGATTGTAGCTGATGGAAAAACTATTGCTAGATTCATTTTGAACTATATTATCTACAGATATGGTGTACCTTCATCTATTATCACTGACAATGAGGGACAATTCAAGAACAAGGATCTGACAGACTTATGTACTAAATTCAGGATCATTCAGCATTGGGCATCTATCTATTATCCCCAGGGTAATGGACAAGCAGAAGCTTCTAATAAGACAATCCTAAAAATTTTGCACAGGACAGTTCATAGATCTGGAAGAGATTGGCATCTTCAGATTAATCCGGCTTTGTGGGCTTACAAAACAAGTATTCGAACGCCAACGGGAGCCACTCCTTTTTCCTTAGTCTATGGAGCAGAAGCAGTATTGCAAATTGAGGTCGAGATTCCAACACTACAAATCTCTCTGAAGGGCCTCATCACTGATGAAGATATCAGAATATCTAGGCTACAAGAGCTTGAACTATTAGATGAGCGTCGGAGGGTGGCCTTCGATCATCTTCGAGCATATCAAAAGAGGATGTCAAAAACATATAACAAGAAAGTCAGACAATGGGAATTTCAAGTGGGAGACCTCATCTTGAGGGAGAACCCTAAAAATCAGCAGCAGAGAGCCCAGAAAGGAAAGTTTGAACCAAACTGGCTTGGTCCATATATTATTACTGCAGCATTTGGATCTGGCGCTTACCAACTATCCACCACTGAAGGAGAACCACTCAAAGAGCCCATCAACGCTCTTCATTTGAAGAAATTCTATAGTTGACATTCTCTATGTGCTCATGTACATACTTATTGGTCCTGAAAAAATCCTAAAAATTGATATATTGCAAAAAATCCTAAAAATTGTAAAATGTCCTGAAAAAATGATCATCTTAGTGAAAACCTGGCAAACAGGGGCTTTGATGTATCTATTATCCTGGTGAAAACCTGGTAAACAGGTGCCTTGATAATACTCAAAAAAATAGAAAACTTGAAAAAATACAAAAAAAAATAAAAAAAATAAAAAATAAAAAAAATGAGATATTCGAAAAATACAAAAAAATAAAAAAAAGAGAAAAGTACAAAAAAATTGAAAAAGAAAAAAAATGTGCCATTGATGAAAACCTGGTAAACAGGCGTCATGGTAGCAAAAATAGAATCTCTGCCAAGTTGGTGAAAACTTGGTAAACAGGCGCCTCTTGTTTCCTGAACCTACATCTCATCTCAGCACCGCTTGGCTCTTAGTTTCCCGCTTTAGTCTCTTTGCTTTCCTGCCTTAGTTTGCTTTCCTGCTTTAGTTTGCTTCCTTTGTTTCCTGTCTTAGTTTTCTTTCCCACTTTAGTTGCTTCCTTTGTTTCCTGCTTTGGTTTTCCATCTCATGCCTTTGCTTTCAGTGTCTTCAAGTTTGTCCTTGACTCTTCATGGATTGGAACTGGTTCACGCTTGGGGGCACCTGCCTAGGGGGCATTGTCCTATCGCTTTCGGAAACTCTTTCAAGCATTAGTCACCAGCGACTTGCTACATCTACCTATTGATGCCTAGCTACTTTTGAGATCTCTCTCTTTGAGTATCTCTCATGTATCAGTTGCCAGTGGTTCCCACTATGCCTGCTTACTGATACCTAGCTTTCGTTCAACCTCTCTCATTTGGGATTTCTCCCTTACATCAGTCACCAGTGGTTCTCACTGTGTCTGCCTGCTGATGTTTCGCTAGTATTTTTGAGATTTCTCACCTTGAGGATCTCTCTCGTATCGGTCACCAATGGTTCTCACTGTGTCTGCCTTCTGATACTTCTTTAGTTTCCTGATATCTTCTTGAGACTTTGTCTCTCGCAATGGTCACCAGTGGTTTTCCACTGCGTCTGCCTGCTATCGCTATCTCATTGAGACTTCGAACATTATCTTTCCGATTCGACTCCATTTCGCTTGAACACATACGCGAACTGAAACTAAAACTAAAGGTGTGTTCCTTTGAGGCATGTTGAGCTTTGTTTTGTTTGAGTGCCTGTTTGTTTGCTTTGTTTTCTTTCTGCTTGTTGGTTTAGTTCCAATGATCCAAGGAATTCATATAAGAGGGGTGTCCGTCTGTAAGAGCCTCCATCTCGTATTGGATCGCCATGCGTACCTTGACTCCTTTTATATGGACACTTTGGTGAGGTTGGTTCTTCTCCTTGTCTTTTGAGTGACTTCTTTCTACTACTGGTGAAATTGTAAACGCTCATCCTGTTAAGTGAACGTAAGGGTTACTGCGAGCAATCTTTGGCAAAAGAAGGAACTCTTGTGTGTTTGGTGTGTTTGTTGCAAGCAACATTCAGGTCATTCTAGCATCTATGCTCTAATGCTTATGTTAACTTGCTAGATCAAAAGGAATAGGTGTTCAGGTCATTCTGGCTTCTTATGCCTTAATGCTTACATCTCATTCCAACAAATCTAAGACTTATGTCATATTCATATTCTCATGATAGTGATATTAGTGAGGATTGTATGATATCTTGCGATTTTCCAAACTTAAAAGGCTCTATGATGATAAAATGCGGGGAGTCCAACAACCAAGTCCTAGGGTTTGCATTTTCATTTTAGGCTTGCTTTTTTCTAGGCTTGCATTCGCATTCTCAGCTTGAATTTTGAGATGATATCTTGTTGCTCTCTTAATTGTCTTCATCCAAGGTTCTCATCCGTTATCCTGGGTTCTTCTTGGCTGCACAAGTGTCTGGTCCTCGTTATCGATCTTCGAACATATCTATCTTTTGATTAGTACCTGTTATATATTGCTACAATCCTGCATGAGATGATTAGTATTATATACATTTTATATCCATTGCAATTCATCCATAAATTCATCACATTCGCATATATATGTGCATCCACTATAAGCATAAATCATACATTTCACATTTATCTATCTACCACTACATTACATTTGCATTTTCATCTAAATCATATAAGCAAACATCTCATGAATATCATACAACCAAGAAATTAGCAAGTACAATGATATCAAAAATCGGTGATCTCATATATATATATCTCGATCTGAATGTCATATACAAAACTGGTGCTACTCAAACACAATATCAAACAAGATGAGCTATGCTATAGTCAAGATCCACTCCCACTAGGAGGGGGTGGAGGTACAGAAGCCTGCTGTGCTGGTGCCTGAGCAGTGGCATCAGTCTCTGGGGAGGTGACATAGGAGCTTGTGGAGGAGCCTGTGGAGGAACCTGTGGAGGTACTAGAGGAGATGGCTGTGGAGCTCCAGCATACTCGGCAAATGGAGGCACCTGCTCTTATATATCTAGCACAGCCCCATAATATGCTGCATAGTAATAAGCTACTTGGGCAGCCTCATACCTGGTCTCTAGTCTAGAGTGCACTAACTCGACCTGTAGTTGTCTAATCTCTACATCTCTGTCTGCTACTCGAGTCTCCTCTCGGATAAAATGCTTGTGAAAATCATCACGCTCGTGCTGCACCTATCGTACCCTCTCATAGCTCTTCCTGAGAGCCTCCTCTAACTGGCCTATATCTCCCCAAGCTGGAATATTTGGCATGTCGGTATCCTCCCCCTGGGGCACCTACTGAGATGTGTCCCCTGTCCGCTGTCTCGTCGACTGCTGCTGGGTACCACTGCTCCCAGCTCTTGGATCTGCACCCATAGTCCTGGCTGGGATGCTCACTTGTCCTGATCGAGGTCTTAGAACCCTCTGCCCAGGTCTCTACTGTGGTGCTTGCTGTGCCTATGCCTGTGGCTGATCCTGTGCCCCCTGTGCCTGCTGTGCCTGCTCCTGTGCCTGTGGCTACTGTACTGGCTGCTGCTGCCCTCCTGCACCAACTGGATCTGTAAACCTCGGATGAAGTCATGCAATCAACTGATCTCGATATGCAGGTGTCACTCATGCGTCGGTGATATCTACCATATAGTCCCATCATGCTGGTGGGATGTGTGACTCTATAGCACACCGTCTGGGATCTAATCGCACATGCCACCCCTTCTTCTCCTCATCGGAGAAGCGAGCATAGGGGCAATACTCCTGTGATATATCCTGTTGTCTGCCAAATTAGCGCAGGACTCAAGTAAGAAGAAATCTCTCAATAGTGAGGACAGTCCGTCCAATCAGTGGTCGTGACACGAACATGGTCACTAGCTCTCTCCGCGCATCATCCCACAGCTCGGTGGCTACCCAGGGTCTCCAAACCACAATAGTCATATCATCCAGCTGAGCTCTCCACTGATCAGTCTTGCCTAGCAGGGGCTAAGTCATCACACCTGAATACCTGTAAATATAAGGCTCCAGTGCCTGTCGAGTATCATGGAAAAGGGGTCTGCAAATGGGGAGGTGCTCCCAGGCCCAGATCTGTAAGATGAAGACACCTACCACCATCGACTTCGCCTCTCGGTAGACGATCTCATGCATCTCGTGATACATGTGAGCTAGCATACACTCTCCCCATCCGAATCTCACAGCTGGTCTGTCTAACATCCTCTGCAGCATAGTGCCTCAGCCACACTCTAATCCATGCTGACCTCGATCAGGAACAAGGTAGTAGCTCAGGAACATCGCCAACATGACCTGAAAAGGATGCGTACCACCATATCTACATGTCAAGTCCTCCCAAGAGATGGCCCGGCCCATCACGAGATCATCCCTGAAGATAGTCCTCAAGGCCACTGTACCCTGCTGCGACTGTGTGTTGTACTCAACACGAGTACCATGAATGGGTATCCTCAAGATCCTATATATATCCTTAGTAGTCACTGTCATCTCTCCCATAAAAAAATGAAAAGTGTTCATCTCCGAACGGAAACGCTCTAATAATGCTATCAGAAGGCCGTGATTTACCCGAATGTCGGGTACATCACGCAAATATCCCAACCCAAGAGCGTCAATGTGAGCACTCTCAACATCTATAAGTCTCTGCACTAATGTAGTGATGGCAGGGTGGTGTGCCTGAAAAGCGACATCTGGAAAATTGACCTGCAAAACAAGTGATGACACTGGATCAGTACTTCAATCATGATGATTTTCAACACTGCAATAGCAACTACAGGACTCCACATAGCTTACTGGGCTGATTTCATGAAAAATTAGGCAAAATTTGAACATGTTATATACTCTGCGGCAGTCTCTCGCGCGAAGAAACCCTTCTTTCACGCAAAGATACTATTTTGTCACATGAGACTAGCACTTTTTCGCGTGAAGAAGTAGAATCTTCACGCGGTATGAGATACCAGCTCGTGCGAGATTCTACGCAGACTTGATCTAGTTCGCACGAGGAAACTATTTCTCACGCGAGGGGGAAACTTAGCTCAGGCGAGAGATCTACTTTCTCGCGCGAGACTTCCTAATTTTGTTCCTACTTAAGCTAGATTTCTCCTCAATCTAATCTATAAACTGTACGAATTGAAATGCAGGAAGGTTTTTCGACTACTTACAGGTGCGTCATACTCCGCTGGCTGGGCGTGTCGTCGGGAGCGCTCAAAATGGTGTCTATGCAGTGGAAGACCCTCCATCTCTCTATCTCAAAGCTCAAAATCACTAGAAGACAAAGATGAATAATGATTTGAAAATGACCCCTCTGGCCCTTATATAGCTTTTGACCTAATTTTTGAAAGTGCTTCGTTTTGCATCAAAATTGTACCCTTGGCTAAATCGACTGTTCTGAATCCATTTTCGGGATCAAAATCAAAATTTGACATCTCTAGATAGCTCGAAATCATGTTTTAAATTCTGAGATCCTTTCGGATTGGACACTTGTGCAGTTCACCTTTTGGCATCATTTTCCTGCCAGATTCTCATCTTTGCATCATATTCTTGAGATCTTTGCTCTTTTCATCAAAGTCAACTTTGGTCAACCATGGTCAACCATGGTCAAACTTGGTCAACAGGACCTCTCCATTGCTCTGATTTACTTCTGTGAATTCTTTTGATCTTTGATCTTGTCCTTATCTGCAACCTCTTGTTGTCAATCATCTTCTGATGTGTCATCTTTTGATTTCGCTCCTGAGGGGGTAGGATGATTGCATCATTGAATCTTGTCGAATCAATTCTTGAATTAGTCTGATCTGAGTCATCAGTTCTCATTACTTGGGGCATCTTGGTGTCTCACATCTTGCTATCTTGTCATATATCTCTTAGGTATCTGAGCAATCTAACTCGGATCCTCGAGAATCAAGCTTCGTTCTGGAGATGGTTCACAAAATCTTTTGGGTATTGGGGCAATCTAACCCTAATTCCTAGGAGTCAAGCTTCGTTCTAGAGATGGCTCTCGAAATCTCTTTTAGACCATTATCTGGGCAATCTAACCCGGGTCTTGGAGGGCTAAGCTTCGTATTGGGGCAATCTAACCCTGATTCTAGAGATAATCCTAAATCTACATCTTCATCAATTGGTATTGGGGCAATCTAACCCTGATTCTGGTTCTCTTCTAAGACCGTTGTCTTCGCAATCTAACTTAGACTTCAGAAATTCTCATCATCTATCACTTCAGACTATTCTTTGAATCAACGCGCTGTTCGCACATCAATTCAAAGAGGGGCAAATGTAATACCCCAAAATTGGCACCTAATTATTTCAATCAATTTTGGTGCATGTTCATCAATTTCTACATCTTCAAAGTCCTAGTTCACTAGGCAATTTTTCTCTCTCCTGCTTGACTTGACTCGACTTGATGTCAATTGCAAAGACCCTAAATTGCAATAATCAGATATTAAATTAATTCCTAAAGTCTTTGACTTAATTGGCTAAATTACCCTATGATAAATTAATTTAGTTCTAAATTCCTAAACACTTTGAATTAAATTAAAATCTACCCCCTTTAGCTAATTACCCATAAAAAGGAATTAATAATTGCTTGATATTCGAATGGACACACCTTTTTGAATTAATAATTCAAGATATTTGAAAGGCCACCTATGTGGCATTTTCCATTCTTTTTATTAAGTAATTCTTGTCTTTTTGTCTCAATTGGGAATGAAGGGTCAGGAGTTTCGAATCAAGAACCTCTTCATTCTCTTCCCAGGCTTGCTTATTTAAGGAACCTGTTTTCTCATTCAAAGGATCCAATTTTTGAGAGCACATAGATTATAGCGAAATTCTATTACATTTTGTGATTCAAAGCTTTTAGTGCATCATTTTAGTTAAATCATTTTTAGCATAATTGCATTCATTTTTTCAAGCTTTTTAGATTAATCTCATTCTAGCTTTAAGATCTCATTTCTCTCATTTAAATTAGTTTGCTTACTTGTTCTTAATCTAGTTGCATTCTTATTTGAAAATACCAAAAAGAATTTGCATTCTCATTTTAGATTAATTGCATTCATACTAGTTTAATTGCAATTTGATTTCATGCATATGCTTTTCTTTGAAATCCTCCATTGTAGAATCGGTCTTATGGTTGTTGGCTTTCAATCTGAGAGCAATTAAACAACCTGCCTACATAGGAGGCAATAGGTCACTTCTCTATGAATTTCAGATTGAGTAATTCATACTCTCTCTTGTAATTCAATCATGAGAACAATGACTATGTTGAGTTTGTGCCTGATTTAGAGGTCACATTCAAGCACACATAGTCACAGATCAAGGAGCACAGTTCACCTCTAATCTTATCACAGAGTTGATGCAGGAGTGCATGGTATGTCATGGGAAATCTTCACCCTATCATCCTCAGGCCAATGGTTAGGCTAAAATCACAAATTGGGAGATAGAATCTATTCTAACCAAAATAGTGGTTGTGCACAAAAAGGATTGGGCTACACGCCTTCTTGAAGCCATATGGGCCTAATGCACAACATGGAAAACCACCATAGGGTTTACTCCTTTTGAGTTGGTGTATGGAAAATCAGCCTCTATACCAATTGAGTTTCAGCATAAAACACTTTGCACAACCTTAGATTTGGATATTGATATCACCAAAGCATAAGAAGACCAGTTAATGCAATTAAATGGATTGGACAAATACAGGAAGTCTACCCTCCACAATACGGAGTTGATACAACAATAAAGGAAAAAATAGCATGACAAGTTCATTTGTGATAAGAAATTTTCTGTGGGTGATTGGGCACTATTGTATGATTCAAGATACCAACACACACCCGAGAAATTTCATACTAGATGGCTTGGGCCTTATGAGATAATATCCATATTTGACAATGGAGCCGTCCAACTTTCAACCATTGATCTTGTCAGATTTAAGTTACTTGTCAAAGGGCATCGCCTGAAACTTTATCATAAACCTATTAGCCGTGATGAGTTCTTGAAGTAGTTCCAGAGCATAGCTGAAGCAAGCAATCTTGTAGACGAAGAATCTGGGTCTTCTACCCAGTCTTCCGTCAATTCTTAATTCCATTCAAGAACACCATAATAACCATTTCACATTTCATGGAATGATTTCTCCATAATAATTTTCATCTCACCTTCTCTCTCTTCCACCCATTCACCCCATCCCATCACTTCATCATGCAGGTGCAATTTTTTAGACAACTCTTCTTGCAGCGCTTCCAAGTTCATGCCACATATACTCGTACGTATATTGTTTTTATTCATTAATTTTTAGGACTTTGTGTTGTTATAATTTTCTACTCTTGCATAACCTGGCTTGGTGGGATCCATGCCATTACTTAGTTCGCAAGGGGAACTATTCTATTTTCAAATTTTCAAATTAGCATGTAAAATTAAGTTTCTTGTCTTTGAGAGATGTATGGGACATGACTTGTTGGTCCGTTCTTCTATGATTGCGTCATCATATTTGAAGTAAATTAAAATATTAAAAGATAACTTTAATTTCTAATGATATGTCACAATGTGTTCGAGGTGGCAGCCTTGGCACGCACAAGCTATTATGAGATGTTATGCAAAAAAAAAAATATCATTAGATATCGTGAAAAAATCTTTAATTCTATGAAGCAAGTTACAGTTTGTACGCCGCTTTTTCTTCTGCAACATCTTGTTCTGTAATGCATTGAGGTCTGTGATTGCCATTGTTGAGCTATGTGGAAATAGTAAACTCTGTGAATTCAAAATTGTTTGAGAGTAGAAATGGGAGGTGACCTTCAACGGCATGAACCAGTGGATCATAGGGTTTTGTTAAATGATGTATCCACTTTTGAAATGTTAAAAAGAAGAGGATGGCTAGATTATTGCTTAAGCCTTAAAGGGTTTGATGAGAAAGTCACTCTAAAATTTTTATCCACCTTGAAGGATGGATTTGTGGAGGTCAAGGGCTTAAAGATTGAATTCACAGAAGATGTAGTAGCTGAAGTGACTAGTTTACCACAAGAAGGTGAGAAATGGGTGAAAAACTTTGACTTACGTTTGGCAAGGGCCTAGTTCACTTTGCACGGTAATCCCCAGTTAAATATCGACAGGAAGCAAGACACTTGGCGATTATCTTTGCCTCTAGAATTCATTCAACCAACTCCATTTTTTATCCAGTACTTCACCTACAAGGGATGCTACAAGTATTTGCATGCTCTACATTTCAAAATTCTTAGTCATCTTCAGCACAACAATAGACTGGTAAATCTTCCCAACTTCCTATTTAACATTGTGAAAAAGAAAGCTTTATTAGTCCAGTCAAGAAGCAACCAGTCTATTTCACATCATTGCTTGATAAAACTAATTGTAGAAAGAGAATTAAATAGACAAAAGGTTGGGACATGGGAAGAATTTTTGCAAATGAATGAGGTTAAACCTAGAGTGGTCGGCCCTAGAGGCCATGGTATTGGTCGGAGAGAGAAAACATCCTCTAGGGCTCATAAAATTGTTCAAAGAATTGAAAGTGATCATGAAGCCTCCTCTTCCATTTCTAGGTCGCCTAAGAAAAGAACTTTAAGTGCTGGAGCCTCTACTTCTCAGAGGACAATAAACAAAAGTACAAAAGCTCCAAGTATCCTTGAATCATCACCATCCGTAAGGACTAGGTCTATATCTAGGAAGGATAAGGGTAAAACAAAGGAGTTGGAAGAAGAAATATTAGAGCCGCAACCTAGTGATAATACTGACAATGTTGAAGAAACCTTACATTCCCCTAGGGAAGGAAATTCTGAAAACCCTCTCGAAGCAGTTGCAGAGGAAGTAGCCACTAAAAGAAGGAAACAGAAGAGTCCTCCAAGCTCATCCATACCCCCTAGGAGGAGAAGTAGAAGGATTTCTGAGAAAGATGTTGAAGCTTTTGTTCCTATTGTTAACCTTGAGTCTTTTGAATTTGTAGAGAATGAGTCTATAGAAAATGAGTCTTTGGAAAAGTCCTCTTCTAAGGAAATGTTTCATCAAACTGCAGCCAGTGACACTACATTAAAAGATTAGAGTCCACAAATAGAATTTAACCCTAGAGTTAACTGCATACTTATTGATAGTGATGAGGACTCTAAGGATACAGAGGAATTTGTAAATAATTCTGTCGGGCTAGATGTTAGTATGAATTTTGAAGAAACCCCTAACTTTGGGATGGAAATTGTTAAAGAAGTGCCCTAGCAAAGTAGTCAAGATGGGTTAGAAACGCTGGCTAAGGTAGCAGCTGATGTTAGTGAGGAAAGCAATGTAGTAAAAACAATTTTTTTATGGAAAGGAGAGTCCTCTACACCAAAGAAAACAATTAAAACTCCTCACTTACCATTTGGATGGGTGGATATACTCAATCAAGAACCTTTACCCCCACTAGATTTGTCTACACCCCTAGCTGCAAGGATAAACTTATGTCAACAATTGTTATGGGAGAAAACACAATGGGAATTAGAAAAGGAAAATTGAAATGAGTCATTAGTGAGCAAGGTCCTCAGTTGGAACAAAAATTAGATAAGATTGAGATATTGAAACGGAGGATTGATCAAATTACAAGATTAATTCCAGAGCTAATGGAATGCAGATCACCATCTCCAGTGTATGCATTATTCCTTAAAGAACAACTTGTTAATTTCACATTAACAAGAATTGTGGAAGGACTCAATCCTTATATATCAACTCCTCATGAGTTTTACTATGCCTTTTAGTCTACTTCAACAACTTTGAAAAACCTATTGTGTGAATTGTACCTACATAACCTAGCAGTCCCTGAAAATACATAGTGGAATTTACTCCTTTATGTAGGGGATGTGCAGTTAAGAGTGGCTATGTCTTGGATGTAGAATGAGATAAGTAGGGAACATCATGTTGCACCATACAGAAGCAATGAGATGACAGCTCCTTTGATGATGAGGCCTAAAGTTTAGCATTCCAGGTGAACATATTTTGACTAGCTTTTTATCACAACAAACACTAGTGGAGCTAATAAAATATATCCAGTGCGAGAACAAGCTTTTGCAGACTAGGACCAGCATTCCTCACGTGATGTTGCCATGGAAATTAGTGCCTCCAGGAAAATATGGATAAGGATGTCACACATGATCTAAATTCAAAGGAACCTCACTCACCACAGAATTTAACCCTTGCTACAAGAAGAGTTCCATGGTACATTATGTTGGGAAGGATACTCCTTAATCACTAGTTTCCATTGAGGTTTCAGCCTCCACTCTTCCTACAGCCATTGTTAGCGATGAATGACTATGCATCGGATTATGATATGGACACTAAAGTCCAGCGATGGGAAAGACTCAAAGAAACTCAGGGATACTTTGACTATGTTCATGATGAGTCTGGGTAGAGAACAACTAGTGACTTGAGGGTCTGTGCTAGGATCTGGAATTTCATGGTTTCTCGGGACTAGCAATAGTTTAGTTGGGGGGAATGATGGGCTTCTAAATAGCCATATTTCTCAATACTTTTTATCCTCTTTCTAGAACAGTTGATTGCACATAGACATGAATTTATGGTTTTCAAGCATATGAACTTATGGTTTTTATGTATATGTTATATATATGTGTGAACATAAGATGGAAATGTGGATACTTTTAAAGACATAATATTTTCTTGAATTCATGGATAGGAATGGTAAATGCAGTAGCTATAAATGTTAATGAATGTTTCCTTGCATAAGCCATGTTTTGGGTAGTTACCTCCTGTAGCTGTAGGACTTGCAAGAGTGTTAATTAAGACTTACGACTTTTCCTAATATTAATGATGCAGATATATATGTATATGGTTGGATGTGTGCTCATTTATTGTTTTGCAGGTGTTGACTGTGGACATTCAAAGACCAACATACTGGCGCAGGAGTAATCAAAGCCAATCGTGGATTGCAAAATCTTTGCAAGCAAAGCAAGTCAATTGATGTTTTCTGTTACATGCAATGCATAGATTTAGTTTCCTTAATATGCTATATTTTTGGGATTATTCATGGTCAATGATGTTTCTATTTTGAAACTTTATGAGTTGTAATCGATCCTCATTTATGAAGTGATCATAGATTTAGGAGGTAGTTTTAGCTTTCTTTTAAATAATCGACTGTTGTGACTCTTTTGGAGTTAGTCGAACAGACTAGTTTTTATAATAGAACTCTTGCATACTATTTGTAATCAAGTGTAATCATTTTGTTATGGATGAATAGAATGTTCAGTTCAAGTTTGTATCTTTCATCTTGATTGTATTTCCCATTCACTCATTCAAGGGGGCCCACTTAATGAGTGAATTTTTCTGTTAGCATAGAGTTCATTTTCCTGTTTATTTCTAAGTAGCTAGAACTCTAATGTTCTTGCAGCTACTGATAATAGAATTACTAGCTTGTTCCTGTAGCACAGTCAGTTGGAGTAGTTCCTAGGCGCAATTCCCTACTTTAATTAGAATACATTTGTTTACCAGTTTTAGCATAGTTTTCCTGAAGCATAAGCATTTGAATTCCATAGATATTCTTAGAATGAGAAGGTTTGAAGCATATACTTTGCAAATGCCATTCCAAGTTTACATCCCTAGTCGATAATTAAATGAGACTGAATAATCTATTTAGAAATCAATTGGGGTGTCCAATCCTGAAATAGGCAGTCCATTGCTCTGGGTTTCTAATACTATTATTTGGCCAAGCAATCAACATTCTCATAAGAAGGTGTATGTAGCTTCTGAACCAAGAATTAATATTGTGTTGAATCTCAAGGGATCTCTAGTAAGGACCCAATGGTTTCCATTGCATCGACAACCTTGTTTTGTAGCTTGGGTATCTATGTGAATTGTAGACTCAAGAAGTTCTCTTTCAATCTGTCCACCAATTCCTTGTAGGGTAGAATCTTGTTGTCCTTTGTTAGGAATTCATCCAGGACTTGTTTGATGATTAGTTGTGAATCTTTGAACACTTGCAGTTTTGTGATGTTCCATTGAATAGTTATTTTGAGGCCTAAGATGAGTGCCTCATATTCTACAATGTTGTTGGTGCAGGGGAACCCCAATTTGAATGATTTGGGGATGTAGTCACCTTGAGGTGTGACAAAGAGGATTCCTTCTCCTGATCCATGAGATGTATAGGAGTCATCAAAGTATATCTTCCATGTGGGTTGTTCTTCGACCATGCAGAGATGTTCATTACGAAACTCCATTATCAAAGGATATACATCTACTAGGGGTGCTTTAGCTAGCTGGTCTACAATGACTTGCCCCTTTATTTATTTTCTATCTATATATTGGATGTCAAATTCACTTAGCAGCATAACCCATTTTTCCATTCAACCTGTGAGTGTTATCTTTGATAATAGGTATGTATTTTGAGTGAGTCTACCTTGCAGATGAGCTTGATGATGTGGCTTAATATGTAATGTCAAAGCTTTTGAGTGGTGAAGAGCACTTCTAGGCATTCATTTTCCAAGGGTGAATAGTTTATCTCATAGCCTACAAGTGTACGAATGATGTAGTAGATGGATCTTTCTTTTCCATTATTATCAACTTATGCCAATAGTGCCCCCAGTGATGTAGTAGTTGTTGAGATGTATAAGATTAGAGGGTATCATGGTACTAGTGGTACAAGAATGAGAGAGTTAGCCAAGTATTCTTTTAGCTTCTTGAAACTTCTTTGACAGATTGGATCCCCCTCGAAGCTTGTGTCCTTGCAGAGTAGATGTGTGAATGGTTGACACTTGTCAGCCAGATGTGATATGAATCGACACACTAATTATAGTTTACCTTGTAGGCCCCTTAGTTATTTGAGTGTTCAAGGAGGAGGCATGCCCATTATGGCCTTGACTTTCTTAGGATCACTCTTTATGTCTTTCCATGACACAATGAACCATAATAGTTTACCTGATGTTACACCAAAAACACACTTCTTCAAGTTAAGCTTTAAGCCATAGTGATGTAGAGAGTCAAATATATGCTCAAGGATGTCAAGGTGTTCCCATCATGCCTTTGATATGGAAAGGATATCATCCACATAGTCTTCAAGTATTTTGTTGATCATGTCATGAAAGATTGCCGACATTTCCCTCTGATACATAGCCCCTACATTCTTTAACATGAATGGCATCATATTGTAATAGAAGGTGCGCCATGTCATGGTGACTGTTATCTTGTGTTGGTCTTCTTCTTCTATACGGATCTGATTATACCCTAAGAAGCCATCCATGAGTGATAGCATCTCATGTCCTGCTGTGAGGTCAAAGATCATATCAATATTTAGTAGAGGAAACCATCCTTTTGGCATGCTTTATTCAGGTCTCAAAAATCCATGCAGAACCTAATCTCACCTGATGGCTTAGTCATTGGCACCATGTTGGATATCCATTTTGAGTAATCTATGGCTTGAATAATCTTTTCTTGTAGTATAGCTTCTTGAGTTCTACCTTGACTAGTAGGGCTACCTTAGGATGCATCTTGCAAAGCTTTTTCTTGACTAGCTTTGCATTTGGATCCACTACAAGGTGATGAAAAACTAGTTTTGGATCTAGTCCAGGCATGTGGGTGTATGACCACACAAAATTGACAGTTGCCTCTTGGAGGAGTGCAGTGAAAGCTAGTTCTTCACCCTCAGTTAAGGATGCTACAATATATGTTATCCTTGGGCATTCTTCAATTCCCAAGTTGACTAGCTTGGTGTCCTTGATGAGGATAGATGACTTCTCTGGTGTATGATCCTGGATGGGAGAAATAGGAAAACCTTCATCTTCTAGCACCTTGGAGATGTTTTCACTAGAAGATACACCCTTTATTTTTACTTTTTTTGAGTTAGAATGTGCCCCATAGGGGTTTTCACAAAAAGACTCATTCTTTTCTCTTTTATTTTTATTTTTGTGGTTAAAAAATTATTCTTCCACAAAGTATCCCTTAGGGTCAAGCTTGTAGACATAGACTGATTCATGCCCCCCATCTTGTTGTTGATGAGATGCTCCCATGAACCTTAGGAGCGCTTCTTTGTTTTAGAACTCATCGATGTGTGTTACGCTTGTTTGGTCCCAGTCTATGAGTTTAGGATGGATGAGGGGAAGTTCGATGAGGTTTATGGCAAGTTGGTGAAGGATATAATTTCCCAAAAAGGTTTCATTGTCAAAAATATCATCATAAGATTTATTTTCTTCCACTTCAGGGATGTCTTCAATTTCCACACGTTCATCCTGGATGTTCAAAAGGGTAACGTTAGATGAATTAGTGTCCCCAGTTGTGGTATTGGGTCCTTGTATATGCAGGCGAGGAGTATTAAAGCCAAGGCCTCAATTTTTTGGATTTTGTGAGGCTTCTAGTGGGTCTTTGTCACCACCTTCTTCTGGTCCTAGACCGCCACCGTGATATTTCCATTGTTCTGTGGCCCATTTGTGTGATGTGGGGTACTTGTCCTTGAAGTATCCGAGGAGTTCAGTGTCAGGAGGTGAAGGATCTTTGTATAACCACCTATTTACATCAAGGTCAATCTCTTGATTGTTTAGGATTCCATGAGAGATGAATATTGATGGCCCCATTTGCTTGACTTTAGAGTCTTCTTGAGGAGGTTTGTTTTGGTGGCATGGGTGTCGTTGGGTATGTGGATCAAGTGGCAGGGCCCCTACTATAAATGCATCATTTAGGCTATACTCGCCATAACCCCTATTATTGATCTTGATGGAGGAGATGTTGGAGGCTAGGATTGACTTGACTAAGTGCTCTTTCCATTATTTTTGTGTCCATAGATAGTGCATCTTTCCATCTAGTATGGATTGGATCATAAATATCTTTACGTAAAGTTTTATATAATTCACTAGGAGTCATACAAAACTTGTGTAAACTAACTATGATAACTTCTTCTATTTTATTCTTTTCTTCCTCACTCATAAATCCATACCTTTTGCTAACTCCTCCCATTCTACCTATCTCCATTATATCTTTAGCAATATAATTAGCACTAGGGGATTTTGTCATACCACTTTCCTTTAGCTTCTTAGCATCCTTGTCAGAATCATTCTAAACTTATTCATCTTCTTTAGTCTACTTCTGATCACTTTCCTTCATTTCTGTGGATTTGTCTTTCTTTTGTAAGTTTTCTTTTTCAATTCTATCTCAATTTTTACTTCTTTTGTTGTTGGTTTACTCTTCTTTCCCTTCACTTTTCTTTATGTGGTTGGAATTCTTGTAGATGGGTCTTCAGATGCAGTTTAAGCAGTACTAGATGTACCCACTTCATCACCACCAAATTTTTGCTCAAGTGTAGATAACATTCTTTTGGTTTTCCTTTCAATTACAAGTTTCTTCAATTGTATATTTATTTTAGCAAATTCTTCCTCATAAGTCCCAAACCTCTATCCTTGCCTATCCAAGGGTTTTGACAATAATTCATCAGCATGTAGGCTCACTAGTTCACCTTCTACTTTATAACCCGTAGGAGGTACCCAATAGGTTTTAAGTTCAAGTAATTGCATAAGACATGAATCATATCTACTAGAAAACATATATAATTTCTATATTTCTCTACAACACTAGCAAGAATTCTTTCACTTTTATACATATTATATTGAAAATACTTGAAGTAATCCCATGTTACCATGTTTAAATTTTTACCTAATTCCTTAATAAACTCACTTATTTGCATAACAATTGGTTTTTCTTTTGACCAAACAACATTTCCTCTACCGGGCAAGAAATTTTGAGTATAGAAAAACATACATACCTATAGGGAACCATACTTGAATGATTTCTTTTTATGTATCTTAATCCTCTCCATGTTTGGCAAAAACTAACTTTTGATCATCTCACACATGTCATATACCAAATCATCTTTCACAATCCTGTAACCAACATGGATAGCACCATCGGGCACACTGTTAACTCTTCTAGATTGATATACTTGATAACCTATCACCATGGATGCGAAATGAACTTCTCTAGATCTAGAATATCATGTATAGTCATCGCTCTTCCATCTTATCTGAATTTGGTTAACTCAATAAACAAATGTGCCACAACCGTTCTCAATGTGCACTCTAATCCTTGCACTTGAAATGCTACAACTCTGTGAATCATCACCTTTGAGATCTTATGTGGCTTATCCAACCAAATAAACTGATCATGCACTCTTCTCAACACATAGTGAATCCAATTGAGATGAAATTCCATGAGAAAGTCCACTGCATATGTTAACCCTTTCACCTATAGATTTTTATGTTTGTCTCTCAAAACACCATTAACGCACAACAAAACAAGCTCTTTACAACCCTTAAGCTTCTCAATTTTATCATCTGCTAGCTTCTTAGCTCTACAATCTCCCATTGTAGTTTTTCTTCTTCTTTTCTTTATTTACTTGTGTAGTCTCGTATACTTCCCATCTTCATTCCATTGAGAGAAGTCTCCAAGCTTGGAGAAGAGAAAAAAAGAGAGAGAAATATCCAAAATAGTCTATTGCTTAATTGTTTCTAGAATATCCATTTAAAATTTATTGTAACTGAAGGAAATGAATAGTAATTGTTCTCTTTTATATTTATTCATGGATGAGTTTGACATAAATTATTGTACTTGCATCTCTCATAAACATGAATGATCTACTAACATTCATCACATTCAAGTGATGCTTACAAGACTTATTCATAAATATATCCATTCACATATCAGACATATTAACTCTATAAAATGTCAATGTTGTTTGGTTCTAGATTTGACTCTGTAATTTTTTGAGCATCAATGTTTCATATCACCCTTATGATCCATCATTAAAATATTAGAAATCTTAAGAAGATAAGAATCATGAATAATGATCTAAAACATTGATGTTCAAAAACTTACACAATCAAAACTAGAAACAAAAACATTAGTCAAAGACAATAAGTTTCCACAGTCCATAATGATGAGCTTGAAGACTTCTGGATTGTCAGTGTATATCTGTTTTGTATCAACATACACAACAAATATACAAAACGTTGATGCAAAACAAATATGTGCACAATTAATCCAAAAGTATTCAAGCTCATCATTATGGACCGTGGAAACTTAATATCAATATTTTAGATCATTGTTCATGATCCCTATTTTCTTAAATTCTTTAATATTCTGATGATAGATCATAGAATATGATCCAAAACGTTGATAAAAAAATAGATATAAACAATTAATCTAAAAGTCTTAAGCTCAAAAACATTAGTCTCATAGATTATAAAGATCTAATAACTCTATAGCAATTCCACAACAAATCCACTTCTCGTATATCCCCATTAAAAATCCGCCTCCTCCTTTATCTATCAAACCTACTCATTCACCATGACTACAGACTACGTGACTAATGATCCTGGATTTAGTGGTAAAGTCAAAAACAATCAATGGAGGACACGTAGGGGCAGAGTGCAGTGGCGTGGCTGGCTTTGAGGCCCACAAGACCGAACTGTTTTGGTAAAGAAACTATAAATCCTGTGGAACGTACGATGAACGAATCTCGTCTATGAATAAGACTGAAGAAGAACAAGAGAAGATGGAATACATAATGTAGATGAATCATGGGGGCACCAGAGCCGTACCCCACGTGTCAAGTCTTTTCAGACACTCGATTGTGTAAATAGAGCATCTGAACGTCTCTTTGTTTTTCCCTTTGCCAAGAATGCCGGATATCAACACACAGGTAATTCCTTTGTTCCTTTCCGCTTTGCGTAATATCGTTGCATGATTATATTAAGGAACCCCGACCAATCAAGGGAACTTACCATCACACAAATTTGTCGCCCTCGCTCTCTTCTGAAAAGGTCCTTTTCTGTCAATTACCTTTTCTAACCTTTTCTACCGTTTTCTATCGATCACCTACCCTGTGTTCTTGCACAAGAAAATTAAAAAGCAGAAAGTAAACGACCTTTGGGTATTTCGTAAAGAATTAAATTTTTCTTATTATGTCAAGAAATAGGGTATAGAAACTGATAGAACTCTTCAGCACCATTTAATTCGTGTAAATTCATTGGTAGACTCAAAAGTAAATGGTACTTTGGGTCTTTCTTTTTCTTTTTAAATTGAAATTATTATGTTGTTGCTTGTTTTATGATAGTGTATCTTTATATTTTTTCTTTTTAATTGATGTTTTAATATTTTAATATTTTTTAAAAATTTGCATTTAATATTTTAATTTTGGTGATTGAAATGTATTAATAAATTACTTTAGTAATTTAGTTCTTTGATAAGGCAAGCTCATTCTTTCCCATCCACCTTTGATGATATGTTTTAGTATTTGTTCATATTGATATATTTCATAAAATATTTAAAAAGGTACATTAGGTGGTATAAGAAGGGAGAGCACAATCAATTTGGCTCTCAAAAGAGCCAAAATCCTGCCCATTAACCCTTTCAATCAACAAATGGAAGAGGAAGTACAACCAAAATAAATGATGGGGCCCTTGCAACAACAACAATTACCTTTAGAGCCGACATCTCTGATTCAACTTTGGTTTTGGCCACTTTACACGTCATTGGCAGGTAGTGTGCTTCTTTTAGGGTTCACAACACACAACATCTTGTACCCTTGTTTTAGGGTGATGAAAGATGTGTGTGTGTGTGTGTGTTTGCAGGTGTTCCATTAACAATAGTGTCATATAAGGTTTTTGTACTATTCTGTCACCTCTGTTGGCGGTAATAGTAGATTGGCAGGTTTACGAAACACCCCAGACACCCAAAAAGGAGCACGTAGGAGTTGAAAATGGTATTGGGAGCTTGACAAGTTTGGATTACTCTGTTGGCGACAGTGGAGAATTACTCACTTGGTAAATAAGGGACAACTTATTTGCCAATGAAGGTGAGTTCAAAGGGGGAGGAATGGTCGTACATGTCGGTGGGATGGTTTATGGCAGGTGACAAATGGAGTTGGAAGGTGGGTAAGATGAGGAGTACCCAGGTCTAATGGATGGACCGTTACTTGATCTTGCTCAAGCACTTGCAGAAGGAAGGCAAGCAAGTATATTTCTTTAGCAAAAGGGTTGTTGAAGGGTACATTAATACAGAGTTTCTTGGGATTGATATTGAGACTTTTTTTCAACTTTTTTTAATGTTTTGTAGCTTCGGTTAGAATATTCTAACCGATGAAATCAAATGCTCAATTGACCTATCGACCTTAAGTATTTGATATCTATCCTCAACTAGATAAAATCTTATTATACATACAATATTATATTATGATTATGTAAACATCATTAATATATATTATATGTTATTAAATATTATTATATATGTTATTGTTATTTTAAGAATTCACTGAAAATTGTTATCAAACTTGTAAGTATTTATGATTGATATGATAGTAGTTATCATTACCAATAACTATGATAGTTATCATCGATAACCATCATAGTTACCATTAACACTAACGATAATCATACATAACGATAATAATTATAACATATTACAAAGTCAATAATCATATTGACTATCATATATTGCAAGCTGATGTTAATATGATCTCAAGTCAATAATGGTATTGACTACCTCATAATGCAGATCGATATTATACAAACTCAAAGCTAATTACTTTGTATTACACGATATTAAGATTAGTCTCACAAAGAAACACATCTCTTCGTAAGACATATGATCTCATGAAGAGATGTGTCTCCTTGTGAGACCTTGGATGATATTTATATGACATCAAAATCATTTTTGGAGATATAGTGATTAACATACATTCAGTCTTCAATACAGATCAAGCTTGAGTTTATTGATAGCAACAAGTCATGTTGATATTGATATCAATATTGATAAAGAGAGATTCAATATTGAATATCAATTTTGTAGATCAATATTGACATAAATTATCCAGTGACATTCTTGTGAGATATAACAGAAATAATTCATATTATTGAATTGTGTAGAGTTCAATTATATTTATGTATTGATTATATATATACCTATACAACTTGAAATTAAGATTAAATTACTACATACAAATTTGATCTAGACTTTAACATGGTATCATAGCTAGTTTAAGGAAGATCCAATCAAATTTGGTACAAAATATAATCCAACTACCATTTGTGTTATTTTTTGAAATTCATATTTTAATATTCAAAATGGTAAATGGTGTTAGATTCAAGGATCGTCTTGAATGAGCCTCTAATTTTGTCTCATGGAAATTCAAAATCATGCTCACTTTAAGAGATCATGAATTAGAAGCATTTGTAGAGAATGAGATGGTTCTGACTGAGATGATGGAGAAAAATGCCAGTGGATAAAGAACAATAATAAGGCCATGAAATTATTGGTAGACGCGATTAAAAATCACATAGTTCTAATTAATTCTAAATTGGATAATGCATACAAAATATTCTCAACATTAGAAAGTATGTATGAGATTAACAACACAAGTAGCGCACTATCACTTAAACAGAAGCTTCATCATTTGAAGATGAATAAAGGAGAATCAATCACATCATACTTTATGAATATTATAGAATTGAGGGATCAACTTTCTACCATGGGGAATTTTATTGAAAGCAAGGAGTTAACTATGTTGGCCTTAAATGGGTTGCTAGCTTCATGGGGAAGCATTTATACAAGGAATAAGTGCTCTCTCAAAACTTCATAAATTTGATCGATTGAAGACAGATTGCATTCAAGAAGAATCCAGACTAATCACAAGGGGGATTTGTTAAAATTGTACAAATGAAGACATTCATGTGCTAAACATTCATTCTCATAAGAAAGGGAACTTGAAAAGGAAGTACAAAGATGCAAAAGGAAAATGCTCATTTAAGAAAAGAAGGGATATGTCCAAGGTACAATGCTTCAAATGTGACCAGTATGGACATTATGCTATGAAGTGCTAGATAGGCCAAAACCCTAAGCCTCTATTGTTGAAGTTGGTATGGAAAGGCTAAAAAATTATACTAAGAAACTTATGTTCTACTTAGCCTTATCAAGCCAAGTATCATCTAGCCCTAACTCTTGGGTGATTGATAGTGGGGCATCACATCACATCACAAGATTCAGAAAACACCAAGATAGTTTAGTGGAAGAATCAAATGAGGAAGTGACTATTGGGGATGATTACAATTATATTGTGAAAGGAACCAGGACTTGCACCATAAACCTCAAATTAGGCATCTCTCTTCAACTCACAAGTGTATTATTTGTACCAAGGCTCAAGAGGAACCTAGTCTCTATTTCAGTACTTGAAGACAAGGGATATAGAATCACCTTCATGGAGGGTAAAGTCCTGGCATGGCCCAAGAACTCAAACATCAAGAAGGCTCACAATATTGGAGTAAGGCATGGATGTCTCTACAAACTATGTACTTCTCCCTATCAATCCCTAATACATGAGTCTACTAATACTTGTGAGATTTGGCACAAAAGACTAGGACATCTCCATATTCATGGTCTACCTTCAATGGAGAAAATGGTGATAGGTCTTCCAAAGCTCAAACCATGCCATGAAAGAACTTGCAAAGGGTGTGCTTTAGGGAACACTAAAAACATTTTTTTCACAATAGTGAAAGAAATTCTAAAAAATAAATGTACTAGAACTTATTCATTCTAATTTAGGTAGACCCATGTCTGTAGCCTCTATAGGAAGATTTTTGTATTATGTTTGTAGATGGTCACACTAGGAGAACATTCTCAATTCTAGGTTTGAGGAATATGTTGCTTTTAGAATATCCAAAAACATTCATGAGTCAGAAAATCTAGAACCACCTCAAGACATGGAAGAGGATCATGTTCCTGAGATTCAGAGGCAGACTCTTGAAGAAATAGAAAATGAAGGTCAAATTGAATCCATGGATCATGCCAATGAACCTAGATACATAATGTAGACCTAAATATTCACAGATATACTGATTCAAATTGGGTTGGTTGTATAGCAGACAAAAAAAGTACATCAAGGTCTTGCTTTAGTTTAGGATCAACTATGTTTCTTGGATTAGTAGGAAACAATCCTTAGGTGCACAGAGTTCTACTGAAGCTGAGTACATTGCAGCCTCCATGGGAGTGAAGGAAGCAGTATGGATAAGAAAAATCCTCGTGGGATTATTTGGTCAATCTCTGGATCCTACTATCTTACATTATGACAACCAGAGTTGTATAAAACTTTCAATGAATCCAGTATTACATGACAGATTGAAGCACATTGAGATTCCTTATCACTATTTAGAGACATGGTAGAAAGGAACATGATTCAACTGAAATATGTTAGTACAAATGAATAGATTGTCTAGACATTCTCACTAGGCCTCTATCCAAGAAAAAAGTTGCACACTTTCAGGATAAACTTGGTATGGTTGAAATATAACTTAATTCGAAATTACTTGTTTAAATCCATTTGTACTTATATTACTAAAGATGTTTAATGTGTAAACTCTCTTATTTTTCATGTGTGTAACTTCTTGACTTTATGGTCCCTGTGAACATCCTTGAAAGGTGACGACTTTTCAATGATGAACACTTGTATTTGGTTAATACTATAAAGTGACGACTTTGCAATAATTAGCTCTTCTATCATGATGGATATCATAAGACCTGATATCCATGGAAATGTCACGATGAACTATATCTCATTAGACATTATGGTGGATATCATGAGACTTGATATCACTGGATAAACCATAATATATTTAGATAATCATGGTGGATATTATGTGACTTAATATCCGTGGATATGTCATGATTTGATATCCCTGTGATAGGAATCATGTGACATGATGCCAGTGCACATATCATATGGAAATATCCTTGAGAGTAATGGTGAATATCACATGACTCGATATTTGTGGATATGCCATCTCTCTCCAATGAAGTGATATTTTTTTGATGAATCTATTATAGGATAGAATTAATCCTCCCTAGCTAAGAGGGAACGTTAATATTTTGTAGCTTTGGTCAGATTATTCTAACTGATGAAATCAAATTCTCAATTGACCTATCGGCCTTAAGAATTTGATATCTATCCTCAACTAGATAATATCTGATTATACATATAATATTATATTATAATTATTTAAACATCATAATATAATATTATATGTTATTATTATTACATATGTTATTGTTGTTTTCATATTTCACTAAAAATTGTTATCAAACTTGTAATTATTTATGACTGATATGAAATTAGTTATCATTACTGATAACTATGATAGTTATCATCGATAACCATCATAGTTATAATTAACAATTTAATGGCTATCATACATAACGATAACAATTATCACATATTACAAAGTCAATAATGATATTGATTGTCATATATTGCAAGATGATGTTAATATTATCTCAAGTTGATAATTTGGTATTGACTACCTCATAATGCAAATCAATATTATACAAACTCAAAGCCTATTATTGATGTCATATAAATATTATCCAAGGTCTCATGAGGAGACACATCTCTTCATGATCATATGATCTCACAAAGAGATGTGTCTCCTCATGAGACCTTGGATAATATTTATATGACATCAAAATCATTTTTGGAGATATAGTGAATAACATACATTCAATCTTCAATATAGATCGAGCTTGAGTTTATTGACATCAACAAGTCATATTGATATTGATATCAATATTGACAAAGAGAGATTCAATGTTGAATACAAATTTTGTAGATCAATGTTGACATTATTCAGTGACATTCTTATGAGATATAATAGAAATATTTCATATTATTGAACTATGTAGAGTTCAATTATATTTACATTGATTATATATATACCTATGGGTGATCCCACAATAGTGTGTCCCACTTTTTGGCCAACTTTTACACAGAGATCAACATTCTAAGAAAAAAACTTCACTTTCGAGCACCTGTTGCTGCAAAACTATTAGGAATTTGAAGATGATGTAAACTAGAGTATTTTAGAATTTTCTTTCTAGTTTCTAAATGTATTTTTCTAAAAAAAATTAAAATTCATTTTTCCTTCTCCTTTGAAAAGTGGTTTGTGTGAAAAAATGTGTTTTTAAGGAGTTACTGTCACTTGGATCAACATAACTTTTTTTAAAAATATGATAACGATGTAATTCTTTTGAGATTAAATTTTTAAATTCAATATCTAAAGAATGAAATTGGTTTCATTCATTCTAGGTCAATATTTCATAGTTTATTAAGTTCTAAAGTGGTAGTAACTTTAATTTATACATAAGGTCACTTGGATTGCTCGAACTTGATCTTTGTATATCGAAATTCATTTTTTATTTTTTTAATAGCAAGGTAACACAAATACTCTTTTCCTACATAATTTTTATAATTTTTCTTTTGTAATTTACTATTTTTCCCAAAGTCTTGAAGAGACAGGTTGTTGAATGACCAAACAACCTATGTTTAGTTAAAGTAATATTTAAAAGTGATAATGAACTCAATATGTATTAAAATTATATTCATTAGAAAGCTTTTTCCGAATAGCATCATACTACATAGATAGGGTTTTCAAATGGATTCATCTGATCTGCCAAAACATAAAGTCAAAGTGATTTTTTGTCAGCATTTTAATAGGTGCGAAGGAGACTCCATTGTAGGTATGAATGAGGAGTATAGATGTTATATCAATGTTTTTTTAATCTAAGAGGCTTTGAGATAACCATTTGTAATTAATTCCTTCAAATGGAACCTCTCAAGGCTTAAATAATCATATTTTATTAAAAATGTGTTATTTCAGCAAAAATCGGCATGTCTAAAAAAGTGGGACACACTATTATGGGACCACCCCTACACAATTTGAAATTAAGATCAAAATACTACATACAAATATGATATGAACTTTAGCACCTTTCAGTGGGAGGTCCCTTGCGTTACTAAAGGTTCCTTTCCTAATAATTCAATTTTCAATCAGTCTACATGTTGTTTGGTATTTTGACCTTTATTTATGCATTGTAGCTCTTCATAATGATATCTC
Organism: Chamaecyparis obtusa; assembly: GCA_027943335.1. Taxonomy (NCBI): domain Eukaryota; kingdom Viridiplantae; phylum Streptophyta; class Pinopsida; order Cupressales; family Cupressaceae; genus Chamaecyparis; species Chamaecyparis obtusa. The sequence continues at coordinate 612,268 of BSBK01006170.1, forward strand.
GATGATGGACTATTTAAATTAGCTAGCTGAATATAAAATAAGCAATTTATATCATACAAGCCTAGCTTATCTAAGGTTACACCCATTAATTAAATTTTCCAGCTACTATAATGTACTATTTTCATTTTTTATCTATAACCAATGAACCATACTATTAATAATTATTTTAAACAAAATTATACCAAAATGAAACATTATGAATATATTGACAAGTGAAATAAATGATGCATACATAGTATTAACCTTCAATAATTAGCTTAATAGCCAAGTGTATGGAAGGTTAACTAAGAGAATAAAGTTATATAGATTATCTCTCTCTCTCTCTCTCTCTCTCTCTCTCTCTATATATATATATATATATATATATATATATCCCTTTTAATATATTATCTCTCCTCTCTCCCTCTGATTTTATATCACACATTCAACAAAAATAAAAATAAAAACATCTATTTTTTAAATTTGTTTATTTATATGTCAAATTTAAATATTTGTACATTCTAAGTTAAGGATAGAAAACAATAAATATAAGGCTAGTAGAATAAGTTTTCATTGTATTTTTAAGTTTTCATGTTAGAACAAAAAAGGTTGAACTAAATGAGGTGTTTCATCAAAAGAGGTTTGATTGGACACATCAACCTAGGACCCATATGCACTTACTTACCCACATGAACACACACTGTGTGTTTGTGTGGGTGCATATGCACATGTCTGAGTACATGTGTATGTGGGTAGTTGGGTGCATGTAGATGGGTCAATGTGTGTTTTTTTTCTTTCTATTAGTAATTATATAGGTCCAATAAAAACCCCTTTGGTCAAACACAAAATTGAAAATGAAACCTTCAACTTATTTATTAGATAGGAATAGATAAGAGTGACTTATTTTATTTACACTTTATTGAAAGTTGTTATTATCAAATATATAAGAAGAAGTTTGAATTGAATACATAGTGTTATTTATTAGAAACATTTATAGCATACAATATTATATTTTTATTCTAAAGATTATTTGAATTTCATACAAGAAATCTTATTTCAAGAGTAACAACAAATTTAATACTTTATTCTGCTTATTAAATATCCTAGATGTTGTAATACTTGACTAATAGTTTAACGTGATCAAAGCTTATTATCTACTATTTATAATTCATATTAGAGTAAGGGTTTTAATTTAATGCTTTGAATATGTATCCATGGTTTCCACGCTATAAGTTATTATTAAGGATAACTTACATTGTTGCTTCTTACAAAAAAAGAAAAAAAAAATCTCTCTTACACTATTAGTATTGCACCTTCCTTCAATTCATTTCGATTTTTAGATTTTATGGGCCCCCTTTCACATCTTTTTGGTGTACCCATTGCACACCAAGGTACAATTTCTAGTTTAAACATTATGACCATCATAATCATTCCTACCTTTTCAATGTTTTCGAATATTTTCATTTCATGTGTGTCAATCTCAAATAATTGGTACACATCAACATGCATACCAAAATTATTCAAATTGGTGTCTAAGACATGTATTCAAATGAATCATCTTGACATTATTTGACACATTATTAATCACATTGAGAGGACAACAAATTTAGTTTTAAGAAGTTTGCAAATCTAGTGCAAGGACCTCTTTGTTTTTATATGTGTCAACATCCAACTCAACAGTTTATTTTATGTTTACTATTGACTCATTTTTAAGGATTGACTAAGGCATAAACAAATTCTAAACTTTAGCCTACATAAAAAGCCTTTTTCTTGCTCCTTTGGACTAGTGCCTTTTTTCACTTTAAATATCAACAAGCATATAGATGTTGCAAGTATCAATTACTTAATTATTCTCTAGAAAAATTTATAAATTAAGACAAGAATGTTCTAGTGATTCTTTCTCAAACATTAATGGTGTTGACCTTCTAATCCAATTAACAATCTCAAATTTTAGTTTGCATTCTTTTGTGATAGTGTTGTATTAATTGAAAATTACATTAGAAGGTGTGCAACCATAATCCATCTTAATTTATTATTAAAATACGTGTTTATTTTAAATTTAGTTAATTTATTTTTGTTGATTTAAATACTTGGCTCTATATGTCTACAATGTTAATTGGCACATAATTGTTTTACTCATTTATCAACATCTAGATATTCATTAATTTTTTTTTATCCCTATAATTATATAATACAAGTTTATCGAGTTAGATTAAGATATAGGATTTTTATTATTGTACAATAGTCACTACTAAATATGACCAAAAAAATTAAATGTTGTATCAATATTTAAAATTTTATTTTTAACAATATTTTGTCAGTCCATCATCTAGACAAACATCAAGAAAATTATGACTATAAGAGATCACCACTAGATATTAATTTTGTGATGCAAAGGTACACAAGGTGGATGAAATATAAGTCAAAGCACATTAAAAAATGGTCAGATACTTGGGCTCACAATAATTTTTTGGACCAACTCAACAAGGTGACTTGAGGGTTCATCAATCAAGGTTACGAAGGTCATCTCAAGGAAAACAACACATCCTACCAAGGGACCACTAATCTCTGAATTTTTTGAATAATAAGAATAAAAAAAATCTATTCCCACACTTGGCATCAAGTTTGGACAATCATTAAGAACACTTCCTTCAATGTGCATCACTAGGCCTACTAGCCATATCCAGATGATCTTTGAGCAATATCTTTCAAACTATTGATCTTAGACACAAAATGGAGAGACTTATAGACACCCATTAAGGAGTTTGATAATATATTCAAGAACCAACATAGGTTTTTTTTGGAGCAAGTTACTCAATTTTTGTTAATTTCATATTTTTAAGGGCTAATTAGGCCTATTTTCCAAAGCATGCACCCTCAAAACTCACTCCACTTCACAAAAAATGAATTAGATACAGTAATAACATCTATAAAATAACAAATCCAAGGTCTTTGGGTGCCCACCAACTTGAATTTAACACAGATTTCAAAATTACTAAAAATTGTTATCTTTTTATGACAGTTGCATGTCAAAATCAAAACTAGGGCCTCCTCATTCTTCCACCCAACATGCCTCCCTAATTTTAAACCACTTGAATCTTCAAGAATATATCAAAAACCAGTGTTTCGCAAGGTTATAACACTTTTCCATGGTTGGGTTAGAAGATATTCAATTTCTAAAGTTGTTGGATACCCTAGATCAAGGTTTCAAGCACTTGTCACTAAAATGACAATAAATTTTACAATTTCGAATAAAATTAGATGAGACTTAATTTAATGAAAAATATACTCAATATCATACAACATCATATAGCTTTTTCATCATAACTCTATTGCTCAAAAGAGTATGAATCTATGCAACAAAGAAAAATCAGAAAAATTCACAAGAAAATAGTTTAGTTTTATTGATTCTCTTCTTGAAACTTCCTCCAATTGACCATGAAATAGCTTCCTCAAAAAAAAGAGGCCTTTTAAATCAATATTTACTATTTCCAAATTATTCCCAACTATTTTTTGAATGGATGACCGTTGAGTTGTAAGTTAAATTTAAATTTTTGAATCTAATCTTGCTATGCAACTTTTGCAAGACTTTTACAAACTTTTCCAAACTTTGACCAATGACCCTACATAACCTAATAATATCCTATAAATGATAGGAGAGGCTAAATATAATCCTTATTACATCAATGGAATTCCATGGAAGACATATTTATAAGATTTTCCCTTCTATGCCAATATTGACAATGCATTGACAAGTTTGTCTTGAAGGCTCAAAACAAGTTTCTAGTGCCTAGATTGATCATGAAACATTCCAACATGGTTCATAGGGCCTTATGTAACACAAAAAATATGAAACAAGATATAACTTTGAAATTTTCCCTATGAAGGCATGAAGGGTATTAGGTGCTCATGCACCATATTGGTTGTTTTTAAAGAATAACTAGGGGACATGAGTCATGTATTAATGTATTCCCAAGATTTTCAAGTGATCTTGACTAAAAAAGTGATTAGGATTTTGATATAAATAAATTATACAAATGGTTTTGAATCCCTATCCCTACCAAGATTATCTTGTAAAAAATTGGTTCCTTATAACTCAAAAAATAGTATTCCCTTCAATGGGATGCACAACCCATTTAACACATAAGGCCAAACCATATTTTTTTAATATCATAAGGCACAAACCACCCACATCCTATGACATACAACAAAACATTTGTAAGAAAAATAATATAATCAAAAGCCTCCTTCAACATTGACTCAAGAAAAAATATCTTAAAGCAATATATCCATATCTTGTTGTACTCTTCATTAGGAACTCAACAAGATAAATAATGTGCATGGGTAGTTATAAACAATATTGATCATAAATATAAAATTTACCTAGGAGAGAGGTTTTGTGATTTAGTGTGAAATAAAATTCACAACCCTTCACACTTGACATGAATTCAAGATTATATATACAAAACTCACAAAGAAAAAGCGAATCTGTAGAATTCAAACATTTTCTTATGTTGTATCCATTTCCAACTATATTGTGTTAGCTAGCTATGGAATGACTAAATTTTCTCGTATAGGATTTATTTTTATCCACTTGATGATATTTAGACCTAAAATAAAAGCCAAAAAACTAAATATTCATTGCTCCTAAAATTCTAGCATGAGGAAGAAATTACCAAAAGTAGTCATTGATAAGAAATTACCAAAAGTAGTAATTGATAAATTACAGTTAGAGAGAGAGAGAGAGAGAGAGAGAGAGAGAGAGAGAGATCATTCATTTATCCAAATAGATACAAAATACATGTTGGGCTATAAGGCCTTCCCGGTTTAGGCCATAAACAAATGAATTCAATCTTAAAGCTTAGTGCTTCATGATCAGCCAAACTACTATCCTCTAAGAGTCCCCCCTACATAATTATAACAATTTGAGTACATATACCCAATTGCACAACAAAGGCCGACCAAGAGTTACATCTCCAATGAAATGTTTACAAATAAATAAGGGTCAACCCCAAAACAAACCAAACAACCACTAAGGAAAACTTAAGAAGGTGTGACCATAGATATAGGTCTACACAAGATCCTTCAATCACACACCAAGATTGCACACGAGCTAACAATCAATGAGAAATGATCGCAACTGAAATCATCAAGGTCAACATAGGCAGAAAAGAACATGCTACTCGAAGCAACCAAAAGAATCCAAACAAGAAGGTCCATGATCCAAACATGATGTGATCACTAGAAATAATTCCAAGAGAGGTTTTCAACAAGCAAAAATGACCGCAACACACGAACACATAACTGATGAACAAGATCACCACAAACAAGAAACCAGGAATAGAACATGAGCCATAGTGAAGATAAATCGAACATAACTGAACCAAAAGATAAGAGATCTGAGAGATGGTAACTAAAGAGAGTTCAAAACATGATTCCAAGACTGCAACCAGAATCTCCTCAAGATGAACAATCAATGAACCAAACTGTCAACTAGGAATAGGGAAAGAAAGCAACAAACTATTATTTTGGTTGATGCAAGATTGCAAAGAACCCAAGATGCTTCTGCATTATTGTTGGTGTCTTAGATTTCCTCTAGATTCAATTGGAGACTAGTATTTATTAACTGTATGAAGGATGTAGAAGCTCTTATTAAATTGGGGAAAAACACTTTTTGGTGCCTAATCTCTAAGGGATGGGTATTTTGTGAGGATATTTACTTCGTTCTGTGACTTAAATTCCTTTATTGTGGTGAATATACATTATTGTTAAGAATATATATTTTTTAAATTATTCATATTATCTTAAGTTGAAATGAGATGTAAGCTGATAAGAGTAGTTTGATCCTCAATAGATTATGTGATTTATGTTATACAAATTGTCCCTTTTCAAGTTGAGTCAACTTGGATATTTCTACCAATGAAATAGATATGTACTAGTGAATAAGGTTATTTTGGTGTAATTTTTGTGTACACAATTTATGTGTATGTATTTTATTTTGTATTAATTTTAGCTATCAAACACAAGTCTAGTTCACTCTCAATTGTCTCCAAAATAAGAGAAGAGCTAGTTTCCATTTTCAATTATATAGAGCTAACCTTATTAATAGTTCCCCGAATTGATGTGCATAGGTCTTTTGAATTTTATTTTTTTAGCTCTTGCCTCTCCATACCCAATCATAACAACTCAAATTTATACCTTTATTTAAGAAAATTACATCAAAAGCTTACGCCTCTTACCTATTTTCATAAGTCTTCCAAAACAAGCTCTTTACAACCCTTAAGCTTCTCAATTTTATCATTTACTAGCTTCTTAGCTCTGCAATCTCCCATTGTAGTTTTTTCTTTTCTTTTCCTTTCTTTATTTACTTATCTAGTCTCATATACTTCCCATCTTCATTCCATCAAGAGAAGTCTCCAAGCTTGGAGAAGAGAAAAAAAAGAGAGAAATATCCAAAGTAGTATATTGCTTAATTGTTTCTAGAATATCCATTTAAAATTAATTATAACTGAAGGAAAGGAATAGTAATTGTTCTCTTTTATATTTATTCATGGATGAATTTGACATAAATTATTGTACTTACATGCAAGATGTTTAGAATTGAGAAAACTCTAATACCACAATTTACATTTCATATTTTACTTGCCTTTTAGATTATATATCTATTTAAAGGTATAAGAACATAGAAATAATAAAAATATGATTGATTGCAATCTATTTTCTTTGTCATTTTTCATTTGGCATTTAGCTTTTGCAACTTTTTATTTATTGAGCATTTAATTAAGTTAAATAAACATGTCAATTTTAAGTCCTTTCAAATTTCAATCAAATAGAGGAAGCGACCTAATAGCCACACACCCTAACTTCGTGCACTTATAGATCCTAAACTGTATGTCAGATTTTGATGATTTTTTTGATGTCTTCGTATGTGAGTTAACTACTTAAAGTTAAGGTTTCAAGTTCTAGGTATTCATGGATCTCTCTATAGAGACCGTCGAACACTAAGTGGTCAAAAAATGGCATTTTCAAAGTACCACCCCAAACCTGACCCCTAGATCCCTAATAGCTTCCAATCATATATCCAAAAAAATCACTAAATCACCAATTAATAAATATGTTAACATATAATTATGGGTAAAAGTACAAACCTATGTCACACTTTTATAAAGGAAAAGATCAACAACATGCAAATTGTTCAACTTTAACTCACAAAAGTCACATTTGTGTTTAGAATTTGAGATGATGTAAATTGATGAAATGTGTAAAACTAGATGAAATTTATGTCTATAATTTTTTAAAAATAATTTGAACAAGAATTGATACCATTTTTAAATTTTTGAAGTCTATTTTTTAATTGTTGAAAATCCATTATCATATCTCTTAGCTATCAAGATTGTATGTTAATTTAAATATAATGTTAATACAACTTGAATTCGTTCTAATTGAATTGAAGAAGATTAAAAGGAGTACAAGATCCAACATTTTAATACATAATAAGATAGCGTTACAATAGATATTAAAACTATATATATTTATGTACACAATTCCCTTTAAAATTCATATTTAAAGATTCTAAAATCTCCCAAAATCTCAAGTCAACAAAACTTGTAACTCTTTACTATTCCCTATATTTATATTGTACTTCATCTTTGATTCTTGTAGATCCTCCACTATACCAAAATCTAACCTAGTAGTGAAGACAATCATTAAGGGTGTTAAATGTGGGGTTCCATCCTTAAGAAAACCATGACATCCATCTAGATCTATGAGGTAGAATGTAACAGACATGTAAAAAACTAATTTATGTGTGTGTGTGTGTGTCTATTTCCTTGACACTTTTATATGTTACAGTCTATGATGCCTCCCAAAAATGGTTCGATATGTAATTTTTTAAGATGTATGTTTGAATCCCCTTCTCATTTATCTTCTACACAACCCCCTTTCTATGCCTGAAACTATCTAGAGTTTCTATGGGCGTATCATTTCCCATTTTTGAACCGCTTTTCTTACTGACCATTTTATTTGCTAGCTCACTATGCATCCAATGGTGCACCATTTAAAAACTTGCCTCTTGATGTCTTTTGATGACACTTTATAATTTCTTTTCGCCAATAAAAAAATATAGTGTTTCATCTATTCCAAAGAATAACATGGATGGATGGATCATGGAAGGATAGTCCAGTCCACTATGTCTTGAATATATTACTACAATGTATAAAATGGATATGCAAACCAAATGAGATATGACTACAAACTCTCTTATTCATCTAATAATGGGGAAACACTTTTCCATGCAACATGTGATTTGAGGGCTAAGAACATGTGTTCAACTACAAAAGTATTTATATATTTAATAGAAGATTCATTTTGCATAATGCCATTTTTTCATAAATGTGTGTAGTATTTAAGGTCAATTAACAAATGTTCTTGTTTTTACAACTAAGGTTCAATGGAAGAGTGATATATTCAAAATGGGAAGAGAGAATTATGGAGGGAAAGAAGACAGAGGAGTTGATAGAAACAAGTATATAAAGAGGGAGAGAGTTTCGGATAGAGATAGAGAGATAAATGTTCAAAATATAATTTTTTTAATATTCAAATATAATATATTTTTTTTAAGGGAATTATTTCTAATTACTTTTATTAATTATTATAATATTACATTTAATCTATAAAAAAATATATATCACATTTAAATCTAAATGGAAAGCTAAAATAAAATGAAGAAAAATACGAAGTCAAAATATATAAGATCTAAGTACTCATAAAAATAATAATTTAAATTAATAAAATCAATAATAAATAATAGTAATTTTAGTATATAAATAATTTTAGTAAGTTGATATATAAATTTAAAAGTACTATTGTTTAGTTTGTAAGAAATTAAATTTAAATAGAACATAGAAAATGTATAATTAATAACAAACAATATTAACATTAATTGAAAGCAAACTTTTGATCTGAATAATAGAAAGTACACTTATTATTACAACTAACAAATAAAATATTACATACTTAATATAAATACAAATACATAGATTTACAATATAAGATATATTTAAATATTTACATATGTTAAATTAAAAAAATAATCTGATACATAAATGTGTTTAATTTAAATAAAATATAGAATTTTAAAATTTTGTTCATTTAATATTCTATCTAATTTTGAACTTATTTTCTATTACAATGATAGTAAGGTACATAATTATTTACTTTGAAATATTTAAAAACATGCTATGTAATTTAAATGACAAATTATAAAATATATCCATATTATTGTTTAAAACAAATATAAATTTACTAATAAAATAATATATCTTAAATTTACTTATTATTATTTTCACCATACTTAAAATATTCTAAACAGTAAAATTTATTATATAATTTAAAATTTTATAGCTATAATATAAAATATATAGAAAATACTTTTTAATATAAATAAAATAAAATTTAAATTATATAATTTCAAAGACAAATTTCACCGATATCTTTAAAAAAAATTAGAGAAGGACGAACAGAAAGAAATTTCCTCCTGCCAGAAATACCGGTGCTGATAAATGCACAATGGAGGTAATGACGGAAAAGACGTAGTAGGTTGGATGGTGACAATGCAATGAACGGAGGGGTTACTATATGAAAGAGAAGGAGCTGGGAAAAAAATCGAGCGTTGTCGGTCGCCACATGCCAAATTCAATAATTGAGCACTCCTATCGAATTACCTGTCCAACGCCTCATTTAGGCACCTACCAAGAAAGAAAAAGTGTCTCCACTTTTGAAGTAAAATACTTTTTCTCTCGGTCGAGATCGGAGAAATATATCTCGGCCCTTGCGATCGTGGGAAGAAGCAGTACCATTTTTTTTGTCGAAATAGAAATGATGTGCAGTTTTGAAAAAGGAATGTCATTTAATATTATAAAAAGCTGTTGCCAGCTAAACCACAAAATATATAAAAGAAGAGTTGAATAAAAACCTAATTGTTCCCCTTATAAGATATGCATTTTAGTGTGCTATTTAGACGTTTTCTAATTTTATTTTTTTAAAGTTCCACTAATAAAATAATTATTAATATAAATATAAATATTTAAAAAATCCAATTATAATCTAATATTTAAAATATGAAAATATATAATTTTATTAATATTTATTTTTATTTTTATTATTGATATTATTAATATAAATTTTATTTAAAATTTTAAAATTATTTATAAATCTTATATGATATTTTTTCTAGATTATGTGTTTAAGTATTAAATGTTTGTTCATATATAAACAAATACATCAAATTCAAGGTGGTTAGAATCTACAACGTTAATTATAATTATTAATTCGAGATACATATTGCACACCAAAGTACAATTACTAATTAAAAGACTAGGGCAGGTCCCCATGCGACTGCTTAGCTTATTTTTAAGCAGTGCTTATAAATACTATTTTTATATAGAACTTATAAATTTTAGAGGCAAATTTTAAACAAATAAAAAGAATGAATAAAAATGGTGATGCCAAGTGTCATTTTATCCATTTTTTTCTCAATAAGCACTGTGCTTATTTTCAGCCCCTCCCTTTTTTTCACAGCTTAATTTTAAATTATAAGTAGCAACTACTTAAAAAAATAGGAGAAGATTCCAATTTATCCCTTGCCCCAAATTAAGAATTTACCTGCTTAAATTTAAGCAGAAATTATATACAAGCAGCTGCATGAGAACATGAAGTAATTCCTACAAAAATTCAAGATTGAAAAATCTTCCACATAAACCTCACACACAAAATAGCTTGAATTACTTTAAATATGACATTTATGACTTTACCATATTAAACACATCAATGTATATAGCAGATATCCCTGAATATAAAATAACCTTTCCTTTTCTTTTTAATGGATTAGGTTCTCTTTTTACTAAAGTCCCTTGTTGATTACCGGTATCAGAGAAACGTACCCACCAGCTTATCATACGCGTGTCCTCTCCAACCAGTGTCCAGGTGTCCACATAAGTTTTTTAATAAACGGTGCTACCTATGGCGCCGCAGCTTCATTCTGTTTGCAACGTGTTCTAGTGAACAGCTAAGAAATGGTTATTCCGGCCTTTAAAAAACCCCCCGAACCCTCAAATTTTCATTAATGAGTTGTTGTAGAAATCATCTGCATTTTGTAGACGTATTTCCAACAGTTCTACAACTATGGCTCAGACATCTCGTTTCCAAGTGGCGGGGATCCACAACGATGAAAAGAAAGCACAAGTCGAGGCTCTGAGGCAAAGTCTTCCAGGAATCTCTGGAGCTGAATTCGTTGGAAAAAAGATTGTCGAATTCAAACACTGTTCGGCTACAACAACTGACCAAATAAGTATGAATTTTCCATGTTTTATCCGGAATATTATCTTATTATGTTTAGGTTTTTTTCCTTTTCATTCCCTTTTTCACATCCTAAACAGAAGCATGAAAACATTTGCAGTAGGGTTTTGAGGCAGGGCTTTTTTTTAACAGGAAAGCAACTTTAGGGTGTTAATGTAACTTGTTTTTCTGTGTTGTTCATTTTTACAACAGAAAAAGCTCTGGAAGGTCTGAAATTGAGGGCTACTCTGATTCGTTATACAACTGCATAGATGGATGGTAAGCCAATTTTTCTGGTTTTTCTTGATCTGCTTTTGTTTTTAAGGGTTGAAGAGCTCCGAAAGGTCTGAAATGGCGGCCTGCTCTGATGTATTATACAACTCTATTGAAGGGTCATAAACCAATTTCTCTGGTTTCCCCTGATCTGTTTTTTGTTTTTAAGGGTTGAAGAGCTCTGAAAGGTCTGAAATGGCGGCCTGCTCTGATGTGTTATACAACTCTATTGATGGGTCATAAACCAATTTCTCTGGTTTCCCCTTATCTGTTTTTTGTTTCTAAGGGTTGAAGAGCTCGGAAAGGTCTGAAATGGCGGCCTGCTCTGATGTGTTATACAACTCTATTGATGGGTCATAAACCAATTTCTCTTGTTTCCCCTGATCTGTTTTTTGTTTTTAAGGGTTGAAGAGCTCTGAAACGTCTGAAATGGCGGACTGCTCTGATGTGTTACACAACTCTATTGATGGGTCATAAACCAATTTCTCTGGTTTCCCCTGATCTATTTTTTGTTGTTAAGGGTTGAAGAGCTTTGAAAGGTCTGAAATGGCGGCCTGCTCTGATGTGTTATACAACTCTATTGATGGGTCATAAACCAATTTCTCTGGTTTCCCCTGATCTGCTTTTTGTTTTTAAGGGTTGAGGAGCTCTGAAAGGTTTGAAATGGTGGCCTGCTCTGATGTGTTATACAACTCTATTGATGGGTCATAAACCAATTTCTCTGGTTTCCCCTGATTTTCTTTTTGTTTTTAAGGGTTGAAGAGATCTGAAAGGTCTGAAATGGCGGCCTGCTCTGATGGGTTATACAACTCTATTGATGGGTCATAAACCAATTTCTCTGGTTTCCCCTGATCTGCTTTTTTTTTAAGGGTTGAAGAGATCTGAAAGGTCTGAAATGGCGGCCTGCTCTGATGTGTTACACAACTCTATTGATGGGTCATAAACCAATTTCTCTGGTTTCCCCTGATCTGTTTTTTGTTTTTAAGGGTTGAAGAGCTCTGAAAGGTCTGAAATGGCGGCCTGCTCTAATGTGTTATACAACTCTATTGATGGGTCATAAACCAATTTCTCTGGTTTCCCCTGATCTGCTTTTTGTTTTTAAGGGTTGAAGAGCTCTGAAAGGTCTGAAATGGCGGCCTGCTCTGATGTGTTATACAACTCTATTGATGGGTCATAAACCAATTTCTCTGGTTTCCCCTGATCTGCTTTTTGTTTTTAAGGGTTGAAGAGCTCTGAAAGGTCTGAAATGGCGGCCTGCTCTGATGTGTTAGACAACTCTATTGATGGGTCATAAACCAATTTCTCTGGTTTCCCCTGATATGCTTTTTGTTTGTAAGGGTTGAAGAGCTCTGAAAGGTCTGAAATGGCGGCCTGCTCTGATGTGTTATACAACTCTATTGATGGGTCATAAACCAATTTCTCCGGTTTCCCCTGATCTGCTTTTTGTTTTTAAGGGTTGAAGAGCTCTGAAAGGTCTGAAATGGCGGCCTGCTCTGATGTGTTATACAACTCTATTGATGGGTCATAAACCAATTTCTCCGGTTTCCCCTTATCTGCTTTTTGTTTTTAAGGGTTGAAGAGCTTTGAAAGGTCTGAAATGGCGGCATGCTCTGATGTGTTATACAACTCTATTGATGGGTCATAAACTAATTTCTCTGGTTTCCCCTGATTTGCTTTTTGTTTTTAAGGGTTGAAGAGCTCTGAAAGGTCTGAAATGGCGGCCTACTCTGATGTGTTATGCAACTCTATTGATGGGTCATAAACCAATTTCTCTGGTTTCCCTTGATCTGCTTTTGTTTTCAAGTGTTAAGTCACCAGTTGCTGTTTGGTGATAAATTCTTGCTTTCCCCTGTTTTTGAGTCATCTCTTTCTACATTGGGCTTGGTTTGAAGTCCTGTTTTCCTTAATTAAAAGCTAATGTTAAAAAGTAGACAATCAGATCCAGAAATCGTTGATATTAATTGTCCTGTTTAATAATCAGGATGTGTGATTCTAAATATGTTTCTGATTATTTCGTTATTGAGCTTCTTTTTTGATTCCTCTGTTTCTGTTATTGTACTGCTCCGTCCTATTTCTTATAGGAGCCTAACTGTGCTTTCATATATCTGCTTCAATCTAATTATGTACCACATAATAAGTTTTTCACTTCTTAATCTTGGTTATTTTGCAGGATAGACCAACTTTCAGGACCTAATTTAAAGATCGGCTCTGTGAAACTTTTTTTAGGGTTCAACACCTGTTTGGGAAATTAAAGCAAAAATATGGCTGAGACTGTAATTCCTTTGTAGCGCATCGTAATTTGTTATATTTCTATTCCAATGATATTAAAATAATATGATCTGATTTTCTGCTATAGATCTCTTGAATTTCTCAAGTTCCTTACATGTCGCATACACTCGCTTAACCACGAGATTTCTGTCATTCTCATTCAAACTGATATTTTTAGGGTTGGACGTTGCAAACGTAGGTTATATAATTCCTTTACTAGGTATGCGTGCTCCATTACTTGTTTTTATATGGGAATTTTATTTGATGTTTTTCTTTTTTGAAGAGTCATATTTGTCACTGTCACATATGATTTAAAGTTACAAGTTCTCATTTGTTTTTTTAATCTGTTAAATTGACGACAACGATGTACCCCATAAAGATTTCAATGTCAGACTTTGACAACCATGTAAAGGTCATCTTAGATGCGCGCGTACTGCACTCATTTAACAACTCGTGATAGGACAAAAGAACAAAAAGTATTCTATATAAGTACAAAACAACAATCGCTTTCAATCCTTTAATATAACAAGATAAACATTAAAAATAGAAAAGGCAGCGCAGGTCCGATGATTGTACGGGGCTGGTCAACGTGGAACAAATTCCATTGTCTTCATCATCTGATGATATTTACGCCGACTCTTTTATTGGTTTTAAATTTTCTGGATTGAATGCGTGCGCTTTGGACTTGCTTTGGAGTATTAGTGGAATGTACCCTTATTGTTATAGGGGACTGAACTCAATATATGTGTGGGTTTAATATATATTATGGTCGTGTACTAAAAATTGTTCCATGATTGCATGATGCTTCTAAATTTCAAAATTTCAAAACACCACCACTCATGTGGTGCAACTTACTATTAAGGCACCACTACTTATTATTAATCATGATTTAGTGCACACCTATTAGCCTTAATACTTTTTTAAAAAATTGAGAGTAATTTGAAATATCTATATTGAGAGTAATTTGAAATATTTATATAGGATTTTGAGAAGCCCTACGTTAGGGTGAGCATGTATTGGCTCCTCTCCCTTAATTAATAATTTTTAGTATATGCATATTTTAAATATTATGTCAAATTTTATTATTTTGTTTTGTTGTCTTTATGTTCAACTTAATTGTTTATAGTAATGTGGGATTTATTATGTGTGCTAGAATACTTACAAAAGTAACCATGCACCACAAGCATCTCATACTTATGCACAAATGTCCACTAGTTGTGCACTATTGGTACCAATAAAGTTGTATGGCTTCTCCAATAAAGTCTATAAATTCCGACTATTTGGATACATGTGGATGGTGGTTGTTACATGTGAAATTTATTAATGGACTTTTAGCTTTTATTTATTTTTTGTTTCTTCAAAGTTACATGTGAATTTTA